>OX422143.1:161066127-161666127 GCA_949129095.1 Volucella bombylans | reverse complement strand
GACCATATGCACATAAGGTTCAATACAAGATGCAATGTTGAACTATTGTAGATGCATGCAGAAACTCACGAACTGGCGTAGTTTTCAGGAAAGTTGACTCACTGGCCTCATCTCTACAGTCCATTGGGGATGAAAATAAGGCAGCGGGTCATGATTTAAATGCAGATGCAAATTGAAACGCAATCTGGTTAAAAGGTGTGTATCATGGTGGAACCCTCAATTTGAATAATACGCATCTGTGTGAAAATGGTGATACGAATCTTTAACAAATCCAAACCCGCGGGTAATTGGGATCTATACAAGTTCGCTTTATAAGTTCAAGAAAGAATAGAGACGGTCCAAGAGAGCTTCCTGAAGAAAGATTGAGAAGATTATAGTAAACCAAGTCTCGAATTACATAAATCAACAGAGTTTATTATCTCCAGTTCAGTTGGGCTGTCGATCGAACCGTAGGTGGTCAACAGCTTTGGTTACAATCCTCGATGAAATAAGAAATTTTTCTAAGGCTTTTGACAGCGTCGATCACATGGTATTCTGGAAGAAACTTAGAATATATTTTGGTTTCAGTGGAAGATCTGTTCGAATGGGTTTAAATTATTTAGACAATCGCCAACAAAGAGTTGTTAATAATAACGACTCTTCCGGTGGAGTACCTCAAGGGTCAATACTTGGCCCAATTGTGTATCAATTGGCCCAGTTCTGTATCAATGATTACAAATCAGTTGCACTTATTTTACCTCCGCATAGAAGCTGCTGGATACTGCTTTCGTTCACCCAAACCCGACTTGTTTATCTTATAAATGCGAGTATTGGGTAAGAGAAAAAAACCGACACTATAAAGAAGTGGCTGAATCTCGGAAGAAGGACGTACGACGAAGTATGACAACTAGTATTTCATATACTACCTCAAAGTACTTGGGCTGAGGTTACTAAGGATTTTCTTGGACTTGTCAGGGTCCTGGTATATAGATAATGGCAAGTGTGCCTAGAACTACTGCTGTCATATTCACAAAGCGGTTTGCCGGCTCCGAAATATTCGGCCTATGGATAAGAAAAGGACTGGGTAAATATTTTGAAGTAACAAATAACTTTTGATAAACATGGATCCACTGCTAATTCACAACAAAACGAAGATATCACAAAGATGTTCGGGTCTGCGCATTGAATGTTCAGAATTTGGATAGACCACGTGCAACCGAACTATTAGCAGAGGCCATTGACTGCTATCATGCGGATATGTATAATTTCCATCGAGGAAACCCAATGGGATGGACCAGGCATAAGGAGGATGAATAACTATGATATATACTATGGTTATTGCTATATGGAAAATTAACTGGACTTTTTTGGATGCGGAATTGCCTTAGGCAAGCAATCTTGAGCCTCCAACAGGTGACTGAGAATCTTATGACAAAATTAAATTGATCATCATCAAACCATCAAACCCAAAATCAAATTCATAATTTTGCGAAATAAGGCATGCCTCCAGTATTCTAGAAGTCCGACTCGGATCACTACCTTCTTGTAGAGGTGCCAAGCGCCACAATAAAGAATAACTACTGATTTTGCTATTCGAAAGACATAGTTTAAGTGTTAGGTTTAACTTAGAGCGCCCGCATGGAGCCAGTAACTTAGAATAAGATAATTTTAAGTTAATTAAGCTAATTTTTAAGCGTTTTTTTGTATAGCTTGCAAGTGTTAATTAATGAAATCAAATAAAAAATGCATTTAAACTGAAAAAAAAAAACTGAACTACTGCTTTTGCTAAGCTGTAATCGCTAGAGACCGCCAGAATCTTCGACGAACGCGTATCCCGAAATCTTTCAACAACTCCTATGCCGCCAGAATCAAGTAGCGAAGATCATTGGCAACGGTGCCAACGTGCCGTGACTTATGTGCTGGTTTTCAGCCGACCACCACCGATCAATTCCTGGTTTGATGAAGAATGCCGACAAGCACATGCAGCTAATCAAGAAGCGGCGTATAGCGGCGCTGCACCGAAGGACGAGAGCCACTACACCACGGCCACCCCTAGGTGAATTTCAGTGTAGTTTCTGACCAGGAAAGTCCACAATCGACCAAATCTTCACATTTTGCCATCTTTCCATCGATTTTAAGGCCGCATATGACAGCATTTATAGAGACCAGAGCTATATAGAGCCATGTCCAGTTTTGTAGTTTTGGCATCTCTGACAAACTCGTACGTCTGTGCAGAATGATGATTGAGAGCGCTCGCTGCTCCGTCAAGGTTAGTAATGACTTAGCCGAGACCTTTGATGTCAAAAAATGTTTTAGACAAAGTAACGCGTTGTCATGTGATTTCTTTAACATCATACTTGAAACAATTGCGCGCAGCTCACAAGCCAACACTGAAGGCACAATCTTTCAAAAGTCTGTGCTACTATTAGCGTATGCCGATGATATCGACATAATTGGGAGAACTCAGCGGGCTGTCACCGGTTCGCTAGTATTGAAACGGAAGCTATCAAAGGTGGTTTAGCTGTAAATGGGTTTTAATGTAAATAATTTGGAAGCTTTTAAGGACTTTGCCTACTTTGGATCTGCTATAAATTCCGCCAACAACACCTCAGTAGAAGTAGAACGAAGAATCACTCTTGTCAATCGCTGTTTTGTTGAGCTAAAAAGGCTAAGGAGACTCTTACCGTGGCCATACCACTCATACTTTATACCACTGATGCACGAACGCAGTCGTTTCGAGAGAAAAACATATTTTGTCCCGTTTGCGTTGACGGGTTTTGGAGGAGTAGATTCAACGACGAACTACAAGAGCTGTACAGCGACATCAACCTAGTCAGAAGCCTGCGCACTAGTCGCCTGCGATGCCTAGGACATATCCAATGCTCCGACCCGCAGTCTTCGAATCATACCCGTAGGTATAACGTAGTAGAGTAAGACCTCAGTAAGAAGGAGACTTAAACAGACTTGGAGTGCGCAACTACGAGTATTGTGCCACAAAATTAGTCTAAAATAGATTTATAACTTCAGATTGGAATTGACTAAGAGAAGTATCACTCTATTGAAAACCACCCAAAAGGTTCCTACCTTTTTTTCTATTTAACGGAATATCACCTACGTGTTTTTGCTTGTTAGACAGTGTATAACGTAGATTTAAGCGTTGTTATGCTAAGCAATCCGTAAAATTGAGAGGGCCAACTTTATTACAAGAAAGGAGACCTTTTTGACTGCGCCATCTATAGAGTAATAAGCCTCCTAGCATCGTCTGGTTGTTCCATACTTTTGCAATTTTAGACCAGGAAAGTCGTCCATCGATCAAATATTCACACTACGGCAGATCTTGGAAAAGACTCAGAAAGTTCAGATCAACACTCATCATATATTTGTCGACTTAAAAGTTTCGCAATCCTTGCCCAAACTCATCAGGATGTGCAGGATTGCTAGATTTTACGCTGCTCTATCAAGGTTGGTAATGAATGGTTCCATGTCAAGAAAGATTTTAGACAAGGCGACGAGCTCTATGTGACTTTCTTAACTTCGCTCAAGTAAATATTTTGCAAGATTCACTGGCCAACAAAAGAGGCACTATCCGCATAACTTCATGCGTACGGTGTTGTCATTGATATAATTGGACGGACATAATGAGATGGCAATGAAGACTTCGTGAATATTGAGGCGGAAGCGGCCAAAACGCTAAACTATGGTATAACAACGTAGTTGCAAGTAGCAACGACATCAGTGCAGAAATCAGTTGCAGAATTTCCAATCCAACTGCCAATCGCTGTTCGCTATGCTCAGAAGACAATTGAGTAACCGAGCATTCTCTCGTAAGTCCAAACCGGTTTTATACAAGGCCCTTATCCTTCTGGTTCTCTTCTGTGGCACAGAGTTTTGGACTTTGTCAAATACGAATGAAAAAGCATTTGGCCGTTTCGAGATAAATCCAGATAACGATTTCTAGGATAAAGAACCATTTTCTATACAAAACATGGTTTAATAATAGCAGCTTTGACAATTTTCCTTCCTACCCGATATCCTTGTCAATATATGTTCATAGAGTATGCAATTTTCTTAGAGGAAACATACCTTTGCTATTGTTAAAAAGAAAACTCATTGCTTGTCCTCTGAACCAAACCACCGATATGACAGGTCCGGAAGAAGTCTAAGGTATTTCAGAACGATTTTACCTCAGAAGTTGATTGAGGCATACTATTCTTGTTTCCCATTTGAACGAGACTCCCATTATGTGTGTATCTTTCTGAAGTCTATAGACAACTAAATCAAATCTCAAATCCCATTCTGTGCCTTTTGAATATATTTGCAAAGCATATTAACTCTGCCACCGCAAGTAGAATCGAAGTCAAAAGATATCCTTCCGCATTGACAGACATCTATAGGTACATAGGCATCTACAAATATTAAACATTTCTACATGGCATTTGACAAAGCATCTAAAACCAGCAGGACACATATAAATCCATAGGCCTTCACATGGATTGTGACTGCAAAGTGTATCTTAAAATATTCAATTGCACTTTCGGCACTATAAGTACAAGCATCATACAAAGAAAAATAAAGTTAAATAGGAGATTCAACTCCTTTTTAGATCATTACTATACAAATTCTCCAATCAATCGAGATACGAGTACTGCACATGCGAATCTAGAAAATCCATCTTACCCAAGTGCCACTGGAAACTGAAGGCTGGGATAGACTGAATTGAATCCCATACAAGACGGTCTACCTTACAGAGCATATAGGATGAGGGTAACACACAGACAAAGACTCACACAGCAAACACGTCACATTGACAAAGAACATTCACTTCAAAGTATGCAAATAGTTTTAAGGATTCCTTTACTCTGGTTCCCTTGATCCTGAAAAGAGCATATGTTGTTTGAGTTTTGGAAAAAGGAAAATCAGTTGTAGGGTGAGATGGAAACCTGACATACATAAGTGCTGCGCAGACACACAGTAAATTGGAATCAATTTGAAATTTCCAAACAGGACAATGACCGTCTCCAGGGGGCTGTCAGTCTACCGAGTAGCCCTGGAAGGAGGATTTCCTCCCATTTGTTTGGATTTGTTCGTAAGGGTTTTTTTTTCGTATAAAGGGAGTCCTGTCCCAAGGCACAAGGGTAATATACAAGACTATTCGCGGAATACTTCCTTGGTGATTGAGGAATGCATCCAGCTTTTCCTGGTAAAGGAATGCAAAAATAACACCCCCCTTTCTCCGTCTAGTGCAGGACCTGGTATTCATTTGAAAAATCACAGAGAGCAGATATTCTCACAGGAAAATTCACCCCCATATCCCCTTGTGGAATGTCCTGTTTCACGCTTTGGATCCTTTGCTCAATGAGTTATGAAATTAAAGGAAAGGGATTCCTTTAATAAGAAAAAATAAATAAAAAAATGTCCGAACGACAGGGACCCAACCCGAACCGGATGTGTGTTGACTTACAGAATGTATTGCATAGTTGAAGGAATTTTCTAATTTATTTTCCTATAGCAAAATGCTCTCAAATTAATTTTGACAAAACATATGACCATGGGTGAGTTAAGAGTGTGTGAGGAAGAGGAAACACTCTACTAGTTGGACTTAAAGGATCATTGATGCAAGTGCTCTGGACGCATAAACTCTTACACGGAATTAGAGAATAAATGGTTTCAGCTGGAGACGAAGCTGGCGACTGAGAACTGAAGACAAAAAATGTGTTTCAATCTCAATCTAATTTTGTATCTTTATCTGATGAGTGGGACTATGTGTGGAATGAGTTACGAATAGTGATAGCATTGCGAATATTGTTTAGTGCTACTCTACAGCAGTAGCTGTTTGTGGTAGATGATGTAGAGATAGGGCAGACATGAGATGGATGTCCTTTTTGAGGGTAAAGTTGTAAGTTTTATGGTCGCATATGCAAACTTTGGCTGGAGTAGAACAATGACTACGGCTATGCCAATCGACAGTGGGGGCGTGTCACTTAAAAAGGGGTAAAATGACAGTCATCAAAACAGGTGTCCATGCCGTCGGAAGTGAATCGATCTGACAAAAAGTGTGTACTGATGACATTGAGAGAGACTTACTTTATATGGCATTCGATAGTTGCACCTCCAGCTTTTACATACAATTATCTTGTTGAAACACGTATGAGGAGGACAAAGGAAGCCTGGAACTGCCGAAGTAGGAAATTTTACGGTTGCCAGGGAAATACTTAAACGTGATCTAGTTAAATACATGAAGGCAATTCTCGGAAAATGATGAACACATTTGAAATTCAATTTGAAAACTAATACGTGAATCATTAGTCTTCTTCTTATTTGCCAAATCTCCATATCCCTGTTAACCCCACTGTGCGAAATCAAGTTGTCACTGAGATAACTTAGATTGCGTATCATACATGCAAGTAAATCCTTTTACGTGATTTGAACCTCAACTTTATTATGTTGGCTTACTCGACGTTGTTGTTGTTTTTCTCAATTTGTTTTCTGTTTTATAAACTTCACAGAAGCTAAGCCACGAGCACCCTTAGTGGCAGTAGAGTGGTTTTCGAAATTTGTCAAAGGGGTTACGTAGAAACTTGTGTACTTGTATCGCTTCTTAGCTCTTTCCTCACATACTCGTACATATACATAAATCTCTGCGTTGTGGCACGTTATCCTGTAAAAGATATATGGTCTCTGTGTGTGATAAATATGTATGTGTTTAAAACGGCTACGTATTGATGGAATAAAATTCTTTTATCAAAACTTACTGGTTGGCAATGGTCCACATTTTGCTTCATCCTTGAAGGTACAAAATTTGTTACTATCATCAAAGTACAATCCAGACGGGCATCGGTTCAAGTATGGGAAACCATCTACACACTGAAAGGATGAGAAAAAAAAGAACACGTCCACACACATGTACATGTATTAAGTCTATTAAGGATAAGCAAATCTATTAGGATAATTGAATTTATTCGTAAAAGAAAAAAAACCCAGTCGAGACGGGTCATGGGCAATGAAGAAATTCGAGGAGTTTGTCTTGGATACACATATTCTATAGGTAGGCGGGAAAGATGTAATGACTTTTGAAGATTCTGACTGACCTGATAAAATCTGCGACATGTTGCAGGATCGGCAAAATTTCCATTCCCTGCAGCGCTCGGACAGGTGAATTCTTTCTCTTCCTTCGCTTGTCCTGGAAAAGAAGAAGAAAACGAAATGTGTTATGTGTTATGGGCTTACTCGTAAGTTAATAAGAAAAAAATATTTACAAATTTGCTCTTAGAGGTTGTTTTTGAGATCAACATTCAACTTTAATGAAAATTGTGATCAAAGTGATGGTGCTCGTATGTTTAGGGCAGCTGAGCCAACAGTATACAACAGGGGTTTCCTTTGGTTATCCATTTTTTTAATTTTTTATCGTAAGGCTGAAGAAATTAAATCTTCTTCTTCTTCTTTTTAATGGTTTACATATACTACTTCTTACTTGAGCGTTTCCTTCATGCTTTTAGCTACTTCCTTACACACAACTAGTTAGAAAATTATGTCCTTCACAGCACATTTCTCGTCGAAATATCTTCCAATCCTTAGGCATAGTGTTAAGGATGCCTGCTCGAACGGAGCAGCGGTGCCTAGACAGAACGCCGGTCCCCAAGCTAAGTTTCTTTCTACTGAGTCTGGCGTATCTGCATATCAGTTCTAATGCAACGATGGCTGTTAATATATAGTAAGTATTTCAGCTTCTTGGAAGAAGTAACTTCCCAGCATTTTCATTCTTTTTCAGAGTTAGTAAGACGACAAGTAATGGACAGACTCAATCTCGTGGTCGTTTCGCCAGTTTGTGCGGAAGTTACAGTGGAGCGCACTGAAGCAATAAGCACTTTGGCACAGTACCCTGTAGATGTGTCATAAATAATTTGTAAGGCCCGAATGAACCTCGTATCCCGGCGTAAGGGTCCTAGCCTCTGCGCACGTGGTCATTTGACTATAGCGTCCTCATGGTCGACCGACTAACTCATCCTCAATGCTTCTATTGTTGTGGGTGATTGTTGGTATCCTTTTTGGAGCATAAAAAACATTTTACTGTTGAACTACTGTGGTAGACCGCAAAAGCAACGCATATTTGGATGCTAATTTGTTGTTATAGGTAGACTTAGGCAAATCTTGAGTTTCCGGCATGTTAACGAGCGGCTCGTAAAAATCTGTATTAAGGTTAACTTAGCAAATATTATATACGCGCACGCCTCAATAGAGAAGAAAGATGATGACACCAAAGATAGTTTTTACAACTCTTGGACAAGATCTACAAGCATTGGTGATTTTAATGCAAAGCTAGGAAGAGAGGTCATTTTTGGTATTACTGAGGGAAGGTATAGCAACACGACAACTCCTCCGATAACGGATTCAGGTTAATCGACTTACGCGGAGCCCGCATCTCGATATCCATAAGGGGACTTGGCGAATTCCTAATAAATAAACCGTCAAACAGATTGGCAACATTGCGATCGATGCAAGGCACTCCTACTGCATTACGGATGTTCGAACATTCTGAGGGGCCAACATCGACTCAAACCATTACCTTGTTTGCGGATACTCCGAACATGGGAAAGACAAGCTAATATTGTGAGGAAGTTTAACGTCGAACGGATACCATCACAAGAGATAGACAAATCCTTTTACGATCGAGTCTTCCTTAATCTCTTAGGAGGTCATATGCGGCCAAATGCTGGGTTTCACTCGGCCACCAGCTAAGCAATTGACATACAAGGCGGACTAGAGCTTCTAACGAGCTCTACGAGCAGAAAAGGCAAGACGATTACCGGTTTCTCAGGTGGAAAAAGAAGGAGCATGGCAAGCGGACGGTTGAGAAAATTGTGAGATGGTACTCCAGGAATCAGATTCGGAAGCTTTACCAATGTTTAAAAAAATACATACCACGAACATAATCCCCGAACCAAAGCAGTAGTAGAGTCGCAGTAGATGCTGAGGATTTTGAAAGAGCATTTCTGTAGACTGTATAATGGCGAAGACCCGACATGGATGAACTGAAGATAGCCATATCTAATCTTAAATCCAACAGAGGCGAAAGGTCTGACTGCAAAGCTTTGTAAAGCGGCAGGCGATGACTCTAAAAAATGGTCGGACGAAGGTATACCGATGAATGGAATCTCAGCATTATTTGTCCGATTCTCAAGAAAGGAGACCATCTGAACAGCCCCAACTACAGAGACATCAGTCCTCTTAACACCACCTACAAGATTCAATTTCTCGTATTGTGTGGACGCCTGAAACCGTTCGTAAACAACTTGATTGGTCCATATCAGTGTGGCCTTAGGACAGGAAAGTTCACCTACGACTAGATATTCACACTACCGCAGATCTTGGAAAAAACCCATGAGTTCCAAATCGATGCACACCACCTATTAATCGATTTTAAGGCCGCATATGACACCATCCATAGGGACGGCTATATAGAGCAATGTCTGGTTTTGGCATTCCTGCCAAACTCGTCCGTGTATGCAGGAGGGCGATGGAGAGTTCACGCTGCTCCATCAAGGTCGGTAATGAACTCGCCGGGACCTTTGATGTCCAAAAAGTTGTCATGCGATTTCTTTAACATCATTCTTAAAATAATAATGCAAACTTCACGCGCCAACACAAGAGGCACAATCTTTCAAAAGTCCGTCCAATTACCCGCATACGCCGACGATATTGACATAATCGGAAGAAATCAGCGTGATGTCAGGGCAAGACCAAGTATACGCTGTCAATAATAAGGGACACCCAAGACAGATGTCTCGGACAGAACGCCACCCTCGATAGATATAACTTTGAGGTTGTTGAGGACTTTGTCTACCAAGGCTCTGCTATCAATTCAGATAACGACACCAGCGCTGAGATCAAACAAGATCCTGCCAATTTCTGCTTCGTTGGGCTAAGAATGCAATAGACTAGTAAAGCTATCTCCCGAACAACAATAGTGACCCTATTGTGACCCAATCCTGTCATATAGCTTGAAGGCACGGACTTTATCAGCTCTCTTTATCTGCTTTGGGAGGCAAGACGCTTATCGGTTGACGACCAAGTCCACCCCGGGCTATAGCGCCATCTTAAGCAAGTAAGTAATTAAAAAAAAAAAATTTGCTTCTAATGCAGACATCCAAGAGGCGCTCAAAGGTCATAATTAAAAATAAGAAAAGACTGATGGGTCCAAACACGACCCTAACTTCCCTCCATTCGATGTGAATATACACATATTCAGAATAATCGGCAATACACCATTCGAGTCTGTAGACTTATTGGGCACCATTAAGTTGTAGGATTTCAAAGGCTGAACAAAACTTGCCATAGCTGTCTTAAGGAGACGAGACTTAATAGTACTCGTAGAATCACCGTCTATATTGCGAATTAAAAAGAACCGCATTTGCAGTGTATAAAAGGCCAAAGACGAAAAATACCGCTGTCGGACAGAATGGCGCTTTAGACGAGAGACGAGTTAGTCAACAATTTTGGCAAGAAGATATGAAAATACCCATTTACACAACAAGAAAACCAGCAGGTGTGGAACGTGATTTCATCATCAAAATTTGGTGAGACGAAAGTATTCCAAATGAGTGGATTACCATAAACATATTATTGGCCTGATCTATTAGAAAAGAGATCCTATATACTGCACAAGCCCACAACGTTGTCTATAAGAATCAGCTTACAATACTACGTTTACGAGTATGCATGACAGCTTTTACTAAACATATGATTGGGCCCTATTCCAGAAAGTACTCCACCAAACATTACAACCGATCTTAGAAAGCACACAAGTGTTCCTCATCAACACCCATCAGCTTTGTTCTGATTTAAGGTTCACCTATAAGCTAATTGAGGCTTCGGGATACTTGGTGCATTTGCCAAAACATTGATCCAGGCAAAATTCGCAAATTAGAATGGATGTTGCTCTTCTAAAATTTGGAGCAACTCCAAGGAAAATTTTCATTCTAGTAAAGGACTCAGAGCAGTGATGTGAATGTTTTGTAGCCTCGTTCTTCAAAAGATTGTACAAAAAACTCCCAAGTTAATAATATCGACACAATCTTTAACAACAGGCTTTCAATGTAGCATTCGTAAACATTGGGAGAGAAGCAGCTGAAATAAGTTTGATATTTAGCAGTGGCACTATAATTAAGTTCTGAAGGCACATATGAGAACGTTGATATATCATCAACGTCTTGGGTGAATTGTTTCTGTCAACAGTTACAACTTAGAAGTTCAAACAAAACCCATTTACTAAGAGTCAATGCCTAACTCAACTGTAGAGCAACTTAAAGAAATGCTTCCACCAGCCATTGATCCTCTGATATGCAGTGCTTAGACGACTAGGATATTTTACACCGGTACTCCAGCTCAAAAGGTCTTTGAATTTTATTTCGGAGGAACGACACCCAGTTGAATGAAAACTAACTAAGGCTATGCAATGGAGACTTTGTCCATTTTCCAGTTCTAAATAATTGTAGCGTGCAAAAGTGATCCAGAAGCTCTAAAATCTTGACAGCATTAAATATCGCAATGGGAACAGAGCATAGTCCTATGCATGCCTGACACAGAAAAATGAAAACAGATTGAGTATTTTCTAAAAGATATCTTCTTCATCGAATCTTAAGTTGAAGGAGCTGATCGGAGACAAACCAGCAGAAAACATCCTAAATAATGTTACGAAGGACTGAATCGAAAATTGCTGAACCAGATAGATACACTCGTAAACACAAAAACTGTACAGCATTACTTGAAATTACAAAAAAAAAATGAACAAATATCCATGAGCAATTTAGTCAATTTTGTAGTCGAACTACAGCTTGTATCTATTATCCTTAGTCCTAGAGCCAACTTGCTAATTAGCATGTAACCTTACCAACCAAACAAAAATGGATTAAAATTTGTAAAAAAATAAAAAATAAAAAATATTGAAACAGAGAGGGAAAATAAATTAAAAAAACACCCTAAGGGCAGAAAGCAATCCACTTCCATAAGGTAATCAGAAATATGTATGCGCATACAATTAGGGCACTCTGCTTTGCAATTTTCTCGATATTTTTATGCAATTGTGCATCCACCCTATTTCACCTTGTTTTGTACTAAATTTTGCACCCACTTTAGTTTCCAGGATCAGCTTACAGCCCAGAATACTCCTTCGCTCCTTCTCTAGGTCCAGGTCAAAATCTACTGTTTTTACTCCATATGGATACTCAGAGGGTGGGCTAAGGCCTGAGGTGGGTTAAGAGTTGAACAAAAATACAAACAAACATGTGGTGTACTACATCTGATAAAATATCAAATTAATAACATGCGCACATATTGTTCCAAATGAATCCGAATCGGTACATTTCAGGAACATTGCTGCAAGGATTATCAAAAAACCAGTAGGAGAGCAAATGAAAACCAACATTAAAAATAAATCCTCAAATATGGAAAACAATTGGTGTAGCAGTAGCAGGTTTTAGGGTCAGGGTTGCAAGTAGTCGTATTCCATCATTTCATTTGCATTTCGGCCCTGTTTTTGTATTTTTCAATTGAAATTCCATCAATGAAGCTGCAGTTCCTCTGGCTGTGCAGGTTCTGGAATCTAATCAGGAGGATTTATTAATTTCATTTAGTTCTTAGAAAGAGGAATAGAATTTTGGTTAACCTTACTAGTTTGTTGAAGCAATTCATAGACTATGGTGACTATCGTCAAAACCAGATGGATGCATAATCTTGCCTTGTTCAAAAATTTATTCAAGCAAGCGGAGGATGCATCGAGGTCGGGGGCATATTTAGTGATGTCTTAAAGATCAAGAGCAGATAGTCACATAGCAACTTGATCTACTCTGCTTTCCCACTTCTGCCCTACAATAGTGAGTCTGTAGTCTACTAACCTCATTTTTAAAGAGGATGCTCGTTGAGTATGCAGATAGACTGGGGTAGGTCCGAGGCCTTAGGGCTGTTTATACTTCTTCTGCAAGGAAGAACTGATTTTACAATAGAGGGGCGAATTCTTAGCTCATGCATTTGCGACACAACTAGGGCGACCTAGCGAATGCAGTAAGTATATCCGGTTCTGCAGTTCCACGGAGTTCGATGTCATCTATAGCCAAAGTCATACTTCCAGGTTATAGGAAACTTTAAACATAATGAACAGAGTATGCTACAGAAATTTATAATCGACATACTTTTCTAAGAAGGACGATGCTAGAACAATGCTTGTTCGAATATATGAATATGTCGGATTTACTGTTGGTGACACTGCAAAATGAAACGTCTGGATCTATACATGGAATGCTCATACTTTGAATATGCCAGATGCAGTCGAACAACAAACAGACCCCATAAAAATCACCACCAATAAGGAAGTGGGGTGGCATGGGTCGGGCAAAAGAAGGATAGACAACTATCTATACCTCAGGTATGACATTAAAATAGCTTAATGTGATTGTAAAGCTTTAAGCGGATAAGTGATCGCCTGGCTGTGATCCGCTTCAGAGCCACTTTGTACAACATAAGTCTAATATGGTACATATATGCCCACGGCCCAACCGAAGACAATGATGACGCTAACAAGGAGCAATTTAACGCCCACAGGGCAGGTCCAGAATATGATGTCAAAGTCATACTCGCCGACTTCAATACCACAATCGGTAAGCAAAACATCTTTTGCGTATTAGTCGGAAAGCAGCTTTTCCAGGACAGAACATGAGAAACCAGCTTCCGACTCATCAATTTTGCATCACCATATTACGGGTGATAAGTAGCACTAGGCTTCCATAAAGAAACATGCCTACACCCAGGTAGTCGAACAATCCAAATCGCCAACGTGCTAATAGACGTCAAGCATACGTCAAATATCTTGGACATGCGCACATTCGACTCTGAACACTTTTTTGTCAAAGCCCTTTTTAGAAAGAATCTACGGAGAGTGATTAAGTGAGAAAATCTCCACTATGAAGTCGCCATCCACAAACGCCAAACCAGTGGACCCAGTGTTGCACCATTATAAACGAATTTCCCGAAATCACGCTATTGTATCAGCCGCACCCAAGAAAACATCCGTGGTACAATAATGAGTGCACACATTAGTAAAAGGCGAGGGAGAAGTATCGAGCTAAAAGATTGGAGTAGAAGAAATTCAGCATCGAAAGAATAGGGCGCACGCAGTATCCTAACTCACTACGGAAACAACGTTAGCAAGGTCTATGCTAGTAGAAAGCCAAACAACTGGCAGTTGCGGAGAAGGAAACCTAGTCACCTACTCACAAAGTATTGCAGATATGTTCAAGGAGCACTTTCAGCAACTAAATGGACCCCAAATATCGACACCGATATATATTATAACTTTAGAAGAGGTAGGCTTAGCTATTAAAAAGCCAAAAAATAACAAAACCGCCGGGCTCGCTGACTTGCCATTGGAACTATTGAAATGTGCGGCTAATCGTTTGGTAATTAGAATGTATCAAATAATCAATAAAGTGTGGATGGTCAAAAGCATGCTCGAGGACTGAAGTGTCACCGCTATTTGACTCATACAAAAAGGAAATACTATGTCTTGCAATATAAACTGCGCAGATTACTGAACGTCTTATGCCATTTTGGGCCATATCAATCCACATGTTCCAATTCGGCTTTTGGCGCACGAAATCAACGATAGACCAACTGTTCACAACCAACGAATTCCAAGTCGAGACACACCACCTCTTTATCGACTTTAAAGCCGCGTAAAACAGCGTTCATCGCCTGGAGCTGTAGTATAGGCAATGATTAAATTCGGGATCCCAAGAAAACTGATCCATTTATGCCGCGTAACACTTGGAAACACACGGTGTGCTGTGCAACTTGGTAGCGCTTTATCAAAAACGTTCCAGACATGAGCCGGGTTTCGACAAGGTGACGTAGTTTCATGCGATTTTTTTTAGCCTTGTGCTGGAATGCATTAATACTAGAGACACTATCTTCCAAAAATTAGCCCAGCTATTAGCACAAGCAGACGATATTGATATTGGTAATTAAGGAGGTTACGTAACTCGGTGTGAACATCAACTCTACAAATGACAATTTAGTGGAGATTTGAAGAAAGACCTGATACTTCCATTTATCAAAACAGCTGGGATTAAAACTCCTAACCAGAATGACAAAGACTCTCTTGTTTAAGACCTTGATCCTTATTTTATACTACGCCGAGGAAGACCGAACCTCCGTTTTAAAGATCAAGCTGTCACAGATGCCAGGATGCTTGGTTTTACAAAGTGGCAGCAGCGTGCCTGGGATCGAAGAGAATGAAAGACTGTGGTATCTTAGGCAAAGACACTTCTCGGGTCAGAAGCCCGTTATATAAAGCAAGTAAGATTTAAGAGCCAAAATAGGAAAACTGGGAGTATTCGGCAACACAATGGGAAGGCACAGCCTACAAAACACTAATTGACTTATCTGTGTGAGAGAGTATCACTATAACTTGCATGGGGTTCTCTCATCATTTATGTTCAAAAATGAACATACTCGTAGCATGCAACATATTAACATAGTTGCATCCAATATACAGCCAGACCTTACAATCGCACAAAATATTACCTGCTGGTGTACGTACATATATCTTTCGGCTTCTCGCCAGCTCCCTAACAGCATTTATTAATGGCACGATATCAGTAGCATCGATGCCAAGAACCCTTCAAAAACGCCGCGGTCTATCTGCTGGGGTTTACCCGACTACGATCACGAAGCCTCTGGTTTAATGAAGGGCGCAGACTAGCAAAAGTTGCGGCATTACATAGGGGAACGAGCATTTTACGAGCACAGGAGTTATAGTTGGTGTTGGGAATATGAAAAAACAATAACTACGAACCAAACTCCGCTGCCAGGTAGAATGATCTGGCGTGATGAAATCCAAGATTTCCGTCCATCCGACCAAATTAATGTAAAGGGAGCAATATCTAAATTTACGCATGACAAGGGTGTCTGGTCGGAGACGGTTTACCTGTCCAGCTATTTAAAGCAGAGGGAGATGACTTAGGAACAATTAGGCAGCAAAAAGGGGTTAAGTTGTGAACTATGGCATAACCAGGTATATCTTGCCAACAGAACAGCATCGGCGAATCAAATAGAGCGCTACAATAGACAACTATAACTCGTCTCCGGTTTTAACTCTGACTGAGGCATCACATCGAAAATTAATTGAAGGGCTACACCTGCTACACCTACACGGCTACATCATTGGCCCAAGAAAACCTTTTCAACACCTAGGAGACTCCATATAAGATCTTCATTACCCCATTCCTGCTCTTTGGTGCAGAAGTATATGCGTTAGCAAAGGCGGGTAAGATATCCTTGATCATTTTAGACGTAAGATTCTTTGAGTGCTTCTCACTCCCATTTGCTATGGCGGCTTTTGGAAGAGGAGATCTGACAGTGAACTCTAAAAGCTCGACAGCTACATTGACCTTGTCAAGAAAATCGGCATCAGTCGACAGAGATGACAAGGACATGTAGAGCGGATGAATATTAGCATAACGATTTCTAGACCAAGTGTTCTGATATCCACGATCGATTGATGCCTAAGACGGACGTTTGTTCACCTTGTCGCCTTGAACTGGTGGGTGGGATTCGAGGCTTCCATTGGCTTTAGTATTGTTGTGCATTCGCGCAGTGATTGTGATTGAGCCGAACCAGCGTAGTTGACTTGCATTGGTGTTCTGGTCAGCCGCTACATTCTTATATGGTTTATAGAGTTCGTGGCTTGATTGATGATGTCGATGTTGTCTTCGTAAAGATTTGTTGAAAATTGTGTATGACTTTTATTTGGAGTTAGTGGAGTCATTTGAAGTCAGTGGCTTTTCAGTCTCATTTATGACCCATTTACTTACTTACTTCATACTTAGTTAGGTGGAGCTACAGTCCGGTGTGTAACTGGGCCTAAAACAGCAAGCCTCGCAAGCTATCACGATCTCTCGCCACACATACGCTAAGTTGGTTGAGATCCATTCCCACATGCATGCGCAACCTTAGATGCGGTCATCCTCCGCTGCGCCGTTCCTCGGGGTTATAGTCAAAGACTCGTTTGGCCAGAGATGACCCAGCTATTTCAGGCGTTGGATCCGTAGACGCATGAATAGACAGATATCGCTGTACAGCCCATACAGTTCGTGATTAAATCTTCCCCACCAGTCCCGCAATACAAATTGTCCGAAAACCACACGCAATAACTTTCTCTCGAAACGGCCAAGTGCATATTCATCCGCCTTCGTCAAAACCTAAGTCTTTGCACCATAAAGCAGGCCCGCGATGATGAGGGTCTTGTATTAAGCTAATTTGGTCATACGACAGAGGGCCTCTGTTACACAAATGCGTCTGGAACCCAAAGAAACAGCGATTGTCAAGAGTAATTCTACTTGTAACTGAAGAGCCAACGTAGACGAGGTTCATAACTACCTCAAAGGTATAAGTTTAAACGGTGAAATTCTGGTAAATCTATTGGTAGTGCGAACCCTTTTCTAATAACAGCATTTGCACTATTTTGCCCTCGGCATACCCGATTTTGGTCGCTTTGCCTCAATAGTCACGGAAAGTTCGTTGACGTTTTGTATTATTCCCTCAATCACATCAATGTTGGCCAGTGAGTTGTGCATGTAGGCGATATTTAGGAGAACTATTCCTCTGTAGATGACGTAGTCAAAGCGGTTTCTTTCCTTGTAGATAGGACAGACTACGCCGAGATTCCTTGCTTGGGACGTGCTTTCCTCTAACCATATCTTACAGATAAGCTGCTGCATGATGCTAACCAGGTAATCTCTCGCTCTAATTCTAGTTACCTATGTTAATTCTTGAGAGCTTCCGTCAGGCTTTATAGCTTCATCTAAATCTTCAAACGCCATTCCTACAGGAAAATCTCTCCATATCCTCGATCATCCGCCTCATGTCCTCTTTACTTTCGTTCCGAGAAGCCTGTGCTGTTCCCTTCTTTTCTTCCCTATCCAGTCTTGCGTTAAGCACAATTGAGTCATAGTTACGGCTCCGAGCATATGTTCGTTCCAGAAGATCACAGAATCCATACAGTTGCATGAACGAGGCATTCACTTACATGTCGAAAGCTTAAGACTTTTTGCCTGAGTCTCCCTGGAATAGCAAACCACACCTAAATAAGCATTGTCTCTCTTCCCGTAGTAGAGGTGTTGTTTTTCGTTCGCATTTTGCCCGACTCATCCCATCGCACACATTACTTTATAGCAGTCTTGGGCCCACGCGTGTTGTTCGGCAGCGCGTGGAATCTTAAGGGTCCTAGCATTCCATGTGCAAAGCCGAAATTCGTTGTCCTTAAAATGTTTGCTGAACTCATCAACCATTATACCCGTCCGTATACGCGGCTTTTGGTTGTTTCTGAACTTCCCTTTTTGAATTGAGGGAAAGTTAAACCAGTGTTAATCTGGAAGGCCTATTATTTAATAAAACTCCTCGAAAAAGGGTCCTTCAAAATAATCCGGTGTTGGTAGCCTCACTGAGGTTATGAGAGTCGCTGTCAGCCTATTCAAGTTTCTTCGCCGCTATTTCTTCTCCAGTGTCCCGATACAACCATGGAGCTCTAAAAAGTGGTGTGTGCCCAGTAGTTTAAACTGACTAGAGCGGTGGATGACGCGTATATGGGAGTCCTTCGCCTGCGTCCTGATGAAGGAGGATTGCCCCTGTGCAAACACTCTCCTCCCTCTTTCCGTACTAGGCTCCCAAGCCTTACCAAGCGGAGGTGAGAATAGGAGTTGATGGGCAGAGGCCGAAGTCTTCATATAATGCTTGACCACCATTGGTCATTTTTGATCCATTTATGGCTTCTTTTCGTTGGACGGTTAGATCCTAAAATTGGCTGCTATGAGATAATGGTTAAGGTTGAAGTTTGTCATTGTGGCATTCGTAATGTACACGTTAAAAAACGTTGTATGTGCGCCTTACATTGTGGTTCCATAGTTTCAAGTACCCAATGCTAATAGCTATCATATTATTGCCAACTTCGGCTGCAAAGTCTTCAATAATTTTGATGTCTCAACTACAAAACTACTTACAAACTAGTCCAAGAAAGCACGATTTAAAGGCCAATTTCACTGAGTTTTGTACAGGCAACAGCTACATCTATTAGACATGGCTCGAAGATGAATCACAGAGACATCCACGATCTTGAACTGTAGGAGCTAATTCTCACCAATTCTTTCTAAAAAAAAAATACATATAAAACCAATAAGCCTTCAAGTCCTTTTGGCGCAATTTAAACCAAATTACCTCGTATCGTATCAGGATTCTAATTAATTGGTCAATTTACCCTTCATTAGTGGGTAAGCCCACAAGAACTTAAAGCCTTTTAAATCCCTCTTAAGCCGGCAATTAGCAGAAACTAGGCTTTAAAACATGTCACCATTTTTAACTGTTAAATATGCGGGTATCTGTACCCAATTTTTTTTAAATTAAGCAATTGCTACACATCTCTAGGCACATCCGCATAAATTTGTGAAATTATATTTAATCACCGCCATATGTATTACATTTAATTTTATTATAGTTTTTTTTTTCTCCACTGATTACACCACAATAATTCGACTTTTTGAAATAATAATTAAAACAATATTTGCTATCAGTTGGTGTCAGTTGACTATGTTAAAAGCCCACACTTAGGCCCTCAGTTCAAGTCTACTGTACGCACGGTATGACTAGAACTAAATGAGTATTGTTGGAGTCCTGCATGTCCTGACCACAAATAAACATTCGAGTCATGCGAAAGTTAGTGAATCAAAATTTAAAATGAACTTCTAGTGGGAAATAATAATTTTCACCCTTTGTGCCGTTATTTGCGGGAGTACATAACGCAGCAACAAATGAGATTTGGAATCGTATTGACTTGTGCGACCTTTGAACCCTGTTGCAATATGCAAAAGTATCCTTTTTTAATTATTTTTACCCCCCCCCCATTTCAATTTCCCCATACCCCGCTTATTCGTATTTGCATTTGGTTTTTGACTTCATTGTAGGTTCCATTGTAACACTGTTCAGGGTTGAAGGTGGAGTAGTAAAGTTTTCGCAACAGGAAACAAAATAAGATATTCATTTCTTTTCGAATGGCTCAAGGGGGGGAATGCACGAGTAAAACCTTCACTTTGGCAGTCATGAAAACTTTTTCAAAACCAACACAAAAAAAAAAAAAAAAAAAAAAAAAACGACGTCGAGAAGACTTCTCTGACAGCCAAACGAAATGAACAAAGTACAAGTATTGGAGTGTTTGAGTATTCGTTCTTCGGTATTCGAGTATTCGTAACGATGGCAAAAGGTGTTAGTTTAAGTGAGTACCTACAACAAGATGAGTCCAGCTCTGGGCAAATGAAACAATAACAACAACAGAAACAACAATGAAACCTCAAAAACTTTCATACCAGCTAAACATATAAAAGAAATATGGCACACAATGTTACCATTGTACCTGGAGTCTGGAGTGCTGATGCGGATGCCGCTCCTCCGACCAAGTATCAGCATGAAAGAAGGACTTCGCGTGAAGTCAAATTTTGCCAGAAACTACGAGTGAAATTTTTGAAGAAGGTACATTTTTCAAATATCGACCAGCACGCAAAAATATGAAAATATTCTGCTTCAGAGCTGGGTTATGGGATGATAGACCAGGAGCAGTCATGGCGTAGTATGATACATTTTTGAGGGAATTAAACTTCCACTTATTTGATTTCCAAAGTGAAAAGTTATTTATTTTTGTTTTAAAAATTTTTGACATTCGTACCTTGTTGCCTTTACTGCCCGCCAACCTGCTACAAGTAAAGTTCTCACAATTTACTTGGAAATTTTCGGAAAAAAACTGACTTGAACTGAGTTGAAGGTTTATGAGAGTTCAGATATTTCACCAAGGTCGACTGACGGAGAACTAAATAGTACTTCTCAGTGAACGAAATATGAAAATTTGAGGCCCAGGGCGAGTTATAACCAATTTCCTTATTAGGGTTACCTAGAAAGAACTTTGTCGCTAGCTTCGGACCATAAAGACTAAAACAAAAAAACAAGTCCAATATTCGAAACTGAGGCCAGACTGAAAGTCAAAATGTGGAACCACTCCCACAAAGTTTTCTTCAATAAAAATGAAAAAAATTATCTCAGAAATCACCAGGTCCTAAACTTAAAATAAAAATTTGATTTGGTTGGCAAGATTTTGGTTCTGTATAACTCGTTACTATTGTTCGGTTACTTACGAAAAGCTTTGAAATGATAACTAATTCAGTGAACGCAACCCTTTTCTCTTACAGTCCAATCATCAGGATACAGAGCTAACAGTAGGACGAGTCAAAAATATCGTGGAGGATACCTTTATATTTGATGAGGCTTTACATCCTTTCAGATATTTCGGATCATTGCGGTCCTTAAAAGTGAAAAACGTCTCATCAATACAAATATGTTAAAGTATCTGCGTGGCTGCATAACTAGTTAGCAGAGAAAGAAGAACCGCCTGTCAATGGCTTCATAATAGGCTTGAGGCTTGTTGATGGATTCCAATTTGAAACTCGTTGCTCTCCTCGTATACCAAAGATTATGTATTGATGATTGATGCCCTTATAAGCTATAAATCATTAAGCAAAGTATAGGTAGGGATGGTGACAACTGCAGAACAGAAATGAACTGCAAAAAATACTCCAGAAGCTCTGGCATCTTACTCATGTCCAGATGCAGGCCCTATATTCTTCATGGTGCACAATGAAAAGACATTTAATGAAATTATGACAGAATTGGAATACAAAGAAATACTAAACGATGATTGAAGATCAAGCATTAAAAGGTTCAGGAAAACCGCAAAAACCCTATGTCTCAAGATGAAGAACTCATCTCCCATAAAAAAAACCCAAAGTTACCACAGTCTTTGCTACCAGGGTTAAGAAAGATCACAAGAATTGGGACCCATGAAGCAAATCGCACCTTCGCCGAGGTGTAGAGAGGTCAAAGTCGTAACAAGGTGAGCCTGTGGAGCAGCATTGAAAACAAAGAATCCGATATGGGGGTGGAGTATGTATGCGGCAACCCAAAGGCTCCAGTGCCCCAGTAATTTATCATATTAACGAGAATTAAGGAAGGTCCAAAGTAGCTAATTTCCACGAAAGGATTAGAAGCATAAGTGGATCTTTGAGACTACGCAAATTTCCTCCAAAACAGCGAAAATTTCAAGAGCCCTGAGCACATACTTGTGGCTGTTTTATGAGTTTTTAAAATGAGCTCAGCTCCCGGTAAAATACCCGGACTGAGGTAACCGAAGTTTTGAAACCGAAAGCAGACCAAGCCTCCTATAAGGCTCCGAAGTATCTCACATTTATCAGTGTGTACACAAATCTTTCACTCTACCATACTGTACCGTGTACGACGACTTCATTTCAGCATCAGGCTGCTGCTTAGCCTAGCAATATGCAAAGAGAGTCAAGCAGCGATCAGATCCCTAGCATCGAACACCATAAAGTCGACAGTTGCTCGAGATAGCTGTGCATCTCTTAAAGAGACCACACACTATACGGGAATGCCGGATATCCCAGGGAAGTTTATTGCTGATGAATTGAGCACATATGGACATCTAGGAATAAATAGTAGACAAGTAGATATCCTGCGCCAAACAAATGATGAGCATTTTCCAATGATTTCTGAGGGCAATCATAGGAGGACTCATTCGAAAAAGTGTGGCATTTAGACTAATATGGCCCACACTCGATCCCAAAGGATTAAATAATCAAAGAAGTTACCACAAAAGAGAGGATGTCTACAAACTTCATTGGAAGATATACGCCACGATTAAGTATTTCTCACAACGACTTTTGCAGAAACTGCAGCGACGAAGAAGAAGAGTAGTCCATGGGGCAATTTTCTTGCAGCTGCTTTGCCTTTTCACATACCGGAATGGGTTCCCTAGACATTCCAGGCAGCCTTGACAAATTTATCAAGAGATGTATAAAGTTGCAGGAGTAGGCAGGGTAGCACAACTTACAACTGGTATAAGTACACTTCAACGCGGGTGGGTGTAAAATAAGAGTATCTGTGGTTTCGTATATTTAAGAAGTTTCACTATATGACGATCGACCGGAACAACCGAGTTTACTTTCACCATATAAACGTGGGCAACTGTGTAACCATGATTTAGTTTCTGCGGACATGAGCTACAAAATGAATGGAGAACGTCATATATTCGTTCTGTCGTTCTGTCGTTCTGTCAGCTGTCAAATATTTGTTGGGTGAGGATATGCAATTTCAGAAGTAACATCTCCTGAACCCCATAATATCGTCGGACCTCGTAGCCAACAATGTTGGCTCTTAGCAAAAATTTGCTGCGAATTAAAGACAAACAGTAATCGACATTCTATCGCTAAGGAGACTATCGGTTGGTTTTCATGTCAAACCATTGGTACAACAAATTCTGAATAGGATTCGAGATTCCGGAGGAATCCCTGAAAAATCAGTTGGACAGGAGGAACCTTATACAGGAAATAGGTAAGGAGGTCAGCGTTGGAGTATCATCCTGAACCTCTTTAGACTTAACATGTCAATTCGAAAATCTCCAAGGAACTTCCGCCAGTTTAAATGAGTTCTTGGAAGAATAAGGCTTGTCACTGAGGAGAGCCCCTTGGATTTATACGACTTTGATAGCACCAATTATATCCATTACGTCAGTTGTCTGAAGGACCAAACTTTAACAAAAATACAGCCACTGCTGCCTTTAGCAGACTCAAAACGGTCTGTTTACATTACATGGTGGCTTTTCCTACCACGTTTGGCTGTACTCTAGACGCACTAATAAATCTCCCTCTCCTTGATATTGATATCATGGGCTGCACTCCCAAAGAAATCTTCCGTTTAAAGAGAAATTGTTTTTCATACAACATGCCCTGGAGCTTTGACGACTTTGCGCACTGAATGTCTTATAGACATGAATTGTAGACATAAGAAATTAACTTTCCCTGTGCCCAGGACCGGTTGGACTATAGTCTGAGCCAGGCAATTGATAGCTTCAAAATCGATCTAGGATGCGGCGCAAGTAAAAGGACACTTGTTACAACTTGAGACAACGTTAGATCCCACTTCTCATCAGAAAAACTTGTGGTGTCTTTCAAGTGGATTTATACATAATCCTGATGTCAATGAACTATATCGTGAAGAATCGGTGAATGTGGCGAAGGATAATGTCTTTGTCTGTACAGACAGCCAAGTTAAGCTTACGGCCATGCTTAAATCTCTCATCAGATGAACATTCTTAGCAGGGCTTACAGGAGAGTTTCGTCACAGGACCGTCAAGACCTCCATTGACAATTGAGTTTCTTGTGAGCAAAACTGAAGATCGCATGACTTTCCCGATGCGAGAACTTTCCTGCTGTCCAGACTCTTAAATTGTCACCTTAATGGGTTACTATGCTTTGTAACGCTTACTGAAAGAGTGATGACGCCTCTATGATTGTTTCGGCCTACGCACGCAAGTACTCTGTGCTGATGTGCTGATGTTGCCTCAATGAGCAGAATGGGCCGGTTATTCATTTGAGTGTTGTCTGCGAACAAAAAAATCTACATTCGAAGCTGTTTTCTTTAACATATGTGCTCGTATATCATCCATAGAGGAGAAGATAGTCGTACCTTAGCCTACTATAGTTCTCTTATTGCTTAGCATATTGCCAAAAATAGTATAGA
Source organism: Volucella bombylans (assembly GCA_949129095.1). NCBI lineage: Eukaryota > Metazoa > Arthropoda > Insecta > Diptera > Syrphidae > Volucella > Volucella bombylans. The sequence goes on along the minus strand of OX422143.1, from coordinate 161,641,470 downwards.
AAAGCAAATTATCGGTTCACTTACACGTTGTCAACTAATTGGCCCTATACGATACGAGTACCATGTGTCCATGGATGAGCAGACTGATTACGACTCACACAATCAAGAGGCAGTAAAAATTGAATAACAACATTTTTCCAGTTCAATATTTAGTCAATTAAAAAGCAAATTGTGTTATCAACGTTGATTATATTTTGTTGGAAATTTTGAGTTCTTCACTCAACTAAATATGAAAACTTAATCATCGAAAACCATCAGCAGAAACTAACTGCTACCGTTCATTTCATTTAGAGTTCTACACCTCTGGTTATTTAAATTTAATATTTATGACACAACCTCTTCTTGATTAAGCGAATATGTATTTTGCAAAATATTTTATGGATATCTGTGATGCGAATAAAAATCGAAAAATGAAAACATCGCCGACCATCCAACGTTTTCAGTTTCGGTATTTATGACAAATCGATATGTTTTGACAATTGTGGATAAAATATCGACGAAAACAAAACTCCCCACGTTCACATAAATAAATTGCAATATCTAAAAACCAATTGTATGCGAATATCGAGTATCTGAATCCATTCAATGCAACGAGTGTCCAAAAATACCAAAAACACCACTTTCGCAGGATAACAGCAAGTGGCCGTATTTCAACTCAGCAAAAAGAACAAAAAAAAAAGGAATCCAGAAATCTGTTCCCTATGGCTACATGGATTCGAAGGACCAGCAAAAACGACAGAAAAAAAATGAGAAAATTAAATTGTACACACTCACGTATGTATGTATGTAACATAAGTATGTGTGAGTGGCAAAATAAATTTTTAATAAATAAATATTTTTGTTGGACCACCAACAACAAAAAAAAAAGCAGAAGAAAAAATCCGGTTTCATACTCCTGTAAGCACCCTTGAGCATCCCGAAACCCTTTCTGGCCACAATTCCGTACTCATGCATCGAGGACTTTTATTTATTTACGCATACGACTACGACAAATATAGTCAAAGAATTTTGTTGATCAATTTCTTTTTTTTTAAATATTTTTTAAAATTGTATTTTCACATTATTTTTTTTTTTAATATTGGCCTCTGAGGGAAGATATCCTACGTGATTGTAGCTATGAATAATGATTACACGCAGGGTGGTTTATAAAAAGGAAAATATATCGTTCCTATCTGTGGTAGGAAGCCACCAAATGGAGACGCGATGATATCACAAGCTCTGTTAATTTTAATTAAGCCCATTTTTATAGTTGACAATATTAACAGCAATTTTCGATAATTATCTTTGGTTAATTAAAAAATATTATCGCGCTCCCAGTGCCTTGGTGCGACAACGTTGTTCGATGACGTTGGCATTGGGGTTCATATAGCTGCAGGTACAAATACTGCAGGGTCTTTCGGCAAAATTACGGCAACGTGAGATTTTTATAAATTTTATATTTACTTTTTGCCTTAGCCATGATTCCTTATTTATGGGCAGAGATGGCGGACCTTGCGTTTTTTATTCTTCTGGCTTCGATTTAATGGATGACTTAATTTTCGTGGCTCCGCGATGGTAAGGTTTCCGGTGAATACGCACGCGAAAATTTATCTTTGACCAACAGGAAGAGGAGTTGGTGTGGATTGCTTTTTAAAGTTTTTCGTTTTTTTTTTTAAATACATAAACAGATACACTATAATGGAGGAAACATATTTTTTATTTGTATACAGCTGCTGGTTTGCATGGTCCGGGAGCAGTAAACGTTTGGCCAACCCAACGCATATGTTTATTAAGGATGAGCTCTTCACGAACTCTCTATGCAAAGTAGACCACGGATCATCGATGCAGTCGACCAGAATTCCGCTTTCAGTTAAAATAACCAGTTCAAGGTGAATCATGATAAAAAAAAAAACTGTCTCTACTCGACCAAAATGTGATCTGGATCTGTAAACTTAAGACAACAAAGGCTACTCTAGCAGAGGGACTCCCCGACGAGCTGATCAGGAATCCACCAATTTATCTGTAAAATATAGTCAGATGAAAGTATGCCCGGTGAATGGAATCTCAACCCAACTTTTAAGACTCCATAAACTTTTCCTACTATAGAGGAAAGAGAATCCTTATGAGAAGTCTTAAAATGGTGTATCAATAATTTGATACGAAAATCTTGCAGAAAATTCAAGAACTTCAAGTCGATACTTGACTTTAAGGCCGTATATGACAGAATTTACAGAGAGGAGCTATACTCGTATAGAGCTATATGAAGTCTTGGTATAACTGCTGAACTCATCTGGCTGTGCAGAAGAACGGTCGCTCCTCCATATAAGTTGGTAGTGACAGCACCTTGTTCATCCACTATGTGGAAAATATTGCGAACAGATATCGGATCATTTCCGTATAATATCCAGTTGGTGAAGGAATTGAATCCACGAGACGATAACTTGCAAGAAGTTCACGTATAAAGCTTTTGTCGAAAAATCGAATTGCCATTTCTGGAGTGAGGCAAATCCAGTAGAGACAAATGAGACTCTTAAATTTGGAAGAATGAGGTGAGCTCCCACCCACTTACAGCCCATAGCTACCAGACTATGAACAGTGATTATTTCTTTGAAAATATGTACGACATTGATCAGCATGATTTATGGTTACGCTAGGTGGTGCAAGGCTTCGGCAAAGAAAGCCAATAATGTTGCTAAAAAAGCGGTTAGAGTAACGGGGAACAATATCAATGTTCCGGAAACAGATTCCTCTGATCTTTTAGTTCAGGGTATGATATCTGAATAGTTGCATGAAGATACCATATACATTGAGAGGAACAGTATGTTGCCGAGTAATGCTTATACTGATACCCACCCGAGCAGCCCTACCACCAACCGGATTCCTACCAGATCTGCAGTCCCATTCTTTGCTGAATTGGACATGACTGCCGAAGCTGCCGAACCATCCATAACCACCCCCATTGCTCCATCTTCATCGAGGAGTTTGCTTGGTGCTCTCCGAAAACTGCCAAGGAAGCCAACGACAAAAAGCGAAGTAATGAGTTCACGACTCACACAAATAAAGAAAGAAATTTTGCAGGCGAAATTGGCTTCGCAAGCCAAAGAAAAGACCGCAAATGCCCGTGAAATTCACAAACTAAAGATCAAGATTTTAAAGAGCGAAGGCAATTTGAAGTTTGACAATGAGTGATAGAGTTTTTGAATTTGTATGCTTAAGTTTTATTTTGTTTAAATTAAAAGTGTTGAATTATAAATGCGTTTCTGACTGCTTGCTCTTCCAGTTGTTTCCGCAGGTTCTTCAGAATTATTGTTGGGCTCTACTTGTGTCGACGGATTCGGTGGTGTACTTTCTTCAAAGAACGTAATATTCCTTTCCTTAGTTATGTTGTGAAGCACGGCCACGGTAACTATTATATTTTTTGCCGTATCCAAATCCACACGCAGTCTTTTCAGCAGCGACCTAAATTTGGACTTTAACTGTCCGTTAAGGCTGTTATTGTACCTTTGTACCCTTTGGCTGGATGGGTTTCTGACCGGTGTCAATAATATTTTTGAGCATGGATATCCAGCGTCGCCAAGCAAGATACCGTGGTGAACATTTATGGTCGCTTCCAACACACTTTTTAGGCGACAGTTGTTCCAAATATTGAAGTCATGAAGCGAGCCTCGAGACCTTGCAACTATGTCCCATATTTTGCAATTAGCATCAGACACAATTTGTACATTAAGCGAATAATAACCTATAAATATCAAATTAGTTTGTATTATATATTTGAAAGCTAGTTACTCAGTTAAATTTTCTATTGATATAGTGTCCGGCCATTATCTGCCCTACACTTTTGGCTGGTCGCTTGATTTGCAGAATGAGTGCAATCGATGACTCCTATAACCCTAGGGAACCTTGCGATCTTTAAAAATTGTTGCTTTGCCTCATTATATTCTGCCACTGCCAAAGGAAACTTAATGAAATGGGGCAGTAGAGAAGCGATTTTTTTTTGAAATTCTCTTAATTATTTGTCCTACTGCTGCCTGTGACATTCCGTGCAAGGCTCCTAAAGTTGTACATAATTAATAATGCTCTTTCAAATTTAATTGCCTTTTTGCCTTTTACTTACCAACATCACTTTGATGGATATTTCTACTAAAAAAATGAAGCGTTAGAAGCACTTGTAAGGATGCAAGAATAGGAAGACCGCGATTTGTTACCGGCTCTTGAATATTCAGATTTTCGACTAAAAACTTGACAGCTAGCTTGTCGAATCGATACCGAGTAAAAAACTCGTCACCATCATGCTCATCGAAAGGATTTGACCGGCTTTTATATATTTTAGGCTTTCTAAAAGCTCAAAATCTTCGAAAATATCAAAATCTGCTAACAAATTTTCTTGAGACATTTCACTTAAATGACATTTCAAAGTCCATACTAAAAGATAAAATGGACATTATGTGCTATTAAGTTTAGCATGAGGTTATAACGATAAATTGGGTTTTATCTGGACCACAATTTTGCGCCATTAGTTCCAATTGAAACTAATATAGATGAAGAAGAAAAAATGACTTTACAGTTTAGATTATTTCCAACCGGAATCATCGAGAAAAACATAGAGGAGGTGGAATTCTTATGTTAATACTCGTACGTAAAGAAGTAGAATATGAACGTTTAACATCTGTCATACGAAAGTGTCCAAATCAAAATTAAAGAGAGTAATAAGTATAGGTATGTAATAGGAATATATAGACCACCAGGGAACAGCCGAAAAGCATTTATCGAAGAATTCGGACACAACGTTAGACCACTGAGAAAAAAGGACGAGATAATGGTAATGGGGGATATGAACATCAGTGTGAATGATTTGAATGTGTTTGGTGTGAAATAATATCTGGCTGGCGTCACTGGGATTGACTAATGTGATTACGGACCATACCGGAGACCCGGATACTGGAGCAAAATCAACGATTGACCAATGAATTGATTGAAAGTTGTATCACTGTACAATCATGTACTTCCCACAAAGAAAAAAATCTGCTGTTAAAGAAAACTCAGTCAACCTGTCCTGCATGTGAGCTAATTGCAAATACAAATTGGGGTGAAATCCTGAATGAAAGTGATGCTATCTTGCTTTATCAGAAGGTTCATGATAAAATTAAGTATTTTTATGATGCAGCGACATCTATGAACAAAATAAAAACGAGAAGAAAGTTTAGCCCATGGATATCTTCTGAATTAAGAGGAAAATGTTAAAGAAGGGACGAATCTTACAGAAAGTGGAAAAACAAAAGACTAAGCAAAGCGTATGAATAAGAATATAAGACCTTTAGACATAGACTGAACAAGGAAATAACGGCCCAAAAACCTATTTTTTATAAATCCAAGTTCAACCAAATAAGATCTGACCCCAGAAAAGCATGGGGCTTTGTAAATGAGATATTGGAAAGGAAAAAGCCTAGTTCGGATAAAACAATAATACGGTTACATCAAGATTAGCCAGCACAATTTATAATCAGGAAACAGATTTCTTTGAAACTCGAAGAATAATTAATTTATTGAGTGAAAACAAGTCGCCAGGTATTAATGGAATACGAGCTATTGATATAAAACAGCACACGGACATATTTGCGCATTATTGTGTAAATTAATTAACTTAAGTATGACACAAACAAAAATACCTAAAAGCTTAAAAACTGCTGTAATCAGACCGATATACAAAGGAGGCGCAAAAAGCGACCTTACAAATTATCGGCCAATATCAATATTGCCAGTACTGGAAAAGTGCATGGAAGAGGTGATGAAAAACAGGCTGCAAGACTTCCATTACGGCTTCCAGAAAAGTAAAATCACTGTGGTAAGCTGTTAGGAGAATTTGCCAATTGCCTCAACAAAATTCGAAATAAAAGTCATCATGTGGTATTCGTGGACTTCAGTAAAGCTTTCGTTACACTGAACCATGATAGACTAGTAGAATTACTGGAAAGTGATGGTATACGAGGACTGATGGCAGATTGGCTACGTGAATATCTGACAAACAGGCAATTTTGCGTCAAAATAAGCAATGCATACAATCAAAATGAAAACGTTAAATATGGAGTTCCCTAAGGATCAAAACTGGGTCCAATCCTGTTCATATTGTACACCAATGAGCTGATACGAGTTTTAAAGAAGGCCATTCCATTTGCATATGCAGACGATACGGCGATAGTGGTGCGCCACACAAAATCTTACATACGGAAACAGAAATTATTCAGGATGAGTTCGACATCGCAGTAAAGCCGAACACGGCTTAACGATCAATTCTTCTAAAACAAAAATGATGCATATACAAAAATTAATCTTGCAATAGTTCAGTTAATTGTCCTATCGAAACAGTGGAGAGATATAAATATCTGGGAGTTACGATCGACAGCAACATAGATGAGTTGCGAGTGAGCCTCAGAAGAGCTTTATATGCACTAACCCAACTAAAATACCATGCCACAACGGCTGTATTAAGACAAACTTACTTTGGCCTTGTGGAATCTAAATTTGGGTATGGTTTACTTGCATGGGGCAATGCATGAGCAACACATATGCAAAAAATTTAAAAAATTCCGAAACTCAGCACTGAAGAAGATAGGTGTAAGTAACCAGCTCAATATTCCGGACCAAAGGCGTTTTAAAGTTCTTCGAGTAGAAGATATCTTCAAGATGACCCTTATACTAGAGTACTATGATGAGAACCGATTCATAACACCTATTTAACATAAAATCAACACAAGAATACGGGCTCAAGGTATGCTTCACGAACCCCGACTCTACAATAACTACGGGGGAAGACAGCTGAAATGCAGCGTACCTGAAGTTGTAAACACAATTCCGCAAAAACTAAAAAATATACAAAATATTAAAACTACAAAGAAAATTATAAAATATTTTTTTTTGAATTCGAACCTAAATAGCTAAATTTCAAACCTAATTCACTTACTAAACTTATCTTATCAATTATCTTGTGTATTAATCTAAGCTTGCTTACCAAAAATTAATCATAAAACCGTGAAAAGCAATCTTTGCAGAAAAGCCTTTAAGGCTTCACAGAAATACCTAACCATTGTTAAGTTTTTAATGAAATTAATGAAATAAATAAATGAAATTAAAAAAAGAACACCGCGGACCACACGTCTACTGTGGATGGCGAGCGTTACAGAGCCATGCTCAACGACCTTCTCCTTCCTCAATTGGATGGATTGGGACTGGAGAACATGTGGTTTCATCAGGATGGAGCAACGGCGAATACTGCACGAGCCACAACCGAAATTCTGAGGGCTGGATTTCCGGGTCTCCTAATCTCTCGTTTTGGCGATTTGCACTGGCCGGAGAGATCGCCTGATTTAACCATTCCAGAGTTCTGTTTGTGGGGTTTTTTGAAGTCAGGAGTCTATTTCAACAAGCCTCAGACTCTTGAAGCCCTCAAAAGGGCGGCGACCACTTAGCCGATATCATTTTCTCAACTTAATGGGAAAAAAAATTTAAGACATCAAGTAAATTGTATTAGTAGAATGGCGCTACGTCCCATATTTCCTTGAAACTGTTGACTCAGATAATGAACTAGTCCATTGTACTGCTTTCACCCATCACTTCAGAGCCGAGTACATGCAGGCTAATGCCAGCGTAGGCCGGACACTTACAGGGGTAGTCCTCCGGGATGCCATCATTATTCTCACAGCAAGTATCGCGGTATGCTGCGTCACATATGCAGCACACATAGGTGCTTATCATTACCACCGGGACAAAGCGTAGTTTCTCGTCATGAGGCCAATAAGCTGTCTTCTGTCTTTCCTATCGAAAAACAGCAGGAAAGTCGCTACATCTTACAGACATTGGGAATCATTCGTTTGGTCTGCCGGCAACCAAGAGAGTCATACCACCTGCAATTATGTATGCAATTATCATATGAAACCCTACCGTCAATGGAAGCTTTAACCATGGATTTTGGCAGCCCTGTGACTGTGCCCTGCCTGGCAAGTTAATCCGCGATTTCTTTTCCCGTGATCCCACTCTGACCTGGAAAACAGTACTCAGTCAATTAAGACTTTCGACTGAATTCATCTAAGGCATACATCCTCGAACTAGCTTAGTTGTCGTAACAGAGTTCAGGGAGGCTTTAGGCTCAGCTTGACTATAATACAGGTTATTAGCTGAACAAGGTAAACTTTACTCTGAGATGGTATTCATCAAATACAATTTGTTCTAGTTCCTACAATGGTCCTAGTTACCACAATACCTAGGATAACTTAAACTCCATGACTCTATGCAACAGGCTTCATGTAAGTCATGGAATTTGGCTCTAAGAAGGCCAACTATGAAGATAAACATGTAGCAAATTCTACAATGGCATGTTGATGGTGTAGATTTCGTCAGCATAGCCTGGACAAACCTATTGCAGATAGAGCCTTACGTAATAAATCTTGCCCACCGACTACGTATAACAGGTGACCAGATAGGAATGGTAGCTTTTCCAATTGTTATGTTTCAGTAGCTGCCAAAGTTACCAATGATATCCAGCCGTCAAAATATTCAGTAAAGTTTGCCATCATGCATCGTTTTGCGCTTGCCGAACTTGAGGCAATTATCGAAATTCCAGCTCTGTTGTAACTACGTGTCGTGAATTTCGTCTTGAGGTCAGTCGTCGTCATGGCTTCGCATTCTTCGCATCGTGGAAAAGTTTGAGCGTGAGTACACTCGTTTTTAACTTAAGCCACCAACCAGACAGAGATTGAAGAAAACGTAGCCGCCGTAACGCCAGTATCGAATAAGACCCAAGTCGATTCGGCGCCGGTCGGCTAAATCGGCCATCGCCAGAGAGTCAATCCGGCTTATTTTGCCATTAGATTTAGACCTAGACCCGTATAAGATTGTGCTGAAGAAAGAATTCAAGCCGGTCGACATAGAAAACGCCTTGAGTTCGCAAATTTTGCGCTGGAAAAATTGGCTGGAGATCCGGATTTTGGCTACAAAATCATCTTCTCGGACGAGGTCCATTTTTGGCTCAACGGCAATGTCAACAAAAAAATTGCCATTATTGGAGCGAACACAATTCACAAGTGTTCGTCCAAGCATCAATACATTGACTTTTTGCTGCGGCATCATCGGACCTTATTTCTTTCGAAATGAGGAAGGATAAACCGGTCTCAGGTAAAGAGCGATGTTAACCGATTTTCTGTGATCGGAACTCAATAATTTCGATATATTCGTTCTGTGGTTCCAACAAGATGGCACTAAATGTCATAGAAGCGACGCAACGCTCTAAGTTGTGAATTAAAAATTTGACGACTGGGTCATCTCACGGCGAGCGTTCGTCAATTGACTCGAGTATTTTCTCTGCCGCCATGTCAAGCCCTTAGTCTACGCTAACGACACAACTATTTTGAACGAGTTCGAGGCCAACATTAGACACGCTATTGCCGAAATAAAGCAATCGTTGATGATGAAGTCGATGGAAAATACTTGAAATTCATTTGTTTTTCGCAGAATTACTATAGAAGTAACTAACCGTGGTTTCTGGGGCTCAGTGGCAAGACTCCTACACTTATATTATGGGGTTGGACCTAGTTGTCAACTGCTCAGATAAGCAACAGATGTTATTCCCATCGTGAAACTCTTCAATTTTCGAACTCTTTCTTTGTCCTATGTGCCAGAAAAGATTAAAGGCAGTCAAGCCCATCAGTTTTAAGAACTCAGAGACGGCTATTGGCCCAGTTTTTGTACCAAAACCAGCATTCTCCCCTAATGAAAAGCTTAGATGATCGAAATATCCACCACCTGGTACGAGAAGGGGAAGGACATTCTGTTTTATGTTTCTGCTCCCTCTATAGGAGGATTTGACCAAAATATCATTTTATTCCAGCACACCAAGATGCTTAATGTAATCATATCAGCCAACAAGGACATCTGTGACTCATCTGTAGTCAGTTTTTTCAAGTGACAGGAAGAATATCATGGATTCAGAATTGGAGAGATTCAGAAGAGTATTCTGATAGTTATTTCCAATAAAAGCATAATCCGCGTTACTTTTACTAGTTTAAGAGCTAATTGTTAATATTCGACGGCATCCTTCAAGCCAAAGTTATTTCTGAATTAAAGGAAAACCGAAGGCACATCCATATAAGGATAATTTATCGGCAAAGGCATAAAAACTCTCTCGCGAATATTTGTCAAAGCCACCTGAAATCGCAAGATTGCTTCAGTGCGCACTCTACGATAGAAATGTGATGAGGAATGGTTCATCGCAACATCTAGAGAAAACCTCTATGTTACCTATGGGGAAATCCGCGAAAAGCCCAGGAAAGTAAGCAGTTCTGTGGGCATTAAATCATTAACGAACAGAGCTGGCATTTTGTGCATAAAGTATAAGTGAGGCTTATTCAGCTACTAGTTTACTTAAGTCCAGATAGTCTTAATAGCATACATTTAACCCTTGCTCTACCCAATCTATCAAAATGATAAATTTTCAGACGGAAACTCAATGTAGCAGAGAAATTTTGCATGCATCTCCAGCTGGTTTCATATAAAGCAAGCACTTCAATTTTCTATCCTGAGAATCGACTTGCTATCCAACTTATGTACCTCTACATACATGTGTAAGCGAGCTCAAAAGATTTATCATATTAAAATTTATTCAACTGATCTAATGAAAACTCGATTCGATAAAAATACTTCTATGTACACCAAAACGGTTGACCCATTATTCTTAATTTAAGTAAATCCATACCAGCAACCACCAATGCCACTGCCGAAACCAACTTATTCCAATTTTTTGCCAAACACCAAAGCCTATTGCCTTCATTCTATCTAAACGTCGTTCCGAGTGTCGTATATTCGCTGGCCATAATCCTCTATTGACATTCTACTCCACACAAACACACACCAACCCCTATTTCAAAGCAGTAAAATCTATCCTCTCGCACGTAAATAAAAAAAACAAAACAAACGCGTGCATATGAGTTGAGCTTACGCCACACCGTATTTGGCCTGGTAACAGTCATACCCATACATCCCACTTTTACTATTTTTTTTTTATCTCCATCCAATCCCATCACATATAAATTTTCTCGAAACAACATCATTAAGGCTTAAAAACGCATAAAAAATTTGTCCTGCAATTTGTTTTCCTTCTCGGTCGATTTTGCTTTTTCTTTATCCTTTCCTGTCATTGAATTGAGTTACCGTTGTCACTAAGCTTTTTGTTTCTTACAAGTGCACTAATACATGAGTATCGCGGGGTATATTAACATTCGACTTGCCCTCGATGTCTATTCTCTTTCGACTCACAAAAGGATAACAGACTTAAACACTAAAAGGGAGATACTCGTATGTACAACCATCTTACGCAAGAAAAAAAATTGATTCATAAATGTTTCATGAGCCTTGAGATTTTGCTCCTCGCTAGTTCTATGTATTCTTCCTTTATTTTGTCTTTTAACTCTATCTCCAGCACTCGTTTGTTGTTGTTGACTTTTTATGAAACCATAAAATGCCATCCAATGAATAAAAAAAAGAAAAAAAAACTGAGTCTAAGACTGTAAGGAGACAGAAGTTAGATTTGGAATCAGAGTCAGATACAACTTTGGAGGATGTGCTCAGAGGTTAGCTTGGTTATGTTCAAGTGCGCGAAGATTTATGCGTTCCAGAGACTTTACGATCGCATTATGCTGCGAGTGGGGTGAGATATCTTCTCCTCTTTAGTGTCACTTAGGCCCTCTAAATATGCTTTATGGCGAAAGAATTTAGTTCAAACGAAAGGCAAGGCCATCATTCTGCTGACTCTAAATTTACGTATATTCCAAATCGATGACATAGGACATAGATGACATAGGCAAAATACTTTTTGAAAAGCGTTTTTGTGGAGGAAAGGATTAAGAAAAATTGACTTAAACTACTTTTGTTAAAAGATGTCAGATGACCTGTTAGTGTCTTTTTGCTTCAGATTCTATTCCATTGAAGGACGTATACTGCCAGTGCGTTACTCATTCGACCGAGTCCAATTTGGATAGACTACAAGTTGTGAACGCATTGGCCTAATTTCTTCGACACCTTTATAACTTGGATATAATTGCCGGAAAGGCTGAGTTGGCTGGGTGTTGGACTCAGTGGACCTGGACCAACCATTTTTTCAAGTCTCAGTATCAAATATTGAAGTGCGATAATCAGAAAATTAGTAAAGCCCTTTACTTCACTAAATAGAACCAGCGGGAATTTGTGGACACGAACTTATTCTTCTAAAACTTTTAAATGGAAATGGAACTGAAGCAATGTCTGATGTATTTGCCATCAAAGAGCAAGGTTGTCAGGAAAGAGTAGCCTAACGTCGGAGAAGCAACAGGCATGCTCGAACATTCGAGCACTAAGTTCTCGCTGTTTTTCAATAGATGGCTCTAGCAGTAAATTCTAGTCGGTTTTGACATATCCGAAATGTCATGAGCCAAGCTTAGACATATGGTAAGCAAATCGTTTTGACACATTAGTGATTTTGTTTTGGCGTCATATACTTTTGGTTGTGTGAAAATGTCTGATTTTGTGCCTAATAATCGTCATTTGCTGGAAGTGTTGACTTTATTCTTTCATTCAAAGAAAACGGCGGCTGAAGTGCATCGAGAGATCCAAAAAGTTTACTGAGATGTTGTTCTAAGTGAAACAACGTGCCGTGATTTCAATTTTAACGACCGTCCGCGTGAAGGAAGGCCAAAATCCTTCGAAGATGCTGAATTTGAGGCATTGCTCGACGAGGATCCGTGAGAAAAACCAGAAAAGCTTGCTTCAGCATTAGGAGTTACTCTCCAAGCCATTTCCAAGCGATTGCGTGAATTAGGAATGATTCAAAAACAAGAAACTTGGGTTCCTTATTATTTGAAGCCAAAGGACTTTGAGCGTCGTTTTTTTCAGCTGTGAACAACTGCTCCAGCGGCAAAAAAAGAAGGATTTTCTTCATCGCATCGTGACGGGTGACGAAAAATGGATTCATTACAGCAACTCAAAGAGAAGAAAGTCATGAGGACTGCGCGGTCATGTTTCTACGTAGCCGGCTTGGCCGATTATCTACGCTGCGATGGTTATGCTGTGTATTTGGTGGGCCCAGGTCGGTGTTATTTATTATAAACTGTTGAAACCCAACGAAACCATCACTGGGAAATGGTATCGACTTCAACTGATGCGACTGAGGCGATAACTGCGTGAAAAACGGCCACTCTACGAGCAGATGCACGAAAAAGTGATTCTACAGCATTGAAACGCTCAACCTCACGACGCCAAACCAGTTAAAACCTACCTAGAAACGCTGAAATGGGAAGTCCAACCCCACAAAACATATTCCCCAGATCATGCGCTGCTTATTACTTGTTCCGTTCGATAGCACATTGTCTGGCTGATCAGCAATTCCGCTCATATGAAAACATAAAAAAATGGCTTGATTCGTGGAGATCCTCCAAAGATGAACACTTTTACCGTAACGGTATTCGAGTTCTGCCAGAAAGAAAAATTTGTAGCCAGCGATGGGCAATACCTTGAATGATTCATTGTAACCATTTTTTCGCAATAAAGTCGCATTTTTATCAAAATGTTCCATATAATGGACGAACAAAGGCCAAACTGTTGCTTTCGACGCCGAATTAACAATTCTGGATCTTTCGCCACACTTTCGCTCTCAGCGGCTAAAGTTTGTAGAGTAGTGAGCTCAGATGGTCGATTCTGAGGACCGAAAAAATCATCTGAGAATGACTTTGAATGATGCGGAAGCGTTTTTCTGGCGTAAGTCTATTTATGTCGATTTGTTAAAAAAAACTGACTTTAGAGACTGCATTTAAAATAATTAAATAGGAACATCTTGCACGCCGACTGTGCAAGCAAATGAATGTAGTCGGGTCTCTACCGATGGCTCCAGTACAAATATGGGATGCGGCGCTGGTGTCGTTCTAAAGGACGACAACTTTAGATTCTACTCCTCGTTTGGAAAACTTCTGTCTGTCTTCCAAGCGGAGATATACGCAATCCTGATGGCAACGAACCATATTGTGAAGAACAGGTGGAGAGGACGAAGCATTTGCATCTGAAGCTACAGCTAGGTTGTGCTGAGAGCCTTGTAAAACCTTTTTACGACTTCCAAGCTGATTTGAGAAGGCAAGACTTCTCCGAACACAGTTGGAAGGCTAAATTCACTGAACCTTGTCTAGGTCCCAGGTCACAATGGTATCACGGGAAATGAATTCATCGATGAACTTCCTAGGCAAGGTTTAGAGGAGAGTTTTTCTAGACCCGAACTTGTGTTAGGTCTGCTTGCGTCCTCGGATAATACTTCCACTGCCTGTTGGGTTTCATATGAGCACAATTTTGTTTTTTTTTTTGTTTTTTGAGTTTGCAATAAGAAACTCAAGGGTTTAAGGCACTGTTAAAATGTTTGCATACAGCGCGGGCGAAAGAAAGCTGGTTAGGAACGAAAGAGAGGTACCAATGTACGTTCGTTTTGAATGTTTCAAGGTTATGATAGTCTGGAAATAAAGAGCGCGACAGAGCATTCCATAAGCGAAATGTACGGCTTTAGGAAAGAATCACGATATTTTAGTGTACGTCTGCTTGGGCTTGAGGTTCAACTGATGAGCATTCAAAGCGAGACGGGTGTTATGGTTAAAAGTTTGAACGAGCGGAATGCTGACAGACCAAACCAATACTTCCCGAAGTCTCTAAGAGGTCGGCGGCCTTCCTGTTGTCTCAGACTGCCGGCTGCTTACTGGCATCGTGACTTGATGAGCATTTAAATGTGCTGGGTGTAAGTGATACAACATCCTGCAACACCTGCTGTGAAAGTGATGTCGACACCGCGGAGCACTACCTCTGTGAATGTTCGGCTGACACTCGCACCAGGCAGCAGGTACTCGGCGTATTCTTCCATTTCTGTGACCTAAGCCATTAACACACTTTTCTGATATCGTTGTAGACCTGTAGAATAAGCTGAATCAAAAACCAATCGATGAATCATGTATCCAAAACGACATGTATACAAACGACAAACTGAAAAACTCGCACCTTGTTGGTCTCGGTCTTGATCCTGTGAGTTCGCAAAATCTTAAATGTACCAGTGGCACTGTTCTGATGTTGATTCAGATTGGAAATTGAAGAAGCACCTTAACGAAATTATTCACCAACAAGCAAATCACATTAAATCATCGCTCACATCCTGAAGACTTAGGATTCAGAGTAATATGAGAATGTCGTTCCAACACAAATTAATACAAGACTTACCAGGGCGAGTTAATTGTCGAAATTTTAAGGAAAACTCGCAATTAAGGATTAATTTCCACATCACTTCAGATAAGAAGGAACCAGTATTACCACCACATCCTTTGACATGTGTAGGCAAGTCATAAAATCAGTCAAAGTCAGACCTTAACTTGTACCGAACATCAGCACTTTACAACGGATTTGTGAAAAAAATCCCAACACGGTATCAACGAGTGTATCTCACACCACCACTAACCGAAGTAATTGCCGATTAACTCAAGTGCCACAGATCTTGACACAATTACCCCCTACCTTAAACGATAGATACTTGTGCGCGTACTCATACTTGTACTTCACATTCTGTATCGAATTCTTGAAAAAGTATCTTGAAGCTGTAGTTATTCAGTGAAATACAAACAAGCATGAGTGCGAATACGATTACAAGTGTTCGCATCTGTGCTCATATACGAGTACACCATCCAACCGAAAGCGCTTTTGAATAATTCAATCCGTCAAAGGTGCTGATCTAGTGCATCGCTGCTATGCTAGGTCATGGTACAGCATCAAAATGGGGGTTTAGGCACCCACATATGCTATGTACGAGTATGTACAATATATCACTATTCTAAGTCACGAACTCACTCACTCACTCAGCTATCTATGTACCAGTCTGAAATGGAAAATGCTTTCGATGACACTTGGTAGTGTGTCAAGAGATTTGTACCGCCAGCATTATGCCGGGGTGTTGCTCCTCCATTCACACATTTGCAACCACCAAACTGGGAGTAGGTACTGTGCAATTAAGTAGCCACTGCCATGAGTTATTCGCATCCAGGACAGAGAAATAGATGTGAAAACAATTTAAATGCAGAGGAAGAGAAGGTAAAAAGAAGGTGAATACCAGGTGTCAGATGTCGGCGTGTCGGTCGAAGAAAGAAAGTCCTACCAAGGGAAACTACTCGTACGTTCCGGACGATGTTGTCCTCTTAATAAAGTGCAAGAGCTCTTGCTTTGGTCTGGTCTGGACCTCTGTATACTGTATGCTGAGCACTTATATTTCACATCACCGCCATCTGTTCCAGCTCAGGTATTATACAAACTGACCATTTGCAGATTTGTTTTTTTTTTTTTCATATTTCCTCTGTCACATACATAGGAGTCCACCTGCATTTAAGCATAAGGCTGGAGAGCACCTTATACATAAGTAAAGTGCTGCTAAGCTCTACTCATACATATAGTGCTGGTGAAAGTACAAAAATGATAAATTAGATGCTGAGACATATTCGTACACATGCAGGAGAGCTCATACAGTACACCTGGGGTACAAAACTGCTCTTAACGCCTGTTTGGAGTCCTCCTTAAGTGAGGGTGTCGCCTCCGGTTTGGTGAAACTGGGTCACATCTGATTCATTTGGCGATTTTTCGAAAGTGTCAACAATCTTACAAAAATCAAAAAAAAATGTTGGTGAAAGGGTGAGATTTATTTTGTGTATCGTTGTTTTGATTTAATTTTCATCAGCAAAAGTGAACTTCGTAGTCCGAACGGTTAAGGATCAGGGTTAAGAGTTTAGCAAAGCAGTATGTATGCATGCTCTCAAGTGATTTGAGAGTGTTCTCATTCAGAGGAGGTGCGGACCTTATGACCTCATCATGACTTAATCTCACTTGAACCATTGTTGATGTTGACAGATTCTAAGCCTCGGTCCATTTACTTTGTAGCCGCTCCCATGTCATTTGTTTCTTCTCGGATATAACTCACTACGACGGCTTTCAAAATGCAGGTGGCAAGCTTCCCAGGGAGTTTTAGATATTAGAAAGTTGCATGGCTTGGTTAAGACTTTTTGGTTGGCGATGATTAAAAAACCATGTGCCGTAGGTGTTCCTGAAATCTTTGAAACATGTATAAAAACTATTCATTCAAGGGTGATGGCATGACCGCTTGTACATATATTTATCATAAGAATCACATTTGCACAAGAAGCCGATATGTAAATGACGGCCTCTAAATGGTCCGTTTAAAGTTGAGTTCTAAAAAGAAAGATTTAAGCTGACCCCAAATAGTATTTCTCATATTTTGATAGATATGGCCGTGTTGCTAGCTCTACCTTGAAGAAGAAAAGGACGAACCCTGGCTAGTAACCCTGAATTCGGTTGGACACAGTATTATCAAAGAATGTCTCTCGGCAGAACCATGCCATGCCATGTATTTACTGTTGTGTGACAATGTTAAAGTAGACTGACTATAGCTGGCTAAACGTAATAGGAAACCAATATCATTAGGAAGACATTGTTTGTGATGCACAGAAAAGACCTAGAGCAACAGAATGGAAAGAAAGAACTAACGTCGCCGTTTTACAAACGATTCTATGGTTGTTTAGAACGAACGACGCACAATATAAGAATGGTGTCGATCAACGAACGGAGAGAAAACAGCTTTGGGAAGTTGACTAGGACGCGCTGCAGGTGATATCTAGAGGACTCTTGGGACCTGATTGCTGAACGAAAGACTCAAAACGGGAATTTTAGCAGTGCGAGCCATGTATAATTAGATTGATGCAAGCTCAGAGAAGTGCGGCTAACACGATTTTGTCGGCTTAAAACGCAACTAATTCTTATGACAGAACAATTTCTACAGCACCAATGAGTTTATTGGTAGGCCATTTCCAAACAGAAGCAGTCTCCTCTTTTCAAATAATCACATTTTTATGAGAAGGAAGTCGGATTAGCTTTTTAGTGATCAGTTAAATAGGGTTAGCTGAAGTACTATACCTTTCCTATAGGCAAAAATAACATCAGTGTCAGTGTAAGTAGTTCAGCAAGATCTATCTCGGAATGTCCTAACAAGTAAGGGGCCACCATCAATGTTCATTCGCCTGCTGGAAGATGCTAACAATATCACTAACCTCAAACGTGTTTCTTTAGGAATTTGAAAACAAGACTGAACGGACAAACGACTATTAAATTGCAGTTCTTTGGGAAAGACATTCTTCATCACATACCTAGGAGTTAACAAGGCCGGGATGTAGCAGATTCTACGAAAAGTTGCGTCAGACAAAATGAAATCCAATGGCGACAAATGACACGATTTTGGTGGGCAGTTCACATCACCAAAAAGCGAAATAACTCGTCCAGGAAATTTTTCTTGAATTAAAACCAAAACAGATTGTGTTGTGTGAGATGTGGCACCGTCCTCTTAAAACCACATGTCTTCCAGATCCATATCTTCGATTTGAGGCAAAAAAAAAACATTCGGTTAACATTTGGCTATAGCGATGAGAATTGACGGTGACGGTTACACCTTCCTCATTTTCGAAGAAGTATGGACGAATGACACCACACCAGACCAAATTACACACCATAGAGTGACTTTTTGTGGATGCAATGGTCTTTTAGCAGTTACATGTGGATTTTCACTTCGCCATATGCTAAAATTTTGTTCATCCAAACTCAGATTTTCAAACACCCAAGGGCCTCATCTATGTGTTCCGTAGTCAGCTAGCTTCAATTCTTGAGTGAGTTGAACTTTATAAGGATGTAGATGCAACTCAAAATATGCCGTAATGTGTCGTAAGAGAAGCCAAAATCGATGGATTTGAATCATCTTCAACTATCAGTAGCCATATTTTCTGTAGAGCGTGCTTTTCGATGACGGACTGGCCTTAAGATATTTATAATATAGCCGGTCTCGTCGATATATTACACAATTTTGTCTATAGTACGCTCGGGTGGACGATTATATCCACAATAACCTGTTCGTAATGCACGAAACATACCTACAACAGAAACACTATTTTTGTAATAAGACGATCCATATTGTAAAATGGCAAACCTTAAACTAAACATCTACTCGTACAACCTCAGATGACAGTGTGACCATGCAGCTTCTGCAGAAATCGTTTATATTTTATTATTGCATGCTTGCCTATAAGGCAGTGTCTAGTGATGACACCTGTGATGGCGCTGAGGGCGATTTAGATCCAGCTTTGTCCAGATCTGTTTGACGCCAAAGTTTGTTCTTTGTTAGCATCCAGCTTTAATAATAGTTTGCACGTAGCTACTCTTTTCCGGGAGAATAGGTAGAGTTGTGCCAATTTTGGTGAGTTCGTCGACCCAATAATCCAATAATTACCTGGAGTGTATACATAGGCACTATGTAGTCAGAACCGAATTGTGCTGCGTGCAAGGACACTGCGGTACTAAAGGGAAATTAACAAGTGGATTAGCTTGCAAGAAGAATAGACTACTTGACAATAGTGAGGTTGCTAACATCAAACCACACCTTTGCATAGTAAGGAAAAGTATCGAGGAAAAAATCGTAAATATTAGCAACCTAAGGTGGTCAAGTCTTGAAGTACACAGGGTATCCAAGGCTATTTGGCCGCGTTTTGACCGCAAAAGATCTAGGATGTTAATAAAATTAAGTAGGGATTGGCGTTGGATAATAATGGGAATCTTGCAGGACACTGTCTCATGCGAAAACACGCAAAGAGGCTCAAACTGTCAGATATGGATATTTGCAGATGCGTTGATCTGAAAGCTGTTGAGGAAATAACACACATACTGTGTGAATGCGAGGCAATATCGCATAGTCGACAAATTCTTTAGGGAACTTAAAAGGCTGTCGCAAAGACATAGGATATTTTACCAGGGAGATTGTTTAAGTTTTTGCCATTTGAATATATATTCAACTGGTTCAACAGGGATTGCGATGGGCCCGTTTTGGTGTCTAGTGCTTATGTGATGGCATATCAATCACGCCCCTGTTTTAAACTCACCTAACCTAACAAGAATGCACAAAATGCTACACAATTCGCGCCACAATAAATTTATTTACGGAAATATTTGATGACCGCAAAACTTCGCGTAATGGACCTGTGAATTGGCCTCCAAGATTGTGTGATTTAATATTTTTGGATTATTTTCCATGATAATATATGAGATCACTCATATACGTCAGCAAACCAGAGACAATGGATGAATTGGAAGCCAATATTCACGGGGTTATAGCCGATATACGGCCACAGCTGTTGTAAAATATGTTCGAAAATTAGACTCTTAGATCGCGCTTTATTCGAGCCAACCATGACGCCCGTGTGGCCGAAATTAAGTTCAAAAAGTGCTGGCATAAAATTATCATTCTAATGAAGCCAAAACCATGGCCATTATACTGTTATATGCCTTTAAAATAAATGCCCGTTCTAGTTTAACTCAACCTGAGACAATTAACTCAACAGGCATGTCAATTTAATTTAAATTTTTTTTATAGAGAAAATGCATAACGAATTTATCATTCTTAATTTTAACACATGTATCTCTAAGGTAAGCACATATTGGTCTTAATGTTATTTATCATAACCACACAATTTTGCATTGGACCTTCAGAGCTCATTCGCCTTTTTCTTAAGACAAAGCTTGTCTTCAAATCGTTTGGTTGAGAAAAGAATACCAATGACGGCCCAATTTAAATGTCAGACAATGATAATCAGATTGACATTTACCAACATGAAAAATTTAACAAAATTGAATTATTGTCAATGGGATTCGCTATAAATAGATTTCGTTTCTGATTTTGTATTTCCGCTGATCTGCTTAAATATCCATAAATTTCTGTTATACTTAGCAACACCGATTTGAGAACTCTGAATAGTTTCGGAAATATCAAACGATCAACTACTGATCGAGATTTTATCAATTCAGATTACTTAATCCGTGAATGTGATTTGATGTCACCTACGAGTAGTTATGAATATGTAATTGTGTGATGATGTTATTGACCGACTTGAGATCAACTGTAGATCACTCAAAAGAGAGAATTGTGGCTCGCGGCTGATTCTAGAGGTATCTCTAGTCACTGCTGTAGATTAAAACTCATCTTTTTTGCCTGTGTCGTTCAAACTTCATTCAAAGATGAATTTTAAAAGCAACCTTACAACCCTGAAGGCCAAAAGTTACCTAAATTTGCATTCCAATTATTGCAGTAGATTCTGTTTTAAAAATTATAAATTCAAAATAAATACGAAGACGATCGGTGCCAACACAAGGCAAGTAGTGAAATCCTGCCCTATCATTCGAATAAATAAAGATACAGATCGTCATATCAGATACTGAAAATGAATATGAAAATATGCTTAACATTCCAATCCGGTTTAGTAGTTAACTGCTTGCAGATACTCTTGATCGCTCGATCGAATACACAACCAAACACCAGATCACGCATTGCGAAATTTTCAGTTCACTTTTTTTTTTAAATTAATTTCACTCCCCTCTGTACGCCAGAGTGTCGTGATATAAAAAAAAATCAATTATTTGCTTATGCAACTTGGACGGGCGTTTACATGAAACACGCGAGTATCTGAGTGTCGAAGTGTCTTCGTGTTCATACATATTCGGATGAATATGAACGAAGAAAACTTTCTTTTTCTACTTGTATCTGAAGCATGCGTCACAAATTGAATCAAGACACACTTCAGCATCTTATCCGGGATTGCATATTGTCTTTGTTTTTACATTCAGCTGACTTTGTTACATAATTTCAATTTTAATTTTTATTTTTTTGTGAAGATCATAATTAATCGATTTTGGAATATTTTATCTGACATTAATGTCATCGCGATGTCATATGGATACATTGAAATTTCAATTTCAAATTTTCACTCTCGATCAGACGTGTTCGAAAACTCGTATCTTTTGAGTGCCACAAGTACAGAAACAGGAAAATTAGTAAAATAAAATGGAAAACATTTTTGTTGTTTTTGTTGTTGTTGTTGCTAAAATGAAAGTCGAAAACTTACCATTTACAGTGACAGCACAGAGGAGATTTAACGCTACGAAAGCTAATCCAAGAGGAAAATGCACCATTTTGTTTTGGATAAAATTGCACACACAAAACTAACTTTGAACCTCTAATGTATCCCAAATGGATACGTTTCAAGTGTCACACAGGAATGTATCTTTTTCGCGATCGCTTGCACACACTCCACGTATTCCAACAAATGGAAGAGAAAAAAAAAAACAACAAATAAATTACCAACAGCCTACTTACAGAGACCTCCCTCGATTCCGATCGTACCGATACGAAATCAAACCGTCAACTGAAGTCCAACTTGGCTAGAGAAACTGCAAGAAGGTAGATACAACAAAAAAGACAACAAAAAAAAAGGTGAATGAGACAGGTCTTCACCTCTTCAGGTGCTGTTTTTACTGGTGCTGCTACTGGTTAGGTTTACTTAGTCGAATCACAATGACTTCAAACAGGTTGTCTACATACTAGATGTCCAATTTTACCCTCCTTCCCCGGTCAACATGAAACTTTAACCAAATTAGTTCAGTCAATTTATCGCAATGCCGGTGGTATTGGTGAATGATGATTGCCTGGGCTTACCTTCAATTCATGATCATTCTGGTGGTAAGACCTTTTTGTTGTACTCGGATCTTTGTGTCTTTCAGTACGTACGATCAGTGCAAATGGAGTACGCGTAGTCGAACTCGATCAAAACTACGTCATCGTGTTGAATTTCTACAAAAACCAAAGTCGACAAGCAGAATTCCATTGAAAAAGTATTTCTTCAATCTAAGGTGGACATGGACAACAAGACGAATGTATCTCAGTCGGGCCCAAGTGGTGTTGTTGATGGGTGGGGGTAATTAGCATGAGATATTTTTATATTATGTCTTTTCATTTGCAGCGGCGGGCGGTGAGTTTTTTGATTTTTATTTTTGTAGCGCTTGTTGGTATGGCTTATGGCAACGACGACGCCGGGAATGGTAATTTTGAAGTTACTACACGAATATCAAAGGCGACACATTCGAGTTAAGAAATGTGTGGAGTTGGAGCTTTTTGTTTTGTTTGCAAGTCTGGAAATGATTGCAATAAGAGAGACACTTAGGTCTTGATGTTGCCGGTGCAGGTAGTCTTCGTTTGCTTTGAAGAATTTTATTTTTATGCCTTCTTTGCATGCAATGCATGCATTAGACGGATTTGGTTATTGGGGTTACTTGAGGACATATAGATATAATTTGGAATACATTCTCACTTATGGATTGCTGAGAAAAGTTGAGGTAATGTTTTAAATGATCTTTCGATTGATCGTGGTGTGTTGGAGAGTTTCTTCAATACAAAACTGGCCCCCTTGAAATGTTTTTTCACATTTTGGGTGAAGGAGTCGAATATGTAAGTTTTTACTATTCCTATCTCTGGGTGAGGATTTTTATTCGCCGGAAGAATTCCAAGATTAGAGAGATGTTTCTGACAGCTAAGCTTGTGAAAACAAAAATGTTGAACGAGGTAAGAAAGATTCGTGGACTGAAATTTATCTGTCTAAGTGGCAGTAAAAAGGAAGAGAAAATCATGAGGCGGACGTATGGGGCAACCAAGTACTGCAAGCCACACTTCCCCAGTAGCAGCAGTTAAGAGAAATAGGTCAGGGTAAGTCACATTAACTGAATTCGATTAAACCCTGCAGCTGAAGCAAATTTCCGCTTCGACCGGGATTAAGAAAGCCACTGACATTCTCTCTGCTGCTTGCTTTTCCCGATCAGGATCAGGATAATTGATCTTATCATACTTGCAATCGAAGTATATTAAATGCAACGTGAAGGGCAATCATTCCTAGGATTCCTGCTGTCATCGAAAGAAAGACATTAAATAATCGATCAAAGGTACGAGTATATTGAATACCAAATCGGCTTAAACTTACCTGAAGAGAAGGTTACGTTAGGTAAAAGTGGCTGTGGGAAAGACCAACCCACTTAGGTACGTGGATCTGTGATCCTCCTACTCATGGAAATAAATTCAGCTTATGATGAAGTGTAGGAGACTGTTAAAGTCTATAAACTTCAGATCGCTTAAGTCATTGTTTAAGAAAGCTCCAAGCGCCAAGCCATGTTGCATGCTTTCCTATAAGGCAGTGTCCAGTGATGACACCTATGATGGCGCTGAGATGTGTCCTATTTAGAAAGATCAAACTCTTAGAGCGACTTAGAGATCCAGCTTTGGCCAGATATGTTTGACATGTTGATCCTACCGTCCACCTAAGAATAATGTTTCCAGTTTTGGTGAGTTCATCGGCCCTACAATTCTAGCACCCAAAATAGGTGAAGGCTGCTCTGCCATCTCGGCATTTAAGGGTGGTTTTATAATTTAATGAGACTGAGTCCAGTGACCTGATAGCGGCCTGACTATCCGAAAAGATGCGGATATCCGTTGCAGATATCACGTTTTCCTTCAGACAACACAGATCGCCAAAATTTTCGCTTGGAACACGCTGCAATGATTTGGAAGACAGAAGGAGAGGTCTGGATTAAGTTTACCTGAAAAAACCATCGCCCCCAACCCCGCTATCAGTCTTAGATCCATCTGAAGTAGGTTGAATTGTCCTCCATGAAAGCATAGATCTAAAGGGGTAGCTTGCATGAAAGTCTTTCTCAAACCAATGTTTGGGTACAGTGTATTTGTATTAAGAATATTAGCGTGGCGAAATAAATTATTTGTCCACAGTGTAGTCGCTTTAAGGCGAATAGCTGTGGTCGCAGCCACTTGCCACTTGAAATAGAGTATCAAATAAAGCGAAGAAGGAATCAGAGAAAATGCCAAATGGACAAGCTTTAAGAAGGAGATTGGCAAATCTGAAAAGACCCCGAAAAGGATGAACAACAGTTATCTTGGAAATACTCAGACTGTTGTTGGTTAATCTGCCAGCCGAAACCGTCCTTTTATTCAATATTGTTGACCAATAGTTATGAAAAAACTTACAACGGATCCATGTTTACAATGTTAACATTTTAGGTCAACATAGTCGAGTGAGTCAGCTATTCGCAACACAATTGAAAAATTTCGCATTACATTTGCTGCTTTGGAATCCAAGCTACTCACAAGAATGCTCCAGAATATTTTGCGCGAGGATCTTGGTTTGCACGATTACAAAAATTGCAGTCATCGTTTGCGCGCAACTTTGCTGATTGGGCTGTTGAAGGGTTGGAAGTTGGTCAGCTTTCTTACCGTTAAATATTGCACAGTGATGAGGCACACTTCTGTCTCAGTGGATGTATTAATAAGCGAAATTGTTGAATTTGGAGCCAGGAAAATCTAAAGGTGATCCATTGGTTACCAATGCAGCTCGAAAAATGTGCTGTTTAGCGCGGCTTGTAGGCTCGCTGCATTATCGTGCCGTACTTTTTCAAAAATGAAGAACATCGAAGTGTCACCATCAATGTCTCCCGCTACCTATCCATGGCCAATGAGTTTTCGTTTCCAAAAGTCCGTGAACGTGGCCTGGAGAACATTTGATTTCAAGAGGATGGTGCCACATGTCATACTGCAGACGAAACCAGCAAATGACCAGAAGGATAACAACATTATCTCCAGAAATTGACCTTGGGCCTCCAAATTCATTTGCTTTGTCTTCGCTGAACTAAATTCCCTGAGCAACAATCTCAGCTTTGAAAGCCAACAACGAGCTCACCCTTCGTGAGATACGACCTCAAGTGGCCGAATATTGGAACTCCACTCGCTTGAGTTACGTTAGATTTTACTAACATTAAAAATAAACAAACGAGTTCAAGTTAAATAAATGATCTTTATTTCTTTCTCTTAAAACCCCGACTAGATTGCATAACGCACACAAAGTTGATTGAAACTGTCAATAGAGTGAGTGTGAGAGGAATGCTGGCAAACTGGATAGAAAACTACTTAAGTGATAGAAAGATTGAAGTAAAAGTATTTAATGCCATAAGCAAAGAAAGGCCAAATGGGTTTGGTGTCCGAAAGTTTCCAAATTATTTCCGATTCTGTTTGTTTTGTATACAAATACCTCTACAGTTATACAAAAAGTGCACAGCTTATGCTTATGCAGATGATATAGCAGTGCTTGTCAAATCAAGAGGAATTCGATGCGATATCAAAATGGTGTCATGATGAAGGGTTAATTACTAATGCTGTAAAAACAAAGGTAACGCACATATGAACCCCATCTAAGCCAAAGGAAGCTTTCAGTATATATCACCGAAACGCCCTCTGTCCATTTTCGGCTCATAGCAAAGCAATAGAAGTAGTTACCATCGATGAGAATTTCCGCCTAAATGCGCCTAAAACGCGTATGGATATGATATTAAACCTACTGCACAATCTAGTTAAAACTTTAAGATCTACGAACTCATATAGTCTTAGATGTGTATGCTATTGTTAGGATGACATCACTGTTGCATTACATGGATAACCAAAGACTTATGCAGCCTAAACGCCATAACCAAAACACTAGACGACGAGCCCAAGGGATGCTAGAAGTACCGTAAATATACACCATATATGGAAAATGACAACTTAGATATGTCATTCCAAAAACTTTGAATGAAATATCTAGCCTTAAACAGATCGAAAATTAAAAAAAAGAAATATAGAGCGACTAGATAAGAACGACAGAAAAATGTTTTTTTTTTTTAATTAAACAACAACGGTATGAGATATAAAACTGATTCTGGCTTTATTTTGATGCTACGTTCATGCCATTTTATGTTGAATAGCACATAATTCAAGTAGCCTTATATACTTCACTAGCAGTACTTCAAGCGGTAGGTCCAATATTTGATGAGTTGGTGGAATATGTGAGGCGTTATTCCTGCAATATTGTGTCGAATGTTGGCCTCAAGCTCGTCCAAAGTGGTTGACTTGTTAGCATAGACTAAGAAATTGACGTAGCTACAGAAAGGATACCGCGTGATCGCGGCGCCCAATTGATGAACGCTCACCGTGAGATGACCTAGTCAACAAACTTCTCCTTCACAACTTCGAAACTATTTTTAGCGCCATCTTGTTGGAATTACAGCACGGATATATCGATTTTGTCGAGCTCAGACTATAGAAAGTCGATTAACATCGCTCTATATGTGAGACCATTGACGGTAAGGGTGTCTCCTTCCTCATTTCGAAAGAAATAAGACCCGATGATGCCGCCTTGCCATAAACCCCATCAAACAGTCAATATTTGTGGATGCGTTGATGCTTGGCCGAACACTTGTGAATTGTGTTCGCTCCAATCACAGCAATTTTGCTTATTGACATATCCGCTGAGCTAAAAATCGACATCGTCCAAGAAGATGATTTTTTGGCCAAAATCCGGATCTCCGGAAACCGTAGAGAATAAACTTTATTTATAAGAGTTTTATCACTGTAAAGCCCTTGTCTCAGATATCTGGAGACAATCATTTTGCTTTGCGGGTAAAAACTGTATATGTGTACTCGTATTAGGTGTGTAAAATAATGTTCTTAAAGTTAAAGACTGACTGTAGTCGGTTTTATATTAACATACATACGTTGGGAATTTCGTTTTTCTTTTTTTGGTTGCGTCAAAGGATGTGCAATCTTCATAGATACCAATAGCCCGTGTTACTAGCATGCACGATTCGCTATCCTGATTGTTCGATTCCAGGAATACTTCTACACATCTGAACCACACCCTACACACTTCGACCATTCTACCCGCGGGACTGTCGTAAGGTATTATTGGGTTTGTAAGCAAATCAAGCTATTCGTGTTGTGTCACCTGCTTCTGAGGTTTCTGCAGCTTCTGAGGCTAAGGTTTTTATTCTCCGTAGCCCATTTGCAGCTCCGGGCTAGGCAGAGCAGTTCTCCATATCATGAAGCATGGACAATAAAATACTACGTGCTCCATATCTTCATCTTCATTTGGACATTAGGGGCAAGATGGTGAGCTGTTGTGCCTAAATCGGTGAAGATACTAGTGATACCCACCGTGGCCAGACAGGAACTGCGTAGGGTTGTAGTTGCAGTCTCCATGTTTACATTCCACCCAGTCATGGATTGTTGGTATAAGTTTGCATGTCCATCTGCATTTCGTTGTATTATCCCAGAGGGCTTCAATTTTGGTCCTCTTGATGCCATTGGCATCATGTTGGCTTATAGCTCTTTTGTTATATATTCTCAACATTTATCTATAAGAATGTCGACGGGTACCATTGAGCACATGTTAAGTTTTTTGGAAAATGGGATAGAGAGAGAAAGAAAGATGTTTGGGCTCAGTAGTTATTTCGCTCCATATTGGTGGCATCGAACATTTAATGGGGAAACTAAATTCTTAGTGGAGGTTGGCTTGTTGTTGATTTCTAGTCAACTGCTCGTCATACCTGATTTTCGTTAACTGAAAATGAATATGTCTTTTGGGCGAGGCTGGGATTCGAACACCGAAGCTTCCAATTTGGAAGCCAGTCCACTACTACTTGAGCCAGGGCCACCCGTTGGAGGGAGTCTTCTTTTTGTCTCCGTAGTCCTAAGTGCCTTCGCCCAAACTAGGGCGGCATACAACAGAACTGATGTGACTACTCTGGAGAGTAATATCCTTTTTGCGTATCCAGGTCCTAATATATTAGGCAGTATTCGCGAGAGAGCTCCCTGCATTTACGATCCTTTCTTGGTTAAATATTCGACGTGAGTTTTGATCCGTAATCTGTTGTCCAGCATTACTCCAAGATAGTTAAACCGCTCCCTTGAACCTGATTATTTGCTTACCAACCTGGAAGTTGGCGAACTCTATAGTTTTTCGACCTGTTATGAGGAGAGCTTCTGTTTTATGGTCGGCTAGTTACAGGCTAATTGCTGCTAGCCGTTTATCCGAACAATTGCTTCGTTTGTAGCGGATTCAACTGTGCGAATCTGTTTACCAACTGTCAAAACCGCAATGTCATTGGCGAATACAACTACCGTCATCCCAACAGTCAACGAAAATCGTGGGATTCCGTCGTACATGATGGTCCACAATAAGGACCCTAAGACCGATCCCTTTGAAGATCAGGCAGTAACGTTGTAATATTTTTCACCTTCATCCGTATTATATCTCAACTTCCTGTTGTTGAAATATCTCATCATTATACGCAGTAAGTAATATGGTGTATCCATCCTGCCGAGTAATCCTGTCATGGATGACCAGTTCACCGAGTTAAAAACATTTTTAAAGTCCAGCTTTACTACTGCACAGTACTCCTTTGTGCCATAGAGTCATCTTCCCCTTCGATGGTATTTTTACCGATATCAATTACTGCTCTTATGGTGTCAATAGCAGATCACATTTTTCTAAAGCCAAATAGCGCTCCAAAGAGGGCTATTTTTCCGTCTATCACTACAAGTAATCCATTGTAGATTGCCTTCTCGAGGATCTTTCTTATGGTGACCAACAGGCATATAGGATGATAGGGCGACAGGGCGATAGTTCTCCTGGAGGCTCTTTTTTTCTTTAGGTAGCCGGACCAAATGTTGCATTTTCCTCTTTTCGGGAAACTTTCCTTCGTCGATGCATTTCTGCATCGTCAACGTCATGAGAATTTAAGCTGACTCCACATGATTGTGCTCTTGGGAAATTCTGAATTGAAAAATGACAAACGAAATAGGATCTGAGATGAACTGAAATTCTATTCTGGGATGCGAAGCAACACAAATGTTCCATCAGCATGTGTACTGACTGGACATTGTGTAACTTTATCCTCCTTTAACTCAAAATTATCCTGAATTTTATTTGCGTTTTGCCAAAGAGACAGGTATTGTTGATTGTTCAATTCTCTTTTTTCTTCTAGAATTTTTAATTTTAAAAGCGATCGATTTTCAAAGGCTAACGTGTTAAATTTCTTTATACAGGGTGTCCAGTAATTCGTCAAGGATAATTTGGGAAATGATTTCTGGGTATATTCTGAGAAAAAAATCCTTCAACAGTATGGGTCTATCTCCAATGTAGACATCATTTATCGAGGAAAGGCTCATGTTAACGGAAGTTGCTCTGTAAATACTAATGGTAGAAACTTCGTTTAGGACTTTATTTTTAGAAGATATACCATTTATTAGAGTCTTGCGATATCCAATATATAAACCGCCCATACTAATTTTTGAGTTTGAGGTCACTTTGCTCTAGAAAATGCGTAATAGACATATCGTTTTACTATTTTTTTTCTTATGAACGTAACAATAATAAAAAAAAATAATTACCAAGTTTGCAGAAAAACCCGTTGATTTTATGTTACTTGGAAAAACCTACACCAGGTAAAATTTAAAAAAGTGTGTTTTTGCTCGTTTTAGATAATTTTTATTTTATGTGTGTACCATTTTGTATCCATGCTAGAGTTCGTATCTGGATTTCACTGCGAATGTTTATTGACCATAATTTCTGCCTCACTTTTGATGACGCTTCGAGAATACTCTTTTCCAATTCAATAGTGGACTAGAGCCCCGTCCTGTTGGAAATATGATGAAGCTAGTTGAATCAGTGGAATGTCCTCCAATAGTTCTGGTATATCATTTCGCAAAAACTCCAGATAGTTTATAGAATTCAGCCTAAGTGGTAGTTGGAAGGGGCCGATTAACTTCTTTTCAATTACACCTGTCCACATATTGACGCTGAATTTGTGTTGAAATCATTTATGTCTCCTTTATAAAAATTTGTGATCCCATCTCTTGTAAATTTTGGAAACATATTTCCTATTTTTATTAACAATGTACCTAGTTTGATTAGTCAACCATTATCCTTAAATTAACTTAGCTCTGACCACAACCCGGTAGTTTGTCAGGTTCTATGGTCGGGTGAAAAAAAGGCACAATACATGCAAGATTTTAAAAATGCTAACTGGACACTCTTCCATTCTGAAATAAAACATAGGTTGCGCAATGTTCTAACGAATATTGATAATGTTTGGTGCAAGGAAGATATTGAGTCTATTGTCAAAATTTTTTCTGACAATGTGCTAAGCTCTGTTGATCAATCTGTGCCAAAAATTCAAAAAAAAAACTCACTTTAATAAACTACCCTCGCATAAGTTGGAGTTAATTAAATTACGGAAGATTAGCAGAAGCAGGTTTCCCATGAATTTTTCCAGTACCGAAAGGCTGAATGGAATTACAAACTCGGTTGCTTGGATAAAAATGCAAAACCGTTCTGGAACAATGTGAAGTTTATAATAAACAAAACCAGACAGTTTCTTAAAAATTCATCCAGTATCTGTTTTAAGGACATTGAAAAGGCAAATGCACTTGCCTCCAGTTTTGCAAATAATCATCCTGTATCTCAAAATCTACTCGTAGGTGATGCATAAACAAATAATCTGGTGAGAAACACTGTTCATGCTTTCACTTCAGCGAATGCTAATTGCCTATCAAATGTGTATGTAAACGAGCAGGACATAGAATTTATTGTTAACAGCCTGTGCATTAAAAAAGTAGGAGGCACTGATTATATACGTAATATATAACAACTGCCTAAAATAGGCATCAAATTTATTACATTTATAATAAACACTTGTATTAAATTACAATACTTTCCTGATGCCTGGAAAAAAGCCAAAGTTGTACCAATACTAAAAGCTGGTAAACCACCAGAACGTTCAGAAAGCTATAGACCAATAAGTTTATTAAGCAACTTAAGTAAAATATATGAGAAGGTTATAAAGGAAAATCTTTTAAAATTCATCCGGGAACATGATATTTATCGCAACGAACAATTTGGCTTTAGACATTTTTATAATACTTCCCATCAGTTATTAAGAATCTGTAATTCTGTTAAAAGTAATCGTTCTCAAGGTAAATCTACTGGGATGATACTTCTAAACATCGAAAAAGCTTTTGATTCAGTTTTTCATGAGAGCCTTATTTACAAAATGATCAATTTTAGATTCCCTCCATCTCTATGTAAAATTGTGCCGTCTTTCTTCTAATCGTTGTTTTAATATATAAATGGTAGCGTTTCCAGTCTAGTAAATTTTAATACAGGGGTACCACAAGGCTCAGTTCTCAGACCTATCCTTTATTATATATACCACCTACATTCCGAAATTTATTCAGAAAATTACAAATACAAGTTTATTCATCTAAATCTATATTGTCCCCTTCAAAGTAATCTCCATCGACGGTATGTCTGTCCATCAGTGCTTCCTGCGATTTTTCCATTACTTCCACTCGGCTGCTGAAACACGGTCCTCGTAGTGGTTCTTCAACTCGATTGAACAGAAAGAGGTCACAGGGAGTCAAATCAGGTGAACTCGGTGGCTGTTGGATGGTACTTTTTGCATTTTTCGTCAACAAATTACTAATAATGATGGCACTGTGCGACTGATGCACTACACCGTTGTAACCCATGAAAACCGTGAGCATTACCTTCTTTTTTGACTGAAAACGACGTGGTTTTTTTGGTCTCGGCTCAGTTGGTGAACGCCATTCACTTGCCTGATGTCTGGATTGCGTGTCGTACTCATAAACCCACGTCTCGTCTCAAGTAAGGATCGTTTTGATGAATGTGGGATCGGATTCAGCCTCGCAAATCATCTCAACACGGTCTCTTTTTTGCATGAAATTGAGGTCTTTTGGCACCAACTTTGCTGCTACACGGCGGACACCCAAATCATTAACCAAAATGTCTTGGACGGATCAATAGGCAATTTTCAAGTCCTCTGCTATCTCTCTGATGGTTAATTTGCTGTTATTGACCAACATTTCATTTACTCCATCAATGTCTTCGTCGGTTTTCGATGTCGATGGTCTGCCACTGCGTTCATTATCTTCGATTGACTGCGACCATTTTTGAACCGCTCGTGCCACTGGTAAACGATCGTTTTCTTTAGAGAATCGTTGCCGAAACACTTTTCCAACATTTCCAATGTTCGCGCACCATTAAATCCGTTTTTTTTACGCAAAATTTAACACAAGTTCGTTGTTGCAAATTTAAATCCATTTCTAAAATTGTAAAAAATCGCCAACACACACAGAGATAGATGTAGTCTATATGTATTAATGTCAAGCTATGACGCTAAGATTTAGGGGGAATGTCACCAAGAGATTTACCAACTTAACAAAAAAAAAAAACAGAACTCAAATCGGAACAATGGGAGCGCCACACGGTGGTTATTGCGGAAACATTTTGATCAAGGTGGTATACGTCTGATTTTCCCGATATACCACACTGTGATGTAGCTATTTTAGCAGATGACACTGTAAGATATTCATTAAATCAATTCGCTCTGAATATTGAGAGGAATTTAAAAGATAGAATGGATGTACTGGCAAAATATTATAAAGGGTTTTCCAATAGGGACTTGACAACTTTGAATTTAATTTATGAACGCACTCTTTCACTAATCATCAAACTGTCACTGTCAATTTATTCAGTAAACTCAACATTTTCATCATGGTAAAGTACACGAACGAGCAACGTCTGCAAAATATAAAAATTTTCTACCGAAATTCGGAGTCGGTGACTGCAACTTTAAGAACGTTAACTCCAATTTTCGGTCATAATTCTCGCCCTAGTAGACAGGCAATAACAAGTTTAGTGCAAAAATTTGAGTCTACATATTCGTTGTGTGATGTTGCCGTGTCAGTGAGACAACGGGTTGGTCGAAGTGTCGAAAATATCGCTGCTGTTCAGGCGTCCGTAGCAGATGATCCAAATCAGTCAATTCCAAGGCGTTCTCAAGAATTGGGCATCGCTCAGACCACATTATGGTGTACTTTGCGTAAAGATCTTGGTTTACACCCATACAAGATCAAGCTGACTCAAGAATTGAAGCCGATGGACCATTTGAAGCGACGTACGTTCTCCACCTGGGTTCTGGAGAAGATGCGCCAAGATGATGAATTTCATCGCAAAATCATCTTCAGTGACGAAGCTCATTTTTGGCTCAATGGGTTCGTCAATAAGCAAAATATGCGTATTGGTCGGGTGAAAATAAACATGTGCTTCATAAGTCACCACTTCATCCACAAAAAATAACTGTTTGGTGCGGTTTGCAAGCCGGCGACGGTATTGGGCCATACTTTTTCGTCGACGATAACGATCGCCACGTTACTGTGAATGGTCGACTGGCAGCCTCGTTCGTGCGATTAAACGCCGCTTGACTATTCTCTGTGGGGCTACGTTAAGTCATTGGTTTATGCCAACACGCCGACGACGTTGGAAGAGCTCAGAGCGAACATTGAATGCGAAATAGCGCCCGAAATGTGTGGCCGTGTCATTGAAAATTGAGTCCAACGAATCGACCGCTGCAAACGTGCTCGCGGTGGCCATATGAACGAAGTCGAGTTCCATTCATAAATGTTTTGATTGTACTTCAAGCCGATAATAAAGTTTTGGAAATATCTCAAATGGTTTGCGTTTTATTTAAAAAAAAAAAAGTTGTCAAGTCCTTATTAGAAAAACCTATATATAGACTATTATAATTATTATAGACTTCTGAAATACTCGTATGTTTCCTGTCTTCTTCAATTGTCGTTTTCACATTGTTTGTATTACTCATAATTTGGTCATTGTTATGTATGTTGTTTAAGTTTTCTATTGAATTATGTTTATTATTATCGAATAGTTTAATATGCTCAACAATTTTTTGCTTATCATTGACCGATGCCAATAGATTTATAAGACCTCTTCGTTGACAAAACGGAAGTACTATTGGCTCTGGCTTTTGATTTGGTATATATACATAATATAATTTCGTGAATTATTGTGTAATTTTTCCCCTATTTGGAGTCTCTGTAGATTACGTTCAATGCATTCAACTGGCGATTTGTGATGCGTCTCTTATGTGAACAATTGGTTGGCTGCTATTAGTAAGCATGACTATGCCTCGATTTAAAATTGCAAATCCTTGCTCAGTTTTAATTTGAGCGATCAGAAGTGCTGTGTTCGCTACTGTCATGATCGTCACGAAAATTACATACATCAGTAGCTGAAAATTTATTAGGCCTTTTAACCATTGTTGGATGTATATATGTAAGTGTTAAAAGAAAAGAACTCATTTAAACGTAATAAACTCGATACAGGTAAGAAAAGTGAAAGGCAATCCGAGTGTAAAATTTCAAAATTCAATCTGCTGACACCCGTTTAACCTTCTTTAGGTACTTCTTCGACAATGAACTAGTATATGCAATAACGGAAGAAACAAATCTGTTTTCTATTGAAAAAGATGCAAAGAGACCTGCTTACACAGTCGTGGCGAACTAATTAGGAACGACTAAAAAAATTAGAAAAAATCGCTACTACAATAAAATGAAGAGGGCAACCCATAAAAAGGATCCATTATTTTGTTGGCATTATTTGATATGTTATGTAACAGAATCTAAAAAAAATTATTGCACATCGTTTAATATATTTATTTGCAAATGAGTTATTGAAGTGTAAAGTTTGTTTGGCGACCTAATTAAGAATGAAGATTTGAAACGCAGTTATTTTGTGCAAAAATTTGTGATATTAACAGAAATAATCGGTAAACATACAAATTTTTATCAAAATTAAATAAAAACAAATTAATCATCGATAATCTAGATCTTGATTGAAGAAAAAATGGGCAAAAAATGGGAGTTGCCAACAAAAAAATCCCTTTATGAGCTGTAAAGAACTTCAAAAGGAAGTTTCTGTTAAAGATTCGAATGCCCTTTCAGCACGTTCCGTACGGGAGCGATTGAATGAAAGCCAACTTCTTCGAAAAGCGAGTCGAAAAAAAACCATTACTCTCTGAAAAGAACCGAAAAGCTAGGTTGGCTTTTGCGAAGGAACATAAGGACTGGACGGTTTCTGAGTGGAAAAATATATTATGGAGCAACGAAACAAAGACTAATTAGAATTTTATCGACGTTTTAGAGTGGCCATCATGTAGTCCAGACTTAAATCCAATAGAAAACCTGTGGTATCAACTTAAAACCGAAATTGCCAAGCACAAAATTAGGAATTTGAATGAATTATTTGAAGTCGCAAGGATGGCTTGGGCCAACATACCACCTAAAAAATGCCACGGAGATGTAAGGCCGTGATCATGAATAAAGGATTTCCAACGAAATATTGAGCGAGGACATGTCAATTCTGCAAATATGAAAAAAATTGCATAACGTTCCTAATTAGTTCGTCAATCACGTTGAGACACTTAATTGAATTAAAATAAATTTTCTTGTTTAAAACGTATATTTTTCGTTTGTTGTTACTTGTTTTTCTTACTTTTGTAATAAGTCAAAAAAAAACTTTAACTAAAAAAGACATTGAAAAATATTACTTTGTACCATCGTTCTTAATTAGTTCTCCACGACTGTATACATAACTGAGCAGGATATTAATCAAGTCTGCTTGTATATGTATGTTGTGCACATGCCAGATATAAGAAGCTTTGCTTTAATAAAATCAAAGAAGCTACGAGTATGATCTATGAGTTATGCATTTTAACCAAAACTAGAATATGAAGCAACGAGATCATCCCGATAGATTACATAAACTACGACTAGTAATAAATAGTTTAAATGCAAAGTTCCAATCTGTTTCGCTGCAACAATACCTTTATGTGGACGAACAACTATATGATAAGAAGGCAATACATTATATCCAGCAATATATAGGGTTTTCCAATAAGGATTTGAAAACTTTTTTTTTAAATAAAACGCAAACCATTTGAGATATTTCAAAAACTTTATTATCGGCTTGAAGTACAATCAAAACATTTATAAATGGAACTCGACTTCGTTCATATAGCCACAGCGGGCACGTTGGCATAAACCAATGACTTAACGTAGCCCCATAGAAAATAGTCAAGCGACGTTTAATCGCACGAACGAGGCGGCCAATCGACTGGCCCATGTCTTGGGATAACACCCTCACCATACTTACTCTTCAATAAATCGATTGTAACGTGTGCTGTGTCGCTTGTGGCATCATCCTGTTGAAACCACATGTCTTCCAAGTCCATATCTTCCAATTCGGGCCAAAAATAATCGGTGATCATGGCGCGATAACGCTGACCATTCACAGTAACGTGACGATCGTTATCGTCGACGAAAAAATATGGCCCAAAACGCCGCCGGCATACAAACCGCACCAAACAGTTATTTTTTGTGGATGCAGTGGCGATTCATGAAGCATATGCGGATTTTCACCCGACCAATAACGCATATTTTGCTTATTGACGAACCCATAAGCCAAAAATGAGCTTCGTCACTGAAGATGATTTTGCGATGAAATTCATCATCTTGCCGCATCTTCTCCAGAACCGAATCGGAGAAAGTACGTCGCTTCAAATGGTCCATCGGCTTCAATTCTTGAGTCAGCTTGGTCTTGTATGGGTGTAAACCAAGATCCTTACGCAAAATACGCCATAATGTGGTCTGAGCGATGCCCAATTCTTGAGAACGCCTTGGAATTGACTGATTTGGATCGTTTGCTACGAACGGCTGAACGGCAGCGATATTTTCGACACTTCAACCAACCCGTTGTCTCACTGACACGGTAACATCACACAACGAATATGTAGACTCAAATTTTTGCACTAAACTTGTTATTGCCTGTTTACTAGGGCGAGAATTACGACCGAATTGGAGTTAACGGTCTTGAAGTTGCAGTCACCAACTCCGAATTTCGGTAGAAAATTTTTATAATTTGCAGACGTTGCTCGTTCGTGTACTTTACCATGATGAAAATGTAGAGTTTACTGATTAAATTGACAGTGACAGTTTGATGATTAGTGAAAGAGTGCGTTCACAAATTAAATTCAAAGTTGTCAAGTCCCTATTGGAAAACCCTTAATATCAGCAAAGCCCCTTAAATGGTGATACAAACTTTATGTGCTTTGTGGGACAGATGGGTTTTCCTAAAAATTTGAAATGTATACAGGAGATGAAAATAACCTTAGGTATTTACATATACATATTTTTTTTCTTATACCTATAACAGTGATTTATCTTAGACACACGATTATGCAGAAATGTGCCGCGTAATCAAAATTATCAAGTTTATATCTACAACTTCTATTCATCAATTCCCTTTACTGTGTAGCTTGCAAAATGTGGAATATATTAACTTAGAACAATAAGAAGAGTAAGGATTTCCAATTGCAAACTTTCTGGCGACAAGGATTTGGCCAAAGAAAAACGTGGAAGGTCTCAAAAATTTGTGGCTGATATGGATGGAGTAGAAATTGCAGCTGTGGTTTGGACTTTGCTGCGACAAGAAAAAAAAAAGGCTGTTGAAATCCCTTGGCCGAATTTGGTAAGGGAGTGTAAGGGACATATGGGAGGGGTAAGATAAATTCGTGTTTTTTTTTTTTTAATGGAAAATAGAAAATCGCGCACTGTAGTGTTAAGTAATCTCTTTGTCCTATAATAAAGTTCATTCTTATGACACAAATGTTTATATATAGTTCCTAATGAAACCTTCACTTCTTCTTTCTTGATAATTTTCCTTACTTGCATTTCTTTTAAGTTTTTTACATTTTTTTAGTTTACAATTTCTGGATCTGTACTTGTTGCTCTATTAGGACTCATTCCTAAAGTTGAATGATACCTTTTATTATAAGTTCTTATGGATTTATGAATTTTCTTATTTGTAGTATGTACGAGTATGTATATTTAATGTCAGTTCCTTTTTGTTGAGAATTCAATTTGCTTAACAGCTAATATCTAACTACCACATGCGATTATATCATACGGTATTAACGTCCTTATTTTTGATTGTTTAAAGAATAAGGGTAAAGTTGAATGAAAACCCTCAATGTTTGAATTTCCTGCATGGGAATTTGGATTGGGATAGTGTTCTATCCTTTTTTCCCTAAGGAACATTTTGTAAACTTTTATTGAATGGAAATAAACTTACTAATACAGTTATTGCAAGCTAAATTATACGCATATGCTTTTTCTGTAAGCTTGTCTGAAAATGAAATAAATTAAAGAATTTATTAAAGTGGATGTATCCATGTGTAAAATTTCGTTTATTTCTGTCAGGGTTTGTGAAATATTAAATTTGGGTTTGCGGTCGTATTTACTGGTCTGAAAATTTCCTATTACTTTATTATGTCGACACATCCGCAATCACGACTGCGCTGTTAACTCTGCAGGTAGACGACTCACTTGGGGAGTTGATCAGTCTCATGCTAAAAAGCAGGATAATCAACTTCAAACTGGGTGAGACTTCTGCTAAAAGATGTGTCAGCAGAGGTACGCTGCAAGACGGTGTCCTCTCTCCCCTTCTCTGGAACTTAGTAGTTAATGAACTACTGATATACCTGGGAGCGGGGGTAGCAGTGTGATTGCCTATGTGGATGACGTTGCTACAGCCGTCTCCGGTAAGCATCTCAATACCATTAAAGAACTCATTCAAGTAAATCTCAATAGATTAACACGCTGGGCAGATCGCTGTGGATTGGGAATATACCCTCATAAAACTGATCTTGTCCACTTTTCAG
Organism: Volucella bombylans; assembly: GCA_949129095.1. Lineage (NCBI taxonomy): Eukaryota > Metazoa > Arthropoda > Insecta > Diptera > Syrphidae > Volucella > Volucella bombylans. Next base: position 161,602,059 of record OX422143.1, on the reverse strand, counting down.
GAAATACAAAATTCCAACTATAGACCCTTCTTCAATAAACGGTACCAGTTTAGTATTTCCCGGTACAGCAAAATATCTGGGTCTAAGCAGGAAACTAAGCTGGAAACCTAATATTCAAGAAAGAGTCAACAAAGATACAATAGCTTTATTCTCTTGCAAAAAAGCCTTTGGGAATAAATGGGGCCTTGAACCTCGCATAACCCACTGGGTATACATCTCGGTCATAAGACCAATACTTACTTACGGGGTGGTCGTCTTATGGACGGCCTTAGAATATGCAATCAATTGCATTAAACTATGCAGAATCCAAAGAACATCATGTCTATGCATAAGCGGAGCCTTGCGGTCTACCCCCTCTACGGCATTAGATATTCTGTTTCATTTGACACCCGTCTATATCTTCAGTAGGCAAGTAGATGCGGCTGCAGCTATTCGTCTTAAAGCGACTAAATAGTGGACAAACAATTCATTTGGCCACGCCAACATTCTTAACACCTTAGGAATCCTCACAGAGAACATCGATTACACCATACCTGAACTTGGGTTTGACAATAACTTCCATGTAAGCTTCCCCTCTAGATCATTCTGCGAGGAAGATCCTTTCATGGAGGACAAGTCGATCCATCTCTACACAGATGGATCTAAAACCGATAGCGGAGCTGGTGGCCTCTCTTTCCGTCTTCCAAATCACTCTAGCGTGTTCCAGGCGGAAATTTTGGCGATTACAGAAGCTCTGTCCTAGCTGAAGAAAAACGTGATATCTGCCGCCGTGAAGTCCCTGGACTCGTTCTCATTATATTCTAAAATCGGCCTTGAATGCCGATCATCTCTCATAGAGATGGCAGAGAAGTTCAACATTCACCTTTGTTGGTTGCCGGGCCACAAAGACATTCCAGGGCACTGCAGAGCCGATGAACTCGCCAAAATTGCAACCACTCTACCTATTCTTCCGGAAAAGAGTATGATAGGTATACCAATCGCTACGTGCAAACTAGCATTAAACCTGGATTCCAATAAAAGAACATACCATAGGTGGACTGTTAGGCAAACATGTCTAGCGACCAAACTGATCTGGCGAATGCTGGATCTGTATCGATCTAAGTGTCTGATCCTTTTAAAAAGGAAACATTTCAGCGCCAAGAAGGCGTGGCGCTTTTACAAATGATTTCTGTAGAAGCTGCATGGAAGAGGAAGAGGAGGAGACAATCCTCTACCTACTCTATACATGTCCATTTCCCTCCCAGAGAAAAAAGCTTCATCTAGGAGCTAAACGATCTAGAAAATATAGACGTTAACAGTCTCCTACGCTTTATCATAAGCTCAAACTGGTTCCATTAGTAAGGGGATCATAGATCCACGTGGCATTACAATGGGCCAATAGGCCTAAGTGGGTTGGTATTTCCAACAGTCACTTTTACCTACCTACCTTGGCTTAGTAATAGACTGGATAATAGACTTTAATTTTCATCATTTAATTCACTGATTTCAGTTTCCACAATATTCAGGTTTTTCCATCTCATTCTTTCTTTATGATTTTGATGCGAGGCCTCAACCATTTTTCCCTCGGGAATCGTTTGTGTTCCAATAATTTGGGTCAGTATCAAGGTTCATATTTTGGAGTGCCTCAAGTTAACCACCAGTTGTTATTATTTTTTTTCTTAACTCTCCAAATTAAATATAAATAAGTTAGTCGAAAAACATGTTGCCAAATCGCACTGATTTGTCCTACCCATGAATAATTTCATGATTTTGCTAACAAGTTTTATGAATTTCATTTTAATTCAATTATACGGAGGCACTCCTCCTCCTAAAATATAGTGCCTGTTAAATTTTAAATTCAACATTACACAATAATTTAGTTACCTAATTTTCCAGATAAAAACGAAAGTATGACGTAAATTCGTAAAAACAAAAACAAAAAATTTTTGAATAAAACAAAAATTATAATCGAAATCCCTGATTTCTTTTTGATTTTTCAACCAATCCGCGACATTTAAAATGTTAATTCGTCCCGCGCCCATAATAAACCTCAAAATACGAGTTTGATTTAAAAAATACACATTTGTCACCGAACCGGTCGTGCGTCTTATGCAGCCGGACGCGAGCATTCTACTATAGGCTAAGCTTCCTTAATTAAAATATTTATTTTATTATCAATTGGCAATGCTTGACAATTCACCACTTCCAACTCCCCATAGTCAAGTTGGAGGAGATTCTTTGTTAAAAATAAAAAGAATAACGTCAGATACAAAAGCAATTTTCACTCAATTTGAGTGGAAATCGACTTTGATTATGGATTTCAAGTTTGCCACGATGCAGTCGCATTTTGTTAAGTTTTTCGCCCCCCACCTTATCAAATGGCAGCAACTCCGTTGCGTGAGTTTATCGACTGAACAATTAAATATTTCACTACAACACTTGGACTCAATGTGAGTGCAACTCCAAGATATCTTTTAGCACATTCAGGTTTCCGGAAAGTGAAACCAGAAATTTATTGTGCCAAGTCGTATCTCCTATCGTTGTGGATGGCGGCGGTGCGCAAAAACTAGTTTCCGAAATTTTTTTCTAAAAAAAAAAAACTTTTACTTTTTATTTTGACATTTGTGAAAACATGTTTTCGTCATGTTTTCTTGTTGATTAGTGTAAAGTTGTGACAGATATGTCACGCACTCGAGGAATCGAAGCTAATTTATTCGGGGAGGGTTGCGAATAGAAAGCAGGGTACTGGGACAGAGGAGTTTTGTGGAAGGTCTAGACTTTTTGTTATTCAATTTTGAGAATCAAACGAGATTGGGAAAGGTCAAGCAATGGAATTTGAAATTAAAATGGTAAAATGACAACGAAATGCTAATGCTTAGAACCACAACGGAATCCACCGGTTGGCGGTTTGAAAACCGGATGATGTCGTTAGCTCAATGAGGTCCGTGGTACTCGGAATGCACGAGGCGAATATATCAAGAACAAGTCTTGAAAACTTCAATTATTTATGAGTAATTGTTAACCGTTTAACGTAAGAAGACGAGGAAACAATTCCAACAATTTGGCGATCTCTCAATCACGAACGAATTATATTACTGTCTGATAGTGAATGTTAAAATACCTCTGCATCAAGGACTATTGCAGACTGGATTGAAAGTCGGTGACTAAGAATTAATTGACAGCACATGCGATTAACTCGCTACAAAAAAAGACGACGTGTGTGTTCTTCTTCCTGTAGTGTCAGCTGAATTACTTCACATTACAAAGCGCAATAGTCCGCGGTGGGATTGTATTCCAAATTGCAAGCCTTTCCATCGAAATCGATCGTAAACTAAGTGCCTTCAATTATATACGAGTATGAGTATGTCGGGTTGGCTTGATGACCCCTTTAACCTGCCGCTTCACCAGAGTCGAAACCTTTCTCTATTTACTTTGCGGAGAAGATTTCCCGAGCCGGAATGTTCATCTAGTCTACATCTCAGCGGTTGTTATGGGATTCTTCCAACTAGGTCGATGTTGCTATTTGGCACAAAGAGCTCGTCATTGTATCATCTACTCCATTCAAAGTCTTTGTAGATTTTGTTTCTCAAAGCAGCCTAGTGCGGTCTTATCCATTATTAAGAAAACTCATGCTCCTGGGTCTCAAAGGCGTACTTGGACAATTAGGGAGTGATACAGAGAGCTTTGCTACTCAATGCCTTGACTCCTTAGCACAGAAAAACTTCGATTGTCATAAACAATACTTTATTGATTGGCTAGAGCCATTTTCGCCGCTTCCAACGATACTTACTGACATGTTACTGACATCATGCTGCATTCGAAGGTTTGAGTAAGGTGTTCTCTGTAGTGTCAACCTTAAAGATATTCGTTGAGGTTAATGTCACTGACATTCTTCCTCTCCTTTTTCCATTGTTTTACTTTTCGTCAACCATCTTGGGTCTTTGATTTGATTTGATCGATTGCTTTGAAGTACGATGCCGAATGTATGACCTGAATAAGAACGCAGATAATGCAGAATATATGAGCGTAAAAAAGGAATTATTCCGATGGTCCCTCAAACCTCCACAGAGGATTTTGAGAAACAAAAATATGAGACTATCCAAACAAAATTTATTCGGTGGTAGCAGATAAAAACAACGAGCCCTCACGACAGTTTGGAGTTGTGTCAGAAGTCCTTATCAGATCTTCGAAACATTTAACGCGGCGGGGGTTAAGGCCCAAGACCATAGAATAAGTTGCGTCGACATATTCGATTGAGAGCTGGATAGAATATACACTTTGTCTTGGAAGCAGGTCCATAAGCAACGGATATGACGGAAAGTACGGATAAAGTAGGTTTACTTTTTCTTTTTCAATCCGACGATCCGTTGATTGATGATCCGAGGACCATACACCAACATATTGAGGTTCATTCATTCACAAATTGAGAGTAAGCACTTTCATTGGTGGAGACATTGAGAGAATGAAGAGAAATTGTCATAAGTAGTTTGAAGACAAAACACTCTCAGCAATAACAAAACCTCATCGGATGTATTCTGCCAACGTATGCCACGTATTCTATGGAAGTAGAAGTAAACAGAAGTGGCCTGAGGTAACATTAGCAGAGTTGAGGCAATCGAGAGTAACAGCTGAGGAGGACTGTGATATCCGCCCGCGCAGTGTAGAAACATTTTAAGGGTACCTTAACCCCTTAACTGTAAAAAAAAAGAAGCGACCGTGAATCTGTCAAACATGTTGTTGAGGGTCGCGCAATAATCATCAAGACTACAACGCATCGTGAACGTGATCCAGGTCAAACGTTTCATAGGACAAATCAGATATCATATAGTGGCAGTGAACACTCTGACAGTGGCAGTGAACACTCTGACAGTGGCAGAGAGTTTTCCATGTTAAGCAGATAGACGTCCAGATCAACAAAAAGTCATGCACAATGGATTGGGATTCAGGCGCTCCTCTCAATTATTAACAGAGAATTTTGCTCACAACTTGGGTCTCCCAGTCTGATGAAAAGCCCACAGTTATGAGCGTACGGCGACTACAAACTGCGACCCGAGGGGAAATGTATGGTAATTGTCAGCCTAGGAATGAAGTGAAATAATTGACAGTGATAGTACTCCAATGGAGTGGAATTCCGTACATTTAGTTTACTTCGTGCCAGCCAAAACATACAGTGGCTGCTTCTGAGTTGCCTTGAGACAACATTACAACAGCAGAGATTGCTAGCAAAAAATTCTTCGTTGTTTGAGAGTTGCAAAGAGCCAATAAATTACTTTCAGGTAAATATCCACATTAAAACCAATGCTAATCCTATTCACATTCCAGCTAGACCTATTGAATTCGAAATTTAGCGCAATGTTGAAAATGGGTTCAAACGATTCGTGCATTATCTCAGCCGTTGACCCTAACACGACCCCTGTAGAGTGGGCAACGCCTACAGTAAATGTTCACAAAAAGGTTAGGAAATTTCGCATATGTGGAGACCTCAGATCAATAATCAACCCGGTACTCGTTAGGAACACTCACCCAGTTCCTCTTTTCGACAAATTCAGGCGCTAGCTTGCCGGCGGTAAAATGCATTTAAAGATCGATTTAAAGGATGTATACAAGGAGTGCCAAATCGAGCCAACGTCGAGAAAGTACCTGATTCTCTCGACAAACATGGGATACTTTCAATTTCCATTCTTTCCAAATGTTCTCAGATTTTCGGAGCTATTTCGTCAATCCTATGGTTCAAGTCATCCTATGTTAATATGTTTGTTGAACAAACAATGTCTTTCGTCTGTCTTCGTAAATATAGGTCCATTGGCTTCTAGTCCGAAGATCTAATCACTTTTTAACTGCATGGCCACAAGTTCGGGGGCGGCATCCTGCTGGTACACAATGGCTGTTCTTTGTTTCGCAAAAATTTTAGCTAGAGACTCGAATTAAGCCTTAGAGAAAGCCGATAGGGTCAGATCAACTTGTTACGCCATATGTCTGGCCACACATTGACATTGAACTTATGCTCTGTTCCATGGAGTGGCGGCTGCTTTCTGCATGTAAATTGTGAAAATTAGTGATTCCGTCCCTGGGGAATTAGGACTCATTCGTCCATGGAATCTGGTCAATAATGTTGTCTTCCACAAAGTGTCTTACACGAATCTATTGTTATTGCAGAATTCCGAACGCTTATCTAAGTCCCCGGGTTGTAGCTCCTGTTCTGGTATATGATGGAAGGTATGCATGTGAAGTGCAAAGTGTCAACACTTTGTCCTTGAATTTCTCGTCTAATGAAGGACGCTACAATGAAACACTGCAGGGAAAGATGATTAGGCGTTTGGGAGTTCATCGATTAAATAAAACAAGATGGACATTGGCTTATGTACCAATGCACAACGACGGTCTCATCACGGGAAGGAACATAATAGTTGTCACTGATGAATTTGCGGCTATTGCAACAGAACCTGTGGAGATGGGCTTAAGCGGAACATTAAGCTGTTGGCAAGGAAGGAAACCCATCCAACGGATTGGATGACATGTATTATGGAAGGGAAGAGCAAAATCACTCTTGCCGAACGTAACTTCTCTAAAAAGGCAAATGAATAATAAGTCTCTCTGACGAAGAACGAGGAAAGCACTCTATAAGAACCTGATCGTTCCAGTCCTACTGCGTGATGATAAAGCGTGAATTTTATTGAAGGCGGTTGAAAGTATAATAAAAAGTAGTGCTCCCTGTATAAAACGAATAACAAAGGGCTGCATTGGCCCACCAATTTTATTGTGTTGACCAAAAAAAAAAACCCGCTCATTTCCCTAAGAACTCTAGCTCTAAGAAGAGCGATAACCCTAAGAAATTTAGTCATATCCGAGTAGACTCTATCGTTTTCGGTAGACTGCGCTATGGAAATTTTAATGGCTTAAATCGACGGATATCGAGCAGAAGATCATACTGCCGATTGCTCAGTTTCCCTCCATAAACTTCATCCAAGCCAATGTCATATCCTAGACCACTCGACGGGTTTCAATTGAACATCTGTATGTATTTCCTTGCCCAAACGTGTTTATTTTAAGTAGAGATACACAAAACACTTGTAACTACCAACCACTAACCACAGATGATGGCGCCAACCTAAAGCGACAGAAATAACCTCCTCTCCTCTCGGATAATCAAACACAAATTACTGAATTATTATTACGACCAAATTGTACACAGGGGTACTGTATTCCGGAACCGGCACTTAAGAACCGGCCAAACTACTGTCGGTCCCCACCTACACCCTTGACGATTTCATAATCAATAAATATTTTCAACACAATTGGCTCCCGAATGGCTTTCGATACTATCTTTCAGATACTGACGTTTTCGCATGCCAATACCATTGTCAGTGGTGGAAAAACGGGACGATTTCAAGTGGAAACATATTTGGACAACATGAAGGAATTGGCAAATAAACTCACTCCATCCAGGTTGGGGGTGATTCCCTGTCTGTGGCGGCAAAAGCATACAGATATTCCTACCTCCCATGACACGATGATAAGAGACCTGGAGACTGCCATTTAATGGATATGACGGTGTTCAATTGTTACGGCTAATGCTGGTCATGGCCATGACTATGACTAAACAACACAAGTTCGGCAATTATGTAGCCAAGTGCAAACTGGACTGGGCTGAACTGGCCGGACAGACAGAGACTAGTGGTAGCTAGTTATCGATCCTGTTTGCTTTCATCTATGGAATTACTTGTTTTCGATGTGAGGGGGTAAGTGACAGTGGTAGACTGGTAATGGTCACCATTAAGGCTGTAGTGAATTACAAAAAAAAAAAATAATGTTGCAGCAATTGTGATTGTATGATTGTGATTGTGAATGGGAATGTGGAAATTGGTGATTTTCAAATGAAGAATAGCAAACTGATTTACCAATTAAAATCGCATTAATGCACACACTGCAGTGAATGAAGAAGTTTTTCCTCGAATCAATTAGAGCTCTTGCTAGGAATGCAATTAACAGGAAGTACTACTTAATGACTTTCCAGAAAAGTAATAGAAACTAACTATGTTGCTGCAGCTTAAAAAATTAAAATTGATTTATTGATAAGATTGGGAAGTCTAGACTTTCCATTTACCTCTTGAATAAAAGACCCTTGTATCTAATATCTTCACTTTATAGATAGAAATTTATCTAAATGGCTTTTGCTTACTTACTTGAAGACATTCCGAGCGGGAAAGCAGGTGTCCATCCCCTCTATTGATCCCAGCTATCAAAGCACATGCGGTCTGGAGCAAATATTCTCCTCCACTCTCAGTCGATGCAGCCAGGGTCGTAGCTCATTCCAAGTAGTTTTCTTTTGAAGTGACCAAGCGCTTTCAAGGAATGAGACAATTAATGGTCAGTAGACTTTTGAGCCAAAAAAAAAACATCGATTGGCGAATGTTACTCGTCGAATGATCTCTACGGTGATGTCGTTGTTTATATCGCCTGCGGCCCCTAGATTGACAAGTTCATTTACTACCTCGAAATTAACCTGCCAAATGTGACTTTTTGTCGATATTTGTTTCCTTTCTGGATGAAAGCTTGTGTCTTGTTGTTCCCAAGTTTACCGACAGACATGTCTTCGCCGTTTATTCTTCATTACTTACAAATACCTGCTAAAACCTTTGCTGTTTATCTATACCATGCGCATAGATTGATTGAACGATTGTGCCTATGTTGCTTGCCTCAAGTACCATGTTGAAAAATCTAGTGACTGTGGATGATTTTTTCCGTTTTCATGCATCAAAGGTTTTAGTAAAACCATTACTGGACCCCATGAAGCAGTGAACTTTTACAATGGTGATCCTGTAGAGCCGGACTAATTTGGGTTGTCAAACCAGGCGATGCTCTCTAAATTTTTCGCAGAAAAAACTCTCTCAGAAGTAACCTTAAGTTCGACATTTAGGTATGTGATCAGTGTCGATTTAAAATTCAAAAGCATTATAAAAAACTTGCCGATAGGGGACCTTACAGGCCTAAAATCACATTGAAAACGACAAATCAATTGTTCGACAAAAGGTTTTATGCGTTTACAGATATTTGAGATTATTTGAGAAGACTGATGTCTCTAAAGTTGGTGCCGACTTGCTACTCGTGATATGCTATTGTTCTATATTCTAGACCTCCTTTACAGTGAGTTGCTCCGGCCAGAGCCAATGAAGGACAAAGAGACTTTTATAGCAGCCAATTCAATGTGAAAGTAATCTACTCCATGGCTTTTATCCGGCCTTTGCTTGTAAGTTGTATTTGGATGTCCCGTGTGGTTCAGGGTGAGAGCAAGTTTAATGCAAAGATTCGGGTGTATGAGTAGGAATACCTAAGGCCTTGCGTTTGCTTATAAGGAACACCTTATACAAAAGGCGAAGCAAATAAGAGTGGACAAATCCAGTCCTTAAGGCGATTCAAAGGCACATTGCCAGAGCAATGACCTTGACCTCGAGCTCAGAGCTTATTACCCAAATTATCAGTATCACAAGAGTATACACTTTAACGGCTTCGTTCCTCCAGATACCGTTCCTGTATTTTGATAAAAAAGAGCTGATCCAAATCAAATTAGCGGTGCCGCTAATCTTCCACATCGCTCGAACAGCGGCGGAGAGGCGACTTAACTACGACAGAGACATGGTCCAGTAGGGCGGCACTCAGTCGCGATATGAGGGATATTGCTCGGTGGCTTTGTGAAAAGGAAGAAACTTCTACGTCGTTTCGTTCAACTCCGGTGTGGCAAAGCAAGTCTATAGGTTATTTTTAGCTATGGCCGGCTTACAAATTCCCTTCCAGTCTTCATATTCTGCCAAGTTTCTGTTTTTGGCCAGCTTGACAATTATTCACTTTTTCCAATCTTCGGAAAACACTTCCGCTTCTCATGCTTGACTGTAAGATATCCTCTGAGATATTGGATGTGGCTGGGAAAAGTTCCGCTGAGACGCTATCTATGCCAACTGAATTGTTTTTCTTTAATGCTCTGATAGTGGATATAATTTCAGTATTACTGTGAGGGGAAGTCCGTACTCGGGAATTCATTTAAGTGAAATAATCATCATGGTTTGCGACTGATTCGTTGCTTGCTAAGCGATTTAGTACAGCAGCATTCCATCTGGTTTGTTGTTCCTCATCCAAAGTCAATAAGTTGCTGTATAATTCTTTTAAAAGATGAGATTTGAAGCTCAGACCATCTCTAAATGTTCCTTGGTGACAAATCAGATGGTCCCATTGTCGCACCTACCCGCTGCTTCTTCTCTTGCAGTGGGTAGTTGATACACATAAACTTTTTACAGCACTCTGCACGCTGCGATATTGAACTTCCAACCCGGGTAACTCTACTTCTGAGGCCGCTACAATCTGAACTTAGAGAAACGTAAGCTCTTCGATCCATGTCCAGGTATCTGTCGAAAAACGTATCCTCTGGCTTTTTTATCTTCTCCCGACGATAGTGCCTGCACCAGATGAAAAAAATGTTCACAGTTTTCCAGTGCTTGCCGATGTATTTAGAAGTGGCGGGCCGGATTGTTTGAACCTCTGAATCATGTTGATCCCGATTGTGTTGGCGCACATGAGGATTCCGGAGCCTGTCGGTATTATAACCAGGTATTCTCACCAAGTTGGAGCGATTGTTGTTGACCGATGTACTATATATTATAATAAGATGTTGGTTCCTCTCCATACCGATTGCTTCTCCACCTTTCTATAGTGCTGGATGATAGCTTTATGATCGACCAGATTCGATGTTCACTCAGACGAGACCCAAATGAACTTGTGGTAGTTGTTGTGCTTAAATAGTGTGCCTCCAATGACCAGGCGATTGATGTTGTAGAAGCCGAAAAACTTTACGTTGTTGCCAGTTCTGATGTTTCTGAAGCCATGTGGTCCCATCGCAAGTTTAAACCCTGTGTTGCAGTTTCATATTTTCACATTGAAATCGCCCGTCGTGATCAGAATGTCTCCGACAGGCGTTGAATTGGTGACGTCGTCTAGTTGACGGTAGAAGTCATCTGTAACCTCGTCGTCTGTATAGTTTAGTGGAGTGTACCACCTCACTCTAGCCTTAAACTTAGCCTATCAATGACTGTGGCCAGGGTAAACGTGGGTTACTCTGAAGTTGGAGTCCTCAATACTTATCGCTCTTAATATGCATATGCAGACTATAAAGCTGTTGTCTGTTGAATCACGTCTAGCGACTAGCTGCTCTATAGCAGCAGCCCTAAACTTGATCGACGAATGGTGTACTAGGAACGGGTTTTCAGTAAATCGTCTCAAAACTGATGTTCCCCTCTTGCCGAGAAATAGGAAGCTGATTGGTCTGACACATGTAGTACTTAAAAGCATCACCAACCAATACTCCCACGAAGTCAAGTAATTGGGTGTCATCCTGGATAAACAACTTTTTAGAACGAAAAATGTTTGAGCCTCTAAGGCGTTGCCATCTCTCCGGAGGTATAAAGAAGCTATCGGCATGACATGGAGGTAGCGCAAAAAATACCAAATCATCTTTACCTGCACCCAGATAAGATTTCGACCAGAATCTGGGCCGAGAAAGGAATGTAGTTGGGTCCAAATTTAGGGTTTTGTGCCTTCTGGGGGGCGACAACGTAAGACTCCTGGTTGGAAAAATTTGTTCCTGTCTTCCAACTCTATTTTGAAGAATTAGTGGAGGAAACAAAGCATTTGCATATATAGGGACAGCCAAGCTGTGCTTAAAGCCTTACTGAACTCATTAATGATTTCCCATTTAGTTCAAGAATACAAGACGTCACTGAATGTTGTCAGAAGGCTGAATTCTCTGAGACTTGGTTGTATCAGAGATCACGGGAAATGAAATCGCCGACGCACAGAGGAGAGTTTTTCAGGACTCTCATCTATGTTAAGTCTGCCTAGTTCATTGACAGTTTAACATGCAGATAACATGAATCCCCAGGTTGCCAGGGGCCTACCGAATGCTTTTCAACCTGTCTAAGAGATAAGCGGCTTTCCTGCTATTTGTGAGTTGGAAAGACGGGACTCTACTGTCTTTGTAAGCACTTAAGTGTGTTGGTCATAAGTTATACAATATACTGCAATACTTTCTGTGAAAGTGATGATGACACCGTGGAGCGCTAGCTCTAGGCATGACCAGCTGAAGGTCCTAGGCTGAAGGAGCTTACCTAATGGGTTCTGGTACCATAGGCAATTTTTCACTTAAACGGTTCCTCAGCTTTTTTCAAAAGACGGAAGAGAAATTCTAATAGAAAGAGCATGCAAGGAGTATAATGGACTGGACTTTAAGGCACTTGGAGGCACGTAAAATTGCTATAATATAAGCCGAATTATTCAAAGAAATTTTAGAAGATTGAGTCCAGCACATTCAACTTAATCCTCAAAGACCACAGTTATGAAAGCAGAAAGGACTGGCACTGAAATTAAGTTGTTCCAAAGAAAAAGACATCCACAGAAAGATTGTAAATTGAGGATAAAGTTGAAATTGGGAATCTTTAGTCGCCCGGCTCAATCAAGCTTTTGAAAATGAAAGATAATAAAGAAATGCAATTTATTCAGTCAACTGACACCGCACGCGCGTGGCCTGGGTAGCATTATTAGAGCAAACTAGAAATTGAAAGAGCCGCTGAACTGGCTTCGTACGTTGGCAGAAGCAAAGCAGATAAACGGTGGCAACTGATTTAAATCATTCTTAAAGGGGCATAAAATGAAATCATCATAGACTGATATTTATATCTCTTGCATTGTGAGCATACATACCTCCTAGAGCGGTGTTAGGGTGGTCTATCATATTCTTTGCAAAATCAGGTGTCGACTCTCCATCTCGTCGAAGCTCGATGTATGACGGCAATCATATCGATCCAGTTTCAGACCTAGCTTTCCAATTATAACAACATTCACGGCCTTCAGGTTTGAAAAATGCGTGCTTTCTACTGCTAACAATAGGAGGTCAAAGTAGTATAGGAAATTATTTTACACAATTCGCATTTATTTAACATTTTTTGCATTCGTAGTTCCTTGTTCTCTGCACAAAGGTCTCAGGGCAAATCATAGATTGAAATGCAACACGTCAATCATATCAAACGTTCGAAAACATCAGTTCAATGGCACTTGTCATTCGAAACGACTTCCTTTCCATGTGCATCTCATTAATGCGCCTTACACAATGAAAGCACATTCGATTGATTTATTAATAAAAAAAACAAGAACGGAACATTTCAAATTTGCGCCTTTAATTTAAATTTAAATCACCGCTACCATCACTCATCCGGCAACTTCACAAAGCCACCGCGGGAAATTATCATAAAAACAAATCGAACAAATTGTCTCTGGTAATCGTTTGGATTCATTCTATCTGACAGTTGACAATTTAACCGTCAATTTCAGTTGTACGAGTATACTATATGTTTTGACAATTTGACAAGCACGAAAATTTAATGGCAAGTGGTCGGGGTTTTTTTTTTGGATTTAAATTTGGTTTGGCTAGAAGTACTCGAATCTGTGTCTCGTTTAAATATTCGATTAAAGTGCAGCTACTTTGGGAGCACTCGTACATAGAAACCAAATAGGGATGAAGCATGCTATGTGTGGCATGGCAAGTGACATGTTGCACGTACAGATATTCGTGGATAAACTCGTAAATGTGTATGCATCTGTGGATTGGTCAGTATGGGAATAATTGCATTATGCACTTGAACCACATTGGATTATTTACTTTTGTATTCTCGTTCGGAGTTGTGTTTGCATTTGAATACTCTGAAATATGAGTGTGTGTGCAATGTGTCATTCGCATAAAAGATCATCTGACATTCCAAAATGCTTTTAGGTGATTTTTTCTTTTTTTTTTGAGTGCGTTTTCCAAGCTGTTGCTACTGTTGAGGCGATATTTAGGGTAAATGACAGAGCTTACGGTATTCCGACCAAAAATAACTTTTAAGTCATGTCCTACACACAAATCTTGTTTGCGTTTCAGAGGGCATCAATGTAACTTTTCCCCAAAAAGAATAGGCCAACCGTGTGCAATAGAAAAGCCTTCGAAGGCTATATGCGGACGATGCAAGAAAGATAAGGACAACGACGTTCAGGTAAATACTTGAAATGTGGAGACTCTGAACATGGTTGTGTTCCTAAACCCCAAATGGAGGCGCTGGATGTCTATGAGGCTGACATAACCATGTGATGGGACAGACATATTATAAGACAGATAGGACAGTGCGAAGTTCTGTAAGAGTGGCCGTCGTTGAGTTGCATTAAGACCAGTAAGTAGCCAAGGGATTTGAACCAAAGCAGGGCAGTTGCAGAAGAGTTGCACCACTTCGTCTCTGCTATAACTGCTGAAAACATTCTAAGTAATACCCAATCGTCCCGCTATCAACAGTGGACTCAGACGAAATCCAACTCCAGCTAAGGATATCATTCTATCATCTTTTAAAAAAACAGCTGTAAGGTTAAGAGAACTGTGGTAAAACGGACGTACCATGGTGGAAGGAAAATCTAGAAGCTGTTCGGAAAAGAGTGAGGAAGCTTTTCAAGAAAGCCAAACGCACTGGAACTTGGGCACAAACGGGAGGCACTTCCTTCTGTAGCACGACTCCATAAAACCCTCTCCCAAGATCATTCTAATTGCATGCGATTGGTAATCAAACCAGCTGGCACAATCACATGCGGCCGTGAGGAAACCCTGAATACCTTAATTCAGGTCCAGGGCCTTCTAGTATTTACATGTCTTATGGGCAGTCAATGGAGGTTTCACTTTCATGAAACCTCAGCAGAATCAATAGTTAATCCGTAAAACCCTTTAGTCCGGATAAGGTAATCAACTCATTCAAACCATAGAAGGCATAGACGGAATTTTTCCAGCTTTGCTACAAAAAGGGCTGGACTTCCTTGTTCCTACCCTAATAGCCTTACTTAGGTTCAGCTTGAACTTGGGCTACATGCCCCGTACTTGGAGGGAGGTCAACGTATTGTTTATCCCCAAACCAGGCAACCTAAATCATATCGTCCGATAATCATTGTTTTATCTGAAAACAATAATTATTAACGTCCATATCAGAGAAAGTTTAGCAAATAGCTAGCCTCTGCACCCATGTCAGTACGCATATCAGGAAGGCAAATCGACGGAAGGAGCTGTAATAAAGCTGACAGCTGAAATCAAAAGCTGCTTCCGCTGTAAGGAAATTGCAGTTTGCGCATTCTTTGACATAAAGGGTGCTTTCAACCACACTGGACATGACTCCATATCAAATATTTTGCTCCATAGAAACATCGATCAACCTATCATCGTCTGAGTCAAAGCGATGCTTGGAAGTCGCATGTTTACTACTTCATCAGGGCCGACTTCAGTATCAGTATCAGCCGTAAGGGGTTGCCTGCAGGGAGGCGTATTATTGCCCCTCTTGTGGTCTTTGGTCATTGATGATGTGCTTAAGAAATTAAGCAACTTAGACTATTTAGAGCCGATGACCTAGCCATGAGAGGTAGTCAATTTAGATATTAATAGCTGGGAGCATTCGAGATGTATCTCATATAGGGAGAATAGCTCAGGTCTAAGACAGGCCAAACAAGTCATCCTGCCTTTAACAAAAATGCCAATTGATGTCTAAATCTAAGTCGGCAAACGTACCACCGTTTCAGATATCACCTCAACAAAATGAATCTAGTCGACTCTCCGGAGTGCCGACTTTGTCTTCAAGAAGACGAAACTGCTAAATACATCTTATGTGAGTGTCCAGCCTTCAACGGAATTGTACGAAAGATTTTCTTCAGGGAACAATGCCTTACTACGTAATTGGCGAGTTAGAAAATCTAAAAAAAAAATAATAAAAACAAAATGGCACAGTGTTCAGCGATTACGTTTGTGAGTTTTGGTCGGTTAGGATGGATGGTAATATGTGGGCCATATTACGAGTAGTATAGATGTTTCAGAGTTGACTCATTGAGTCCACCTATGACTGACCTCATGGAGCATTTGAAAGTGTGTCATTTGTTTAGCATATAACATAGGTGGCACATTTCGCTGGAAAGCTGTAAAGGGTCATTCCAAGAGATCCGAATTTGGTCAGTTCATCATTGAAGCTTTAGGACTCTTCCCGAGCAGATGGAAAATAGCATTTGTCCAGCCCGTCTCTAAAAAAGGCGAATCATCTTCTCTCTCCTCCTACAGACCCACAGCACTTACGTCCCTTCTTTCCAAGGTCATGTAAACGCTGATAAATTGTCAGCTCATGAAATATCTCGAAACACGAAAACTTCTCAATGACCGGCAATATGGTTTTCGTAGCAACAGGTCCACCGGTGATTTGATGGAATGTCTCACCGAAAAGTGGAACCAAAGCGTACATTCATCTGGCGAAAGCAATATATCCAAGATAGTTACACTTGATATTCCTAAGGCATTTTGACATCAGGCTCTTTTGTCGAAAATGCGTGCATTTATGATCGACGACACCCTTTTTCAATGGATTAGAAAGTACCTTTCGGATAGTTTCAAGTCTGATATTTACAAAATAAATGCTGGTGTGCCCCAGGGCTCGGTTCTGTCTCCAACACTCTTTTTAATTTTCATCAACGATCTCTTGTCCGTTACTTCTAATCCAATATATTCCTTTGCTGACGACAGTAGTCTCTGCTTTTCATATTCGTTCTCGGACTCACGTCCCCGCTCTTCGGCTGTAGAACGGGAACGCCAGCGTATGTTAAGCTCATTAAATTCCGATATTATCAACAGAGTGGAATTTAATGCTTCCGAAAGACAATGCTGTCTGCTGTCGTTAAAGCGTAATTTAAACGGCCAGTCATTATCCATGAATGGCACTTGCATCGTCGAAACTGAACAACTTTCCAATCGCGGTATGTGTGTCAATGACAACTTACATTGGAATGACCATATATTCGATATCGCCAAAAATGCTGCGAAATGTCTAGGTTTCCTCAAACGATGTAAGAAACACCTTTACCCTTCTGAGCTGGCCTCGATATATAAGGCGATCATCCACCCAAAATTGGTGTACAATACAGACATCTGATCAGGTGCGCCCAAAACATCTCCGCACCTGCTGGATAAGATTCAAAACCGTGCGATTAAACCCATAGGTGTTGCTAACATCACCCAGTCAATGGACACCCTCGAACGCCGACGAAATGTCTCGTGTCTCATTTTGTTTTATCGCTATTACCACCATCTGTGCTCCATTGAAATCGCCAGTAGCATTCCGCCCCTTCAAACCTTTAACCGTAACGCCCGTCTCGCTATGAATGCTCATCAGTATACCCTCAAGCTCACTTTCGGACGTACTCTGAAATATCGTGATTCGTTCCTAAGTTCCTAAGCCGAACAAATCGCTTTTTTTTTTTTCTCTTTTTATAATGAGCACGCGCTCAAGGGGTTTGAGTACCCTTAAGGTGATTGTACACAGCGCGGGCAAAGGAAATTTAGGGAGGAAGAAAAGAGAGGTACCGACGTACATTGTTTTTAAATGTTTGCAAGTTATAACGACCAGGAAATACAGAGATCGGCAGGGCATTCCATAAGCGAGTTGTACGGCTTAGGAACGAATCACGATATTTCAGAGTACGTCCAAAAATGGGCTTGAGGGTATACTGATGAGCATTCATAGCGAGACGGGTGTTACAGTTGAAAGTTTGAATGGGCGGAATGCTACTGGCGATTTCAGTGGAGCACTGGTGGTGGAAATAGCGATAAAACAAAGTGAGACAGGAGACATTTCGTCGGTGTTAGAGGGTGTCCATTGATTGACTGATATTAGTATCATCTATAAGTTTTATCGCACGGTTTTGAATCCTATCCAGCAGGTGCAGAGATGTTTTAGGAGCACCTGACCAGATGTGGGAGTTGTACTCCAATTTTGGGCGGATGAATGCCTTATATATTGAGGCCAGATCAGAGGGGGTAAGATATTTCTTACGTCGCTTGAGGAAACCTAGACATTTCGCAGCATTTTTGGCGACATCAAATATGTAAAAACAGAAAACAAAGAGCAATTCCCAAACGTCCCTGATCTGGACAAATTCTTATCTGGTGCTGTCCAGCCATCGGGTTAAGAGATGCGCAATAGTGTCTTAACTCTATTTATGGTGTTCCAAGCTGAGAATCCGATCGCTGGTTGACTGTCTTTGCATATTTCAGTATCCGACGTGCGGGTTGGATTGAGGCTGGGCCAAGCAGCAGGTTAATGAATAGCCGAGACTTTGAGTTGGAAGACTAAGTTTTTTGAATAAAGGATTTGTGTAGGTAGCGATGATTTAGATTTATATCCTCATTTATTGGGAGGTTTTGGTTGTTCCGGATCTTTATGAATTCCCTAACCAGCATATTTTGTCGCCTTAATGGAATTGGGTGAACGTTGATCAACACTTGGAGCCATTGGGTTGACGGGCTTCTGATCGTGCCGGTAATAAGGCGCATTGTAATATTCAGCTGGCTATCTACAAGTTTGCTATATGTACTGTTTAGTCAAATGGGGGCACCGTATTCAGTTGTTGGATACACCAGAGCAGTTGTGAGTATACACTTGTGAGCATAGAGTCAAGAGGGGCACCCCAGAAGCTCGATACTAGTTTCTGGAGCAAGTTGTTTCTCGCTTTTGCCTTGGCGGAAATCTTGAGACAATGATGTTCGAAGGTCAAGGTCCTGTCCATAGTTATCCCGAGGTAAGCCGGCTAGTTATTGTACTGAAGGGTGACACCGCTGAATTTGACTTCGTGTGGGAGATAGGCTAGGTGGTTATTTAAGTGGAAAAACGCTGACTTAGTCTTGGTTAGACTAGGCGCTAGTCTCTACTTCATAAAGTACCTTCCCAGCTCTTCGCGATCTTTTATAAGTGCGTCTGCTATCAGCTTGAAGTTCCGGCTCTAAACGGCTATGGTTAAGTCTTCAGCATACGCGAATTTTTTGGACTATACTTCCGGTTTATCGTGAATGTAGAGGTAACCCAATGTGGTAACCCATTGTTCAATTGTCTAGGCCTGCTCACACTGTCGTTAACACGTATTTGAAGGGAGTGGTTGCTTAGCATACTCTTAACTCCTGTCTTAAGCTTATTTTCGAAGCCATTTTCGATATGTGTTGTTAGAGCCAGTACCTGATCTTAAGTCGGCCTGCTCAATACAAACTACTACATTTATCGCCCCGAGAATCCTATAGTAGATAAGATGCTCAAGGATTTTATAGCAAATGCTTAAGAGAGCAATTGGTCTGTAGCTATTGACAATATTTTCAGGTTTTTCTGGTTTAAGAATCGCAATGGTCTTAGATTTCTTAAATTCTTTAGGTTTTCCTGACAATAGAATATTGCGAAAGAATTTTTTAATGAATTTGGAGTAAATACCGTCAGTCCTTGCAGCTTTCCCAGATTCGCTGCTGGCTTGGGTGTGATTTTTATCGTACTTAACTTTAGAAATTTCAACTATCCGATTAGCGACAAGTTCTGGGTTTGGAAGAGATGGAGTTTGCTCCTCCTTGTTTACGGAGTAAGCTCAATGCTTTTCTACTTGAGCGGATGAAATTTAAGCTTTCAGTGGTTTTATTATAAACATTTTAGGCGTACTCTATAGAGCGACTGAATTACTTATTCTGCAACTTCATGGTCACCATTTTGGGAGAATTCTTGGCAAAGTCTGGCGATTCCTGTACTCCATCCGGGAATGTGTGTTGTTTTTACAAAAGCCACGTGGAACATATTCCTTCGCAGTACTTATTACGAAACCGACGAATCTATCGTAGTTCTTAGCGTCAGGAGATCCAGCGAATATTAGACACGAGCTCTAACGATAATTTTCCCCCAGATGCATTACTGACGTTCCATTGAGGTCGGGAGGTGGAGTTCACTAGCCGTATTTTTATGCCGGCATCTAGAACTTGTCCGGATATCTGTTGCAATCCAAATTTATTGATGAGAGCGTGTAACACAAGTTCGCTTAGCTAATATATGCTTCATTAATTTATATTTGAAATTAAATTGAATTAGTTTTTTTTTTAATTAACAATAACCGTATGATGCACACTATATTAGCTGTTTGCTGCCATTCGTAAATATTAACAAAGTTGTTTTTACACAGAAACCGGATGGAAGGCCTCGTTTGAATTCATATCCGTTTTAATTTCAATCATTGGTCAATTGAAAATAATTAAAAATCTATGAAATTAAATCAACAATATCGCACAGTGGATACTGTGATGGCAATGACTGGAACATCGCCTGCCAGCTGCCATTACCCAGACACTTTGGCTCAAATAAAGTTGTGGATTCATTGTAAAAAGCTTAAAAGTAAACACTGATAGGAGCGGAAATAATTAAATATTTAAACTTTGACTGCATTATGTATGCTAATAGGGGTTGTTGGCTGACGATTTTTTTTTTATTTTATATTTTAACTTTACGGATGTTGAATGTTCAATCGATTGGATTACTGGTTTCAGCATACATTTTTGCGATGGATGTTAAAGTTAAGTTTACTCCTTGATTTGAGTAACTATCGGTTGAACCTCAAGGAAGCCGGGGGGCTATTTAGACAATTTATTTATTTATTCTTTTAAATTGTTGAGGTTTGGAAAGGTTCGATTGGGTGAAGTGGATGGGTGTAGTGTTTCTATCCGTTAGAAAACTGCTGGCTGTCCTATGTAATGGATTGTGCCAGGTCTGCCGTAATCAAGTTCGTAGAGTAAAGCTTCCTCTACCACGTAGCGGTGGCTCGCGATCACAGCAAATGGCAAGTGGTTGCTCGACAAGTACCATAATAGTGGCCTATGCCGTCATATTTGTACGAGTACCTATCACAACCCTAAACGGAAGTGATAAAAAAAATGAGACGAACGTGAGTCTCGGACGAAAATGAGTCTCGGATAATAACGGATTCATGGTTGCTGACTTGGTAAGCAACTAGAGCACAACAATTTTCAGATCTGCACTTAGATGGTATGTACCCTTAAAAAACCGCGTTCATCCAAACAACTAGCGAAGATAATTGACTGCTGCAAAGTCCACATAAACGCCATCCAAAAAAGTGCGACTGGATGGGACAGTAATCTACAGCAATGCCCTAAGTATGACTTGAAAATCTTTCTTGGTCATTTTAATGTCAAGCTAGGCAAGGAGGGTATCTTTGGCAATATGAGCAGGCCTTCAGGTCGGGAAATAAACACAGGCTTAATGATTTTGCGGCGGGATGTAATTTCACTATAGCCAGTACACTGTTTCCACAACTTGATATCCATAAATGGACATGGCTGACTCCTGATCAACAAACCGTCAACCAAATTGACGTAAAGCATGCCTCCTGAATTACCATTATGAAGAGTTGCAATGTATCATAGAACGGCTACAATGTTAGGAGGCAGGCAGAAAATAACGAGGTGATCACTTGAGCTCTGTGAGCAGAAAAGAAGGGAAGAATATAGGTTCCTCAGAAGAAAACAGAAAGAGCACGACATGCGCTCAATCGTGGCTTTAGATAGGAGCTACTAAAAGAATAAAGTTCGGAAGATTTACAAAAAATCAGTTGTAAGGCCGGAACTGAAATCTGCGAGTATGGAAGAGCAAGGCATAGTAGAACCACAGTACGTGATGGGAATCTGGAGAGAATATTTTCCGAAGACTGTAAAACAGTGATGACGAACAACATCCCACTATCAGGCAGATCAACCTGGATGATGACAGACAATATTTCCATCCAAGCAAGACGACGTCGGAACTTGAATTTCCAGCTTAAGTCTAACAAAGCCGCTGGATCCCATGGTTTATCCGTTGAAAGTAGTGGGTGTTGATTGTTGATAACGGAGCATAAACCAACTCATCTCCAAAATCTGGGTCGACTAAAGTATGCTCAACGAATGGAACCTGAGCATTGTTTGTCTGAACCTAAAGAAGAGAAAACCCCTTAATTGCATCAACTATAGGGGAATAGGTCTCGTTAACATCGCATACAGAATCCTGTCTGCCATATGATATGAACGTCTAAGACCCTTCGTCAACAGTCTGACTGGTCCCTATCAGTGTGGTTTTACGCCAGGAAAGTCCACCATAGATCAAATTTGTACATCACATCAGACCTTGGAAAAAATCTAGAATTTCTAAACCGAATTGCACCAAATAATAATATATGTGAAGCGTGCATAAAGGGTTTTTTTTTCAGTTTTAAAGCATTTTATTTCCTTAATCACTAACTCTTACATACTAACAAAAAATGCTTAAATGCTAGCTTAAAATTACTTAACAATCTTATACTAACTTACTGGCCCCACACAGGCACTCTAAGCTACTCTAAATTCTTATAGCTATGTCTTTCGACTTTATTTACATTTGTTTTATTAATATTTGTTTTCTATACTTAAGGCTAAGAAAAAATATTCGACTTTTTTTTGTTTTTTTATAAAAACTTAATATCTACGAGTAACTTAAAATAAACCTTAGTCTACCTAACCTAGATACTTAATACAACATACAACACATAGACATTATACACAATTATATACATATATTAGTATATAACTTTGGATACACTAATACATGTATATATTTCTTAAATGCTAATTCCCCCCCGCCCTACTGAACCTGAGACGATCCACACTGCAGTGTGCGACGTCTCTGTTGTAATTGAGTCGCCTGTCCCCAGCTTTCCGAGCGACATGGAAGATTAACGGGACCGCTGATCTATCCTGGATCAACCCTATCTGATCTAGGTAGAGGAATGCTTCCGGTGGAACGAAGCCGTCAGAGCGCACATTCTCGTGGTGAAGGTAATTGGGGTAGTAAGCCCCAGATATCAGGTTATTAGTCGAGGCCATTGCTCTTGCAATGTGCCTTCGGGTCAGCTTAATTACGAAGTTGTCCACTGGTATTAGGTTCGCCCTATTGTAAAGGACCTCATTAGGATAAAATTTTTTGTACTCTGACTCTGGTGTTCTGTACAAGCGAAGGCAAGCCCTCTCAAACACCCGAATCTTTTCCATTAAGCTTGCTCGTACATTGAACCACACGGGACAACCAAATACCAGCATGGGCCTGATAAGGGCCATGTAGCAGATTACCTTTACCCCCGCATCGAGTTGGCTGCTATAAAACAGTCTCTTTATAAGTGCAAAAGCACCTTTAGCTCTGGCCAGAGCAGCATCTACATTTTTGCCAAAAAACAGAAACTGATCTAGCCAGATTCCAAGGTATCTGACTACATTTCGACAGGCCGCCCGTGTTGTCCAATGATCGAGAACTTACGCCAACTTTTCCTGGTATCCCTAGAGGCTCCAAACAACGGCGTCCTAAAGAGAATGGTTTCCGACTTCTGAAAGTTGATTTTCAACTTCCAGTCATCGCAAAATCGTCTTATCTTATCGAAGTCACTTTGCAAGAGAGTATTAATGACCTCGATTTTTGGACCTGTTCTGTACGCTACCAAATCGTCTGGGTACGCAATAGTATGGGGAAGTGAACCTATCAAGTCGCTTGTATAAATGTTGAATAGGATCGGCGAATTGACCGCACCTTGCTGAAGACCATTTTTAATTTGAAATATTCCAACAGAAGTCACATCACCATTTTTCACGATGAACTGTCTGTTGGTCAGCATATTATAAAGAATGTACAAGAGTGGTTTACTGATCCCTAGCCTAGTCAGCTTATAGAAAAGACCCTCTAACCATACAGTGTCGGCCTTCGCCAAGTCAACAAGGCAGGCACCAGTACATTGTTTTTTGCCTTTATTCCATTTTATATCGGACACCGCCTTAAAACCGAATTGATTATCCGGAACTATATGTTTGTCCTCAACCCACCTAGACAGAGCTCTATTGATTACTTTTTCAAAAACCTTACTGATATTCGGAAGGAGACTTATCGACCGGCGATTCGCCGGATTGGGCGTGCATAAAGGGTAAACAAGCGAGATTGCCTTTTCAAAAGTTAAAAATAAAAGTTATGTAAAATGACCATTATTCATTGTACTCGTACATTCTGATGCTTGTGGCCCAATCACTCCTGCTACAGTTGATAGTAAGAATTATTTTGTATTCTTTGTAGATGAACATACTCATTCAGATGTATTTTTAAAGTATTGCTAAAAGTGAGGCTCATTTTAATTTAAAAGTTGTTAATTTTGTTGCGTGCACTCCCTTAGGTCATTAGCCAAGAAGGCTGTTTCACCCCTCTACCCTTCTGCCTTTTTTTGTTTCGTCCCCGTTCTTTTCTTCCCGCCATGCTCTGGCTGCCATGGTACAGGTGGAATTTACTGGATTCGTTGGATTCGGTTTCCTCTCTTTGCCTACCGCTCCAGAGATGACCATATAGGTACCCCGGATAAAGCCAGGCGGACGGCCTTGATGGCCTAAGATGGCGACACCCCCAGTAATGGCCGAGAGCCCACCCTACAACTGATATTGTGTGCTTCCAGCGACATAAATTTGTAAAACCCCCAAATTCGAAAATAATAGTTGTGAAAGAAAGCCTAGGATTCCCCACGATCTTCACCCGTATGCTTTTCTGCTTAAGGGGCCCGTAAAGTAATTCTTCGGAAAAGTTTCCTCTCTACTTGGCGGCAATATTTGAGCTCCCTTAAATTGTCGCGGTTCCGAGGGTGTAATATGGACCCAAGCAGTGAATCGATAAAAAGAGCGAACATGACGAACACGACAACACATCCACTAATGTGATTAGGTAGTTCCACAGGGAGTCAATCAGAGCTCTGGAAGTGAGTCTCTTTGATAGGCCACTGAATTAATGGAACCGCGTATGCATATGCGTCATAGCCTAGTGTGCCATTTTTGAAAAACGAAAACGTACAAAAAAAGGAAACTAAAGAAATAATAATTAACGAACCAAACAAAAAGAATACAAAGATACAGAAACAATGCAAAATGAACGAGAACCACCCCGAAGACAAAACACATCCGGGACCATCACCTATATCAGAAAAAAAGGAGAAAAACGGAGGATGAGACCGAGAAATCAACCCCAGAGACGATCAACGAAACAACAAACAAAAGCTACAACAACAAGAGTAACTGCGGCGGGAAGTACACACTCCTCTCTCCAACCCCGACATCCAGGCAAGAGCGACCCCAAGTGTACAGGAAAATAAATAAATAAGTACCCATCGACATATAGAAATTTGTGTGATCTTAACTTAGTGGTGAAGTGAGCGTTCCTAGCTACCTCAGGAAAAATGACGGAACCTGGGCTGAAAGTAGCGGTTCTGAAAGAGGTTCTGGCAATTTACAATAACTTTTTAATTTCATCATAGAGGACAAGCACAAAGCGCCTCCAGTACCTCTGAGAACGTTGGAGAAAGCGCCCTTGAAAGAAGTGTGTTCTTGTAAATGATTTCAGTTGCTTTGCTACCAGACTGCATCATCATAGGACGACGGTCTGTCTCGAATGGATAGCAACAGTTGTAACAAAAACAAATAGCCCAGCAAATGTAAATTGGTGTGTTCTTATGATGAGGCAACATTCCACGGGCAGTATCATAGAAACCAAAGTAAGCAGCACGATAAATATTGATACAGACACACCGAAACAGCGGTGTAGACCAACAATGCACTTACTCTTGCTGATCTTAACAGGGCAGTTGGCAAGACCTCTGCATTCACGATTTCCTCCCTTGCCGGTTTCAGCCCTCAAGCAAGTACGGGCGAAATCCAATGGATAGACAAAGCATAATGATGTAGCTCCAGAGGCACCACCGGAAGCCAAATTACCCAACAAGTAACGCCAGAATTGGGTGTTCTTGTCAACACCTCCCAAGAAAACTTGCTTGCACTTATTCTTGAAGGCAAAGTTCAAAGCTTGAGTTGTGAAATAACGGATAACGTTAGCCATGTTACCACGTCAGTATGAAGCAAAGCCTTGTTCTTTTGGAATGCGGACAAAACAATCAATTGCCCTTGTATTGTTTGTCTGGTGAAATTTGTTTCGAAATATGTTGAACTTGCAACAGCAATTTGACACGTTCAACCGAAGCGACGGCACCTATTTACCCATTTTGCTGTGTGTATAGTTTTAATATTTCAAACGTCACAAATTTAAAAGAACTTCAAAAGAAAATGGAATTTACTTTTCGGCTTTTGACAACTCGCGAGTTCACCTCCCAACCGTACCCCGGTTGTTCCTTGATAACATAATACGAGTATAAGATTACAATCCAGTGCCCACTTTAAAAATTAAATCAAAAACCTCAGTGTCAAATGCATTTGCATACTTCGTAACTAGCCTCACAGAATAATAAGCCACCGTTACCTGGTGTAATGGAACCCATGCAACTCCAACTGCTTTTGTTATGCCACCTTCACCTGTACACTGGAGTATGTCCTCAAATTAAAAATCTGCAAGCCTTGCACAGCATCACCTTGACAACAGCCTAATTAGTGTTTATCATCCATCTCATCGTCTTCTGCAGAAGCAGCAGCAGCAAGATCTCCTCCGATGGAGATTCTAACCTACGTGGCGGTACTAGCCTAAGCATTCAGACGCTATCTCATAGTGTGCTGTGTCCTTATTAACTGTGCTAAATCCATTTGGGCAAGCAAAGTAATTATCCTTCCTCTGAAACGGGCAGTTCTACGAACATTCCTAGTGGGGTTACGTTATTTGCCTTATCCCTATCCAGTACTCTTATTATTGTTCCTTTCGTCGAGAAAAGACTAAAGCGCCATTCCCGCAAGAGGGAATACTTGTAGAATTCGAGTATTTCAATTAACATTGCTGCTCATAAAACAATTACCCGACCCTAATCCTATTGCTAATACTACGAGTATTCTAGTAGTGTTTCACCACCACCAGGAACAGAAACTCAGAGGACATTCCATGGGAACCAGAATTAGAATGAGAATGAGTGTCTATCCGATGTTGTTAATGGAAGCACAAAGGTTGCTTGGGTTTTTTCTGTTGAAAAGATTTTTCCTCAGGGATGCCGAAAGCACACAAATTTTTTGGTTTGGTTGAGTTCCTTTAACAAGCTTATAAACCAGGACTAGACTACTAGTCTCTATTACACCGGGGAAAAAGAGATTCCGGTTAGCCCAGAATATTCTAATTCTTCTGCTGACGACACAGTTCACTTATGTTATAAAATTTCCCGAGCATTGTACTTTTCTATTTGTCTGTCTCGGATATCCCACGTGCATTTTGGCCTCACTTCCTTTTACCGTGATGGTGTATAACCTTCAAACTCCTAGTCCAGATGCAAAATCAGATCTCAAAAAACAAACGAAAGATATACAAGGATGCAAAATATAAAGGATTTTGTGAAATTTCACTCCAGAATTTGAGTAAATTTCAAACGATGACTTATGGAAGAGTTCCAGTCTGGGAATACTCGTACTCGTACTCGTACCTTTCGGAAATCGAATGATGAGAACGGAAACACGATTTATAACATAATTGTGTGCGGTTATTTCATGAAAAATTGCAATGTTCCGACTACTGGCGGCCACTGAATGGAAAGGTCCATGCATCTATTTACGGTTCGATTCAACCAACAGATTGCAGATGCTTTTGCTGGAAATGACGATGGGAGCTCTTTCAGAACACTGCTGAGAGAAATGAAAATTGAAATTTCACCTAGCCGGTACAAATAGTATGCGAGCTGAATGCGTTGGGATACACCGGACGACCAAAGGATGCATAATGGAAATATTGTATGACTTTAGACCGAAAGCAGAGTTTGGGTGGATTCCTAATGCTTCTGAATGGAATTCTTACTCGACAAACGGTGGAAAAAGTGGTGTGCTTTGAGGTTAGTAGATGGTGGTCAAAGAATAAATGAAACCCGGAATGCAGGATGTATTGGGGAAATATTTTCACTGCAACTACTATGGGCTGTGTATTGATTCAATAACGAGAATCAGGAGATTGTTTTGAAGAATTGGCAAATGGATTTCAATGATGAAAGTGCAGATGATCGCCACTGGGTTATTCGAAGAATCACTGCTGCGGTGGATGTTATTTGAGTCGTTTCTCTTTGCAATCAGAATATCTGAAACCAAAATCAACTGAACCAAGTTCTATGATTTCAGTCATAGATATTTGGATGGTTTTATTTGGGGAATCGTATTTATTTAACGAGGTAGACTACGGCTAACCAATTGCTCAGCACCTCGTTAATTAATGATTATTTCGACATAACATACAACGCTGTGTAGTGGACTATGAGGGTTTGCTCTCAGATGAAATATCAACAGCTCCAGGATGTATGCACATCATCATGTGTGTTTGATCCAATGGCTTCGCAAATTCAAATCGTTGAAGTAATGGAGCCCCTCCCTGTTCCGTCGGAGGACAGTCATCAAACATGTTCTGAAGTTAGAAAACATCCTTCTGACATGAATTTATATAGGAGTACAGCCATCTGTGAGACTTGGCGTAGTTCCTAAAGACTAAAACAAAACAATTGGCCGCTAAATAAGAAGCTGTAATTGACCCCTCAATTAAGTTCTCCGGGAGGTCTATTGTAAAAAGCCTCAATTCAAAAACTAGACATTCACTTCTATTCTCTCGCATCACCACTTTCGGCTGGATGAGGGTTAACTTTGCGGCATTTGAAATTAGCCATCTGGAATAGCACATCTTTATAAAAACAAACAAACAGAGAAAAGGTTCCTACCAGAGTTTACTTGCCTATCTAATAGAAAAATATGGGTTGCACTGGATGCGCTAAATGAGTTCTTGCATGCCAAATAAAGGAAATTCACCCAGAGCACAGAAGAAAAAGACACTTTGTTCTTAGTCGTAGTCATCAGTTGTCTCTTAACTGGCTATTGGAAGTGAGGAAGAGTTTGCAACTAGTTCAATGTTGTATGTTTGAAAAGAAGAGTAAGTAGCCAAACATAGCATGATGGAAAACGAATATAGTAAAGCGGATATCAACATTAGGGTGATTTATGGAGTCACTGGCATCGAAAATGAATTTTTATTGCATTTCTTTTAACATAAGATCTATTACGAAAACTTGGGATAATTATAGTATATAGGTGAAATTGGAAATGTGTTAAGCTATGTCGAAATCTTAGTATTAAATGAAATTAACATACCTAAAAGTAAAAATGAAATATATCACATAGATGGATTCAACTCAGAATTTGTTCATCGGAAAGGAATGAAAGGCAGGGGTATTACAGTATTTTTAAAAAAATAATATAACATATGAAATTATACTCATGAATCCCATAAACGAGGCAAGAAATATTTTCAGCAGTTGTGGAAAATGATCTTGCCCATTATTATGTCATACTTTATGCTACAAAAGGTCGACAGGGTGATCGATTGATCGAAGAAATCAATGCTGTACATACCATATTAATCCACAGAAAGTTAACGAACTCATACAACAAACAAATTGGGGAAATATGCTTCAAGAAAACAACATTGAAACTCTATATGACACTGTCGTATTGAAAATAAACAACATACTCGTATATAAGGAATCAAGTAAATATAAGAAAACAAAAGGAAAACGAATACAAAAGCCGTGGATCAATAGTGAAGTATTAACAATGTGTAAGAAAAGAGATGTGTTATATAGGAGATGGAAAAATAATCCAAGAAGCCAAAACTATGAGCGTGAATACAAAAGCTTCCGAAAGATTGTAAAGAAAAATATACAAATCATAAAAGCCAACTATTACCAACAAAAACTATTAAATGCACAACATGACCCCAGAAAAACATGGATCGTTATAAATGGAATTTTGGGAAGAAAAAAACGAACTTTTCAACAAATGTCAACGGTGAATGCGATATTGTGGAATAATTTGCGGATCACTTTGCAAACCAAGTACCAAACATTATGCATACAACATTAATCAAACAGTTCCCGGAATAACCACCGTGTGGCGCTCCCATTCTTCCAATTTGAGTTCTGTTTTTTTTTTGTTAAGTTGGTAAATCTGTTGTTGACATTCCTTTTAAATCTTAGAGTCATAGCTTGCCATTTGCAAAAGTTACGTAGCCAAGAGTACATTTAATTTTGTGTGTGTGTTGGCGATTTTTTACAATTTTAGAAATGGATTTCAATTTGCAACAACGAACTTATATTAAATTTTGCGTAAAAAACGGATTTAATAGTACACGAAAGTTGGAAGTGTTTCGGCAATGATTCTCTAAAGAAAACGGACGTTTACCAGTGGCACGAGCGGTTTAAAAGTGGTCGTGAGTCAATTTTCCCGCAAAAAAGAGACCGTGTTGACGTCGCAAAAGAGATGATTTGCGAGGCTGAATCCGATCCCACATTCATCAAAAGGATCATTACTGGAGACGAGACGTGGGTTTATGAGTATGACACGCAATTCAGACATCAGGCAAGTGAATGGCGTTCACCAAATGAGCCGACGCCAAAAAAACAACGTCGTTTTCAGTCAAAAAAGAAGGCAATGCTCACGGTTTTCATGGATTACAACGGTGTAGTTAATCATTAATTTTTACCAGAAGGCCAGACAGTAAACAAAGAAGATTATTTTGGCGTTATGAGACGTTTGCGTAAAGTAGAAGAAGACTAGAATTGTGGGCAGAAAACTCGTGGATTTTACACCATGATAACACACCTTCGCACAGTGCCATCATTATTCGTTTTTGACGAAAAATGCAACAAATACCATCCGTCAGCCACCGAATTCACCTGCTTTGGTTCTCTGTGACTTCTTTCTGTTCAATCGAGTTAAAAACCACTACGGGGAACGTGTTTCAGCAGCCGAGAGGAAGTAATGGAAAAATCGCAGGAAGCACTGATGGACATACCGAAAACCGAATATAAAAAATGTTTCGAGGATTGGATCAAGCGCTGGCATAAGTGTGTTGCAGTCGATGGGGATTACTTTGAAGGCGACAATATAGATTTAGATGAATAAACTTGTATTTTTAATTCTCTGAATGAATTCCGGGAACATTTTGATATGTGAAGGTGGTATGTGCAATATACTAAAACACAAACTTTATGCCATGCGAACTTGCGAATCCAAGAGAGTATATACGTCGAAGAAGCTAGCGAGGAAGAGATATTTAAAATCCTGAGCAAAATAAACATCAATAAAAGACCTGGAGCAGATAACATTAAAGCAGTTGATCTCAAAATGAATGCCGAAATTCTTACGCCTGTGGTACAAACCATAAGTAATCGCAGCCTGATACAAGTTTGTGTGCCAAAACTCATGAAAACTTGTATTATTCGTCCTATTTATAAAGGTAGCACCAAAAGCAAAGCCAAAAATTATAGACCAATCGCAATCATGTCAGTCGTAGAAAAGTATTTACAAGAAATAGTCGTCAAATGCCTTAATACATTTATTAGTAAACACCAAATTTTACACGCAAATTAATACGGATTTCGAAAAAAGTACAGAAAAACTTCTAGGAGACTTCACCAATACAGATAATGTAGGCCTTAATCGGAACCATCACGTTCTTGTGCTATTCATCGACTTCCGTAAAGCCTTCGACACTCTCAGTCAGGAAAAGGGTTTCGAAACCATAAATAGAATTGGTGTAAGAGGATACTTGTCAAACTGGCTCAAAAACTATGAGTACTTAACTGATCGAACAATCAAAGCAAATGTATCAAAAACTTTGAGTCAGGAAGAATCTAGTGTATATGATGTTCGACAAGGTTCCAAACTGGGCCTCAATTTGTTCATTTAGCCATCATAGTAAAACACAAAAAACTAAACTCAGCAATATAAATACTTCAAGATCAATTTGATGATGTATCTAAGTGGTGTCATTATCATGGACTAATTATTATCAATGCTACCAACACTAAAGTGATGCATATACGACACCCATTTATGCGAGAAGATATATTCAATATATATCACCGAAACGACCACTGTCCATTGTCAGCCAACAACAAGTCAATCGAAATTGTCAAAAAGCTAAAGTATCTCGGAGTCACAATAGGCGAACATACTCGTATATGCACTTTACGTCTTCAACTCAAAAGCCTTGGTTTATTTAAAAAGATTTTCAAATTTCGAAGTTCTTAAACAAGTATACTACTCGTTAGCAGAATCACGAATCCGATATGGGATCCTGGCATGGGGTAACGCCTCAAAAACACATCTAGACAAGATACTGAACCTACAACATCGTCTAATTATGAACGCAATTTATCGCATGACTACATTACAACATTATATGGATGATCAAAGGTTCCTACAGCTAATAAGACATACCCAAAACACCAGAAGAAGACCACTTGAGTGTGTACGGGAACAGAGAACTTAGATTTATTATCCCGACGATATTAAACGAAATACCACAAAATTTAAAGAAATATTCGGACTTCAAATTAAATAATAATTAGCTTCCACTATAATTATGCACTAAAGTTTTAAACAAAATTTATTATTTATAACGTAAACTAAATATGCCAAACATTATTGAAACATAAATATTAACTGAACCTCTTTAATCGCTTGTAAACTTAAATATTACTACTGTTTGTAACCGCCTATAGATAAGCACTTTGCTTTATGGGTAAACCATTGTAAATTCAAAGTATTGTAAAAATAAACTTAAACATTTTCATTCATTTATTCTCCTCTCGGTCCTGTGATATTTTTCGAAAAACCCTGGAAAATTTAATGGCTGGGATCTCGCAAATGCCTGATATTGGCTAACGTCGCCCGACATATCATCTGAGTAACTACTAAATCCCTGAAATTTTCTTTTGGCGATAGTAACGCGGTGGTTACACCTCTAGCAACTCAGCTAGCACCAAAATCGGAACCAGCAATAGAGCCGAGTGTTCCATAACGCTATTCAGTTAGGGTTGCCAGTATTTGCTTACTGTTCGTCCAACTGCGAGAAAAGTAGGACTCCAGATGATTGATATGATATGTGACCACCCTTATCGGCTTAAAAACCTACGAAGGAATGTGGCAATGCGCCTCAGACACGTTAAACTGGATGTCTGACCCAAAAACAAAACTCACGGATTCATTCAGGAGTCTTGAGTAAGAAGTGACCCTTCAAAATAGGCCGCGTCAATTGTACAACGTTCCTGAGGGGGTTAATTCCTAGAGTTGTATGTGCATCACTTAAAACGAGATCTTTCCTAGTGATTTCTTTCTGAGCCCCTGCCCTATTACACAGACTATGTCTTTCCAATGAAGTAGTCTGATTATTATTAGCGGGTCTTACGGCAAATGGGCATCAGACTTTATGGACAACTCATTTGACTAGCTATAGTTTTGTTATTGAAGTCATCAGCTGCTGGTCTTGAGACTTACGTAAGTCTTACTGGTAGGCTGGCCAGGCTGGTCTCTGTAAGCTCGGTTTCAACTGGAATTGAGCTTAATACCCTTATGGGAACATCATGGTGGCTATGGTTTAAACCTCAATCGAAAGAACGATTCTCCAACCTCCGCCGGATTACTCGAATTTGTAGCAAATACAAGACGCCATAGTGCTTTAACTGGCAAAGCGTTTAGATAGACTCCTCTCTTCATCAAAGTTCATGCCTACTGATGACTTCAGTTTGGTACTGATTCAAATGGGTTTCCCCAAAATGTAAAAAAGTGGGCCAGAACTTAATCCTTTATTCGTTATCTTCCTAGGTTGTATCGAAGACTCTCCGAATGGGTACAGTTTAGAAATGTAAACTACTTTAGGCGACTGATGACTACTATCGGAACCGTGTCCATGTCGCTGTCCAGCTTATGGTGGTTAAATCTCATTCGACACTCGCCAACCATACGTTCACCCGTCGTCGCTAGAGTCCATGAGTCTGTGCTGTGAGAATGGGATAATGAGTGTCTTTTTTACAGTGTTCTCAGCATTTCTTTAAGAGATCCCCTTAATGTTGTACTAAAGACAAGACAACAACTATTTATAATTTCCGTTTAAGTAACTTAGCACTTGAGAGAGGAAGAGTGCTCTTAAAATCCCAGGAACGCAGAATCGCTAATAGCCTCAAAGTTAGAACTATATATTCTCTTCAATTCGTTTATGATGACCCTTCTGTTTGGCACATTATTCTTGGTTTTGTCTTCATTCACATATAAACCTATTTTTGCTGCATCAGCCCATACATTTCCGACTGCATCAGCGATAGATTGCAATATTCTGCCCACTTTGTGGATGTTACCTGTATATGCAACTAGAAATTTTCGAAAATTATCCAATTACGAGTATATCCAGGATGAATATATCATCTCCGACCCGCTCAATATTTAGCCACCCGCCTCCAGTTTCGCACTCTAAATTGATAGAGATTCGTGGGCCACCTAAGTCGCGGTCTTCCGGATTCAAACAAATTTCGGACCGGAGCATTGGTGTCCATCCGCTCTATATGACCCAGCCACATCAGTTGTTGGACTTTCATTCTTCTGGATAAGTCGGTGTCGCTATACAGGTTAAGTGAAGTTAATCAGTTAAGTCCATCTTTGCCGTTTCAGTCTCAATATTCGCAAAAGTGCCACTGACAAAACACGTCTTTCTTCCTATTATGTCAATATCATCGGCATATGCGAGTAATTGGGCGGACTTTTGAAAGATTGTATAATTTCAAGAATGATGCCAAACAAATCGCATGAATCGCGTCGCCTTGTCTAAATCGTTTTTTGACATCAACGGTATCGGTACGTTCTTTACCGACCTTGACGGAGCAGCGTGCATTCTTCATCGTCATCCTACACAATCGGACGAGTTTGCCTAGTATGCCAAAACTAGATATTGGCTTTGTATAGTTCGCCTCGATTGACGCTGTCATATCCAGCCTTAAAATCGATGAATAGGTGGCGTGTAACGATTTAGAGCTTATGGGTTTTTTCCGAGAACTATAGTAGTGTGAATATTTGGTCGATGTTGGACTTTCCTGGCCTGAAGCCACACTGATATGGACCAATCAGGTTGTTAACGAATGGCTTCAGGCGTTCACGCGATGCGGAAATAGGATCTTGTAGGCGATATTAAGAAAATTGATGACACGTTATTTGCGCAGATTATATGGTCTCCTTTCTTGAGAATCTGACAAAAAATCCTGAGGTGTGTGCTCTTTACCATGTCATGGCATGCCGCTTTGAAGAGCTCTGCAGCTATAGAAACTTTGTTGGATGTACTCTTAGATATGGCTATCTTCACTTCGTTCACATACATCGTCATCGTCCAGGTTGAAAAGTTCATTCTGCCTGACATTGTATGGGTTCGTCATCGCCATTATACAGTCTACAAATGTGCTCCTTTAAAATCGACTGGGACTCTACTACTATGTTCCCTTGTTCGTCTCTACAGACCTCAGTTCGGGGTTTGTGTTTTTAAACTTTTGGTAAAAATCATCTCTCAATTATCTCGACCGCGCGCTTTTTATGCTCCTTCCTGAGAAGCCGATGATCGTCTCTCCTCTTCTGCTCGTAGAGCTTGTGAGCTCTTTCTTTCTATGAACCGCGGCATAGTGGTGGCCGTGTGAATCCCAGGACATCGTAGGAGGCATATCTGATGGCTTTTGGCAATGTTACGACTAATCTTCAATACATGATGCTGGTGGCATAGAAACTATTAAGAGATTAAGGGAGACTCAATCGGAAGTATTTGCCGATCTCTGCGCTTACAGACGTAAAACTTCTTCACAGTATTAGCTCTTACTTTTGCGATGTTCGGGATATACGCAACCATACCTAGGATACAACAAGGTCCGAGTCGACATTGCCCTCTCAAAGATTTTCGTACATTCGGAATACAGGAGGAGTGCCTCGATCGATCGATCGCAATGTGATTAATCCGTCTGACAATTGGTTGGTTGATCAGGAGATCTCCAAATGCCCTTATGAATGCGAGCTGGGGGAACTGCGCGCTAGCTATTAAAATGTTTCATACCGCCGGCGAAGACAACGGAGGTAGTGTCGTGCAGGCTATGCTTTCCACCAGTACTATCAAAGATGTCTTACTCGTAGCTTTGCGTAAAAATCGATGAAGACGATTTTAATGTCGACACTGCTCGTAAGTCTTGTCCAAGAGCTATTGGAAGCTATCTTTGGTGTCGTCATCTCTCTCCACTGTGGGGCGTACGCACATATAAGGTTAATGTTGGAAAATTTACCTTGAATACGTTTTGTTAGGAGGCGCACGTTAATATGCCGGAAACCCAAGATTTCTTACTAAAGTCTGCTTCTAACACAAAAGATATGAATCCAAATAGGCGCTGCTTTTGCCGTCGATAACAATGGCCGTAGTAGATACCGTAGTTTTTCATCCTCTTTTTGCTCGGCCCATTCCGTTGCAGTTCTTGGATGGGGGTAATGCAGTACAGGAGTTCACGGCCTCCATTAGTTGTTCGATGCAAGCGGCCTAGTAAGGGCCCTAAAATTCCGCTTGCAGACCCCCAGTCTGCAGATACCCCTAGGACTAGAGGTCGGCTAGACCGAAGTCAGTAACTCATTCGGGGATCATTAAGAGCTCATCCGCCACCATTTCTTTTCCAAGACCATAACTCGGAAGTCCTTACCGGCCTGGGCTGCAAATATTACGGACTAGTCCGGATATGGTCTTATTTGCTTGCTCCGTCATTTTACTTCACCCTTGATTCCATCTGGGAAATTCATCCGCTGCTCCTTTTATAATGCTGTTATTTTTGTCACATATATATTTTCTGGTGAGCTCGTTTACCTTCACACCCATTTTGGGTGCTTCTGCTCCAACATTCAGTGACAGCTCGCTGTGTTCGTCAAATCTCATTAATGGCATCCATGCGCACAAGTTATTGTACAGACATAAATCGGCCAAACTTATTTTGTTAGCCAATGAGTTTTCATCGATTATTTCTAGGGCGATGTTAAAAACGGGCCATGTGATCGCGTCGCCTTGTGTAAAACCTTTCTTGACATTGAAGGTGTCGGTTACCACAACCTGAAGAATTTTATGGGAATGTCAAAAATAGCTTGTCCCTATGCAGGCTCTCGTATGCCGACATGAAATTCGTGAGTCTTCTCTAAGATTTTCTGTACATAGAGTGAATATTTGGCCAAAGCTGGACGTTTCTTGCCTAGAACCGCACTGATTTAGACCAATCAGGTTGTTCGTTAATAGTTTCAGTTGCTCACATAATATGGCAGAAAATATTTTGGAGGCAATGTTCAGGAGACTTATTCCTCTGTAGTTGGCTTACTCCATTTATAAAGGGGTCTTCTTTTTAGTCGATCGGACAAACGATGTTAAGATTCTATTTTCTGGTCATGCTTTCATCTGAGCATATCATACAGATAGGGTGGTGCATGTTCCTAACCAGATCATCTACGCCTACTTCAAGCAGTGTAACAGGCAGTCCGTCTGCGCTAGCAGCTTTACTGAACTTTATTTTCGATATTGCTACTTAACTTCGTCTAGGTCAAGGGAATAGAATTCTCAGTTGTCTTTGTCTAGAATGAATGGTTCATTCTGTCTGACATGGGGATTTTGACCGTCATCTTTGTAATACAGCCTGCAGAAATAGTCTTTCCATATTCTTAGCATTAACTGCGACTCTGCTACCAGGTGTCCTCGTTCGTAACTCTGACATGTTGGTTTATTTTTCTGATAAAACCTTCCAGCAGAAACATCTCTCACTTTTCTCGATCGCGCTCTTCTCGTGGTTTTTTGTTTTTCCTTCCGAGAAGCCTGTGCTCTTCATTTGTTTTCTGCTCATATGGCTCCTGAGCAGATATTGTGCTTCGATGTGCAGCTTTAAAGATTTTTTGTTTGGCAATTATTATTTGACTGTGCTATATATGCAACATTCGAATTCGTACCCTGCCTGCAACAAGGTACTGATCCGATTCGACATTGGTTTCTCGGAAGGTTCAAGTACTCTGGTTGTAACGGTTGATTGGCCAGGGGATAGCAAAGTCTCTTTATAAATTTTGAGATTCGGGATCCGCCTGCTGGCTACTAAAACGTTGCGCCCCGCTACTAATTCTAAAAACCGGAATTCATTTTCGAACGTGGTGTTATGCTGGCTATATTTTCCGATGACCCGATTAAAGACGGCTTCCTTACTCAGCCTTGCAATAAGATCTCCTGCCGCAATGTTAGTGTCATAGCTGAAGCACTTACCACATGTTCTGTGTAGGAGGTCACAGAATTCGGCTTTGATACTATTATCCTTATCCTCTGAAAGGGCATGAACGCAAATCGATGCGGATTATTATGAGGAGTTTAATTACATTCCAGCAAATCCACATATACATATATGAAGACTATTTTCTCATGCGCGTTTTGCTCGGCTCATCCCATCCTATTTCTTGGATTGCGGTAATATCTGCTTAATAGCAGGCTATAGCCTCCGCGAATTATTCGGCAGTACGTATTTAAGAATCCTAACATTCCATGTGTGCAGCCCAATGTCATTGCTCTTGCAAGTTTGTCTGTCAATGTTATATGCGTCCGTATCAGAGGCTGTTTTTTGTCTCTTAACTGTTTTCTTTTTTTCACGGTGAGAAAGTTATCCTGACGTGTAACCTCCAATCTGGAGCACAAGGTCCTTAATAGAACCCCTGGATAAATCGTCAAGCTAAGCTGTTCAGATCCAGTAGACCCGCTGAGGTTATAAGACCCACCGTTGGTCTATTCAAGTAAGTGCTGTGGAAGATTTTGTTGAGACATTCTTTGGTAGCATCGCCTACTGCATTTGTTGCGCCACGATCAAATATCAGGCTGATGTTGGAGAACTTAGGCTTGATGTATGTTGTGAACCAGTGCTTCGAGCTCGAGATCTAGATTCTGTCAGAAGTACCTTTTCGTTCACAACATAAGGTCATACTTCCAGAGGGCAGTTTCTTCTTTGTTTTACTCCCAGAGTGCATAGAGTGTGACCGCATATCTCGGAGGTTAGCGATAAGACCGATGAAAAATATCTCACTCATTCTGAAACCGTAGGCGTTGGTATAGAGTCGATGCAGGGCGACTACGGACAAAGTAAACTTATACATGGCTCCTTGTTGAAAACGAGTGCCAAATGCATTTTCGAGTATCCTTGTCCGCACTGATATGGTTTTCGAAAATTAAATGTTCAACACCTTTCCTGTATGCCGTCGTACTTGTAATGGCAGAATAACAGGCAGTTTCATGTCCTACGAATACTTTCTCAATTACTACTCTATACGGCGAATTTAAAAAAAAAATTAAAAAGTTGGCATACAAATCGTTTACTTGTACTCGTAAATGTATACCCAGCTCATATGCAGCAGAAATTTATTGATAGCGCATGCGATACGATCAATTTAAATCGAATAAAACCACCAAGCCTGCCACATCTCTTTCACCTGCATATCCTGTCTGCGCCTCGAATTTTTTTTACAATGTGGGGGAACATGAAAAGGAAATATGAAAGTCGAGGGAAAATTAAAATCAGGATGTATCCAGTGGAAAAAACATTTTAATGAGCCAATGTAAATGGGGTAAGCTACAAGCAGTCACCTGTGAGTATGTGCCGTAAGTGCCAGATTTCCGACTTTGGATGATGGTAGTGGTATGAACGAGGTAGCCCGCCTCACATAACCACGAATAATTTGGATACACAGATGAACCGCAGGTACAACGTCATGCCATGATAATTATTGGCTCCATTGCGTACTTAAAGCGGTTTGTGGACCTCATGCTCTTTAAATTCGAAAACTCAAAAACATTTATGGGGCAGAGAACATAGAGTACAAGAACAGTGTGTTTAGGAAGAAATTTTCACAAAAATCAATGTTGTGCGATGTAGGACTGTCTCAATATACGAGTACTCGTATATTTAAATTATTTTACACAGTTCTGCTGCGTGACATTAACTCCGGTACAAAGCTCAGGTTGCGAAGGGAAGAGGAGTATTGGTTAAAGTAAGTA
Organism: Volucella bombylans; assembly: GCA_949129095.1. Lineage (NCBI taxonomy): Eukaryota > Metazoa > Arthropoda > Insecta > Diptera > Syrphidae > Volucella > Volucella bombylans. The sequence goes on along the minus strand of OX422143.1, from coordinate 161,562,298 downwards.
TCACCATCTGGCATTATGATAAGGCAGACTGCGCAAATGTAAACGACCATTTGTACCTGCCTAAACACAGTTGAGTGGACTTCAGCATATAATACAGTAAGAGCTCAGGTCAAGTGAGGATATCAATCCTCATGATGACGGAGGAGTTTTTAGCAAACCAACGAAAGCGTTGATATCCCCATAATGGGCTTCTGGCGTTATATTCGTACTACTAACTAAAAAGTCCGATACAAAAAGAAGGATGTAAATCTGTCACATCTATTGCACTTTTGTGATCCTATATAGAGCACACACAGTTCCCATTGGGATGTGGACTTCTCATCACAGGAAGAAATAAGTCAAGAATTTAGGTATCCGAACCAAGACCTTATTGTAATTCACAATAATATTGAATTCGCCAACATATAGCAGATATGCGCTCACGCCATTGCGAAAAAATGGACGATTTTGCTTCTATGAACTTCTTGGCGAGACGTATGATCAATGTTTCATTCACTTTTGATCAGGAAAAAGGAGCATCCTTGCCGCACTTGTTGAAAACATAACCTACATAACAGCAGCTCAGAAACTAGATTCCGACTATTCGAGCTCGCGCCGTGGCGAAATATTTTCATTTCCCGCACCTCAACATTCATAGAAAAATCTGGTAGTTACTTTGTCAAAATTCCCTCAATCAGATTACAATCGAGGGTTCGATTTGAGGAGTTAACATCCGCCTAGTTCACTACTTTATCATAGACAAGGTGCGAAAGCGAACATGTTAAACGCCAGAGCACCTAAGTAAAACTGTAAGTATGGAAGTCGAACGGCTACAATCGTGAAGTCCCATCAAGCGGGGAAAATCCGTGCGACATTGCCAGCAGAACAGAACAGAAAGGTTACAACCAATCACCAGAACAAATTTGATGAAGAGTGCCGGAATGGACATCCATTGACATAAATAAAAGTAGACACCACAAGGAAAGACAGCAGCTGCTCGAGAAGTTACGAAGCAAAGGATATAGCTTACATAACGTTTCAAGCGCTCGATCGAAGTTGTGGAGAAGTGTTCCACCAGATATGATGTTCGGAAGTTCTACGAAAAAGTGAAGTGAACTCGCCTTACCAGACAGAAATATGCAGAGATTAAATTGGGAACATTACATTGTGGTTAAAGATAACTTATAGAGACTATTTCACGGTGAGCACAACCAAAGTACGACTATCATGATTGAATCATTCAACTAGGACCGTGATTGAAACAATCCAACTAAGAAGATATTCACTTCCTTCCAAAATTTTCGAATAGCTTAAGTAAAGAGTTTCTGTGGAAAGAGATTTTACCCTTCACCAGAGCAACCAGAGAAACAGTCTGCCCACACAAAATTTGAAACTAGGTACTTTCGAGAATCACCCGCACTTAATGGCTTAATCTGCCCACAGATTACACCAAGTTCTTTATTATAACAAAGTTGTACCAGCTTTTGGTCGTGACGAACTATTAGTGTTGAATATCCTTTTTGTGTCAAGCTATCCGCGGAAGTTCTCCTAAAACAGCTGCGAATGCACCAGTGATAGACTCCTAATTTTCTTTTATAATTCTTTCTATTTTGCCGTTGAAGATGCTTGTAAGTGTTTCCCATCAAACCTATTAAGTATGATGCTGCAGACATCATATGACAGCCTGTCACTTTGACAAAAACCTTTTCTTTAATTACTGATGTCAAATGTAGACATGACTCTGTATAGGACGTCTTAATAAATGTAGTTAACAATGCGCACCTAAAGTCAAACTAAAATAGAGCTTATAGATAAGGGTTTCATACATTTAAAGAGTACGGTAGATAGAATCTTGTACACCCCGTTATATTTTCTGTGGCTGTTCAGACAATCTCCATTTCTGAGGATCGGTCAACCGATATCTTGATTCCATTCATCGGGCATTCTTTTTCCCGAACCATCTCCGTTGTTTGAAATAGTTCGGCAGAGTGCAATCTGCTTTAGTGATTGATTTAGATGTCACTTGGTCAGGTGGCCGAAATTTTAGATAATATTTGCCGACTCTAAATGGTCTATTCTGGTCCAAGTCGATGTGTTAGTAAACAAAACCAGTTAAGATGACCAAGGAAATGTATGACCTTAATTATTAAAAGGCCGTAGACCTACTTGAGAAGCATTTAGGGCAGCAAACGATGATATTGAGTAACTCATTTTCAATGTTTGGTCAGAGGAAAATGTGCCTGATAAATGGAACCTCAATATACAGAGCCAACTAAATAAGTATCCGTACCTTTAACTTCGTGTAAAAGATTTTCTCTGAGGTACTGTGTGAATGTCCGTTACCATTTGCCAACGATCGCAATGACTCTCTTATTTTGTTTTAAGGCCCGGTAAGTTAACCCAGCCCAGATCACTCTTTTATATAATACATTTCAAGACAACATATGACACTATCTATAAAGACGAGTCATAATGACGATTTAGAATGTTCGCTTCTCTGTTAAGCCCGGACGGAATAAATCTAGCTGGGATCTCTGATGTCACAAAAGTGACATATATTGGGACCAATTTAACAGAGATACAAATGTTACGGAAGATCTGGCAATGCCAGCGCGAAATTAATCTGACGGAAGATCTGTCAATGTCAGAACGAAACCAAACTGACAATTGATTGAAAGTACGTTTTTCTTTTTTTTAATTTGACTTTCTAATTTCTACATATGGCGGCAGGAGATCACTAAAGTAAGATTTCTTTGAACTGTAATCGTAATATAAAAACGAAAATGCGTTTTCAGGAATTTTTTTAATTTAGAATAAATTCATATTGAAAACATTCGAAGACTCTTTCTCCAACAACAAGTTTTCATAAGTCTATGCAACAACTTAAATATCCTGTTGACATTAACACAATTGGTATAACGTATAATTGGTATAAGCAAGCAGTGACTAGTCTGCTTGTAAGTGTTTAAATACAAGTAGTTAAAACAAGGATAAATCGGAAGGAAGGTTACAAGCGATAGAAATAACTTTGTGGTTGATTGGGAATATGGCTATCTTGGCTCAACTACTACATAGCTCTGATAATATAATAACACCTCGTCAGATTTACACTTGCCAATCAGTGTTTCTTCGGCGTAAGAAAGCATAAGGGAAATAAGGTCTACTCTAAAAATCAAGGATACTCTACACAATACCCTTATTATCCCAGTTCTGGTCTATGGTAGACAAGAACTTTTGTGATGGAGATGAAGATGGGGTTGGGGTTTCTGTTTACATACCCTTTCGAGGAGGAGACATTAACCTGATCAGAAATATGCACATCTGTTGCCTTTGGTTGGCTATGACCTTCGCTTTTACCGGTGTTAAGAACGCATTATGTAGAAAATATAGGCATTGAACTTAATTTAATCAATCAGGGAAATATAAAGTTGTTTTGTATATATTTTCCCGGAGGGAGCGCTTCTCAAGACAAAAGAATTGCCGTGAGAAACGACTTTCATAGGTTATTTGCTTTGAATGGTCAAGTTCTGGTTGGAGGTGACTTCAATTGCAGGCACAGGGATTGGGGTTGTGTAAAAGCTAACTCATGGGGTAAAATATTGTCCAGTCTATGTGTTACCTTGCCAGTGACTGTTGTGTTTCCCCCTAGTCCCACCTACTTCCCGTGTGGTTCACGTGGTCATCCGTCTGTGCTTGATTTGTTCGTTACTAATACTGCTAACCTAATATCCGAACCAATTGTGGCAAACGTGCTTAGTTCCGATCATATACCTGTTTTTTGCAAACTTCTTAGTTCAGGGGTAAAACGAGAGCAATATATAGATGATTTAAAAAATGCAAACTGGTCACGTTTTCGTTCAGAAATTAATTATAGTCTCCGAAATGTACCGACAAACTTAGAAAGAGTTTGTACTAAAGAAACTGTTGACACCGTTTTAAATCAGCTGTCGTCGATCATATTGAATGCTGCTGAAAGCAGTGTTCCTAAGAAACCGATAAATGAAGTTTACATTAAGCTTCCTCCTTACATTTTGGAGCTCATAAAATTAAGGAACCGCTATCGGAAAAATTGGCAGAGATATCGGGACCCCTTTTACAAATATGAGGTATCGAATCTCAACAAACTTATATCCTCACATATACTGCACGTTCGCAATAAAGACTGGAATAATAAACTAAAGTCACTAGAAAAAAATGCCAGACCTTTTTGGAACATAGTTAAGGTAATAAAAAATAAAAGAAAACAATTGCCTTTCCTAAAAGACTCTAATAACACATATTTTTCGGATGTTGAAAAAGCAAATGCTCTTGCTTCGAGCTTTGTAAGAAACCATAACTTAGCAACAAATTTAGGTGATATAGAAACCGAGAATATTGTAAATACCACAATACAAAGATTTTTTTCCGATAGAGTCACCCAAAGTACTTCAGTAGGTTTTGTTTCACACGAAGATGTTCAATGTATAGTTAAAGATCTAAAAATAAGAAAAACAGGCGGTACTGACTGTATTAAAAACATATACATCAAAAATTTGCCCAAGTCCGGAATAAAATATCTAGTATTCCTTATTAATGCTTGTTTAAAAATGGAGTATTTTCCTGACGCTTGGAAGTTAGCCAAAATTGTTCCGGTGTTCAAAGCCGGCAAGCCACCTGAAAGTCCTGAAAGTTACAGGCCAATAAGTTTGCTTAGTAGCCTCAGCAAAATACTGGAAAAAGTTCTGAAATATCAAATTCTATATATTTATTAATGAACAATTTGGTTTTAGGCAATATCATAACACCTCGCATCAAGTTCTTAGAATTTGTAAATATGTGAAAGCAAATCGCTCCGCAGGCAAATCAACTGGAATGGTGCTATTAGACATTGAAAAGGCATTCGATACTGTGTGGCACGACAGTCTGATATTTAAAATGATAAATTTTAACTTTCCGTCATATATTTGTGGAATGGTTAAAAGTTTTCTATCTGGTCGTTGTTTTAAAGTTCATGTTAACTGTGATGTCTCAAATTTAATATCGTTCGATTCTGGCGTTCCCCAAGGTTCAGTCCTGGGTCCTGTTCTATATAACATCTACACTTCTGATTTCCCTTACTTGCTCAATTGTGACGCAGCCATTTTTGCTGATGATACAGCAATATATTCTTCGCATGAGCTCGCTTCCAATATTGAAAGCAGCCTCAAAAATGCTATAGAAGTATTAAGGAAATATTATTCAAAGTGAAAAATTAAATTGAATGAAGATAAAATGCAAGCTATCTTTTTTACCAGAAAAAGAAAGTATTGCTTTTTACCTTCCACTCAATTACAAGTTAATGGAGTAAACATTCCTTGGGTGACCTGTGTTAGATATTTAGGAATTCATCTAGATACAAAACTAACATTTAATGAACACATAAACAGAACAGTAACGAAAATAGGTATTGCCATCAAAATGTTGTATCCATTCATAAATAGAAAATCATCACTTTCAAAAGAAAATAAGGTTATAATCTATAAAGTAATTTTTCAAGCGATCCTACTATATGGAAGCCAAGTCTGGGGCGATTGTGCAAAATGCCACATAAAAAAACTACAATTATGCCAAAATAAAGTTTTAAAACGATGCTTAAATTACCCTGGCATCATTCTACCCTAGATCTGCACATTAAAGCGAAGGTTGAACTGATTTATGAAAGAATTAGAAAACTAAAATCTAAATTTGTAGAACGATGTAGTTTTCCTGATAACCCTCTCATAAATGAATTATGCGCTAATTAAATGCGATTAAGTTATATATTTATTGTGTGAATTTGTTATTCATTTAGTTTGTTTTCATGTGTCTATTTATGTTATTTGCTTCAATTTGTTGAATTTATATGTATATTTATTTATTTGCTTAGTTTAATTTATTAATTTCTTTATTTGTTTAATTAATTAATTTATTTATTTATTTATTTTATTTAATTATTTATATATCATTTGGATTTTTTTTTGTTTTTCTTTATATGGAAGGTTTTAGTCGTGTTTCCTTCTAAAATTCTTATTTTTGTTAAACATTTTTTTTTTGTTAAAAATTATAATAATTCAGTGGAAAGGTAATATATCGAATCCCTGTATTGTAAAATGTGCGGTAACAAGCCAAATGTAAACTATTATACGTAAAAATAAATCTATCTATCTATCTATCTGGTTGGCTATGACGAGTTTTCTATTCATAGAGGTGAACAGCGCAGTTAGGGAAGAGCTCGCCTTAAGTGGTGCACTCAAGCATAACGAAACCTTAAATTCAACCGAAACTTTACTGACAGCCGATTAAGAAGTACATAAATACCTACTACAGTCTTGCAAATGGTCCCACATACAGGGTGTCCCAAAAATCAACGTCACGCCGGAAAGGTGTGATAGGTCAAGTGACGTCGGTTATCGCAAAATTATAAAACAAAATCCAAGCCATGTACTTTTAAAATTATTGGCACTCAAAAAAAAGTTGAGAAATCTGATACCCTGTGACGATCTTTAAAGTGCTGTCACCGCAAGTCTTTACTTTTCTTCGATTATTTTTTGTCACATAACCCTGAGTAACTCTTCTGTAAATTACGGTCCAAAATTGAAACATAACTATATCGGTTTTAACAAAAATATTCCTTTTTTGTCCATCTATGTATCTGAAAATCATTAATCACTCAACTTGAACTGACTGTACTGACAAAAAAATGTATTATGCCATTTTGGCAAGTAACTTTAAAAGATGGCGTATTTAGTGTGGATTCCAAAATGGTATGACAATTGCTAAACTAACACTTAATTTAGGACAAAAAAAATATTTTGTTAAAGAAACCCGATTCATAGTTAATTCTTTTAATAAGTTAAAATGAGTACCAAGTGTGTCTTGGTCAGTGACGCCGTGATTAAGACGGATAAACACGCCATCTCGACTAGTGTGAGTGAAACAGATAGAGATGTCACCCATACATAACTATTTACCAGGTGGGGTGTACAAACAGACAAGCAATGCAGCACTATACTCCGTAAGAGCGTGGAATAATTGTGTCGATACTTTTTTACCAATAATCGATCGGTGGAGTTAGCGCAGCGTGAATTTCCACGTCGATTTCCTAATACGCGACTCGAACACGACTGTGCCTGCCGGTATGGCTGAGAACGAAGAAACATCAGCCAGACGACGGTCCACGCAATTGGGCATCACCACACGGACCCTACAGCAAATTTTAGTGAAAGACTTACAAATGTGCCCGTACAAAGTGCAAACAGTGCATCAATTAATGCATCCTGGCCATCAGTTGCGTATGAATTACTGTAAAGCCATCCTCAATCTCAACAGCGAAGAGGACGGTCACTGTTAGTGGCGAATGCTACAGGGCCATGATAAACGACTTCTTACTGCCGGAAATGGGTGAGCGTGGCTTAGTGAACATGTGGTTTCAACAAGATGGTGCAACTGCACACACAGCACAGTGAAGGAAGCGTTTCCTGGTAGCGTAATCTCCCGTTTTGGTGATTTGGCATGGCCAGCAAGATCGCCCGATTTAACCATCCCAGACTTCTTTCTTCGGGGCTACTTGAAGTCGCGGGTTTATGCCAACAAGCCTCAGACAATCGCAGGAATGCGAAGAGTTATCACCGGGCACAAATGTGTAATAACACTGGCGGCAGCCACTTGGCGGATATCATCTTTTCTACTTAACAGAAACAATTGTAAAGGTCCAAATAAAGATCTTTTTTTTTATTTAGTAAAAAAGAAATTCAAAAACAAAATTGAATGATTAATTTTGCGCCACCTTGTATATAATACCTGACGTTGATATATAATATTTTCTTTGGAATGAGGTCCTTTATCATTCATCGAATGAAGAGTGGTAAACCAAATGAAACGCGTTGTATGATTCGACCTGTGATGAAGCTGTCAGACTATTTTTTTTTTGTCTTAAAAGACTATTCCGACAGACAAAAACGATATAAATATCCAGGAATAAGAATTGATTCTAAACATATTGCAATACGTACTTCAAAGCTAATGAAAAATGCTGGTCATTCCAACGATCATTTTCTATGACATTCCACTTGGCAGTTCTCTCAACAAGGACAACAGGCATGGTCAACGCTTACAAATTGTGACATGTCTCCACCTGCGCTTTCGTAAACGAGTACGGAGTACTAAAAAATATTAAAGATTGTCTGTGGGTGTTTGCGTGGGTGGGTCAGAGATGTAAAAAATACTTTACCTCCTGTGCACTAGCCTGAATAGATACAGCGTACAAGTATTTCTCCAAAGTGGGATTGAAATGCCCACATCTAGTGAGATGCACCGAAAATTTCTAAATTCAAAACCATGCGAAAAATTCGAAGGTGACGCCAATGCTGCACGTTTAACTGACACTATTCAATACCAACGAAATGCCTTACCATGTTGCGTATTTTCACCACCATTGCTCCAATGAAATTGTCAGCAGCGTTGCGAAGGCTCAAATCTCTAATCATTTTACTCAACTACATCTTCGAGCGCACTCTGAAATATCGTGATTCGTCCCTGAAAGTAACTTACTTATGGAATGCGCTGAAGAACTCTTACCCATTGTAGCTCACAAACATTCAAAACCAATGTAAATCGGTATCTTCCTATTTTTCCTCTCTAATCTTATTTCTCATTCAGAATACACTAAATCCCTTGAATGCACTTATTATACAATAGAATACAGGAAAAAATGGCGTCGCGATTCTAAGAAATATTAAATATGTACGTGCACTTAAAATAATGAGAATCATAAAGAAGGAATACGTAAAAGTAACATTTTTTAAATAGTTGAATATAAATGTTTCCTAAAATAGTAATAAAAAGTACAGACTGCAGAAATCTTTCTATATTTTATGAAGTTTAAAACAGTTAACACCGTGGTATCGTTTTTTGTCAAACACACTGCACATCCACTCGTGATATCAGAAACTACCGCATAAATTACACCACAATATGAAAATCTTATTAAAATATGATTTTTGGTTTATAACGGTGTCTGTTTGTCATATTCCCTAACGGTGGCGATACCTCGACAACAGCTATCCATATGTCCACATATTGCCAGCGGCGACGTGGTTTTCCACGACATGTTTACACGAAACCAAACTCGACGGCGACGGCCACATATTTGGTTTGCAACCTTTGATCCTACCTCAGGTGAACCACGAAAAAAAAAAAACGAATAACAACAACGGAAACAACGAAATATGTATCCTTTGTCTGTGCAGGTGACAAAAACGTGAGAACAGCAGATTGCGTTTACAGAATTTTAGATTCACACATCGGCTTGTTGATAGTGGATTGCTTTTGGTGTTGCAACAACTATCTATTATACACTACCACACTTTTTCATACCAAACGTAAAAACGTCCTTTAACCGTGATCTAACGGTTATTCACTTAAAAAATAAAACCTCCACCATGATCCATGGAAATACAGAGTTTATAAAGTAGAATTGAATATTCAATCCTTTGAGGTGGCAGCGTCTGTGTGCGCCAATCTAAGTAAGTGGAAATGTTATTTTTTATTTATTGACGGGGAAAGATAAATGCTTTAGGATGAAAGGATAATAAAATCTCAAAATTATACTTCGTGAAAAGGAAAAACGTTTATGCACAGGATTAAACGAAATTTAGCGATAATTTTCCAAGAATCTTACAGTAGATGAAATCGACAGGGAGTCTTTGTGGAGCAGACTTGGAAGGATGAAAAATAATTACATAACCCGCTGGAGGTATGGTATTTGCCTAGTGTTCCAGCAGATATACCATATGTACGATGTACTTTGTCGTTGTGGAAATTGGTTAAACGATAAGATTTTAAATTTGTTTGTGGTGGCATTTAATCAAGCGAGTCAGGTGTCTCAAAAAGATGCAAGGAATAGTATGGTTCATAAACCTGGCTCTAAAAGATGAAGGCACTCTTTGATGTTCCATAACTTTCGATGAAGTTACCTAGACTTATGAGAAAATGTCAAGAAAATTTTCCGAAGAGCACTTTACTCGTTTGTCAGCGCTGACGAATTCTCCCCAGGATGAGCCTGCATGGGGACTTCAAAGTAATGGAAGTGTTTTCCGTGAATCACATTTGAGATCGAATTTTCCTAAGAAGAGTACCATTGATTGGGGTTACCTTGAAGTTAGTGTTATGTTCCTTAAAAAAAATATCAGATTTACGAAGAAATGTTTGCAAATCTAACAAAACTGAATCAACTAAAACCTTAGATCCAAAGAAAACCCTATCTAGAGAGCCGATTAAATGACGTTGGATATATGTATGTACTAGCATATACAATGGCTACACCTTGATTGTACGGAAAATGTGAATGTCCAGTCCGGACTCGTGATCAATAAAATATCAACCAAATTGATCATATTGCTATGGACGAAAGTCACTACTTCAGTGTTTTGGATGTCCCAACGTTCGGAGCAGTTCGATTCGAAACCTTATTTATTTGTAGCCAAGATTCGGATGTGGATATCCGCAACAGCTCAAAGCTTGTGAACGATTTTGAAGAAGTTCAACTTCGAATGGTTACTCGTACAATCTTAAGAGACCGCCAGTGTCTTTTCCGACCAAGATCATTCAATGCCGCCATCATCATCAACTCATCTCTAAAATCTGGGCCGCTGAATATTTTCCCGAGGAATGGAATCTCAGTATTGTTTGTCTGATCTTAAGGTAGAGAGATCCCCTGAAGTGTGCCAACTACGTACAAGGGAATAAGAGTCCTCAGCATCGCATATAAAATCCAGTCTGCTCTATTATGAATATGAAGATGATATTGAAAGATGACGCTTAAGATCCTTCGCCCATCGTCCGACATTTTACAGTACTAAGTCGATTTCTAAGTCGCATATGGCAGCAACTATAGAAACGGACGATACAAAGCCATGTCTAGTTTGGCAACCTTAAGTTTATCCCTCGAATATGTAGGATGACAATGGAAAATGCACACTCCTTCATTGAGGTCGGTAATGACAAAAAGGCCTTCAATGTTAGATAAGGACTTAAACAAAAGGATCCAGAGGTCCCATCTTTCAAAAGTCTGTTTAGTTACTTGCATATGCAGACGATATTGGCATAATGGGAAGAACACAGCGAGTTGTCAAAGGGGGGTTTGCGACTATTGAAGCAAAAGCAGTAAAGATGAATTTTGCAGTCAATGAAGGAAAAACAAAGTATATACTGTCAAGTGTCAACAAAGGACACACACAATATCGACAATTGGGCAAGACGACACAATAGGCAATTACATCTTTGAGATAGAAAGGGACTTTATCTACCTCGGCTTCTTTATTAACTCTGGCGGAAATCTTGGCCTAGAAAGCAAATCAGTAACAAAGTTCTCTCTTGAATAACTAAGAAGACATTATATAAGACGTTACAAGACTGGCTTAGACCGAATACTGATGACTGTTTTTATGACTTAGATAATTTGAAAACTATAAGGGATGATAGAACCACCGAAACAATTGGGGGTGGAGTAGCAATTTACTGTAAATTATCACTTAGAAGTGAGTTAATTTGCAAATTGGTTGATTCTGGAGTTGAGTACAATATGGTGCAAGTTCATGACGGTCGTACGAAATGAACAGAAGCTGTTCTCCGGCCCATATTTTCGCTAATTTTTCTATCTTCTCAGCAGCCTATGAGGACATATTGACCTGTGGAGATTTAAACGCTGATTTATTGAAAAATCATTCCAGATCAGTTCAATTGACACATTTAGTGTCCTCTTCTGGTACTGATATTGTTAATACTCAGAGCTCGACTCGCTTCACCGAAGGCCAAATATCAAGTCTCCTTGATGTTTTCATGGCTTCTGATGCATCCTCAGTTCTACTATTTGACCAGCTTTCACTCAGAGTATAATAGTATCCGATCATGACCTTCTGTTTTGTACATTCAATTCTGATTCTAAACACTCTGCCCATTCCTAATTATTTTCATATATCACTTTGGCGAAGCGGTCGGAACATAGGGCGTTCATTACATGACAACAGCTAACGGCTTGCGACTCGCAGACTTTGCGATAGGTAGTGATATGTGCACGAGGTTCCCTCACAAAATAATCCACAAAGCAACCTGTCAAACTCCGGATGGTCGAACCGCCAAACAAATCGACCACGTGCTTATTGACAGACGTTACTGCTCAAATATACTTGATGTTGAAACATTCAGAGGGTCAAATGTCGACTCTGACCATTACCTGGTAGCAGCCCCATTCTGAGCTCGTTTGTCAAATGAAAGAAAGCTGCAACAATATCTAAAAAGGTTCAGCATTGGACGCCTACGCACACCGGAAATAGCCAGAGACTACAGAGAGCCCCTGAACGAAAAAGTCTCCAATATGCCATTACCTATCACTGACGTCAACAAATCTGGTCATATTGCTGCACGTCCATCAAGGCGGTGGTCGAAAACACCTTACTCTACCAACCTCCCCAGAAAAGAAATGATGATGAATGTCTGCATCGCGTCACGTGAGCCTTATTTGCAAAGCATTGGGGGACGAAAGCATGCCCGACGACATTAATATCAGCTCTATCTGTCCCATCAACAAGGGCGATCATATGTCATATAGCAACTATCGAGCCATATCCCTACTTAACGTCGCCTATAAGGTCCTATCCAGTGTACTGTGTGAACGTCTGAAATCGTATTGCACCGCACAAATCGGCCAAAATCAGTGCGGCTTACGGCTCGGCAAATCGACTTCAGACCAAATTTTTACATTGGGACAGATCCTGGAAAAGACCAACGAGTTCCAAGTCGACACACACCACCACTTCATCGACTTCAAAGCCGCAAATGACAGCATCCATCGCACTGAGATAAATAAAGCGATGGTCGAATTCGGGATCCTGGGAAAACTTATCTGGATGTAACTCTCAACACTTGAAAACTCGCTATGCGCCGTGCAGTGTGGAAGTAAGACCTTCGAATTATTCCAAACCTGCACCGGATTTTGGTAAGGAGACTCACGGTAGTGTGACTTCTTCAATTTAGTATTATACTTGAGCAGATAGTACGACGGGCAAAAGTCAACACGGAAGATACTATTTTCTCTAAGTCCGTCCAGCTTCAGTGATACGCGGATGATATCAACATAATCGCACGTTCCCAGCGTACCATAATTGAAGCCTTAACGGCTATTGAAGAAGAGGCTAAACGAGTTGGTCTTAAAGTGAAGGAGGAAAAAACGGAATATACTCGTACGCTATCTCGGGGCAAATGTTAATTCTACACATCATGGTGGAGGTTTGACGAAGTGTAATCCAAGGCAACAGCTGCTATTTCGGTCTGTTGCAACAACTTGGGTCAAAACTCCTAACACAAAGAGTCAAGATCATGCTCTACAAGGCGTTAATCTTGCCAGTCCTACTTTAGGGAGCCAAAAGTTGGACATAACTAAGACAGTGGAACAAGTTTTATGCTCTTTTGAAAGAAAAGTCCCTTGTCGAATATTTGGTCTTGTCTGTGGGGACGACGTATGGAGAAGAAGGCACAAACGCTAACTCTATGAGCTGTAAAAAGATGTTGACATACTACGGAAGGCAAAAATTCATCGACTTCATTCGCTGGGCCACATCGAGCGGATGGACGATAATGCCCCAACTAAGAGAGTCTTCGAGTCCAGGGTAACAGGTTTTAGAAGAAAAGGAAGACCGAAACTCCGGTGTAAAGATCAAGCGAACGCAGATATAAGGTGTTCCCCAGGGTTCAATGTTGGGCTCAATTTTATTCTGTATGTTTGTAATCGGTCTTCGCTCTGTATGCAAACATAGTTGAATTCACTTTAACGCTGATGACGTCCAATTCCACATAGCCCAACCTGTAAATAATATTTCTGATCTTGTCCAATGTATTAATGAGGAGCTTGATAGTATGAACAGTTCTATACGGCTTATCGGACCGTATAGACACCGCGTCCCGGCGTGAAAAGTTTTCGACTGCAACGCAAAGGAATAAAACAGTAGAGAACGACCTCATCTTAAGTTGGGCACACAAATGGCAAAATATCGCTTGTGTAGCGCCATCTAAGTATGTAAGTAAGTAGCCCAAAATTTAGCAAATCTATCTCCACCAAGGTTTCACTCGGAAATTTTGTCAGCAATTTCGTGGGCTTCGAAAGTTAGTCATACTTCTTCAAAAGTCCTCAGACTTAAATGGTGACAAAAATCTATTCAGGTTACAACATAGCATACACGAAAATCAGTAGATACCACTTTTCAAAATTTACTTTCAAGAAATTTTCTCCCAGCACTAAACTAAACACGAACCTTACTGTTGCACAGGCCGAGGCCTGTGATTTAACCATTCCAAACACAGGTAGTTCTTCTCATTAGCAGAAGGACGTTTGCCGCATTCAACTCACTAAGGGTAGAGGAAACTGTATTAACTCTTTCAGCATGAAGTAAGAAAGAAATCAATGCAGCTTTCAGCAGCAAACACGGATTACAACCAGACATGGTACACTCGCAATGCATGGTTATTGTTAGACACATCTTAACGTACAGCTCGATACTCCGATGGAAGGCACTCACCAGGAAATACCATCCCGGGAACTCAACTAAAGTCCAAAAGACAGATCATATTGGGATATAAGTGACATAAGAACAGCATCCAGAACATGGGTCAAGACTATGACGGATCTCATCGCAGAGGACTAAGACTGGTCTTTCACTCAGGTTGGCGGCAAAAGTAATGCAATTGCGCTTTGACACTTATCTTGCAGACAAATGGAGAATTAGTTGACAATAAGCAATGGAGCGATACAATCCTGAAGAACGTGGAATTATTGTTTTTTTGCTTATTTGACTAATTTCCGGTCTATTGTTTTAACGTAGCGTGAATTTTGTTGTCGTTTTCCTCGTCGTTCTGTACCAAATGCGCTAACCATTTATCGTTTGGCTGAGCGTCCCGTGTAAACTGCATACACATTCTCGTTATCCCGAGAATATCACTACTGTGGGCGAGGATGTCCGACAGAATCCACAAACATCGACGAGACAATGATGCACACAATTTGGCATCAGCAGACGTTCGTTGCGTCGAATTTTGGTGAAAGAAAGTCCCAAACCCTGCAAACCGTTCACCAAGTACTGGCTGCTGTCCGTCAAGTGAGGTTAACTTACTCCCATTTTCTGTTAAACCTAGTGCAAGCAGGCGGCATCCATATGAAATTCACGAAGAGCCACTGGCACTGCATCCCCTCAAAGAGAATGTTTTGTGTTTTCACTGAAGAAGTGATTGGCCCTTATTTTTTTGAGGACACCGACCACAACCGTATTTAGTGAGTTGGTGCCAAGTTGCTGAATAGGGTCTCGAGCATTGTATGTTCCAGAAAAGCGGAAATACCGCTCATACAGCTCGGATAACGATGGAAATTTTGAATCAGCAATTTCCAGGTCATGTGCTCTTCCGTTTTGTTGATTTAAACTGGCCGGCCAGATCACCAGAGCTGTCGGTATTTTCCAAGATCTGCGGCAATGCAAAAGGAAAGCAAATTTAGCCAGTTCTATGAGCAGTGCAGTGGAAATAGGGACGCATTGGAAAATATATTGCTAATAACTGGCGACCAGATAGCAATGATTTCCAATTGTTATGTTTCAGCAGCTCTCAAAGTTACCAATGACATCCAGCTGTCTAAATATTTAGTAAGTTTTGGCATTTAATCATGCACGCTTGCCGAATGTGCGTAAGTTACGAAAAGATATATTCGTCGTCGGTCATTATCATTGCTTCTGTGCGCACACAATTCATCGCATCGTGGAAAAGTTTGAGCGTGAGTACACTCTTAAGCCACCAACCAGAGAGAGATTGGTGTATAGTGAAGAAAATATAACCGCCGCAGCGGCCAGTATCGAAGAAGACTCAGAAATGACGGTTCGGCGCCAATCAGCTGAATTGGGCATTCTCAGAGAGTCACTCGGCTTATCTTGCGGTTGAATTTGGCCAACATTCGTATAAAATTGTGCTGATGCAAGAATTGAAGCCGGACGACCATAGAGAACGCCGTGAGTTCGCTAATTGGGCGCTGGAAATATTGACCGGAGATCCGGATTTTGGCCAAAAAATCATCTTCTCGGACGAGGCCAATTTTTAGCTCAGCGGCTATGTCAACAAGCAAAATTTCTATTATTGGAGCGAACACAATCCACAAGTGTTCGGCGACTCATCAATGTATTCACAAAGATTGACTGTTTGGTACGGTTTATGGCACGGCGGCATCATCGATATAGAGGTATAGAACGAATTTAACCGTCTTTCAGTGGGCAGAGCTCACAACATCGATATATCCGACCTGTGGTTCCAACAAGACGGCGTTACATGCTATACAAGCGACGAAACACTCAGAATTGTGAAGGAAAAATTTGGCAACTGGGTATCCCACGGCGAGCGTTCATCACATCACATCACCTGATTATTTTCTCTGGGGCTACGTTAAGTGCTTAGTCTACGCTAACAAGCCAAACACTTTGGATGAGGCCAACATTCGACATATTGAACATATAGCACCAACTCATCAAAAATTGAACCGATCGCTTGAAGCACTGCCAATGAAGAAGAGGCGGCCATTTGAATGATGTGCAACTCCATACCTAATGGCGTGAACGTAGCTTCAAAATAAAGTCGGAATCAATTTTATTTTAAATCTCACACCATTGTTGTTTTATTTGAAGTTTGTTTCCTATCGTTCTTATCTGGTCACCCCTTTTTATACCGAACATTCAAATCCAGTGGAATTGAATGGAGTGGAATCCCTCTTACTGACAATTGTGAATTAGTTTGTATCAGCATCACTCTCCCAAATTGCTCCCTCTACCTTTGCCACTAACTTTGTTACTACATTCACCTGTCCCGACCAATTGAATTATATCGACCTGTAGTTCATTAAGTTAATATAGCCCGACGATACGAGTAATGTTACCTTACTAGTCCTTCACTCACATAGAAAGGTTGATGGTTGACTGCCTAATGAACTCATATATCAAACAACATCCGATTCCAAAAACTGTGTCGTTTATAGGAGTTTTCACTTTGTTTCTACATGAGACCGCTTACATCTATCTTAATTAGTTACGGTTTCCTATGAAAACGGTAGCATTTATGTTGATTAGGAGAGGCCTTTAACCTTTGCTTCAGAAGCTTAATAAGTTACATTTACTTTAAGTATTGTATATGTATTACTTATACTACAAATATTATATTTAGTATCCAGTACTTTTTCTCTCCAGTACTTTTCTCAGTCGGTTTCCTATTTCTTCCAAAAGCACTCTAAGTCATCACCTTTTTGGGGCAAAACCCGATTGGATTCCGGCTGCGGTAAATATCGATTTGTATACAATTATTTTTCAGAACCCTGTGGATGTCTTTACCTCGAGGATCTCCACCGGTGGCAATCTAATTTCATCTCAGGTCAAAACGACTTGTACTCATTCGTCAATATCAAAAGAAACTCGGATGGCACTGGCCGCATCCACTCCCACTTGACGGCTATTTGACAGGTGACATTTGTGGTTTGCAATGGGGCTCACTCAAAAATCGTGTTGTAGTAATTGGCCTGCAAAAATGCGGCTACGAAAAAGGCGGAATCTTTCGGGTGCTGCGGCCACTTAGAATCAAACTAAGCTTTGTGTATCGCATTGAGAATACTTTGGAATAGATGACCGTACAAGATCCAGCCGTCCACGCACTGTGCGTCATCAATGCCGTGCAGAAACGAATTCGTTGAAATGCGGTGCGCAAGCAGAAAACCATGTCTCGGGGAGTTTGACATTGACATGATGAAGGAAACTCAGCGCATACCAGAGATACATTGACCACTTATCTACTGACAGAAGAATTGAAACAGAAACCAAAGTCAAAATTGAAAGCCTTGCTTCGCCAGTACGCGAAGTACGGTCACAGGCAAACACATAGGGTCAACGAGCTCCATATCTGTGAGGAAGGAAGTTAAATCAAACGGACAAAACTTGCTCAAAAACCACGTTCCAAACTTCATTTCCACGGATGATTGGCCATCTGGTAGCGCAGACTTCAATCTATTAGACTACAAGACTATGGCTCGTTCTGGAAACTAAGACTTGCACTAATCGAGATGCAAGCATAGAGCCTTTGAAGCGCGTCCTCATCCGAGTAATGGAAAATTTTCCAATGCATGAAGTGCATACTGCAATCGAAGAGTTACCCGACTGACTTCGCCTTTGCTAGGAGGCAAATGGGGCCCATTTCGAATAAGTCATCCTACAATTTGTAGCCATTGAGTGACCCAAAAAATAGAAAATAAAATTTTTGAAAACTAATCATTCGTTTTCATTTTATTAACTAAAACCTGCGTACCAAAACATTTCCTAGCATCAGGTATTATAAATTTCTTTGGATATCCTTTTTGAAGATTTGTATGTGAGGGCCTGCATTCATGACTAAAGTTGCCAGATGTTTTTAATCCAAACAAGTTTTAGCGTTCTAAGTCTAAAGATTTTGAGGCCATTGGGCATCGGGAGCGTTTGAGGGTAATCCTGATTGAAAACTTACAAAACATTCTGTTGTAGTTTCCTCTATTCGTAGTTCATCGTCAGTGACTGCCAATTTTATTAGCAAATTTGTTTGCATAGTGACATATTTTGTAAAGTAGCTATGGAATGTGATACTGAAACATCTACGTTTTCCGATAGACATGATTATAAATTATTCTCTTCTGGAGGATACCCGTTTTCCCTCTTTTTTTTGTAATTCATTTTCCCAGGGCGAGAATAGAAGTTTTTTTTCGATAGATGTCTGGTCCAAACCACATGCTGTCCTATATGTGATCGATGATCCATCAAAACTCAGGCTGCCCACTTCACGAAAAGGAGAAAACTTATTAGTCTGGCTCATCTACAATAGTACTAAAAGGACTAAACAGGTCGGGTTGAAAACCTCCAAAATACTGTTGGCACTTGAAGGAAGGCTTGTCACTTCTGCTCTAAGGAACAGTCCGTCTCGACCATTTCCTGGCAAGCCTTTCTCTGCACTAGATGCGGCGCTGAATCTCTCCCCCTTTGATATTTAATATCTATCATGGGCTGCACTCTCAAAGCCATTTTCCGCTGACAATTCTTTGATAGAACTACTGTTGCTGTGAAAGTCCGAAATCAATTTTCCCTGTGCTAAGGAATGCTTCCAGTCCAATTTAAGATGGGAGGCAGTGGTTTTTTTCGAGCTCAACTACGAAAGACTTCATCCCCGAGCAGCCCGGGCAGGAGAACTTCCAAGTAAAGATATATGTAATTTTTTCTTATGGCAATGAACCTTATTGTAAAAAATCAGTGTAGTAGTTGCTATAAGACCTTGTTGAACCCTCTCATTACTGCAACCTTTGTTCGAAAATGCAAAGCCTTTCTGAATTCAGTCAAAATGTTGAATTCATTGAGCCTTGTTTCGATTCCATGTCATAATTGGACCGCAGAAAATAAACTCGATGAAGTTGCTGAGCAAGGCTCAGATGCGGATTTCTGCACACCCGAACCTGGGCTAGTACCGCCTAGGACTTATAACGTCGTCAATCCGTCAAGCTAAGATAATGCCATCAACCACTTCGTTTTGAGGAGCCCTGATGGAGTTTCTCTGTCCTAGATTTTGTTTTGTGGTAGCGCTCAAAGAAAATCCTGGAGAAAATTTTGTTCTAACATTGAAAACACAAGAGAGTGTGCCAGACGAAAGCAAGTCATATCTAAGGAACCTATAGTAGTTGAAGATCTAAAACTACCAGATGGAAGTTACACGAAATTCAACACTGATGCTCTTACTAGGAGCTCGCTTTTTGGATGCACTCCTAATTCAACATAAGTAGTAGACATAGACACATTTTTCATACCCCAGAGGTGATACTAGAAGAAAACAAAATAGGCTGGGCTATAGACTCTTTATCCGCCTACGAATATCCTGGACTGGAAGGAAACATACCAATCATGCTTCAAAACACGACGCAGGTATGGATATGTACCAAAATAGTGAAGAGAATTAAAGGCAGTAATCCTGACTATAGCCCGACATAATTCTGGGTACTCATATTGAACCCAGAAGACCTAGTATTAAAATAGTGTGCCTGTTCAAAACGTAAAAGCACGGAAACGGCTATACATGAAGTTGTCAGCACGGTCGAAAAAAGTCTGTACGACAGAGAGTACACATTAGTATTCTTCCTTGACATTGAAGGAATATTCAATAATGTCAACGTTCCCGCAATAATTGGAAACTTAGGAAATGCCGGAGTACATCCTGCGTTAACAAACTGGTAACCTGTATTGTCCACAACAGGAATATGAATGCAACACTAGATAACACAGTATTGTGGGTCACTACCTCAAGGGGCACCCCTCACCTTTTCTGTGGATCTTAAAAGGGAAGGAATAAAAGCCACTGCATACGCGGATGATGTGATTCGGCAGGTCCCTCCCCACGATCAGTGAAATCCCAAACTATGCCCTCAGAATCATTAGAGAATGGGTCAAGCTTTATGAGCTGGGAATCAACCTATTCCATTCACACATAAAAGCATAATGCCACAATTTGGCCTTTCTTCCATAGATGGGACCACCTTCCAACTATCCAACAGTGCTAAATATCTAGGTATCGTACTAGATACTGAACTGAGTTGGAAGCCCAATGTCGTGTACAGGTAGTAAGGTTTACACTTGAGGCCGTATATTTGGGAGAAAATAAAGACCTAGCCCCCTGTGGATGAACACGGCTATCGTCAGACGAGTCTTAGCATATGGTAGCCTAGTATGGTAACAACCCAAAAATAAAACTAGCATGACAAAAGTACATAGGATTGCATGTATGTATAGTCACGACTCATGCCATGGGAACGACGCGAACGGCGGGGCTGGAAAATATAGGTATACTTGGTCTCTATATGCCTAGTACCACCCATCTACAGCGAGTGGTCTACGATTGAATGAGCTTAATGGTTGGAAACAAAACCCAAACGGCTACTCCTCAATCCTTACAAGTGAACTGGGTCCATGCTACATTACGGACTATATAATACTCCATCACGACTTTGAAATACCATTCGCCTGCATTTGCAGGCGAGCTATAATAGCTCCAAAAAGATACTCGGAGAATACAAGCATACAATACCTACGCTCGTTGGATTACTTATAGACCATAATCTTCTGAGGGTATATGCATTAAAGCTGCCCCCTACCGACGTGGACCACTGAAGAGGCAGAATTCGGGACAGACGAAGCGTGCATTGCAAAGATGCCAGAAATGAAGGCTACGAAGTTCTATAGGGTCCGCCGTTTTTTTTTTTTCAACTAGTGCTTATTTCGTGAATGGTAACACTTAGCTCATGCTCACTTCAGCTCCGCTGAACGAATATGAACAACGCTGGGAACGTGGGCCTGCGATCGACTTAGAGAAGATGCCGATTTTGCCAAAAAAATCATCTTTTCAGATGAAGCTCATTTTGATCTTGGCGGGTATGTAAACAAGCAAAATTGTCGCATTTGGGGCACAGAAAACCCGCACGCATACATTCAAAAGCCGATACACCCAAAACGAGTCACTGTTTGGTGCCCAGAGGCATAATTGGGCCATTTTTCTTTTTTTTTTTGCCGTTACAGTCAATGGCGATCGTTATCGGGCCATGTTGAACGAATTTTTGTTCACAAAAATTGAAGAGGAGGATATTGGCAACATTTGGTTTCAACAGGACGGCGCTACGTGCCACACAGCCGAAGCTACACTCGATGTTTTGCGCCCTGTTTTTGAAAATCGCATTATCAGCCGCAGACCTGATGTCGTTTGGCCACCTCGGAGCTGCGATTTGACACCGTTGGACTATTATTTGTGGGGTGCCGTAAAAGATAAGTGTTACGCCGACAAGCCAGAGACAACTGACACTTTAAAGGACAATATTCGTGAAGCCATTGGTGAAATACAGCTGTACACAATCGATAATGTGCTTAAAAATTGGACCGATCGTGTAGGCTACTGCATGGCCAGCCGAGGCAGCCATTTGAATGAAATTATTTTCCATTATTAACCGGAAGGATTGTACTTTCAAATAAAAAAAGAAATTTGAGAAAATATTCAGTAGTTTTTTTTTATACCATTTTCAAAAAAAAAAATTTTTTTGCGGAGCCTATAGAAATTCTAGGGTAATGGGGTTCTGAAATTTTATCAAAAAGTAAAAGGATGACTCCGGTGACATCATTGTAGAAACGCAGTATGTGATGAACATTTTAAAGAACAGACCGAATGCACCATTCAACCCTAACGAAGACTGCGAGCAATACCGTTAACCCGAGGAAACCGAAGTAAGAATAGCAATATTCAAATTCAAATTCGCAGGAGCTGGGTGGTAATGATTCTCTAAGATCATCTGCCTGGATTCAATTGCTGTTGTCCTGTACATCAACTTGGATTGGAACATAGTAATGAAACATGGTTATTTGTCCCTTATCCTTCCTAAAAGGCTGGCAAACGGTGCCTATTTAATCGAGAAGGATCTTTGCGTTCCAAAATCCCATAGCTCTGCTTTCTAAATGCCTAGAAGCTAGCTATTGGCAATATTAACCTTTCCAAACGAAATTTAATTTAAGAAGAAACAATGTCCAAGTTTGCAAATCCTTTTACTATTTACGATGCTTTTGATTTTCTGCCCAGAAGGCTCGTCAGTTGTCGTATTATTGTATTCGTTACAATACAATAATTCACCTCAGCAAAAAGCAGACGTCAAATTAGAATTTCAATTGCAGCTGTACCTGACATCTAATTAACTAATCTCCCGAACTGCCCCAAACCATTCTTCTGTTCCTTACATTTCAGGTACGATTTTAGCCGATGCTATTTTCTATTACGATTATGATGTCTCCCAGATAGGTGGGCTTTGGACGAAATACTCTTCTGTCCCTGCAAACCAACGACATACTAGTGTAATTTATATCAATTTCCCCCCTAATCGGCTTAAAGTTGTATTCACCTTCAAGTTGATCCTCTCCTTCGTCGAATGTCATTTAGTCACTCGATGGTCAATGCTACTCGGAGTTACAGTGCTATGCTCGAGCGACAATGAAAACCACGTCACTTCAATCCGAGTAGCCCCTCCTGATAAAGATGGAGAAGTGCCACTGGAACCATCTCATTTAAGAGCGATGGCAGCAGCTTCAGCAGTATTATCTTTGACATCGCCGCTGGATGGATTGAAATTGCAAATTGATTTCCCTCTAGCCCGATAGTAGTTGTTGTTGCTGTGCCACTAGTGTGAAAGTCTTGTCCTGCTACTGAATGTTGTTGCTGACCATTCAGTTCCACTCGTGAATGCTTCTACCACCGTAACCACCAACCGGAATCCTGATTCGGTGCCTTTGGACTCGTTCGATGACCCGATCCACTTTGTGTGACACGAGCCCTTAATCAAGGCAATCTACTGCAAGGATTTCCAGTTTGTACTGCGGTCACTTGGCCTGTTCTGAATGACATTTTCCGTAAATTGATTTCCGGTTGCTGAAAGTGCATAAGATGACATTGTCATTGTCGTTGTCCTCGTCGTCAATGTTGTTGTTGTCGGTAGCTTGTCAGGCTAGAGGGGTAGAGTGCCAACCATTCACAAGTTACCAATAACCTCAGGTCCGAACATTTTTGCTGATGACGTATAAGTGTGAACACTATGTAGTTGAAGGAGGATTCCCCCCATTCTCAATTCTCAAAATGTGCATCGAAGAGGAAATGCATATTCAAGTAGTTTCAAAGCTACTTAGCCGCACCACAGGATGTGCTCTTCGCCAGTGTACGATAGTATGAGTGTATGAGTGCAAGTACGAATACAATTATCCTGAATGCCTTAAAGCCAGTGAATTTAGGGCATCTCCGGCTAGAGATTGGACTACTGCGGCTTGGTCTCTAACTGGATGCATAAATTAACCTCAGTAAAGCATAAAGAAAAATTGGCAGATCCCTGATTTGCATTTTTGTTGTGGTGGTAGTACTCGTATCTGGGCCTGCTGGTTGGAATATTTAAATTTTTTGGCCAAAAACTAAATTTTCTCTGCGGATAAACAAAGCTTACGGCTGCTTTTGTTAGGTTAGGGGCTGACGTAAGCACAAACCGAAACAGGATTAGCACCGACGCGATGCCATGCTATGTTGTGTCTAAGACGCAGTGGAACGTCTTCCAAGGGCAGATTCGGAGTTTATTGTTCTTTCGGTAAAAGTTTTAATTGAATTGAAGTTCCTCGTGCGGGAATTTTATGACTGAATTAGGAACAGGTGCTTCAGACGCTGCTGCTAGCACATCGCAGCCGCATGAGATTCGATTTGTTGTTCACCAGGTGCTGGAAATGACTTCAATTTAAATATTTGTACGAATTCTCCCCCCACCCCACAGGCCCACATCATAAGCTGGCTGGGTTGGGAAACTCTTATGGCTCAGGTCGAAAAAGTTGATTGGCTGAAGATTACATTCTTGATATGGACGGAGAAATGGCTATTTCCGGCATATAGCCGCAGTAGAATCAATTATGTGGATGATGATGTTCTCTGATGGTGGTAATTGGATTAGGAGTTGGACCATCAAGGTGAATTGCTTTGACTTTGTAAATTGTTTGTCGGTCACAAATGTTCGCTAAATGAAATTATTTCGAAGGCAGTGTCATATTGCGGTAAGTTATGGTAATTCGAATTAAGGCGCCCTCTCGCGATTATAATTTAAATTAATTACAGAAATGAAGCAATAGAGATTCTACGCGGTATCAAACTTTCAATGAAGTACCTTGCCTTGCTTAGTTGGGAATCCTTATGGCTCTCATCATCTGTATCTATTTTAGCTATAACAACTTCAATTATTCCGAGTTTTTTCCAAATTAAGCCATTTTCCATATATCTTTTCAGAAGTTGACCACTTTCTAAACTGTTCAGGCATGGAGGGACAAAATAATTTAAAAGGACAAGCGAAACCAAGTAGTCTTTACGCTATGAAAACTACAGAAGAAATAGAAAAATATTATGATTTAGGGATTAGTGACTGATTCCCTACATTTACTGAAGCAAAAATGCACTTGAAAAGTAGAGATATACACGTCATTCTACTCCTTAAGGTCGCCTCATTCACTTTGTTGTATTCCTCTGTAAATCATACGTTGGCCAACAGAAGAAAAGAGTTCCACGAGATTCTAGAATCACTTTCAATTGATCAGATTTGATAATATTGGGTTCAGAATAATTTTTAGCTGGTAATGTGCATTTTATAGCAGGAAAGAGTTATATCCTGCGATGAAATAACAAGCAGCCTACCACGTGATTACTGGTGAAAGCCCTTGTCCTGGACTGGGTAAGTAGGGAAATGGCTGATGGCAATTTGCTAGGCTACATTCTCCAACATTTAGCTTTTATCGGATGTATAATCTAGGCCTTGCTACAGATCCGCTGTAAGGAGGAAATCTGTAAATGCGGAAATGTTCCTTACCGGTACTGGAAGCTGTTCAGATCCTGACAAAAGAAAACTTCTGCAGATTGCTCATCGCAAGGTGGAAAGCAGATCAGTAAATACTGTATGAGGAAACCTGAAAGCTTCTAGGACTAATTTGGAGGAAGCATCATTATAGATCGAAGCAAAACAAATTTTAAATAAAAATAGTTGACACAAATCAAGAGCTGTTAACTCGACCACGGTTATAGCGGAATGCTTGAACAAAGGAAAAACGCATGGTATTTTTGGAGGCTTCTCTCGGGTCGCTTCTATTCGGTGGCTGTCACTTGAGTATGTTGCTGTCATGTCGCAGTCAGTTGGTGCTCGGCGTTTCCATAACACTCCGTTTTGCGTGTTGCCACAGAGGCTCCTTAGAAGGCTTACGCACCCTAAAGGTAGCGCTTTGGGATCTGGTCGCGGCGATCGGTGCGGGTGCTGGAAGATTGAGTCGAAGTACGTTGTGGTAGTTCGGGTTTAATTGGTGCGGATACGGACTGCTGTTCGTTGTCGTTATGGTCGGGGCCTAGGTAAGCTGGTGTATCGAAATCTGAGAGGGCTTTCCTCGAATCTCCAGTTTGAGCAAAAATTTGCCGTAGAGTTAACTTAAGGGGTCACAAATCTGATGACCTATTCTAGTACAGAATATTCACTGTAGTAGGCTACAAAAAAAAATGAAAACAGCATCGGCATTCATTTCGCCAGTTAAAAACAGCAGTGGTAAACTGGACAAAAACACACAAACAAAAGGCGGATATATTTGCGGATCATCTTGAAATCGTCTTCCAGCAATACGACGACAATTATCTGCAACAAACGGAAGAAATGTGCGAAGACGAGAGATTAATTCCAGCAGTAACCTCTAAGGAAATAGCCACAGAAATAAACCGAATAAAGTGAGGTGATAAAAATAGCACAGATAATAAATGCAACGTGAAGTAATGTTACCTCATATTGTCCGATCTCATTGCTGCCAATCCTGTCAAAGCTCTTCAAAAAAAATTCTTCTGAAACTATCCGATTATAGACGATAAGTCACTGCTACCACATTATCAATTTGGATTTAGAAATTGGTACTCAACTATAGATCAGGTTCACAGAATATCTAATAAAACAGAAAAAGCATTAGAAGAAAAACAAATATGCTCTACCATCTTCCTTGGTGTAACACAGGCTTTTGATAAAGTCTGACACGAAGGATTAGTCCACAAGCTACAAAAATATCTTCCGAAACAATACTCGGAAATATTAGAGTCCAGCGATTATTTAGATTTAAGCAAGAAGAGGAGTACTCCGCATTGAAATAAATAAAAGTTGGAGTACCGCAAGGTAGCGTGTTAGAACCTATGCTTTTCATCCTATACTCGAACGACTTACCACAAAATGACGAAACTACTGTTGCCACAATTGCAGACGATACTGCTGTACTTGCTGTCGGAAAAACCGTGCAGGAATTTACAGAAAAACTCCAATGACAGTAAATGATATAACTGAGTGGACCAAGAAATGGCACATAAAAGTCAGTTCATGTTAACTTTACCAATAAAAACGTACAATATATACTTGTGTACATAAATAGCAAAGCAGTTCTGCATTCGAACTCAGCTAAGTATTTAGGCATGACTCTAGACACGAAGTTGCGCTAGAAAACTCATGTCAAGAAAAAACAGGATGAACTATATATATGATACTACAGAACGTGTTTGCTCATAGAATAAACTCATACAATAAACTGCTTCTCTATGAGCAAGTTCTATAGCCAATATGGACATCTGATCTCCAGATTTGGGGGTGCACAAGTAAGACAAACTTGCAAAGCATTCAATACTTCCAAAACAAGTATTGTACTACGCAATATTTTTAATGCGCCATGGTATATACATAATGCTGATTTACATGATATAGGACGAGCGCAGGAAATTCGCAAAAACACATGAAGGTGGGCTTCTCAACCATGCTAATTTAGAAGTAGTCGAACTACTTCATAACAACAATTTAGTTAGAAGTATACGCAAAATAGAACTATTCGAATTAGCTAACTAGGAAGAAGGGAAGAAACATGTATTACAACATAATCACATGAACAAAGTACAAAAGTTAACAGAACACAGTTAGTTTCTTATAACATAGATTTACAAGTATTAGAAGCAAATTACTGATTAGTTTAACGACTAGGTGTGATTATTGGAAGGATGGTAACACCATGCTTTCCCGGAAAGTTTTTGGTGGATGTCTCAAGTCACACACTTTATCATCCAATTACACGTAGTTTATTATTAGTTACTTACTAACTTACTTACTTAGCTCCTCGGACATATTATATCCGTGAGGTTCCACTTATGGGACATGGGGCCTCCACTACTCCTATGCGCCATCGTGTACGGTTTTTGGAGATCTATCTCAGCTCCCTCCAACTCTTCCACAGGTGTGCTGATTTCTCTTCGATCGTTCTTCGGCAAGCACTTCTAGGTCGGCCCATTTGTCTGCCTCTCTGCGTGAGAGGGTTCCATTGCATCGCTCGACTTGCAATGCACTCGTTACCTTTACGAAGTGTATGCCCAATCCACTGCCACTTACGTCTTCGTATGCTAGAGTCAATGAATTCCTGATCTGTTCTCGCATGAAGTTCATCATTAGAGACACGGTTGGGCCAGTAAATGCTCAAGACGTTTCGCAAACATCTATTCACCAACATTTGCAACTTTCTTGTGACAGTGGTTGTGACTTTCCCACAAAGAAGCACCGATTCAACATTGGAGCGGAACAGTGGGAGCTTGGTCTTCAGGCTGATAGAGTTGTTTCTCCATATTTTGGACAGTATTTCGAACGTAGTCCTTACTCTGTCAATTCGACTGATTATATCTAGTTCTGCCCCGCCATCACTAGAGACAATACTCCCAAGATATTGAAAATTCTCTACCATCTCTACTGGTTTTACCAAAATCTCTACTTGGTTAGATGAGGAAGTTCCAATGGTGATCCTTTTTGATTTTTCCGTATTGATCTTTAGCCCAACGATTTCAGGTTCTCTCTCCACCCTTGTGGAGATCCATGATCCTATGAGAGAGTAAGCATACGTAGTACGGCTAGTCCAGATGTTTGAGGTGTGATTGCAGAGTCTACTGAATTCCTCCATTTAAAGTTGAAATAGCTGCATGCAGTACATTACTTAAGTATACAGCCCTGCCTAACTCCCCTTAGGATTTCAAACTTCTCTGGCAACCATCTTTTATGCAGAACGTGACATTTGGATCCACCATATATAGCGTTGATAATAGCAATTAATTTATGCCCCCCTGCGCAAAGGAAGCCAGAAAAATTCTCTATTGATACTGTCGAATGCCTTTTCCAAGTCGATGAAGTGGTGATCGATATTCAACTCACTCTTCGATGATGATGCGCAAGGTGTTGATGTGGTCCACAGAGGAAGATCCAGAACAGAATCCTACTTGTTCGACGTCGAGTGTGTCTTCAAGGCGGTCTTTTCTTCGCTCCAGGACAATTTTTGCTATTTGCTTGGCTACTGCAGGCAGCTCTCAAATTCCTCTCCAGCAATACGTAAGGTCTCCCTCCTTTGGGAGCTGGACAGATGAAAACTCTCTGTTACCCAAGCTCTCTGAATGAGTGGATGCTCGATGTTTTTGGCGCTTCTCATAAGAATACCATCAAGTCCAATCGCTTTGTTGTTATTCAGTGCTTTGATGATTTAAGTGCGGTAAAGATTTCTTCTCTACTGGGGGTAAAGATTTCTACGCACTGTTATTCGGGAATTTGTTACTACGGACGGGTCACTGGACTTTGGGTTCACTTCATTTTCGAAAATACGATTTATAGCCGCAGAAAAGTGCTCCTTCCACCTTTTGAGCTGGTCCTCAACCGAAACTAGCAGAGATCCGTCTTGCCTTTTACCAGGTGTTGTTTAGAGCTTTGGACACCTGTAAGTTCTTTGGTAATTCTGTAGATCGTCCTACTGTCAAACCTACTAGCGGCCTCTTCCGCTTATCACGTGGCACGCTACGGTGAACTTTTCGCACCTTCATGAGATACGCAGCTTCTATCTCGTTTCTCCCTGCTGCTAGAGCAGCTGCGATGCGAGCTCTGAGGTGTTTTCTTTCTTCGAGCCTACCCCAGTTTCTGCGGAAAGCCAAGCACTGTTTCGTCCTTGTGACCGACCGATTATAATTTCAGCACCGGATTTGAAGAAATTTTTCACAGCACACCAATGGTTTTCAATAAAGGTGGGTTCTGTGCTACCGATTGCTCTCAATCCTTGTGAAAGGTGGTCGCCTAGCTGTTGGCGGACTGCGGGAGCCTTTAGTCTATCGGCATTAAACTTAGGCATTTGGGTGTTTTCTTGGGATCTCCGAACTGCAGTTGTAAGTAACCTTTCGGTAGCAACCATCAGATGGTGGTCCCGGGCCATTCCCATGTCTGCACCCCTTCTGTTACGAATGTCCATGTTCAAACATGAACATGAGTGAGTGAGCAAAGTGAATTGAAAAGCGTTACCAGAGCTACAATACTGGTAGTGATTTGAACATACAGAGTGAGAGAGCAAAAGTGAACTGAAAAGCGTTACCAGAGCTAAAATACTGGTAGAGAACAGATAATATTGATAACAGAACAGAACAAAAAATATAAAAGAAATCAGCAGAAAAATCTCATCAGCACATAAAAAACTAGTTGAGCAGCAAATAGCAATTTGGCGGGAGATAGAAGCGATCAAGGAAGAAGCAGAAAAGGTTACAACAAGAAGAATGAATCAAGAATAAACCATATACGATTAGAACATCGTGGCAACCATAGTGGAGGTTTTGCTGGTACTATGTGGATGATGATAATAGCATTATTAATCTCAATGATTGGAGCAAATAAAACTACAGAGAATTTAGTAGAGGTACCTGAAGTCCAGATAAATAAGTTGAACGACAACGCCGCAATTTATTTAGATCCAATAGGAAAAATGAGTACTACTGCGTCAAAATGGAGGTTAGTTGTTTACTATAACTTAGACCCATACATAGAAGAAACAATTGCTATAGAGGACTACATCATCAAATTAAAGGAACAATGCTCAAAATTAAGTAATTTTGATGAACAATGCCGGTTGATAACAGCAGGCTTAGAGCGAAGGTATGAGATGCTTAAAGTAAATAATAGATTATTCATAACAGATAGCAGACAGAAAAGAGCAATATTCAACAGCATAGGATCACTGTATCATATTCTATTTGGGCTAATGGATGATGACGATCGCGAAAAATTAGAGCAAAATATGCGGAACCTACTGGACAACCAACACGATATAGATGGGTTAATTAAGAAGCAAACCTCTGTAGTAGACGCTACAGTGAATATCTTAAAGAAAACAACGGCAGAAGTGAATACCGAGTTTGCAAAAATGAATGATCATATAATGGAGATACATAATATGACTGCACAAAACCGTAGATCGTATAAGACGGGAATGACATTTCAATTATTGGCCATGCAGTTAGAAACGATGTTAAGAGACTGTAAAGAAATACAAATGTCCATAATAAACATGCTAATTGACATTAATCACCAACGTGTTAATCCATTCTTAATAAGTCCATTACAGCTACAGGAAGAAATACAAAAAATTCGAATTAAGCTGCCTTCAAAATTAAGGCTTCCAGGCGAAGAATCAGAAAACGAACTACAAGAAGTACTTCGATGGATGACAGCCAAAGGAATTATAATTGGTAAGCGAGTGGTAATAGATATAGAGATTCCATTATTGCTGCCGGAAGTATCAGAAGTTTTCCGAATAATTACCTTACCAATACGAAAGGAAGATACAATTATAATTCCACAAATACAATCTGAAGTGCTAATATTTAATGTTGAAAATGATCATTATTTTCTCATGAATCAAGTACAGCTAAATGAATGCGTAAAAAAGAAACCAAATAATTATGTATGTTATGGTAACTGGCATTGAAAAGCAACAACGGACGGCTCCTGCGAGATCTCGCCTTTAAGACCAGCTGAGGTAAACAAATGTATATTCGATCAAGTGAACCGAGAAGATAAGTGGATAAAATTAGGCGCACCGAATGTATGGCTGTTCAAGCTATTCAACGCAACATATATCAGCATAATATGTGGACAATCGCAGGCAAAGAACAAGGCATTCTGGAATTGAAGCAGGGATGTAATGCTAGGTATAAAGGAGTATTTTTAGCATCGTCGCAGCAGATCCAGTCAGAGGTGCACTACAATCCTGAAAATATTTGGGTTAAGAATATAATCCAAGTGAAGAAAGAAGACATTCGGCTATTTAACTTTTCTACAATCGACAAAAATGAAGACTTAGCTAAGGTACAGAAGAACCTGGATGAATTCAAGCAAACCCACCTTCATCTAAGAGCCTTGGATTTTCATCACCTCAGTGGACATACCTCATTAATATTAGTTTGCATAGTGATAATAATATTGTTAGTATATTTCATAAGAGCAGCTATAATTAGAAAGAACATATTAGCACTTTCGTGCGGCCGGCAGAATGTTCAAACATGAACAGGCGTCATCGTCTAATAGTGGCGGCGACCCTTTCTAGAATATAAACACAACCGTTTATGAGATAACACAACCGAAGCAACCAGGATAGACGATAAGCAGCTCAAACGTAAACAGGCATCTAATATCACGGCGACCTTTTTCCGATAATAAAATAAGGATAGGATAATAAAAATATATTTTAAGCCACAAGTAGAATGTAAAGATAAGAAAATGTAGATAAGAAACTAGCTTGTAAGAGTATATAAGGAGAAATCTTAAAAATAAAGTTAGTACTGAAAAGTATTCAATGGTGTTAAGTCATTAACAGTCCAGGAGACTGCTGCTAATTCGCCGTCTTATTGTGAAGTGATCAATTTGGTTGGAAGTTGATTGTCTGTCCGTTGACACCCGCAACTGACTTTGTGGCACGTCTTGTGCTCAAACATAGTCCCTCCTATTACAAGGTTGCGGTTAGTTCATTAATCCCTAAGATGTTCATCTTATACCGCATGAATTCATTCTCTAATTGGAAGAATCTTTACTTTGGAATCTTTAATTTCCGTTGTCGAGAAGCGTACAATAGCCAAATGTCGTCAACGGTAGCGATTTTGATTTCACTTCCCTTGAACCCTTGAACAAAACCATTTTAAATCACCTTCAGTTTTTTTTCTGCTCAGCATTTAATTCATGCAGTAGATGGTTAAAACCCTTATAAACTGAAATTTCGTAAAATACTCGTATCTCAAAAATTGTGAAATTGTATGGAATTTTCTCTTTGTCCAATAACTATTGAACTTTCGCCAAATGCAAATAACAATATTTCTTCTTTTTTATTTACACTTTCGAACAAATATAAAAAGACAAATTGCAACGAATTTTCCGTCCTTTTTTGATATTTTGAATTCTTTTTTTTTTTAACTATGTCCATGGCTGTATTTTCTACAATCGAACCGGGATTAACTTGTTTAAAAATGTATCTCCTGTTACCAGAAAAGCAGAAAAAATAAAATTAATATGAATATCGAATTTGAATTTGGAATACTATTACAGCGTAAAAAACTATTATAACAGAAATAAGGAAGGTAACGACAATAGATTATGGGATGTAAAAAAAAAATATTAAAAATTGAATAATTCCGCGAACAGCCCTTAGATGATTTTGATTTCCGTTTGAAAATATCTAGACTTTCATGGAAACCTGATTCAGTTGGGGTAAATCCATTTCGCGTGTACGTGCTGCCCTTGCCATGGCATTATTTTCCATCCGGACCAATCACTACCACCTGTTTGGTCGAAAACTTTGTTCAGTCGATCTTTTTTTTATTTTTTTATTTTTTAACTCCTCAGTCTCAGTATGAATACACCACCGCCACCTACACTTAGAACATGGTTCCCCCAACCACACCGTCGTTTTTAACACAGGAATACAGTGGAACGAGTTCGTGTAAATTTATCGAAAATCAGATGGATTGGTTCCAGGAGGATCCATTTTCAGATGTATTCTTCTGTTTTAATTTTTTGTTAAGTCAAATTTAAGCAAAACTATTGTATAAGAGGTTTTGCATGCATTAAATGGGAAAGAAAACATCCAACAAGCAATGTACAATATAATAATGATTAAAAATGCGAGAGTAGCAGTCTGAAATGGAAACGGTTTACTCCAGCACATCTCTGAATATCAGGTATTTCCATGCAATGAAGACATTGATATTTGCTTTATTTTTGAAACGCACCTCAAACTGCGAACAAAGATTAGATTTCCTGGGTACCTATATTATAGGGGAGGTAGTGCTGTAATTATAAAAAGTAGTTTTGAGCCCTACGAATGGCCTAAAATAGCAAGTAGCGACAATAAACATTTTGACTAAAAGCAAAGCCTACAGAGGAAGATCTTAATGACCTTTTTCGAATTATAGCCATCAACATTATCATTGGAGGCGATTTCAATGCACACCTGCCCTTGGAAGCAGTGGATATTTTTACTACGCTGTTTAACAATGCGCTGAATAATGCGCATTGGAAAACAGCAGTGGTGCATCCAATCTCGAAAAAGGATAAATTTAGAACTAATCCGACGAACGAACGAACGTGGCAGCCAATCGACTGGCCCATTTCTTGAGATAACACTCTCACGCTCAATAAATCGATTATAGCGTGTGCTGTGTTGCT
The DNA here is from genome assembly GCA_949129095.1 of Volucella bombylans. Taxonomy (NCBI): domain Eukaryota; kingdom Metazoa; phylum Arthropoda; class Insecta; order Diptera; family Syrphidae; genus Volucella; species Volucella bombylans. The sequence goes on along the minus strand of OX422143.1, from coordinate 161,528,142 downwards.
TGTGGCATCATCCTGTTCAAACCACATGTCGTCCAAGTCCATATCTTCCAATTCGGGCGAAAAATAATCGGTGATCATGGCGCTATTACGCTGACCATTCACAGTAATGTGACTATCGTTATCGTTGACGAAAAAATATGGCCCAATAACGCCGCCGGCGTGCAAACCGCACCAAACAGTTATTTTTTGTGGATGCAGTGGTGATTCATGAAGCATATGTGGATTTTCACCCGACCAATAACTCATATTTTGCTTATTGACGAACCCATTGGACCAAAAATGAGCTCCGTCACTGAAGATGATTTTGCGATGAAATTCATCATCTTCAAATGGTACGTCGCTTCAAATGGTCCATCGGCTACAATTCTTGAGTCAGCTTGATCTTGTATAGGTGTAAACCAAGATCCTTACGCAAAATACGACATAATGTGGTCTGAGCGATGCCCAATTCTTGACGCCGTGGAACTGACTGATTTGGATCGTTTGCTACGGACGCCTGAAGGGCAGGGATTTTTTCGACACTTCGACCAACCCGTTGTCTCACTAAAACAGCAACATCACACAACTAATATGTAGACTCAAATTTTTGCACTAAACTTGTTATTGCCTGTCTAGCAGGGCGAGAATTACGACCGAAAATTGGAGTTAACGCTCTAAAAGTTGCAGTCACCGAATCCGAATTTCGGTAGAAAATTTTTATAATTTGCAGATGTTGCTCGTTCGTGTACTTTACCATGATGAAAATTTTGAGTTTACTGAATAAATTGACAGTGACAGTTTGCTGATTAGTGAAAGAGTGCGTTCACAAATTAAATTCAAAGTTGTCAAGTCCCTATTGGAAAACCCTTTATTTACACAAGTGATCTAGTAAGTTCCCTCAATTATGCCATAGCGTACGCAGACGATTTAGTGGCGTACAGATCAGGTCCAAAAATCGAAGTCATCAATACTCTTCTGCAGCGTGATTTCGATCATATTAAGGCGTATTGCGATGATTGGAAATTGAAAATCAATTTTCAAAAGCCGGAAACAATCTTGTTCAGGACTCCATTGAGATGGGCTGCTAGGGATATCAGATATAACTGGTGAAATTTGGCCATCATTGGACAGTACGGACTTCCATTAGCGGTGAGAAGCGTGAGACACCATGGTATTTGGCTCGATAAGTGTTTGTATTCTGACAAACATATAGATGCTTGTCTTGCTGGAGCCAAGAAGGCTTTAGCCCTGACAAGAAGGCTGTTTCACAGCAGTCAACTTGTCTCCAGGGTGAAAGTCATATGTTATGTGTCGCTAATCAGGCCAGTCATCGCGTGTGGTTGTCCCGTGTGGTTCAATGTAGCACCGTATCAGATGGAAAGGGTTCTGGTGTTTGAAAGGCAGTGTCTTAGGACTTGTCTCGGCTTGTACAGAACACCAGAGTTAGAGTACAAAAAGTATTATGCCAACAAAGTTCTTTACGATGGGGATAATCTGAATACGATTGACAATTTCCTGATTAAGGTGATTCGAAGACACGTTGCAAATGCAATGACCAACGATAATAGCTTGATTTTTGGGGCTTATTATCCCAATGAAATGTGCCACGAGAGCTCACTTCCATCCCGCCAGAGGCTTTTCTCCATATTGATGCTAAAGGGTTAGTACAAAGTAGGGATGTTATCCCGACGGGTATGTTGCCAATGCTACTCCGTTTCTTCTTAGTTGTAAGTTAGATTAAGGATAGTTAGGGAGATCTCGAGGAAAGGCCGCGTTCGTTAACATGAAGTCGCACCTCTGAGAAGTGACCAGTGGTTTATCGCATTGGTAAAATCTTGGTGGTGCGTGTGCCCGATGTTGACGCCCGAAATCGCAATAGGGATGGTGACCACCGTGTGCGAGAGACTACGAGTGCTCATCATCCCGATTATAGATAAGATAGGTTAAGTAGCTTAGGTAGATTAAGTAGAATAAGGCCATAGTTTTAAGTTTTATACAAAATTAAAAAGATACGGCATCTAAGTTTTTTCTAAAACTAATTTTCGTGAAAATTTTACATAATTTATAATTTATATATAAGATTAATTGTAACACAGTTTTTAAGGCCGAAAGACAAAAGTTTAGAGTGTTCGGTAAGAGCCAGTAAGCTAGATTAAGTAACTGTTGTTGTCAAATTATATTTAATCATTTTTGTCTAGAATGTAAGTTAATAATGAAAGAAATAAAAAAAATTAATTTAAAAGTAAAAAAAGTAAGGTGCTTTCAATGCAAAACGCACTTACTTCGGGTCAAAACTAAAAACAACAAAAAGCAGGAAGGTTCACAAAGCAAGGCGAAAATTTAACTGTTTTTAATTTAATTTTATGTCGACTGTATCGATTACCAATTGACCATCTGACCACCTAAAGTTGAAAACAGTGATGATCTGCCGTTGGATCATACGCCCGTAATCCTAACGATCAATTTGAATTGAGAATAAAGATAGAAAAAAAGAAATGAAAGAAATGGTAGATTAAAAACGAAGAACAAATTAAGAAGGTCAATGACATTTAGCAGAAAGATCATCTTTCGATGTGGACCAGCTGGTAGAATTTTGGTGTCCCAGTTAGACAGTGACAGAAACCTCTGAGGCATCGCGGCTAAGAAAAATCCTCTCCACAAATCCTATGATGCCCAGCTGTTTGAAAAAAACCGATGGCTCTTGGACAACCTCAAGTGCTGAATCACTCAACCTGCTTCTGGACACCCACTTTCCAGGTAGCTCCCAACTCGCGGCCAGTAGCAGCCCAAACAAGCCTACTGCAACCGTGACCAAAATTCATGGTCTGATCACGAGATACAAACTGCTCTGGGCGCTGCATAGCTTCAAACCATACAAGTCTGCTGGTCCGGACGGTATTATACCTGCCGAGCTACAGAGATCCTCAGATATTATTCTACCAGTGTTGGAAAATATTATGAGGAGCTGTGTAGAACTTATCCACATTCCACTGTTATGGAGAGAAGTCAATTAGTATTCATCCCCAAAGCTGGAAAATGTTCTCATGTAGTCCCAAAGGACCTCAGACCTATAAGTCTATCATCATTCCTTCTGAAAACTTTAGAACGACTGATTGATATCCATATTCGAGCTAAAGTTGATCCAAGACTTCTGTCTACGGCTCAACATGCCTACTGTAAAGGAAAGTCGGTGGAAACGGCTTTGCACTCTCTGACTAGCCACATCGAACGATCCCTACAATATAAGGAGTACACAATGGTTGCTTTCCTAGACATAGAGGGCGCCTTTAACAACGTCAACACATCCGCAATCACGACTGCGCTGTCAACTCTGCAGGTAGACGGCTCACTTGAGGAGCTGATTAATCTAATGCTAACAAGCAGGATAATCAACTCCAAACTGGGTGAGACTTCTGCTAAAAGATATGTCAGTAGGGGTACGCCGCAAGGCGGTGTCCTCTCTCCCTTTCTCTGGAACTTAGTAGTTAACGAACTACTGATATACCTGGAAGCGGGTGGTAGCAGAGTGATTGCCTATGCGGATGACGTTGCCATAGCCGTCTCAGGAAAACATCTAAATACCATTAAAGAACTCCTCCAAGTAAATCTCAACAGATTAGCCCGCTGGGCAGATCGCTGTGGATTGGGAATAAACCCCCATAAAACTGATCTTGTCCTCTTTTCTAGGAAATATAAAATTCCAATCATAGACCCTCCTTCAATAAACGGTACCAGTTTAGCTTTCTCCGATACAGCAAAATATCTGGGTCTCATTTTTGACAGGAAACTAAACTGGAAACCTAACATTCAAGAAAGAGTCAATAAAGCTACAATAGCTTTATTCTCTTGCAAGAAAGCTATTGGGAACAAATGGGGCCTTCAACCTCGCATAACCCACTGGCTATACATCTCGGTCATAAGACCGATACTTACTTACGGGGTGGTTGTCTGGTGGACGGCCTTGGAAATGCAGTCAACCGCATTAAATTAAGCAGAGTCCAAAGAACAGCATGTCTATGCACAAGCGGAGCCTTGCGGTCTACCCCCTCTGCGGCATTAGATGTTCTGTTTCACTTGACACCCCTCGACATTTTTAGCAAGCAAGTAGCTGCGACTGCATTCCAGGGAATTGCAGAGCCGATGAACTCGCCAAAATTGGAACCACTCTACCTATCCTACCGGACAAAAGTAGTATAGGTATACCAATCGCTACGTGCAAACTAACACTAAAGCTAGATGCCAATAAATGAACGGACCTTAGGTGGACTGCTGGACAAACATGTGTAGCGACCAAACAGATCTGGCCAAGGCTGGATCTGAGTCGATCTAAGTGTCTGATCCTTTTAGATAGGAAACATCTCAGCGCCATAATAGGTGTCATTACAGGACACTGCCTCATAGGCAAGCACGCAAGAAGGCTTGGCGCCTTTACTAACGATTTCTGTAGATGCTGCATGGTAGAGGAAGAGGAGGAGACAATCCCCCACTTACTCTGCACATGCCCAGCTCTCTCTCAGAGAAGGAAGCTTCATCTAGGAGCTTTCTTCTACAACGACCTAAACGATCTAGAAAAAATAGACGTTAACAGTCTCCTACGCTTTATTATAAGCTCAAACTGGTTCCAGTAGTAAGAAGATCATAGATCCACGTGGCATCACAATGGGCCAATAGGCCTAAGTGGGTTGGTATTTCCAACAGCCACTCTTACCTAACCTAACCTAGACAGTGGCAAGGCCAAGGGATTTTTTTTGTATCAGAAGATTGCAACGGCAAGGATGTTGGATCTTCATTTATGTTATGTTCTATGGAGAAAAATTTTGTATTCGCTTCTTTGAAGTGTAAGGCGTATAGGCTTCAATCTTTTAAGCTGAACCACAGAAATGTGAGACATTTTTTTCTCATAGATGACTTCGCCAATAAATTCCTCTTTTGTGTATGGCCCTCCAGAAAAACTATTGCATTCCTGGACATTCTTTTTCAGGTATACGAAATAATTTTCTTCCATTAAAATCAATTTCGGGTCCACTGTATTCTCGTCAAAATGTTGAAAGCATTTTATTTTCGAATTAAGATTTTCACAAAGTGATTCGAAAACCAAACAGGATAATGCCAGCAGCGACACGAGCAACCGAAATCCTGCCTGAGATTACCTGCATCCATGTAAACATTGATTCTTTTGTATTTCGAAAGCACGAAACCCAACCCGAGTACTGGAATCGTTTAAATTATTTTCGTTTTATTTTTTTCAGTGTCTGTTCGACAACTTGTAGATATATTCGTACATATTTGTACTGTCAAGGTATGGAGATGGGTGGTTCTAAAATTACTAAAACTCCATGATGTAGGGTTACGGCATGTGCGTTCAATGGCAATCGTAATATTGCAAATCGGGGAACAATCACCTTGATCAAGGGGACGGTGCAGCGCTGCTGGGTTCCCTAAACTTCGTTTTACTTTCCACTCGGCTGATTCCTCTTTAAATTGGTTGCCATGGCAGTACTGGTAGAGTGAAAGCTTATACGCGAGGTGTGAATAAGTCTCCTGGCAACGTGTGTCCTGATTGTGGGAGTAGGGATATGTGTCTTTAGCGTGGTGTTAAAAAATTGAATTTCAAGGAGTTTCTTGCGAATTTTTGGTAATTAATGCAAATTCTCTTAAAGTTATTTGGGAAATGTCTGGATACGCCGGAAGCTTCTGATTTTAATCTGTATGTATATGAATTGAGCATATTATTGACAACTATAGAGAATTTTACATAATGGCTTAGTTTTGGATCAGACATGTAAGACGGTGAAGTAGTTGAAATCCTCTCATAAGTGCATATTAGATATATACCTAGCAGCTTTGCAAGTAAGCCCAGCTCCCACCTCTTTGTGGTAATAGCTGGGAATTACTTCGAAATTTACAGGATAAGTGTTAGTTGATCTGTGGCCCGAAAAGCCCAATTACTCCAAGCCAGGATACATTGCGTCGAAAACAGAAAACTGATGGATACTACGTTGAAGATGTCACACGCTTAGAGGGATTGGTTTCTGAAATCCTTTTCTTACTCAAGGAACGGGTTGAGAGCTCCTGATTCCATCAGTAAGGGCGCGAATTCTGGGGATATAAGACAAACATTTTATTATTGAATGAGGTAGATAGGTCGATACACAGTCGTATTCTATTTCGAGTGCCCTCAGGGCGACCACCGGAAATGAACTGATGTTAACTCTAATAGCTCAAAGCAGTCTCATATCCTGGAAACCTCACTGATTCTAGAGCATAGTATGTCTAATTTGCCATTATAAAGTGTAGCGCTCCTACCAAAGAAACATTTGAGGATGATGAGATAATTTTATCTACAATAGGGAGATCTTATTGGTGATGATAGATTTCAACACCAACGTAGGAAGTGACGATATTATGTTTAAGCATTTGATAGGATACTACGGTGATGAATTACTGAATACCAACTGCATAGTTATTCAATGCACCTTCCGTAAGTGGAGGCAGAACATGTTGACAGATTGATAGCCTCTTCTATTCAAGAAACAGACCTAGAGCCGCAGCAGACATCAACTGCTTAAACCTCCATAATATTACAAAATACAATACCGACATGCTCAGGGATCGCCAAGTGGGCCAATAATTTAGAGACCATCCTGACTTAGAACTACAAGTAATCAACAGAACGTTGCAATAAAACGTTCATGATGATTAGAACGTTTTTGCATACCAATATCTCGTAAATAAGAAGGAATTATGGTATAGTGTGAGACGTGACAAATTTAAGTTCCTATGAGCCGAAGAAGCACCAAGCTGAAGCTGAAGTAATCTAGCCTGAGAGGTAGTGCGTCTGCTCCAGCAGCTTTGTTGTACCTGGACTGTAGTTATTTATTTATTTATTAGTGTATCAATATACAATTCAAAATTGCAATTAATAAAAGGGAAGAGCAAACAGCAGCAAAGGCTTTCGGCCTTTGCCGGTATTACTGGTTATCATTGTCCAAATTGAATGGTTCGCTCTGCCAGATATGGGAATTTCGATCATCGTCGACGTTACATATGCAGTCCATAGATTATGTTATCTCGTTTGTCTTACCAGGCTTTAGCTTGCGCTTTATAATTAGTTGTTGGCGCTACAGTCCGGGCAGGACTTTACATATGTACATACGTTAAAACCATTGAGGGCGATGAACAGTAAGTTGACCGCCATAATGTATTGGCCGCATTCAGCTTCCGTATTCAGTGTCCTATTCAGCAGCATGGTTGGCTGCTGTAGAAATAGGGTAGGTAGGTGTCAACTTGGCGATGCTCAGTGTTATAACTATTCCTACACATCCACTGCTTATTTTACCTCCAAGTAGTAACCATCGGGTATTGGTAGACATCTATCGACACTCGACTTGCCAAACTTATAAGAGCGAGTGCTAACCAGCAGACAGAAATATCAGCACTATAAACGGGACAGCAGATGAATTCTCAAGATGGACTCAGCAGTGAAGTAAAATCCCGGAATAAAGAAAATAAGACCTTATCCGAGCTACGCCGACATATTTGGAACTCTGCTCAGTAAGAATTTCCCAGAATAACCCAGAGTCTTAGAAAAGAGATGGTGACGGATGAGCTCTTAATGGACTAACGGCAGCCTTCGCATCTCCGAACGCGTTACTGACTTCGGTCTAACCGACCCCTTGTACTAGGGGTACCTATAATGCAGCTGGTCTTCCAGGTTGGGCGTTGTACCACCGGGATAACTTCACGGCCATTGACACAGTTACCAAGTAACAACAAACCTCGGATACTGACGGACAACCCCTTCGAACGAAACAAGGACAACGAATTTTGGATCTACACGTAGAATGTTTGGTCCCTTAATAGGCCACATAGTCGAGCAACTAGTGGAGGCCCTGGACTGCTGCAAAGCAGACATAACCGCCATCCAAGAAATTCGTTGGGATAGGCCGGACAAAAATAGGATGAAAAACTGCGACATCGACTATGGCGATTACTATCGACGACAAAAGCAGCGCTTATTTGGATGCGGATTTGTTGTCGGAGGCAGACTAAGACAAGAAGTCCTGAGCTTCCGGCATGTAAGCGAGCGCCTCGTAGCAATCCGCATCAAGGCTAAATTCGCCAACATTAGCCTTATATGCGCGCATGCCCCCACAGAAGAGAAAGATGACGACACCAAGGATGCCCTCTATGAGCTCCTTAACAAGACCTACGAGCTATACCCTAGCTATGACATTAAAATTGTCCTCTGTGATTTTAATGCAAAGCAAGGAAGAGAAGGTATCTCTCGACTCGGAGCATAACCTTATTGTAGCCAAGGTACGGTTGAAGATTTTTTTTTTTATAATTTACGCGCCTAAGGGGTTAGATACCCTTTTACTGTTGCTTGGGCGCGGGCGGAAAGGTAGAAGGAGGAGAAAGGAAAATTGTTTTTGTAATTGACTGTATTTTTTTTCTCTGCTTGAAACTCTACAACAGCCAAATCTACGTGTCAGTGTTATGCCTTCACACGCAGAATTTGTCTGTCTGAGTTCCAATTACACAAATGAAAAACTGACTTGCCATGGGCAGGATTCGAACCTGGACCCTCCGAGTGAGAAGCGATTGCTAGTACCACTATACCACGGCCACCCCCAACTGTACCTTCTTCGGGCTATCCGGGATATCGGCAAGCTAATACTGTGATGAAGTTTGATGTTGGACGGCTAGAATCGTAAGAGATCACCACATCTCTTTCCGATCGAGTCTCCATTGATCACTTAAGAGGTCCCGTGCAGCCAGCGTCAAGTATTGAGATAATAGAGATTTAAGAGGTGCCGCTTCCGATATGCTGGGTTTTACTCGGCCACTAGGAAAAAACCCATGAGCTCTAAATTGTTACAAACCAACTATTCAACGATCTTAAAGCCACTTACGACACCTCCTATAGGAAGAAGGTGTCTAGTTTTAACATCCCTGTCAAACTTGTCCGTTTGTACAGGATGACGATGGGAATGCGCGCTGCTCTATCAAGATCGGTAAAGAACTCACCGAGACCTTTGATGTCAAAAAAGGATTTATGAAGGCGACTCGAAGTCATGTGATTTCTTTAATATAATTCCTAAAAGAATGCAACTCAAGACACACTATCTTTCAACATTATGGGGCTTTCGCGAGTATCAGGACGGAAGCAGCAAAGATGGTTTTAACGGCCAATTAGGGCAAGACCAAGAATATGCTCTCAGCAAGAAAGTACACCCAACATCGACGTCTCATACAGAACGCCACTATCGACTCATGACAATCGCTGGTTCTTGGGGCTAAGGAGGCAATTGACCAGCAAAGCCCTCTTTCAAAGAACTAAAGTGAACCTACATAAGACCTTAATAATTCCAGTCCTGTATGGACTTTATCAAAAATAGATGAGGGTACTCTTGGCTGCTTTGATAGGAAAATTCTTCGAGTGATTGTCGGTCCCATCTGGATAGACGGTGTGTGAAGGAGGATGTACTCGTACAACGACGAACTGCGACATCGACTTAGCCAGAAGAGTGAAGATCCAACGACTGAGGTGGCTCGGTCATGTAGAGCGGCTGCTTTTCGAAAAATCGGTGGCACACGCTAGTGGAAGTGGACCTCAACCAACTTAGCGTGCTAAACTGGAGGCAGCTAGCTAAAGATCGGGCTGGCTGCAGACCCTTGTCCGTTGTGGCTCAGATTCAAACCGGACAATATCGCCACCTTAAATAAATCAGTATTCACCAGCATTGCTCCACAAAAATACCGATTCGCCATAAAAATTTATAATGTAGATGGAAATGCCCATGAAATGTCGCTCAGGACTTTTCACTTTGCTTCTTGGACAGAAATAGCTCAATCATTCCCTCATGTTCTTCAACATGGAGCAAGCCATACTGATTTGTTTCCGGGAAACTCCTACTGCCAGGTACTTGGTATGTATTCCAGTACCTGGCTAGCAAGCAAATGGCCTATACCTTTTTGTACCATAACCAAATATACATATGTGTGTTACCGGTTCCAAGCGATTAGAAACCACCAAAGAACACTACAGCGTATTTAATGGCCCAGTCTGTCACCAAAATCGATTATATACACCAGCTACGGCGTGTTCTATTTATTACAACAGATTTGGTGACAGGAGTTAATTTTGATCTGATTCGGATCAGGTTACCGACACAGGCACAGCCAATCCAGAATTTGCTTCATAGAGCTCTTGACTCTGATAGTTTGGTTTTCCATTTTTCAGCCGTCTGCTTGAATGCATATATTCTTTACTTTAGCTAGCTCCCACCGTTGGTCTCCGCAGAGTTTGCAGTCTGCGTCGTTCAGACTTTTTTCATTGTCAATCTTCCTAGTTTAAAGCCGCAGAGAGAAGATAGTGGCACTCTTATAGGTAATTCTCAGGGTTTCGCGAAGGTGGATTTTCGCTGCATACGAATTTTGAACATGCAAACTATAACTTTAGCTGATTGGAGAACTTTTTTCACCAGGAAAAGCCATTACTCAGGGTAGGTTTCACTGTATAGACTAGCTTCCGTCCCCAAGAAGTACGACCTTTACTTATTGAATCATTTTATTAACTAGATTTCTGTCCACTGGAACTACAGACTCTGTCAGCTGTAGCACCAGATTCATCCAAACATCTGACAGAAGGACAGCCAACAGGGGCCTTTCCGAAGCGGAACAAAAGGTTGCAGGTGCAGTCCTCATTCTGGTGCTAATTGAGTATTTTGAACTGAGGGTAACAGCCTACGCATATTTTTCTAATGATTTATTTATGTCAGGCGTCATGCCTGCATAAGCTAAAAAGGTCGGATAAAAACTTTAAAGTTCTACCCAGTTTTTTCACAGAAATTCTATCCTGTTGTCAACTCCCTGAATGAAAGGATGACCCAATACTTTAAAATGAACCCTCATCCACACCACAATAAAATCCTTGAATGTGGGGAAAACTTTTGCTATGAGCTGGAACGCTTTAGTCCATGTCGCCTGCCACCGTCTGTTGAGTTTGTCGTTGTAATATACCCACATAGACACGTAGCATCAAAATTCATTTCAAGGACTTTTTTCCCAAGATACCAGGTGATGCCGGTCTCCGACTCTGAAAAAGTCCGCACATTGACATCGTCGGTGAAACGGGTTCATAAAACGAATTAAATGGCGACTTAATCAAATTGCCGAAAATCCAATACCTTCGCCCCATCTAATCAAATCAGGACTAGAAGGATTTTCAATCAACTGAAAAATTTAAACTTCATTACTGCCTGAAAAAACAATTTAAATCATTATCATTGGTCCGCAGGTGAGATTTCATTTCCTCTTGAAAGGACACACACTCTGTGATTATTATTTTCGTTCATACGTCCGTTTTGGTCATTCACCCTATTGTCTATACCCTTATCAAGTATCTCATTGTTCGACTTTATTACGGATCTTTATTGTCCTTTTATTTGTCTGTCTTGGGTCCATTTGGCGGTAAGAATTTCATTTTTCGAAGCCAATTACATGACTCAAAAATCGTCATTCCCAATAACCGTGTCGGAGGATTCGCTTGAAATTCAATTGACAATGAAGTACGTATACGTAGCATCAGCCCCGGGGTTGGGGCGTTGATTTTCTATTGAATTATTAGCGACGTTTTTATTTGTTTTTCCTTATTTGTGTCCCTTAATTGTTTTCGTTTTAATTTCCCCCAAAAAAATGAAGGAATAAATTGGTCCTAGAAAATAAAATTCGAATTTTACCTTGTTGCGTGTTTGTTTATTTGATATTCATGAAACCCAGTACGAGAAGGTGGGGGAAGCAACCAATTTGAAAACTCGGCGCAAAGTCGTACACAGATGAGAAAACTTTCACGGTCACCTAGTGGATGGAGTGTTTCTTTAGAATTTCGAAGACTGTCGAATCGCAACGCGAATATGATGGAAGGATGGGAGGATTGGGAATGAAATTGGCTTTTTGGATATTTGTTTTTTTTTTTTGTTTTTTTGTTTTTGTGTTATTGGGGATTGATTTGAATAAAACTTTTCGAAATCTAGGGATGTAATGTATGCTATCTGTCACAGTTTCATCGGTAAATAAATCCTAAAACCGATTTAGGGAAAAGTTCCAGACTTCTTGGACATATAATGAGACTATGAGGGTAATTCTTAAAGCAGATTTCGTAGGGTGGGTGTTTTCCAGGGAAACTACACCACCAGATGAAGACATAATAACATGTTTGTCTATGTATATCGGTGGAGTATGATTGTTCTGATAAAATACATAATTAGGCCGCCATGTGCTATGTGAGCCCACGTTATGCCAGTCATGGCTTATCGAGCAAAGAGCAAACTGTTTTAGGCAATCGATAGATAGATCAAGGTTTTTTTTTTTTAGCAACATCAAGTAATTGGTACCTACTTTTATTAGTATCCCGTTGGATGTCTCTGTAGTGGAAATAAGGTAAGTGTAAGGTATAGTAAGTAATATCTACATTACTACCTCGCCTCTTGTGAGTTAGTCAAATTTACGAAGCTTAGTAACATTTGAGGGCAAAACCGCCTCATTCTCGCATTCCCGAAGTGAGGTACTGACATAGAAGCATATTGGTCTTTGCCCCAGGCGTTAAAACCATGTAGCTGATCCTCCAGATGATATCTACTATGGTGATCGCTATATTGAACAGAAACATGAGCGTGCGTATTATCACAATCCGTATTATGGCTGAATTCGCTAACATAAGTGCTCATGCCCACACGGAAGATAAGGACGACGCCTTCAAAGAATATTTCTAAAAGGCGATTTTAACGCCAATAAGAAATAAGGACATCTTTGGTAAGATAGTTGGTAAGCTAGCCTATAGGACACCACGTCAGTTAGTACTACTACACTTAAACTGCCTGAGCACGTGTTAAGTTTTTAGGAAAGTGGGACAGAGAAAGCGGCATGATGAAATATCAACAAAATAAGCACACTCCTTTTTCATCTCATATGTTACACAATGTAACATAGCGGTCTCCGGATCATGAAATGATAAGACTCCGCTATTCTGGAAGTTAAAAAGTTCTGGCCAGCCAACATTGACTCTTGTTGAGCAAAAGATACGCGAAGCACATCAGTTCTTCCAAACGTACGGAAGTTTTACCAACAGGGAAAAGAACGTGCCAAGGCAACAAATCCAGTATTGAAACCTGTGGAAATAAAGAAGGAAACCCTGTAGTAGAGTTACAGTCAGTGCTGTGAATATGGAAAAACCCTTTCTATAGACTGCATAACGGAGGCGGAGCCCAACATTTCACCCTCATTCAGAATAGACCATTCAACTTAGATGATAATAACCAAAACTTCCATCCACCTGACCAAGATGAAGCAGGCATAACAACAATGTCTAAGCTTAAATCCAACAAAGCAGTTGAACATGACAGTTAGACTGAACAGAGCGTTCACCAAACTTATTTTTCAGATCTGCTCGGAAGAGGGTATGGGATCCCAGTAAATTTTACCCAATACACAACAAAAAAGAGTTTCTCACCCTACGGTAGATCCTGGAAGAAACTCATCAAGTCTAAATCGATGGCCACCATCGTTTAATCGATTTTAAGGCCGATTATAACAGTATGCCAAATTGTTCAATGAAGAAAATCCTTCGACTAATTCCGTTCAGGACTGGCCATTCACTTAAGATGTATTCAGCAGTATCGTCTTCTTCAAGACAAAGTCGGCAACCCGAGAGGCGACTAGATTCATTTCGTTGAGGTGATATCTGAAACCGTGATGTTTTTTGAGGTAACCTACTATGTTTTTGTTATCGTGCCGACATAGATTTAGACATCTATAGGCATTTTTGATGAAGGGCAGGATGACTCGTTTGGCCTGTCATAGACCTGAGCCATTCTCCCAACATGAGATGCATCTCGAATACGCCCAGCTATTAACAGCTAAATTGACTGCTGATTTAGGAGTACATCAGGTCCATTAAAAGGAGTTTCTGAGCTCTTTCTGGCCAGTTCGTCGGCCTTTTCATTCCCATCCATGCCCTTATGACCAAGGACGGACCATAATTTGGTTTTGTTCCTGGATCTTAGTTTTTGAATGGTTTTGAAGCAGTACATGGCTGATTTGTAGTCAATGGTGTGCGAGCTAAGGGCATTTATAGATGCTTGACTGTCCGTGGATATATGGATGCGCTTTTGATACCAGAGTTGTAAATATGGTTGGCACATACTTGAATGGCATGGAGTTATGCCCGGAATACACTAGGACTTTTGCCTATAGATATGGTTATATTTAGCTGTGATCTGTGCACTCCAGCTGCCACTCTGGATTCTATTTTAGAATCATCCCTATACCATTATGCCATTATGGCCGTTTTGTGGGTTATTGCTAACACATGCTTCTTTGCTTTTATTGAAGCATAATGTTTTTTGTAGGCGGTCTGTTACTACGCAGAACATATCAAGTTCAGGCATTTCGTAGAGTAAGGTCCTTAGGTCTTAACTCTTTAATTTGTACAAGACTTGCTGTGCTGCGTGCATAGTGCACTCTGTTGAGCGTCCACCATACTATAGAAGCACATGATATGATGGGCCTCACCGTCATTGTATAGATTCAGCGAGTGATCTTTGGAGGGATCTCCAAAGTGCTGCCATACATGAGACGGCAGGCCCATGAAGCGTTGGTTGCTTTAGTTATTTTGTTGTTTAAGGGAGAGTTCCAGTTTAGGCTTTTATCTAAGACTACTCTCAGATATTTGAAGTCGTCGGAATACTAAACGATGCCGTTAAGTGAAACTATACCTAAGTTTATGCTTCTTCTTTTAGTGAAAGGAACTGTGACAGCTTTATTTGAGTTTATGGGGAGATTTTCTCTGGTGCACCAGTTTAGGACTGTCTTAAGGGCGTTTTGCACAAGTGCAGTGACTTCGTTAGTCTCTCTGCTCCTAGTGATGATGACTAGGTCATTGGCATTACCAATTGTGTTGTATCCTAAGTTGCTTAATTTGTTAAGCAGATCATTAATGACCAAAGACAACAGGATAGGCGATAATACGCCTTCCTGCGGGCTATCGCTTACGGCTGCTACTGATACTGAAGTCGGCTCTGATGAAGTAATAATCATCCGGCTTGACCTAGTCGATGGTAGGTTGATCGATGTTTCTATGGAGCAAAGCATTTGATATGGAGTCATATCCAGTGTGATTGAAACCATCCTCTATGCGAAAGAATGCGCAAAGTGCAATTTTTTTTACAGCGGAAGAAGCTTTTTGAGCTGTCAGCCTCTCATCAGAGCACCATCCGTCGATTTGCCTTCTGATATCCGAACTGACATGAGTGCAGAGGCAAACTATTTGGACGTCAATAATTCTTTCCATTGTTTTTAGATAAAACGATGTTAACCTTATAAGATGATTTAGGTGTTGCCTGGTTGACCTCCCTCTAAGATGGAGCTGAATCTAAATAAGGCTATTAAGGTAGGTATAAGGAAAGGAAGTCCAGCCCTTTTTGTAGCAGAGCTGAAATAATTCTGTCTATGCCTAGTACCTTTGTATGGTTTAAATGAGTTGATAGCCGACTTAACCTTATCCGGACTGAAGAGTTTTCCGGATAAGCTCCGTTGACTATCCATAAGACATGTCAACATCAGAAGACCCAGGGAAGTGAACCTGAATCAAGGTATTCAGGGTTTTTTCACGGTCGCGTGTGATTGTGCCATATGGTATGATTAGCAATCACATGTAGTTTGAATAGTCTTGGAAAAGGGGCTTTGCGGTGTCATGCTACTGCTTCGAGTGCTTCGAGTTTCTAACAGTAAGTACACCAGGAGGTTCTCTTGGATCTTCGCAACCCTTGGTTGTAGTAGGTTAAAATGTATCTATATTGTTCCCAAGTTCAGGTGCGTTTGGTATTGTTGAAAAGCTTCCTCACGTTTTTCCGAATAGCTTCTAGGTTCTCATTCGACTATGGTATGCAGCGTTTTACCACAGTTCTCTTAACCTTACAGCTGTTTTCAATATATGACAGAATGATGTCGTTTATCAGGAGTTGAGTTTCGTCTGTATCCACTTTTGTTGCTGTATAGCAATTCGATTAGTGACTCACCCCTTTGTTTTGTATCACGGCTGCCACAAATCGTATTGTGGTTATAATGCGTACCTGCTTGCCTTCACAGTACCGGACAAGTTCCTGTACTGGTGTGGGAGGCGATTCCTCAGTGTCTCCAGCAAAGCACGCCGATGCTCATGCGAACCTACGCAGTTCCCGTCCTTTGTGAAGTTCAGTTTGTACTGCCACCAGGTGCCTAATTACGAAACCCGGAATAAGAGGCAGCCCGCCTCTGTCTAAAAAGACTTTTGGCAAAAATTACTTCCCTGGTTTTGCTTTTTAAACCAAATATCTTACCATGATCTGCCCATAGCTCTTGGATAAGTCCAATAGCGATATTCTCTTCAGCATATAGCTGGATAGATCGAGGTTTGCCTGCAGCACGGGTGTCATATCTGGCGTGTATAATAAGGGTTCTGTACTCTGTAGCGTTTATTATCTACTCTATGCCCTACGGCACCCCGTTTTGAGAGGTACCATCTTTTCTACCTCTCGGACTGTTGATATGTTCTCTATTTGTCCGGCCACCTCCTCGACATCCTGTAGGGTCTGGCCTGAAATGGTTCTGGTTGGTGATTTTTTTTACAGGTTTTGTCCATGGTGTTGTATTGTGGTTTCTGCAGCTGCGGGTGCAGCTTCTCCACTTTTGGTGCTACAGGGTTTGCGGTAGCGCTGACGCTAGCCCTTAGTAGTACATCGCTCACGCTTCTGCTAGCTCCCACTAGTCCCGTGCTCGTCGTGTTTTGGGTCGCAAATTTAGAGCTGTAGTTGTTTGTTTTGCCCGAGTTTTGAAGTTGACCTCGGTCTGACCATAGCGCTTTCATTTATTGCTAGGACCAGGTGGGCGATATTCCTATCGTTTGATCTTTGCAGAACTCTCCACGTTTTTGTGCTGAGTTTTTGTTTTGGCCATCAAGAATTGCCAGTATTCTTTCGTTAGCTATCCCGGTACTTTGTGGAAAGAACCCTCTGACGCGGTTTTGTAGATTTTCCTCCTCGACAAGCATCACATGTAACCCATATTTTTCTGTAAGTCTAGCGAAATTGCTCTTCATCCGCTCTGCAGTGGTGGCATGCGAACAGACGACCAAAAGCCAACTGGGTTCGAAAGTCGCACAGAGAAATGCTGTCTTCTTTTCCTCATCACTTAGCGCGATTGTGATAACCGTAATCCTCTCATGTATCTGAACCCTTTGTTCATTTGTGAGAGGTTTACGATCGATTTCGACTGGTACGAGTTCCAGTCTGACATAGCTCGTTATATCGCTATACGAGACTTTGACGACGGGTGTGTTCCCAGTGCGAACTCGCTTCACCTCGGAACCCTTTTTTGCCACTTTATCTTTTGCCTAAATCCGGGCTTGCTCGTAGTTGTACCCTTTCTTTAGCGCACGCTTGAATCTGTGTTGTTCAGATGGCGTAAAAATGACGTACGTGGACGCAGTCTGAGGTGCTTTCTAGAGATCTTGGGAACGTCTGTCTCATCGGGATGTAATTCGTCCGATAGTACACTGTTGCATAAAGTACTGGTTTCTGACGCTAAGTAGAGACAAGTTCTCTTCTAGGTCTTTCATATCCAAAATGACGATTGATGACTCCACCCGATAGGCAGATGTCTTATCGGCATCGACAGTTTGTTCTGAAACATCCCTATCTAATGATGCAATTGTAGAGGCATCGTTCTCAGTTATTTTTGGGGTAAAATTATTAATTTTGGTTCCCACGAGTGAGCGGGGTAATCTGTCGCCCGTGGTCTACCCGTCTAGAGACAGGAAATCTATTTTTAAGTTGAAGGTCGCCTGGTATCCGAAGTTCGCAAACCGGCGACTAAGCACCCTCTTAGCCATGTATCCCTCGCTGCTTGCTGTTCAAGCACTGGATTAGAGATTTTTTAAGGAGATTTACTCTTCCTTTCCCCACTGGGACACCCGTCCTCCTTTACCCGTGTTTGGGACTGGTAGGATGCTTGAGTGCCACTTGCATATACAGGTGGATTTAATTGCCGAAAGTTACCACAAATAACTTTTACCTTTAATAGCATGAGAGCATTATTATGCGCTTTCACCAGTATCCAAGCTTCGGTGCCATAAAGTATTGTAGGACTGGGATGACCGGTATCTTGCATAAAGTCTTTTTGGTTGCTCGAGAGAGGGTTGTACGACTCAAATGACTTCTTACCCCAAAGCAAGAGTGATTCTCGGCACTGGTGTTGTTGTCGGGGTTAGTAACAGAGCAAAGGATGGTAAGCGGTAAGCGTGACGTTTTGTCCTAGGCGTCAGTGTTGTGTGTCCCTTTTTGTTGATAGCATATACCTTGCTTTTCCTTCATTGGCTGCGAAACCCATCTCAAACGCACCATTGACAGCTCGCTGTGTTCTTCCCATTATTTTATTGTCAAGTGCATATAATAGTAACTGAACGGTCTTTAGGAACATGGTACCTCCGGAGTTGACTTGCAACTTTCACATAAGTCTTTCAAGAACGACGTTGAAAAAATCACATGTCAACGAGTCGCTTTGTTTTCGTCCTTTTTTGATTTTGAATGTCGCGGTTCTCATTACTGACCTTTATATAACCACATGCATTCTCGATCATCATCTTGCATTGTCAACTGAATTTGGCAGGGATGGCAAGACTAGACATGGATGTGAGCCGTATGCTTGGAAATTGTTGCCCAGAGTTCATATTGGCCGGATTAATTTAAATGCTGTCTGTCTCCTTCTATGCTACCTGACTGTGGGATGTCGTTCATCATCTCCGTTTGACAATCTTCGGAAATAATGTTCCCAGATTCTCAGCACGGACTGTGATTCTACTATGAGGTTTCCGTCTTCATCATTACAGATTTCTGTTCGGGCTTTATATATTTGATATGATTATTATATTTTTTAGTAGGACTTCCAAATTACATTCTTTTAGTAGCACCTCTGAAAGAATCGCCTTTTTTCCGTCATTTCTGCTCGAAGTGCTTGCGAACCCCTCACGTATCTTTCTGCAGGCCGCTTTGCATATTCGTTCTGTTTTTAGAGATCCCTGTCTTGATTCGTCATCAAATCAGGGGTTTCTTTTTTGAGGCGAATCGACCAGAAATCACCAAGAACGATTTTGGAGAAGCGAGTTTGGTAACATCGTCCTTTACTTTTGTCTGGGTGTGGGTGTTTATGTGAATTGTCTTCAGGCGTACTCTTATACGCCTAAAGCTTCAGACATATTTTTTAAGTCATCATTTGACAGAAAATCCGCATCCGAATAAACCCTGCGACTGCTATCCTTGAGGCGTCGGTTTTCTGTAAGATTATCCATAGTCGACACCATAATTTTCATCATCTTCTGTCGCACTTCTTGGATGGTGTTTATATCTGCTTTGAATCAGTCCTCAGACCTCCGCTAATTATTCAGCTGTCCGAATATTAAACGTGCAGGTCCGAATATTGTTGTTATTTAATTGTTTGTCAGGGTCGTCCACAGTGGTTCGTTACATCCTTTTTTTTTATTTCTTCTGTATATGATTGTGATCCCGATGATGGCGTAGGCCAGTGTCGTGATTCTGGGCAAGCACGCACTTGCCGTTTTAGCCTGCATGAGAAAGCATTTACTCCTGCTGTTACCGGGAGCCACCACTAGAATGTAAGGCGAGCACTACGCTTCAAACTTGACTGTTGCACTGCTAGCCCAATTCAAGTAATAAGGCAGTCAGCAGTTTCCAATCAATCGCCGCGCCAATACCCAAAGATCCACAAAAGTAAAATAGCAGACTGTTTACTCGACGTTACGTCCCTCAGTCTCTAGGGTGCATATTATATCGATTTTTGTGTGTTGTAATACGTTTCCTGGTTCGGAACTTTTGCACGTCATTGCTCCGAAGTTCCAGCTTGGAATAATTAATTTATTTCCTCAAGGAATCATAGTGCTTGCGTTTGGAAACTGTCAACCTCAGGATGTTTCTATTCCTCCTAGCATGCCTCATCTTTTGTGCGTAAATACCGCTCAGTGCTGTTGTATCTATATCCGTAAACGGTTCACTCATTGTACCGCGATCGCTCTACAACCTTCGGGTAACATTATTAGATTTTTATACACTGAGTGAGTCTGGATTCACCTTTGGTGTTAAAGTATCTAAATACTATTTCCTTCCATTTAGGTGCTTTTGAAGCCCTGGCGTATGATGGGAAGAGAACTCTACAAAAACACCAATCACCGCTATATCTCTAAAGAGTTCTTTTATTGAGGTTTTCTTCAGGTTTTTCAGAAATTCATCAACCCCAACGATGCAATAATCAGCGACGATATTTTTTTTACTATTGTCTCTACAGTTTATCTGAAGATTACATGATAGTTATCACCATCCAAGAAAATCCCATGTGTCTCTACCAACTTATGCTCGTATACACAAATAGAAATGACACAGTGCCTAGCAAATCGTACCGGATCCTTTCATTCATATATCCATAAATGTTGATAAGAAATTCAATATCTGCTTTAAAAAAAACACAATCTAACCCACAACCACCCATCACCACCACTGTTTACTCAAAGGAATTAATTTCCTCTACCACAAATGGCGGTAAATCCTTTTACTTCCCACACCGTCGAATATTCAAATTTCATAAATTAGGAAGTCATGCTTCGCAAGGATTTTCATTTGTTGCTCTATCGTCTTACCATACGTAGCCGTGCTTCCAATGTGAACGCAAATATTTCAACAAATGGAAACCAACCGAACCACTGCAACCTCAAACATCTTCACTCCAGTGCCCTACCCTGCCACAGAAGCAATTTGCAGGAGCGCATAGCATACACGTAAATGGAATCGCGCAATCGATATGCAATTAATCATAAAGTTAAGATGCCGCGCCATCACATCGTACCGTTTTATCAGGATATTCAACTAGAAGCTATATGCTGGCCTGGTTTGTGGCACACAAAGAGAGCAAGCAGAATTATGGTAAAAAATTTCCCTGAATGAAAGGAATCAACACAGTACAAGAAAACAAAATGAATTGGAAAAAGTTCAGTGCACTTCACATATTTGTGAGCCATGATACATCCTTTTTCGTCCTTTGTGCAGAACGCAATAAACTTTTAGTTGATTAAGGTCAGTCTTGACAGTCTAAACAAGAGTGCATACGAGTACTATTCTGTGTCATGTTGCCTGTGGCGGTGAATGAACAATTCCGCCATTAGATAGAGTTGAATGCCGTTAGTCGGAATCGTTTAAGGTTGTTGTTTGTCGAGGCCTGGGGTCCTCTCTGTTCATTGTCACAGCCATGAACGCAGGCCGAGAGAGTATATCCAATTATACTGCATTGGTGGAGAGGATATTCCTAAAACACATGTACGAGTCTAGAGAGAAAAAGAGAACTTTGTCCTTTGCAGCTGAATCTGCAAAGCGATGAGAGACATCCGAGCTTTTGGGAAATTAAATAGGACCCCTCAGGTTGGGAGTCTCCGATAGATTTTTGCGGTGAGATTTGTGGATACAAAAGAATCGAATGGGTGGTGGCTCATGGGAAATTTACGGTCACAGCTGATTGAAAAATTTCTTTCAAAAAACTTCGGATGCCTAAGAAAACTCATTTGGGAATGAAGATTAAGGATTTTCGAAGTTTTTAAATTGTTTCTCGGCAGTTAGCTGGAGGATAAGAGTCGATGATATCATACATATTGGTAAAAGAGGGGGCGTTCTTTTGGGAATCATTAAAAACAATTTTGGGGATCATGTACTTTCAATCAGTTGTTTAGCTCAGATTGATGTAAAGATGTATTAAGGAAATATCCCTCCACCCATCGGCATGTGTGTGTAACAGGGTGGTGTCTTTATTTCATATTAGAGAACCTATTAAATTTCTTTGAGATGATCCGATTTCCTCCCCTGACTAATTACGGCACCACATCCCTGCTGATGGAAATAAGGATGTTTGGTGATATTATTTGACACCACATTGTTTGGCCATTTTTTCTTTGTGGGTATTTAATAGAAGAGGCTACGGCTCTCTACAACATACATGTAAATACTTCAACGTCACCTAGGCAGTTACCTAGGTTTCATTCTGAATAGTCCACCATTTCGCCGACTGTCGTGACGTGAACAGCTTCATGGCCAATAAATTGATTCAACTTCAGCTATTAGGACAGGTTTTTTTTTCTTTTTCTGCCAGAACAGAGCACTCAGACAAAGAACTAGTCCACTGTACTCCCTGTATTGTCCTTTTACCGAAATTTAAAAGAAAATCTTTCAAAGAACGATGATGAAGCTCTTCGGTGATAAAATGTCTACAGTACCACCACGTCTGCGCCAAATACATGCAGCCTGATGGGAGCGTAGGCCGGACATTCATCGAGGTAGTGATGTGCGATGTTGTCAACGCTTTCATAGCAAACGTCGCAGGGAGTTGAATCAATTAGGCGTAGCACACTTAGGTGGCTAAAAAGACGTAAACAAGCGTAGTTGCCCGTCACGACGACAGTAAGGAGCCAGAATTCGTTCTAGCTGAGGGGCAGCAGAAAAGTCAAAGACTTCTTAGAGCCCTCGTGAAGCCATCGACACAGTTCAGGTTTGATATTCGTTATACATGCAAACGATGGCAAGGCATATCCTTTCCCCCATGGATTTATTTTTTCTTTTCTTTTTTATATAATTTTCGCGCGCTCAAGGGATTTAAGTAAAACTCGTGCACACAGCGCAGGCGAAGGAAAATCAGGGAGGATGGAAAGAGAGGTACCGGTGAACGCTGGTTTTAAATGTTTGAAGGTTATAATGACTAGGGAATAAAGAGCTAGCAGGGCATTCCCTAAGCGAGTTGTACGGCTTAGGGACGAATCATGGTATTTCAGACTACGTCCGAAAATAGGTTTGAGGGGATACTGATGAGAATTCATAGCGAGACGGGTGAAGTATTTTGCATTTTTGACTACACCGAATATCTGGTCATTCCAACGTAAGTTGTCACCTACACACATACCGAGAATGGATTTCGACGATGCGCCATTCATGGACAATGGCGGCTGGATGTTTAAATTTCACTGTAATGACATCAGACTGCATTGAGTTTTGGAAGCATTAAATTCCATTCAGTTGATAGTTCCCCAATTGGTTATACTGTTAATATCGAAATTTAATGAGCTTAACATACGCTGCCATCCTCGTTCTACAGCCGAAGAGTGGGAATGTGAGTCCGGGAACGAATATGAAAAGCAGAGACTACTATCGTCAGCAATGGAATATATTGGATTAGTAGTACCAGATAGGAGATCGTTGATAAAAATTTAAAAGAGTTTCGGAGACAGAACGGAGCCCTGGGGCACATCAGCATTTATGTTGTGGATATCAAACTTGAAACCATCCAAGACAACTGGAATTGAACGTTGCGAAAGGTAGTTTCTAATCTATTAAAGAAGAGCCTGTGCCAAACTCTGTCCAATGCCTTAGATATATCAAGAGCAACTGTCTTGCTTTCGCCAAATTGATCTACGCTTTGGTTCCACTTTTCGGTGAGGCATGCCATCATATTGGGAGTGGATGTATTTCTACGCAGAGGAAGAACACCTCTTCAGAAGAAGTGGAGATATACCATCTGGACCAGCGGATTTGTGTTATGTTAAGATCTTTAAGTACTCTCGCTACTACAAGCGTGCGAAAGTGGATTCGCCCCATTAAAGATTCGACGCACTCAAGTAAATGAGCGTTGGTATAGAGAATGGGGCAGAATTTCTGATGTTTTTACAAACGACCACAAATTGTTATTATTTTTGAGACATTGTAGTATATTTTGCCTCAATTTTTGGTCATATTAAAATTTCTCGCGCTTATGAAAGGTGTTGCAGTCATTCCTGGCTCGTTTGAACCTTTTTTTCGGTTTTCCTCTGTCGGGTTAGTCTTGAAGGACCGAAAAAAAAACATTTCTTTACAGCTCGAGACGTACCAAACCTTTCTTTTGGTTTGATACTCTTCCTACCTAAAATTCCTAAAGAAGCTGATAAGACCGCTTCAATTGGCTTTCTCGTATTGCTGCCATACGGTTCAACTGTGTGGTCGCTGTACAAGAAATTAGCTGATATGACACAGTGGTCCGATGATTCTAGAGGCACATTGATCTTTTATTTGTCAGGGTGAGAAGTTAAATACAAGTCCAGGGTGATGGCGGCATGACTATCGACTATCTGGTATCCGTGTGGGCTCATTTACAAGCTGGGTTAAGTTATTTTCCGCAGCGAAGAACCCAACACACCGACCTTCGAGTGTTGTTTGTCCAGAATGTCCAAGCCACCCAGAATTGTGTATTGTATATTGAAATCGCCCGCAGTAACGATTTAAGTCTGCTGATACCGGGATACAATTCTTTTGCATGGAGTCAGACAGGGCATCAGACTCGTTAAAGTCGTATTGCTCTCCAGTTGGGGGCTTCTGTAAGTAAAGCAATAGTGGATAATTTGCTTACGCAGATGGAATTTTAACCACATGAAATATAATTCCGGACTGGAACAGGGACTACATTGTGGTGGAATTTGGTAAGCTACATAAATACGCACGTAAATGGCGAGACCACGATGAGAAAAGAATATTGGCACTAGTTCGTAGCCAGGTAGCTTCAGATCAGAGTGATCTGAGAGGTGTGCGAGGGGATCTACCCGTGTTTCACTAAGTGCTAAAACAGCTGGTTTGTATTTACGGAGAAATGCAGAAAAGTTACTACTTTTTAGCTCGCGAATATTGGCTATATTCACTCTAAATTCCCGAGTCATTATAAAAAAAAAAACACAAAAAACACAAAACCCGACTATAGATCATGTTTAGGGCTGCCAGTGGTTTAAAGCAAGCAGACGCAACAAATACAAGCTGAATGAGGCTCCTCAATAGCAGCAATCTCCAAGAAAAAGGACAACAACCGAATTATTCAATAGACAAGACCCTAACTTTTTGTCACATCACTCTAGACCACCGATCCATAAGACCAACACACTAGTGGAGCAGAAGGGCATTCTTATGATAATAAAACTACGAGCCAAGTTCGACAGGTGTAATAGAAATCATAATCAGGATAACTGCCGTGCGTATGGCAACAATGTTTGCGTTTCGACTAGTACAATCACTTTGCATTAACCTATAGAGCATTAATGATATTAACGAATTAGCTTGCAACTGTCAAAGTTATAGTGAGGATTCGTACATACTCGTATATTGGTTCGGTTCGTATATTAAGGTTGGAAATAGTTTACTTAAATCCAAATTCTACAGTGGTGCCGATGTTAATATTATAACACTTGAAAACATTAAACACTAGCCTACCCCGCAACGCCTTGCTGTTACAAGATTTGAGTGTGTATCACCTATTATGTGCATAAAGGTGTGGTATGTTATTTTTATGGAGACACATTATTTCAAATTCAAATTGTTTCGACACCTGCAAAAAATATAAATCAAACTAATAAGCAACCTGGCAGCGACGAAAGATGTAAACTAAGGAAATTTTTCTTTCTTTCTTTTTTAAATTTATATTTTATTCATCTCATATTCAAGTACAGTTTGTCATGAATGAGTAATTTATATAATTCTTAACTGAAATTCTCTTTATAAATGAGGTAGACATAATGGTAATACGTATATGTAGGTTGAATCAAGCGCTAATCGGTGCACAATGTTGTTTGTTAACTTGTTTTTTGCTAACACACACGTGAGCATTCAACATATAGTTGCCCATGGGAGAAATAGTTGCCCATGGACATTGGTTGGCCTTGAGACTTGTTTATAGTCATCGTGAAAGCCAAACGAATAGAGGATTGAAGCCATTTGAATTATATTGGAGATTCTGAGGGTATCATTGGAATACGTGACAACAGGACGATCTTTCCTTTAAACTTTCCAGCCAAAATGGTTGCTTCAATGTTCAATTCAATTTCAATTTCCGGTGATCCTTTTGATGACCAAACGTGTACCGTTGCATAAGCTAGGTGGATTCAAATTACGCAGAAGAATAATCGGTGAACTAATCTTCAACCGAATTTTGTATGGTGGCATTCCTGGTATATCCAGAGAATTTAAAAATTCAGTTGGATAATTTACGGACTCGTTTTCTTCAACAATGATTTAAAAGACATCAGACCACCTGGCAGCAACTGTTGTATCTGGAAGTTAATTTCGTCAACATCGACATTTTTTGCTGCCAAAATTGCACGATTACTGAGCCTGCGATAGAACTTCTTTGCAACACTGTAGGATCAACGATATTAAAAATGTCTTACCGGTTCCGCATGGTACGTCCAAGAAAAAACGCCGCCTTTTTCAGCATCAACAGTCAGCATAATCCGATTATAAATATTTTGTTGTTCAGCTGTCAGTAATGGCTCATTATTCGTAATAACGGTAGCTAAGTCAACGTCGTTATACTGTTTTTCTCATTGCAAATCACTGTTAACTAAGTCCGTGGCCGGGCGATGAAGTGATGGCATACCATAATGAGTAAGAGGTAAACTTGAAATCAGCACTAAAGCTTCATTATACATCCCTGGCGTGTAATCTATATTTGCACATTGGTCTGTTTATCTAACTCGATACAATATGTCTTCAGTCATACGATTCTTGTATTTTTCCCACAAAGTGGACGATTGTGTTGGATAACATATCGTCAAAATAATTGCAAATAGTTGACGAATGGAAGTCAAAGCTGCATCAGCAAGTGTCAGGCCCTAATGATTGTCGTCTTCCAGCAATTGTAACTCGCGACAAGCATCTTGATATGTATTGAACACTCGTCCAGTAACTAGTTGCAAAAATTCGAAAGACGTTGGCCCGGGAACCTGCCATTGAAGGATGTGGTTCTCCTTGTTTGCGTGGCTGCTATGTTTTACTTGATTTGTTCCATGTAAAATAGCGCGGAACATCGGTATATAATAATGTTTTTGCAAATTGGCCGAGAACATCAGGTTTTTGGCACAATGTGAAAAATATAGTCAGTGTAGTTTTGGGTGACTCAAGTGCTCTTTGGGGAACATTTTCTTCAGTGAAATATACACGTTGACTGTTTTCAAGATGTAATGCTAGATGTTGGACAGAAGGGTCTCTTTCGTGTATGGAAAAGCTTAGAATATGCCAGATCGCTTCGTTACTGCTTATGTATCTACCCATTTGGTGTCGTGCTATTTCGTCATTTTTGTCGATGTCATATACTTCAAATGACATGTACTTCAAATCACTGCCTTTATTAACATATTTGCAAATGTACTCTATGGATTCTATGGAATTGTAAAGCTTGACATTAATATGAATCTTATACGTTTTTGGATGGAATGGTGAGTACCACCACCCACTGATTGTCAATTTCAATTAGATTTGTAGAATTTGGTATTCGCATTGTGAATGTTTGGCCACCATTCTCAGCGTTTCTGCGCGAGTTATATAATCTGCCCTGAGCCAAAAGCCACCACACCAACAATATCTTAGGCAGCGGTGAGTTATATATGTACTCTGCATGAGAAGGAAGAAATTCAAGACCAACATCTCGGCTTAGCCTGTGTAGCGGAAGCTTATATGAGGAGATATGAATTTTGCTGTTAAGAAAACAGTTTAGTTGATGATTTAATAAAGAACACTTGCTTCTATGATAAGTTCGTGTCTTTTTTTTTTTCAAAATATATATAAGAACATAACTGGCGCAGTCGACTATTGCAAGAATTCGGAGGTAGCGTATATTAAAAAAATAATTTTTTTTTTTTGCGAAATCCATATTAAGCACATACTAGAACTACTGGTGCAAGTGAAAATTGCATTATTGGAATTAAGTATTCTATATCGACTATATTAAACGTGAACCTCGCATCAAGAGCACATTGATGTTAAGTGAATTCGTGCATAAAGGACCAGGGCACACTTCATTGCGTGGAGAATTTTAATTCTTCGGCCCAGGACGAATCTTCGAGAATATAGTGGTATTTGTGGAGCTTCGGGTAATGTTGAATTAAGTTCTAACTTAAGCGGGCATAAGTTCTCTAGCATTGAGAATATAAACTTTATGCTTAGCTCTTTAAAGATTCCAGATGCGATAAAAGACCTTCCTAAATTTTATGGTAATCGTAGATTATTATACGAATTTTTAAATAACGTAGAAGAGATCTTGGGGGTCATCGGTACTGTTAACAATACACCGTATGCGCGAATATTACTAAGGGCAATACGAAATAAAATCACGGGACCACCTAACGAGGTTTTGAACATGTTTGGAATACCTTTAGACGGGCAGCAAATTAAGACAAATCTTATTCTACATTATTCTGACAAGAGAGACGAGAGCTCTCTCATCAGAGATCTCCATAGTCTCAAGCAATCAACTGACACTGTTGAGTTATTTTATTCTAAGATAATAGAAATATTATCTACTCTTACTAATCACGTTAAAATTCACGAAATGAACACAAATGTAATTTCTGCAAAGAGCAGTCTTTATTCGGGAATGTGCTTAAATACTTTTCTGATTGGCGTTAGAGAACCACTGGGTTCAACCATAAGAGCTATGAGACCAAATTCTCTTCCGGAAGCGTTCAACTTTTGCATAAAAGATTGATTGACAATTCATATTATATGAAGTATGCAGACCCAAACGTAAATTTTAAGCAAAGACCGAACAATTGGTACCATGCAAATCAAAATCCCAACAACCCTGTCCCTAATCTTAATTTTCCCCAAAGACAAATCGTATATAACCGTGGAGGAAATTCGCACCCGATCTTTCCGAATAATAGTAACTCATATTATAGAGCAGATATGTACACTCCACATCCAAACCAACCAATCTTTAAATCTAACGATTATCATTACTCCCAAATTCAAAATCAAAACCAACCTGTAACTGTACCTAAACAACCTATTACACCGCAACCTCCAGCAACTCCAATAGATATATCTAGTTGCAATACGCACAATACTAGAACTCAACAATCAAATTTCAGAGGTCAAACATATAAAAGACAACAGAATAACACAACACCTAATCGAAACTACGGAGAAGTTAATAACCTTTGTACATACCCACCTCAATATGATACAAACCAACATTTTTCACCGGACTTTAACCCTGATACATATAATTACACAGAACTAGACCAATTTATACCTACAGAAAATCAGGAACAAAATAATTTAAATTACTGCGACTACGAAATTGATGACTCGAATTTTCCGTCAACAGCCTCGAACAGCAGATTGGGTACCTTCATATAAATAAACATAGTTCAAGCTCATTACCATACATAACAATATTGTCTCCTAGAGGATGAAAACTAAAGTTTCTTATCGATACTGGAGCTTCAGCAAATTTCATTAATCCATCGCTTACGAATCCTGACTTACACGAGATAATTGATCAGTTATAACAACAATTCTTAACAAACACAAACTAGATAGACACGTAACACTCCCCGCATTCAAGGAATTGAACACGGACGTGAAGTTCAAATTTCTAGTTTTCAAATTTCATTTTTATTTTGATGGCTTAATAGGTTTCGAGATGATGAAGCAACTAAACGCTAAAGTCAATCTTAAACACAAAATTTTAGAAACGAGCAAGTCCTTAATACCACTGCAATTTAAACCCAATTTCATGTCAAAAGTTTTCGATGTTCCTCCAAATTCTAAAATTATAGCTAGATTACCTGTAGATATGGAAAACGGAGACATACTCGTATATGTCAGACCTACTTTAGTAAACAAATTCCTCAAAATTCCTGAAGGAATTTATAAATCCGTTGACTGGTATAGTCATATAGAAGTGATTAATATTTCAGATCAAGAACAAAAACTCTTTTTAGAACAACCATTAAAAGTGGATTCTTATAACAATTTTAATGAAGTAAACAATGTCAGTATAAAATATAACATAGATCAATTAAAACCTATACCAGACAATGAAATTACAAATTTACTCAGAACAGACCATTTAAATAAAGAGGAGAGAGAAGATCTTTTTAGACTATGCAAGCAATACGATGATATATTTTTTAGAGAAGGCAACACACTCTCATTTACAAATGCAATCAAACACCGTATTAAAACGAATAATGACAATCCGGTATACACTAAGTCATATAGATATCCGGAAGTCCACAAAGCTGAGATAAAGTCTCAAATATCTCAACTTCTCAAGCAAGGGATCATTAGACCAAGCTACTCCCCATGGAGTAGTCCGATATGGATTGTGCCAAAAAAGAGGGATGCTTCCAACAAACAAAAATGGCGGTTGGTAGTGGACTATCGGAAACTAAATGAAAAAACCATCAGTGATCGATATCCGCTTCACAACATAACAGATATTTTAGATAAGCTAGGCAGATGCACGTATTTTACCACCTTGGACTTAGCCTCTGGATTCCACCAATTTGAAATCGATCCCAGAGATGTTAATAAAACCGCATTTACAGTAGATAATGGCCACTTCGAATTTATTCGAATGCCATTTGGCCTTAGAAATGCCCCGTCCACATTTCAGAGGGTTATGGACAACGTTT
This sequence comes from Volucella bombylans, assembly GCA_949129095.1. Classification (NCBI taxonomy): domain Eukaryota; kingdom Metazoa; phylum Arthropoda; class Insecta; order Diptera; family Syrphidae; genus Volucella; species Volucella bombylans. Next base: position 161,497,589 of record OX422143.1, on the reverse strand, counting down.
TGAGAGACCTGCAGGGAAAAATATGCTTAATTTATATGGACGACATAATCGTATTTTCTAGTTCTCTTCAGGAACATATTGAAAATTTAAAAAAGGTCTTCTCCAAATTGCGACAAGCCAATCTTAAAATACAGCTAGATAAGTCGGAATTCCTGTGCAAAGAAGTAGCCTTTCTTGGGCACCTTGTTACACCACAAGGCGTAAAACCAAACCCTGAGAAGATTGATTCAATAAAAAGATTTCCTATCCCTCGTGCTCAGAAGCAAATCAAATCTTTTCTTGGGTTATTAGGCTACTATAGGAAGTTTATCCAGGATTTCGCAAAAATAACGAAGCCCTTAACAGAATGTCTGAAAAAAGGTTGGCAAATTAAATTGGACGAAAATTATATTACTTGTTTTGAGCATTGTAAAGACATACTCAGTAATGACCCACTGTTACAGTATCCGGATTTTACGAAACCATTCATCCTATCAACTGATGCAAGTAACTTCGCGATAGGTACAATTTTAAGCCAGTGCCATATTGGAAGTGTCAAACCTGTTTCCTATGCATCACGTACTTTATCGGACACGGAGATAAAGTACAGTACCATCGAAAAGGAGCCCTTATTTTTATGGTCGTAAATTTTTCATAGTAACAGACCACAAACCACTTACCTGGCTCTTTTCCTTGAAAGATACAAACTTTAAATTGATAAGATGGCGGTTAAAACTTGAGGAGTTCGAATACGAGATTCACTACAAGAAAGGTAAGGCAAATACTAACGCCGATGCTTTAAGCAGAATAGAGTTAAACATTAACGAATCACTGCTTAATAATATAGATGATATGGAAGCAAGTTCTAATATATCTACTCTTCACTCTGCATCGGAGAACCTTGATGAAGGTATACCAATTTCGGAACGTCCCTTAAATGAGCTCAGTGATCAACTCGTTTTGGCTAAAACAAATTGCATCATAAACCCTTCAATGACTTACAAAATACTTTTTCAGAATAAACGTCGTAAAATTTTTAGCCAACCCGACTTACATAATGAACAAATAATCACATCGATACTCAAAGACCAACTTAGTCCAAAGAAACTAACAGCAGTATATACAGATGACGATACCTTCAAAATTGTTCAAAAGGTATACTCTAAATTGCTTGCTAATCGTAGAATATTTAAATTAATTCGATGTAAAGAAAAATTAATTGACTTAGTTGACAGCGACAAACAAGACCCAGTAATTAACGAATACCATCTTTAATCTAACCACATGGGTATAAATGAGACATTTCAACTCCTACGCAGAACTTACCATTTTGTTAATATGATAACTAAAATAACTGTGAAAAATGTCAGTTATTATAATATGAAAGGCATCCACCAAAAACAAAATACGAAGTTACAGAAACTCCCAGACTACCATTAGATACTCTACATATTGACGTTTATGCAATCCACAATCAACAAATTTTAACGATAATCGATAGATTTTCCAAATTTGCATCGGCCTATATCTTGTCCGCCCGAAATAGTATAAACGTAATTCAGTCTTTAAGGGAATTTTTCTCTCATCACGGTATTCCAAAAAAGAAATAGTTTGTGACTCTGGATCTGAATTTATGTCAAGTTTGTTCAAGGAGTTCTGTGAGCGATACAAAATTATATTACATATTACAACACCACAAAACTCAACAGGTAACTCACCAGTAGAACGATTCCATTCCAACCTCACAGAAATCTACAGAATAATATTCGATAAAGACAAAAAACAATTATGCAAAGATATACTAAACGAAGCCATAACCACCTACAATAACAGTATTCATTCAGTTGCTAACCTAACACCATTAGAACTACTTACAGGCAGGACACCTAAACAGGACCATAAACTGTGAATCTGACCATGACTATATTAATAAATTGCGAACCTTTCAAAACAAAGTATATGAACAAATGAAAGGAAAAGTAGAAAAACATAGACAAATTAAACACAAATAGAAACACACCACCAACTTTTCAAGAAAATGATACAATTTACGAATTTAATAACAGACGTAACAAACTTACACCCAGGGCTAAAAAGTTAAAAGTTAAGGCGGATAAAAAAGTAATTGTTTTAACAACAAAAGATAGACAGTCTCATAAAAATAAAATAAAAACAATACGCAAGTATAAGACCCATAATAATATAGATAATAAAGTTTAAGATATTATTTAGTTAAAGTAGAGAAGAAATAATACATATATACATTCATAGCTTACGTACTTAGATATACATAGAGATGTAGAAATATAGACATGTAGTTTAGTTACATAGAATAGTATATACATACATATGTAGAAAAATAGATATAGTTGCATGGGTACATATGGTATATGCAATGCATATACGAGTACGTGTAGAATTAGCAGTTAAGAATAATAATAAAAACGTACACTACAGAAAGCCCGAAATAAATATCGCCAAGTTTAACTCCAGAATTTCTATTCCCATAAAGTTATTTCAAAACCAGTTCAATCAATGTATGATCTTAACTATTGCATAGAAAAATTTGGTTTTCTACACACTCACATACATTAGCTTAAAAAAAATATATAATAATAATAATAAAAACAAAAACATAAAAAAAATATTATAAATAAATTAGCCACATGCCTAGAGTATTATGACTAAAGTAAAATACCTATTATAACTATTCAGACATATGCAACATAAAACCGTCTCAATACCCTATAGCTTACCCTATTCCTAACCTTATGAGCAATCGAACATCAATTTTTCTATGAAATTTGTTCATGCAATAAAATCTACCAACAAGTGAGAGAGGATAGAAACAACACTGTGGACCATCGCACACAAGGAGCATAGAACAAGCAAGAGCAACAAGCTTGTCAAAGACGTTCCTGTCGCATCATTTCGCTATGCTCAAACATGCAACTTATACATCAATCTGGGGGTGGAGGAGTTGTATAATCTGCTCTGAGCCAAAAGCCACCACACCAACAACATCTTAGGCAGCGGTGAGTTATATATGTACTCTGCATGAGAAAGAAGAAATTCACCACCAACATCTCGGCTTAGCTTGTGTAGCGGAAGCTTATATGAGGAGATATGCATTTTGCAGTTACGAAAACAGTTTAGTTGATGATTTAATAAAGAACACTTGTTTCTATGATAAGTTCGTGTCTTTTTTTTTCAAAATACTCGTATATATAAGAACATAACTCGCGCGATACAATGCATAACCGTCGATGTCCGTGATAGTATCATTAATACATTGCTTTGGGAAACGCTTCTTGCATTTTACATTTTCCATGCATGGCGATGTCATGTTTAAAGTACCGCGCGGTACGGTCCACGGTACTTGATCAATTGATGGATCCGGAATTTCGGCTGAAATTATCTGATTGATTTCTTCTGGATGGATTTTAATTTGAAGCCAAATTAAAATGCGAGCGTGAGGCAAGCCACACTTTTTCCACTCAATCGAATACAGCCAACATCGTGTGTTGCCGACAACCCAATGTTTTACAATTAAATCAATTAAAGATTTTAATTTTTCCTTAAACACACGTACAGTGATATCATGGCGATGAACTGATGAATTGACGCACGTAAGTCATAGCATCTTGTAAAGGGTTATCCAATAGGGACTTTACAACTTTGAATTTAATTTGTGAACGCACTCTTTCACTAATCATCAAACTGTCACTGTCAATTTATTCAATAAGCTCCAAATTGTCATCAAGGTAAAGTACACGAACGAGCAACATCTGCAAATTATAAAAATTTTCTACCGAAATTCGGAGTCGGTGACTGCAACTTTTAGAGCGTTAACTCCAATTTTCGGTCGTAATTCTCACCCTAGTAGAGAGGCAATAACAAGTTTAGTGCAAAAATTTGAGTCTACATATTCTTTGTGTGACGTTGCCGTGTCAGTGAGACAACGGGTTGGTCGAAATGTCGAAAATATCCGTAGCAAATGATCCAAATCAATCAATTCCACGGCGTTCTCAAGAATTGGGCATCGCTCAGACCATATTATGGCGTATTTTGCGTAAGGATCTTACACCCATACAAGATCAAGCTGACTCAAGAATTGAAGCCGATGGACCATTTGAAGCGATGTACGTTCTCTGATTGGGTTCTGGAGAAGATGCGCCAAGATGATGAATTTCATCGCAATGTCATCTTCAGTGACGAAGTGCATTTTTGGCTCAATAGGTTCGTCAATAAGCAAAATATGCGTTATTGGTCGGGTGAGAATCCACATGTGCTTCATGAATCACCACTTCATCCACAAAAAATAACTGTTTGGTGCGGTTTGCGTGCCGCGGTGGCGTTATTGGGCCATATTTTTTCGTCGACGATAACGATCGTCACGTTAATGTGAATGGTCAGCGTTATCGCGCCATGATTATTCGCACCTTTTATTTTTTGCCCGAATTGGAAGATATGGACTTGGACGACATGTGGTCTCAACAGGATGATGCCATAAGCCACACAGTACACGCTACAATCGATTTATTGAAGAGTAAGTATGGCGAGCGTGTTATCTCAAGAAATGGGCCAGTCGATTGTCCGCCTCGTTCGTGCGATTTAACGCCGCTTGATTATTTTCTGTGGGGCTACGTTAAGTCATTGGTTTATGTCAACACGCCGACGTCGTTAGAAGAGCTCAGAGCCAACATTGAACCCGAAATAGCGGCCGTTTCGGCCAAAATATGTGGCCGCGTCGTTGGAAATTGGGCCCAATGAATCGACCGCTGCAAACGTGCCCGCGGTGGCCATATGAACGAAGTCGAGTTCCATTGATAAATGTTTTGATTGTACTTCAAGCCGATAATAAAGTTTTTGAAATATCTCAAATGGTTTGCGTTTTATTTGAAAAAAAAAGTTGTCAATTGGAAAACACTTTATGCTCTTTGTTACTCAGAAGTTAATTTTTAGATTTTTTTTAAGAAAAAAATGTTTCAGTTCTGTTTTTGTAATACCTAAGTTAAAAATCTCAATTTTGGAGGCTGATAGTCTATTGGTGAGCCGGTGGTTTATGCGTCCAAAAGTTTAACTGACACTGAGATCAGGTAGGCACAGATTCAAAAAGAGTTGTCGACCGCGGTGAATGCTTGCGAAAAGTTTAATAATTACATTTATGGATATCATTTCAGCATACACTCCGATCATAAGCTTGGTGGCTTTATTGAAAATATATGTTGGCGAAATACACTCTACTCGCTTGCAACGTATGAAATTGAAACTTTCATAATACCAATATAATTTAGGCATAAAATATTTGCTTGGTCTTGGACACGGTCTTACAATCCCTTATATTGCTATATTCTGAGGGATGGCCATTGAATAACTCCAATCGCCAGAGAGTATACGGTTCTTTTGGCAATTTAAAGACAAGATATACTTATGGTTCTTACTTATGGAAGATGGTTCCCAATGCTAAAGCGACTCCGACTAGCCTTAGAAAATATGATTTTAAATGTCGACATTGTGAACAATATAGATCAGAAAAGAAAAAGAATGCATTGATTCCACATCCATTGCCTAGTCCTCCTTTATAAAAGGTGATAATGGATTGTGTTGATTATGGAGGAAAATCGTATTTGGTTGCAACCGATTACTATTCAAAATAGATAAAACTTTATTTAGTCACAGATAAAAGTTCCGCAGGTTAATACAAATAAACAAAATATTCTCAATCCATGGTATTCCCCTGAAAATTGCTTCCGATAACATAGAAATTTTGCAGAAAAGTCAAACTTCGATTTCAGATATCAAAGATCAAATGGTCAGCAGAAAATGCAGTCCATATTACAAAATGCATACTAAAAAAATGGCAAAGCCGAGGATAGCTCAGATGCAGCTCTATTAGAGTATAGGAGTACACCCATTCAAGGAATCGGGTATTCACCAGTAGAAATGCTTCTGAGCCCTAACTTAAAGAAGTGGCTTCAAATAAAAGATGAATATCTTTTACCAAAAATTCCTTTAACTTTGCATGCATTATAAGAATAATTTCCGGAAAAAAACATTAAAACACAATAATAGCACACGACCAAGTGGAGCGAAATGGAGCTTAAGGAAGGAGAAAATGTAGTGTACACATAATTGCCTGCTACACAAGTGCCTGCCTCTCAAAATATTGATAACTCTTTCAGTGAATTAAATTCAGATAATAACCGAAAGAAAGTTACCTCATCTACGTCCAGAAATCTAAACCATGTTGATCAGGACTCATTGCGTTAACCTAGGATAGAAGTGTATATCACAAGATCAGTCGCATAAGTAAAAGAACTAATTTCCATAGATCTGAATAACTTTTAAATAGGTACCAATATTTTAGTAAAGTAATTTTTAATTCTTTTAAGGTTTTTTTGTAATGTTATTTTCTTTCTATTAAATCTGCATATCTATACTAATGAATTGTTAATTTTATTTAAAGGAGGGAGATGACGTATAATGGGCTTATGATGATTTCCTTTAAATAATAGTTATAAACACACTTAAACGTCAGCAGATGTACTACCAACTAATCAATATAACTTAGTGTGATGGTCTCAGTATTTGACGATGAAGTTAGCTGTAATAAGTAAGTAAATAAAGAAAGTGCAGTAAATTACAAATTAACACCTTCTTGTCGAATGCGCCTTTAATTCTGCCTACCAGATTTTGAAGCCCATTCTTGCAGAATCCATGTAACACCTTAGGCATATGATATATTTACAATGTAGTTTTTTGCACATGTAGCTCGACCATTCTCTCCACGCTCTTCAACAAGAAGGAATTCAGACATATACATACATACTTATATCTGAAGCCCTTAGTTATGTGGAGAATTGAAATCGTACCCGTCGTGCAAGAACAACTGTGAGCTTTGACACAGGAACTTAACTCCGCCTGTCTTTAGCAGCACGTTAACTTTACCAATTTTCTGTAGAAAATGCATGAAAGTGACCATGAATTTAACCGAAAATTTATTTTGAACGATTTCTACGGAGTAGAAAATCTTAAAATAACGTGTAACATTCGGGAACTAAGTTGTTGCAACTGAATATCATGTGACTTCTTCTTTGGGGCTACGAGTATGGAAAGGAGTAGGCTTATGTCAACGCTCTCCGGTTAATGCAATCACCCTTCATCTTAATTGTAAGCAAGACCCTACCGACGTGATGATGCACGCGGTTATGTGTTTATTCCTTTTTTTTTACTAATGGACAACGGTTTTGTTGAAAGAAGGCGCTCTAGTCGAGTTCATTTCCGTACTCATTTCCCTAAGGGAGTAGTCTCATGTTCGATCTTCAAAAACTCGATTTTGTTTTGCATATTTTCAAAGTATAATAAGTTGAAAATATATTATGAACATTTTAGATCGACACACTAAGTCATTTTAAAGTTACAGCAAATAATAGGCGAGAGTGTAGCCTGCAACTGCGGGGATTCTAAAAAACTTTAAGCGCGACTTTCTCGAAACTATTTTATCCGTCAGCCTAGATAATTAAAAAAAAACTATTGGACCGATTCGGCTGAAATTCATGAATGGTTCTGTCCAGTACCAGAATTCGATTTCTTGATCCACTTTTTTTTATCTCGATTTTAAGCAAAAACCAGTCGATTTTTGAATTTTTTTTTCATGACCGCCATTTTGTTATTTTTCACTCAAATCTTTTAAATATACTACGGGACAAGAATGACAACCCTACTGAATAATAATCTTTTTGGAATTTTAATTTCAGAAGATTACAAAATGACCAATCAGGGAGGCCAGCCACCTACTTTTTTTTCAGGAGACCTATTTTACCTCACCAAAATGACGTTAAAATATTGTGTTTTTACATAACAAATTTTTTTTTGTATTATTCAAAAGCTAAAAAATATACTTATCATTGGAAAATGAAATATTCCGCAAAAGAAAAATCCTTAGAAACCATCAAAATTTAACCTTGGACGTGAGACTACCCCCTTAAAAGGTGTTACAGTCGGTTGGATCATAAAATCAAGCAATAAACATATCCATCTAGTGCGGTCTTTGACCACCTGAAGAAGATTTTTGAGAGTAATGGGATTTTTATTAGAGTAATTAGCGAAGCCGAATTTCTGAGTAATTTAAGGTCAGAGCTATCTATGAGGGTTGTCTGAAAAGTTTCCGACCGAACAATGGCACAAGACATTTTTTCTCAAACTCTACACACTTCTCCCAGCGATGCTCCCATCTCTCTAACCCGTCCCAATAGTACTTGGCGTTTTTATCTGCAAAATAATTGTTCACGAGAGTGATTGCCTCCTCATTTGACGAAAATCTCTGTCCTCCGGGCGAAGTTTTTAGATGAGGGAACAAAAAGAAGTCGCTTGGGGCTAGATCTGGTGAATGAGGCGGATGATCAAGCAGTTCAAACCATAATTCATGGATCTTCGCCATGGCAACCGCTGAGGTGTGAGACGGCTCGTTGTATTATTGAAACAGGATTTTCTTTATCTGCAAATGTGGCCATTTTTTCGCAATTTCTGCCTTCAGCTGGGCAAGTAATGATGCGTAGTATGCTCCCAACTATTCCAAAAAACAGTCGATATCACTTTCCCAGCCGAAAAAGCAGTTTTTTCTTTTTTTTAGAGCCAGCTCGCCTTTTGCAGTCCACTGTTTTTACTGAATTTTTGTTTCGGGCGTATAATGGTGTATCCAAGTTTCATCTACAGTAATTAATCGGCGGCAAAACTCGAATTTATTGCGCCTAAACTGCGCCAACAGAGCGTTGGAAATGTTCATTCGAACAGGTTTTGGTCTAACGTAAGCAAACGCGGCACCCAACGCGCGAACAGCTTTCTCATTCCCAAAACTTGATTTAATATGTAACAAACACGTTCTTTGGACATTTTCTTAACCTCTACTATCTCTCTCACTTTAATTCGGCGGTCGTCTAACACCATTTGGTGAACTTTAGCAATGTTATCGTCAGTGGTTGCAGTTTTTCGACGTCCCGAACGTTCATCATCTCCCAAGCTCTTACGGCCACGTTTAAATTCAGCTGCCCAAAATTTCACTGTTGTAAATGATGGTGCAGAGTTTGATTTGCGTAGGCGTATTGCCTTTCAAAAACAAGAATTTAATAACAGCTCGATACTCAATTTTTTCCATTTTCACAAAAAACACTCACATCGACTCACTCAAAAGACTGTCAACTAAAAACTGCGCGTCTAAAATGACTGAAACTTCGGTAAGTAACTGTCAAAAGATGCACAAATAGCATTCACTAGCTTTTACTGACGAGTGCCGCTATCTTTACGTTGCGGTCGGAAACCTTTCAGAAAACCCTCGTATTGAGCAATGCGGTACGAATATTTTTGCCACTTCTTCTTCTTATAGATTTAGCGTTTGATGATCCGAAGACAAAGACAAAACGGCAAAAAAGCCCAATGTCCCATAGACCATTCAACTTAGACAATGATAGCCAAAACTCCCAACCACCTCACCAAAACGAGGTAAGGATAGATAAAAGCCGACAAATCAGCTGGACCTGACGGCTTACCGGTCGGGGTATTCCAATCTACTGGAAACGACTTTACGGAGAGCATGCACCAACTCATTCCTCAGATCTAGTCAGAAGAGTGTATATCTGATGAACGGAGTCTCAGCACCATTTGCCCGATCCTATCAGAAAACTGCGCATCAATCGCCTGAGATGGCTAAGTCATGTAGAGGACACCAATGCTGCGGCTCGCAGATCTTCGAATCTATCCCGGAGGAACAAGACAGTATGCCTTACCCTAGGTGGCGCGTAGAAATAGAAGGGTATTTCAACCGACTTGGACTAACTGAAGAGGCTTGTTAGTTGAGGACCGGGTTCACTCCGAATTGTAGCGCCACCTAAGTACTCGTAAGTAAGTAAGTCTTGATTTATCGGATTTGATGTTACACTAGAGATTGGAGCAGGTCGGTGGGGTGTTCTATGATTCAAATCTATTACTGATTTATAATATACATATGTACATATCTGAAAGGACACTGAACTTCGCAAATGGAAATATCGGAATCAGAGCTGGCTAGGGTGGTAATTTTTTCTCGGAAAATATATTGTATGAATTCAGAGCTCAAATTTCTACGAAAAGTCGCAGTAAGGCCAAAGGAGAAGTCACCGCACTTGGATCTATTGAGTATATCCTGTCTGCTTATGTGGCAGATCCAGAAACGTCTGCAGTGTCCACTTCCTTCGTTTATTAAACATATCAATTCCCTATCAATTGCAACTTTGTTTCCTACAATAATTAACAGTTCCAGTAACACAACGATTACCTCCGCGCTAAATATACTCTCTCTCTCTACTCACTAATTTTAGGAATTTTTTTTAGAGAGCGAGAGCACGTGACAAATTACCAAAACAAAACACTCTCATACTTTCGCAAGAGTGCAGAAATTTCTCTAATTTACCATCCACAATAACTGCATCCATCCTCAACAGTTGCGTTCCACAAGACCCCAATTGAGAGCGTATCATACTTGGATACCAAAAATTGAGAGACACAGCAGGAGAGAACAATTTCCCAAATGTTAACTGTACAAAAAAAAAATTATAATAAAATTTCCCATCGTCGCAATAGAGATACAAAAAGTACTCAGCATACAGCATCCAGAAGATATCTCAGCACTGCCTCCCATATCCGATGGCATGAGATGAAACCGATTCCAGAGTTTTCAGTCTTCGTGCGAATTTTACGAATCGTAGGTCGGTGTAAGCGACAGCCTGTCATCGTCGTATTGTTATTTATCGAGTCGGGTATTTCACGGATTCGTTATCGTCGGTGATTTTTTATTTTTATTTTTTTTTAACTGGTGTTCGTGGTTGCGTGAAACCGAGTAGAAGAAGAAAAAAAAAAATATAAAAGTATTGTGTTTGTGTGGGCTTTTGTGCTTGTATCCTTACGCGATCCTTTGAGGAGAGTAATAATTACGATTTACGATTCACAATTTACGAGTACGACTTACGAGTATGATGTGGAAATTCCTATGAAGATGGTAAATGGATTAAAAAAAAGAATTATAAGAAAATCCTTTGAAAAGATCTTTTAAAAAACCGAAGCTTCAAAGCCACATCCCTTATCTTTGCATACCAATTTTTAGGATTAACTGAGGCTTGTTTTAATTTTCTTCTTTTACGACAAGTAAATTGTCCTCCTACGCGTCTGGGAAGAGATGAATAGTCTAATATTGGCAAAGGCCATGTGAGGGGATTCATCTATCGACAAACCAACATTTGCCCGGTTATCCTTGTTTTTCGAATATGGTACAATACATTGCAGATCAAACTGAAGCATGTTCTTTGGTTATTTGTTGGTTATCCTTTGCCAATTTTACTGTTCTTGTGGTAAGGGATGAGAATGTGTTATGTCAGTGGATAAAAGTTCCCCGGCTTGTGTTCTGCTCATTACACTTAACACAGTGCCATTATCCTTTGTCGGAGCGCCTCATTGTCACCACAATAGTTTGTAAGCAAGTTGGAGTACGAATATTTGCCCTCATATCCTGCGGTGAGGATGGCGGCTGAATTCTTATCCTACTTCCTTCACCTCCTAGACCTCTAGACATATCTAAAAAGATTCAAATAAAAAGGATTACATAATACGAGTACGAGTAAGAGTAACGCCGATGTTCATATTAGTGAATGTCAGTACAAGTACAAGTACAAGTACAAGTATGTACGAGTACAAGTGCGAGGTTATGAATATAAAAAGGATATTCTAGGCGCTACAACAAAACGAGAATGTTTTTGTGTCATCGTTGTCATTGTCATTGCCGCGTGTTGTTTTGGCTCCTCCTTCATATAATGTACAAACGTATCTCCTCCCAGAGCTCCTATCCATCGGATCTCGTTTTGTTTGCGAAACCTAAGCCAGTAAATGGGTTGTGTTGTATCCTTATTGTTTTGTTCCTATTGTGGTGGGCTTCTATGGTGGGAGTACGTGATAAATAAAAAATCAACAACAACAATAACCGCCTGTCAATTCGATACTCAGCATGTTCGTGAAAGTTTTGAAATTCAAATTCAAAAGCGTGTTCTGCCTTATCTACCGATAATCCCTTTTCATACTTTTTTTTTGTTTTTTTTGTGTAAATTGAAACCTAGGATAAAATTAATAATCAAGTTAAGAAATTAAAACAACAGCAGAAGCTGGAAAATATGTGCGAAGAAAGGAAAATTCGTGTGAACGTGAAGAGAGAAGAAATCAGTGCGTGGCATAGGTACCCATCGAGAAGGAGTATCTTGTGAATGTTTTATGTATGAATACTACTTCCGGTGGTCATTATGGTGGCCGTGACAAAATGTTTAGGAAAAGTGTGTAATTAATATGAAATGTGATTCCTATTTGTGATGTTTCTACTCCTGGTAACTGGCTTCGAATTATCACAAGAGCTGTTCCACCCATTAAAAGAAAAGAACTTAATGATGAGTTATTTGGTGTTATTATTATTTTTTTTTTTTCTGTTTTATCCTTCTTCATTATTTATGTATATTTGCATTTTCTGTGCGTTTTTGTTATTTGATTTTCTTTGGGATTTTGGTGCTTTTAGATACCCACCCAGTCCAATGGAGAAAGCAAACTCAAACAAGGATAACAAGATTGAAGAGCATGAACATTGCGGTGAGGTTTCGTTTTTCTTACTTACTTTTTTGGTCGTCTTTCTCAAGGATCTACATAGATTTTTATCTTTTCGGTGTGTTGCGTCCTGTACGAGTACGAGTATCTTGCGGTTTTATATATCATATCTTGTGTCGTCGTGTCTTCTGTTTCCATCAGAAAGGGGACCAAGAAAAAAAACTGTAGAATGTTAAAGGAAAATATTTACTTAATTAATTGAAGAGGATCAAGATAATTTACTGGGATTATATTATTATTCAATTTTTCCTCTTTTTTTATTTTTATTGTTTGTCCTAGTACTGGTCACAGTTATCAGGGTGTCTCAAAAGATGTAAAAGGAGTTACAGTATGATACTTGAAAGCGGTCCAGGTGTTTAATTTTAAATTTGTTTGAGTTTTTGGTTTTTTATTTCAAAATTTGGTTGGCTGAGTATTTTTCTTTTGTAATCTCAAGGATATTAATTAAAATGAGGAGAGAAACATGAGAACAGGAATATTGAAACAAAAAAATATTTTTAAGCAGATAATGGTGGGATGAATGATTAAAGGAATGTTGATAATGGTAATGGGCCATTGTCTGGTAAAGATGATGGATTTTTGTTTTTGTTTAAATTTGATGTGCTTTTCGAAGTTGTTATTGAGATATTTGTGAGGAGATTTTTTTTTTTTAAATAATGTGATTAATAAGGAAACTTTTCTGTAGTCGTTGTTGAATGAATTCTAAGCGCTGATTTATGAGAAGAATTTTGAGTAACCTTCCATAGATTTGATTGCCCTTTGTTAGTTCTTGCCGATGTTGTAGTTAGTTAAACTAAAGCATTAAAAAGGCTTTAATACAGATTTCTTTTTCTGTAGAGGGCTAAAATTAGTGCAAGTTTAGTTATCGAATTTCATGGTAATTCCAAAAATTACTTCTAGGCTTTTGAAATCAAGTAGATGGTCTCGGTGATGAACTACGAGTAGTTGCGAATTGTCCAAGTTGATGTGATTTACACAGTTTTTGATAAGGCAAACTCTCTTAGAAAAACTAAGTTACCCGGCTTTAATACCTCATTGTGGCAATGGATTAAGCCCTATTGCATGGAACGAAACAATATGTAGTTATTGGAAATTTTAGTTTTCTCTGGTGTTCCAGAAGAAAGCCATCTAGATCCAAACTTATTCTTATTTTTCATCAATTATTTGGCGAATCTATTATGGCATTATTTTTGATTTTTTTAATTTGTGCCAATTTATATATCCACGAGGGAATCAGACCACTCGTTCCTTGTTACACTTTATAAAGTCATGGCAGGGTCTTCTAAGGCGGGATCATGTCGGTGGTTCCAAAACTTAATGCAGACTTGGCCTGTTATCGTTTCCACTCAATAGCGCAATCTGTTGATAAGGTATTCTGGGGCTTATTTATCATTCAGTCATTTTTCTGTCATATGAGCGAAAATCACCAGCTATTACTAGGAGATCATGTCCTGAGCCATGTACGTACGACTACTTACATACATTCGTTTTTCCAGCGATATGCGCGAAACGGCTAGCTCGAATCAAGCGTAATCGTGAAATCCAATTTGCGACTAATTTATCGAGCAACTTATCGAGTATATCAGTAATAACACGGCGAATGTTGACTTTCAAATCGTCCAATGTCTCTGGTTTATCGGAATAGACTAGTGACTTCACATACCCCCAAGAAAGTAACAGATCACAGGATCGTGGAGTTCAGTTCCCAGGTGCATTACACGAAATTATACGCTCAGCAAATGTTTTCCGCAATAAATTGTTGGTGTCGCGCGCCGTGTGGCATGTTGCGCCATGATGTTGAAACCAAAGCTCTGTCACGTCAATGCCATTCAACTGAGCAACGAAGAAGTCAGAAATCATGTTTCTATAGCGCTTTCCATTGACGGTAACATTTTGGCCGGCATCATCCTTAAAGAAATGTGGGCCGATGATTCCACCAGCCCATAAAGCACACCAAAGAGTGAGTGTTAATGGTTTTCTCCACTCCAAATTCGGCAGTTTTGCTTGCTTACATATCCATTTAACCAAACATGGGTCTCATCGGAGAACAAAATTTTGCGTTCAAAATGAGGATCAAGCGGAATCATGTTTTCGGCTCATTCACCGTGCGTATTATCCACTAGAGTGTTTGCGGTGCAAAAACGATTAATCGTGTTCCGAATAACTTGCTAAGATGGACGATTAAGTCGACCGTAAAATGGACGTAGCGCACGAAAAGTTTAGCGAACCGAACCATAGCTTTCAAAATAAGTTTGCACAATTTGCTCGCGTTGTTCTGGCGTTAATCTATTCATCGTAAACACCCTTTAAAAGGCAGAAGCTCCACAGAAAGAAGAGGTGCTAACTATTGTAGGAACGGATTTGAGTAGAAGCCTTAAAGAATAATGGCTATGAAAAAGGTAGTATTAATGAGTATTATTAAGGTTTGCTAAATTTTTGAGTGGTAAATATAGTCCTAGGAATAGTGCCGTAAAAGATGAACTTTCTCGTCGCTCTTATATCACTGAAACAGCGGGGTTATCTTATATTTCGCACCATTGTTGAACTGCCAAATACTCAACTAGGAGTATCGATTACACACTCTCACAATGTGTTGAAATAGTGAAAATTCATAAACTTTTGGTCATTATCAAGCGCCTTTTCGCACAGTTATGGAAATGTATTCAATAAATTTAAACGTCTCGGACAGGTTAGTCAGGCAAAGACTTCAACTCGTGTTCGTACCGCAAGGTCAGCTGTAAATATTGCCACTGTAGCTGAGAGTGAGACTGGGAACCCAGGTGTGTTTATTTCGAAGCCACTAGAGGAATTGGGCCTGTCCGCAAACATTAAGATTTTTTACACAAAATTATTCCGAGTACTGAGGCTGGATACGTCAACAAACAAAGCTGTCATATCTTGCGCTCCGAAAACCCAAGAAAAATACGAGTAGTGGAACAACTTCTCTATCCACAACGAATGATACCAGTAGTTTGGTGCTGGTTTTTGGGCTGGCGGTATCAGTGGGCCATATTGTTTCGAAAATGATACTGGTGCAACCATTTCAGTGAATAGATTGGCAGTACATTTATTTTCTCATACTTTATACCGTAGAATAAGTGAACTCATCGATTAGCTTTGAAAAAACTTTGCTTGTACCTTTTACAATGATATGAGTATATAAAGAGAAACGTCTTGTATTAAGTAAAAGCGGGAAGGAGCGGTGGGAGAAGATTTGACAATTTACTAACGTAGTTCATTAATGAGTATGTGTATTCACCTTGCCGCGATATAACATATTTTGTGTACAGGTAGCTTCAAATATGACCTTAATAGCAAAAACCATCTCAATCCGAAACTACTAAGTAGTACCAGCTATGAGTGCGACGACTTCGTGATCAAATCAGTAAGTTCCGAACCACACGTCAGTAACTCCAACGACTTAGTTAGAGATCTGAAATAGTGGAATTAACTTGAAGCAAATGTTAGAATCAGTGATCAATGAAAGATTGGAGGACGGACTTTGCTATTGTAATGATGTGAAGGGCTAATTTGATGTAATCGGAATTCCATGCGTTCATTCCGATTGGAGTCTTTTGATAGAGAGTGCCACAAAATGTTCAAAAGCTGTCCTTCTCCACAATGGTAATAAATTTCCATTTACGAGTATGCCTTTCGCTCATTCCGTAATACTCAAAGAATATTACGATAGCGTGAAAATGGTGCTGGTATATGGTATAGATATATACCTGGCTAGTGATAGCGATTCTACTATGGTTGGCTTTTTGGTGCAGACACTTGCTACCTTTTTCAATTACCAGCAGCACCCATGGCCTAACCGATCCAAGTTCGAGATAGGAAAACATAATGTTAAATTTGACGTAAGTACATATTGATGCCTCCACTGCTCTACGAGTAAGTCATCCGAAGCCAAAGTAAAAGCTAGTATTTTCGTTGGTCTATAAATAAAGAAGATATAGAAGATACTCATGAAAGACGAGAATGGAACAGGCTTAAAGTCTGCCATGCAACACGCCTACCAACGCGGAGGATCCTACGAGAGAGCTCTTCACACTCTGGTAGGAAGAATTGAAGGCGTATTCGACAAGAATACTCGACAGGAATACGCCTTGGGCATTTTCATCGACATTGAGGGTGCTTTCGACAACGCAACTATTGACAAAACATTAGTTTTGTGGAAGAAAGCAATGTTGGTGAATAGGACATTGATTGCGGATGCTGTCTGCTCCCAATATGTGGTGGCGGGAGTATTCAGGGCTTACCCGCAAAGATGCGTTCTGTCTCCACTGCTATGGTGAATGTTAGTCGGCTCACTGCTCAATGCACTCAATAGTTTTAACGTCTATGCATAAGCATGTGTGGATGATGTAGCTGTACTGTCTGTTGAATCGTGTCTATCGACTGACTGTCGCTATGGGGTTCAGTTAATCCTCTCAAAACTGAGGTTGTTCTCTTTACGAGAAGGAGGAAGCTGCCTGGTCATGATGAGTCACATCTCGTGCTTAAAGATATTTCCATCCAATTCTCCAAAGCAGCTAAGTATTTGGGTGTTATCCTGGGTGACAAACTTCTCTGAACTAAACATGTTACGTCGAAAGCATCTAAGGCGCTGTCGGCCTTCTGGCAGAGCAGAGAAGCGATCGGCATAGCATGGGGCTTGTCACCGAGAAGGGTCCTTTGGATCTACATGGCTATGATAAGGCCAATTATACAATATGCCTCGCTTGTCTGGTGGAATAAGCTCTTGCGAAAATACGTTATTGCTGCTTTTATCAGACTCCAACAAATGGTTTGTCTCGGATGCCAGCACTCTTGGCTCCATTCTAGACGCATTGATAAATCTCCCTCCCTTGATATTCATATCATCGGCTGTACTCTCAAAGCCATCTTCCGTTTAGAAGTGGTCTATGGTACAATGCGTACTGGAGCTTTGATGACCTTACGCGTCAGATATCTTATGACTCTGGTTTTATGGACATGCCGTCCGATGCAATGACACCAGAACTCCTGTTGCCGAAAAAATATGAAATCGACTTTCCCTGTGCCCAGAACTGGTTTCGGCCAGAATCTGAGCCAGGCCAGGAATGCGATCGGGTCTTCACGGACCAATATAGGATATGACACTGGTGTCTTCACGTTAGGAAATCTTGCATACGAGTATGTCTTCCAAGCGGAGATTTATGCAATCCTGATGGCAGCGAACTATATTGCGGATAACCGGCCTAGGAAGCATTTGTATCTGTAGCTATAGCCAAGCTTAGAGCCTTACTGAATCCTTCCGATGAACTTAGCAGACAAGGTTCAGAGGAGAGTTTTTCAGGACTCTAAATTAGATTGGATCTGCCTGCGTCCTCAATTAAGGCTTCCATTGACATATGAGCGCAACTGTAGATGGCATATCTTCCCGGGCCGAAGGCAGACCAAACGAATGCTTCCCGACGTCCTTAGGAAAACAGCGGCCTTTCTGCTGCCCCTCAGTAGCAAACACTGCAGATTGATTATTGGCGTCGTGACAGGGTACTACACTCTTGCAAAGCACTTAAATGTGTTGGGCATAAGTGACACAGCATCCAGGGATGCTTGCTGTGAAAGTAATGACGACACCGCGGAATACTATCTCTGTAAATGTCCGGTATACGCTCGCATAAGGCTACTGGTACTCGGCGCTGACGTGGCGGGTGTTGGTACGGTAGGTACCTCATCACTGCAACGCTTACTCATCTTACTTCGTTAGACTGAAAGATTTCATTAAAAACAACTTTCAAAGAGTACAATGGACTATGATAGTTCTTTGCCTGACTGCTATATTCCTACAGAAAACAAAAAAGAATTCCACAGACGAATAGAACGAAAAATTGCCGTTCCGTAACTTGATTTGCAATACGCGGTACAATTAAACTAAATGAACAATTAGTTGCGAGAAACTTAGATTGTCGTATAAATATTGAGGTTGGTTGCTTGTTATTATCTTTAATTAGTATTTAATTGCGCAGTAGTCTACATATCTATCAAGTGTACAACAAAGGTTATATTTCGTGTAAGCTGACACACGAGCATAACGTTTCAGGCCATATATATACATATTTATTGTACATTAGTGTTGGGAACTATCGAATAGAAATAATCGACTTATTCGATTGTTGCTGAATATTCATTTATTCGATAATTATCAAAAATCATTTAATTACTATTTTTTCAGAAATCATTCGATGTTTGTCATACCAATCAAGTGTGGACTATCGGGTTGGGAGCAATATTCCGTTGGCTTTCATACCAATGAATGATTTTATGGGCTTTGAACTATTGGGGTTGTAAAAATATTCGAATGTTTTTCTTCTGAATGATTGATTTTTGAACTTGTTACAGTTTGGACTATCGGTTCGTTTGAAAGAAATGTTCGAATGTTACTGTTAACAAATGTATCCCAACTAATTGTTTATATAAACAACTTAAAAACTGAACGACGTTACTCAACTTAAATTATTTCATAAAATTGTATTAAACATTGTCGATTTACCTTATGGTTCGATCCGGCTTTATTGTATAACTTTTAAATTCGATTTCTGTTGCTCTTAAATTGAATGTATGCAAATTGCACTTAGATGTGCTTGTGTTCTTCTAGACACCGTGTCGCAGGTCTCCTCTGTGACTGAACATTTGATAAAAAGGTTGGGTCTACGTCGGGAGCAAACTCGCTTACCAATATCAGCTATCTCTTCAGTTGAAGCTAGTGTAACGCATTGAATTCCACATATTATCCTTTTGGGAAATTGAGGAGGTTCCAAACAAATCACTGATCACAATAGGGGAGGATAAAGTACAATATATTCCCATTTTTCCAAAACCTTTGCTAATACCATTTATGGGGCTTTATCTAGCCTTTTTGCAATGGAGCGCCACTTTGCACGAACAATAATAAAATCCTACAGTTAGAATACACAATTTTAATGAAGGCGACGCTCAGGCATATGGAGCTAATTCCAGAGGATGAAGTACAATAGAACCCACATCGGGAAGCATTTTTTTGTTTGCCGCACCATCACTAACAAAATTAGAGTTGTGATCGATGGTTCCCATAATGATGCTACGAATCAAAGTCTTAAAGAAATGCTGCATATCGGAATTCCTTTTCAAAGAAATCTAATTAACGTTTGGCTTCGCTTACAGCTGCATAGGCTGCATAGATACGTGTTTTTTGTGCGGACGTAGTTAAAATGTTCCGGAAAATATAGGTACATCCAAAATATAGGGACTTCCAGAGAATTGTATGGAGAGATTGTTCTGATGACCCAATATCACACTTTCACTTGTTCGGTACACCCACAATCACATGTGGCATTTAGCCAGCTCCTTACTTGTCAATGAGAGTTCTTCGTCAAATAGCATTTGATTATGCACATCAGTTTCCCTGTGCGTCACATGCAATCTTGAATGACATGTATGTGGACGATATTATGACCGGATCTGAATCATTGTCCGAGACTTTAGATTTGACATCCTCATAGGAATATTTTTTTTTACATATGATCGCTTTAGAGATGAAATTTTTTTCCATGAAGCGGAAATTCTTTTCGGAGGTTGTAAGGATTATTGATCCACTACGATTTTTGACACCTTCCACTATTCTATTTAAAACACTTTTCCGGGAGCTGTGGAGTTCATTAGCCTTTGATATAATTGAAAGATGCCTCAGAAAAGGCGTATTCCGCAGTAGTTTACTCTCGATGTTTAGAAGATGGAACCATTCAAGTTCAACTAGTAGCAGATAAGAAACGCGTTGCTCCTGTAAAACAGCTCTCGATTCCTCGTTTGGAACTTTGTGGGGCGCTACTATTGTGTCGATTAATCAACCTTATTCAATCATCAGTCGAAGTAAGTCCAGTTCGAGTATATGCCTTCATTGACTTCCCGATAGTATTGTCTTGGCTCTCTTCTCACCCTCGACGATGGGACACCTTCGTAGTAAATCGTATTTCAGAGATATTGTCTGCAGAGCCTCGACCTTCTTGGAATTATGTTATGCTCGCTTGACAATGCTGAAAATTGCGTTTCACTAAGAGTAGAACCCAAAAAACAGATGGATCTGGAGATTTGGTAGAAGGGTCGTTTTTGGCTTTGCCATGATTCTACTCACTGACCAATGAGTAGTGAAATTGTTGTTAAAAATATTCTTGAAGAAAGGAAAGGGTTGATGGCAGTGCACGTTTCTACCCCGGTTCAGTAGTTTTTGGAAAATTTGTCGGTCAACGCATCATCGTGGAAAAAACTAATAAGAATAGTGGCATTTGTACCTAGATTTGTTAGCTTTGGTGATCAGCCAAAGGCTGAAAGCAGAATGAGTTTAAATGAGTTTAATACTGAAATAAGCTGTCTCAGGATAGAACGACGTATTTTTAAGGAATCTAAGCTATTGTCATTATCGATAGTCGAATTCATTCGACACTAATCTACATAGCGTAAAATATTATTAAAAGCAACATTAAGCGTGCGTTTAATAAAAGTACAACAGAACAACAAGGCATCTCGCAGCCGTATGTTATCAGGGTAATTATTAAGGTCTTCACCAGCTAGCATCTATTAACTTGGGTCACCCCCAATTTAATGATTAGTTAAACTAGACGCGGAGATTTTTGGCTTTCCTTATAAATTCGATTCGGGCATTCCCAAGCTTGATTAGAGGGAGACTGGTTCTGTTTACGCATAACCATTTCGATTTATTCGGTTGAGTGGTTTTCCTTTGTGCAGCTAATGAAGGTACAGAAACCCCGTTTCATTTCACCTTGGTTAAGTGCCATTTCACTGACAGCTCTACTAACCTCGTTAGTTAGACCAAGATTTTACTAGTCTTATTGCATTTTAGTGATGCAATTATTATTCTTTGCACCCCCACTTCGAAGTTCGGCTGGTTATTGGCCCTCTGTAGCTTTTGAACCGCTTTTTCTAATGACCATTGCATCGTTGAACATTACATGACTGATTTACTTAGACTAAAGCATCTTATTGCGGAGATTTCCTCACTGACTTGGATAGTTAACAAAGTGATGCGCCTAGCATGGAATTCATAAAAGAGGGGACAGTGGGACCAATGTCAACAGCAACGGGCAGAACATGTGGCTCATGTTGCATTACTTACTCAACTATCCTAGAAGGCAATTTAAAACGTTTTTACCGTCCAAAAACAGAGCTATATTTGGGCCTTAGTTTTTTTTTTAAACTATGGAAAAGTAATATTAGCTAAAGTGTATTGCCGAATGAGCGACGGGTTACTGTTGCTACAACTGTAGCTGTTTCCTGGATAAAACAACAAATTATAAACCTCTTTCAGCTAGACGGTGCTACTTCGTACATCTCTGCTTTTCAATGGAGAAGTTTAGGTCTATTTTTCAGAGTAAATTAATAAGCAAATATGGTGACACTTTTGGACCTTACACAATGCGTGGTGTGAGAATACCTCAAGTCCAAGTCTTACAATAAAAATTCTCGAACGATTCAGATCATACAGGCAATTATCCTTATATTTTCGAGTTCAAGGCCCGACTTCAAGACACAGTTATCTTTATTTAATGTAAAATTGTATAATTTGACATCCTTGCTGCGAGAGTAATATAACAAAGTAACGACAGGGCTGCTTAATATTGCCATCATGATTAGAGCTTCCTACTTGTAAATAAAATGGCGATGTCAGACTATTAAACGACGATAAAACATTTTCTAAGAAATCAATACAATTCGAATTATTTCTATTGAATGGGAACAGATTTATTCGTGCCAAATGAAGGAAAGATAGTATCCAAAGGCTTAAATATCTGAAATCCTTTCGGATGGCCTTGATTTGATTTTCAGTAAGGACACGATTAATCTGAATAGATATTATCAAATTGTCATTAATCCAGGAACTCACATTCAGTACGTTTTCAATTTGCTGACTTGAGATCTATTCATTATTTTGGAGTCATAATGTCTCGCCATATTGTTTATGGGGCGCAAGAGCTTCGAATTCACAATAATGCTAATGTTTTGGGTTGTATTTGAAATTACAACATTTGTGTGATATTTATTGGCAGTTTGGGATAGCGATTGCTCTCTTATGAGAAAGTGCCAAATTAAAACAATTGAACAAGGTAGAGGTACGGATACCACCCAGTTTTTGATGTAAGTACATTTTCAAAATATCGTATTTTTTGCTTTATATGGTATCGCGTATTGTTATAGATTTGTGTGGGAGATGGATACTTTAGCAGACGTCTAACGATATTTTATCGAATCTCGAATGTATGGCCTCGTTATTATCCCCTAAAATTGATAGGGCTTATATCGACACGTGTTAGACATGATGTACTCGTACAATATTTTATAAATGTACTTCTGCTTTACTTAAACGGAGCACAAAATAATAATGCTTGTGGAAAAAATGTAAGCAATTGGAGAAAGATGACATTGACCCACATATTTTGTCTCAAACGTTCACCATATTTTCTAAAGTTTAAAGGCTCTGATTTTCTGTAAGAGAGGCGTACGAAAAGTTTATTAAATATGATATACCAGAATTTTGAAATACGAGTAGATCAAAGGGATTTTTGCTACGGTTTTACGTAAGTCAAGGTAGAAGAAATAATATTAAGGTTTTTGGAAGCTGGGCCGCTTCCGTTGAGAGTGCAGGAGGACTTTAGAGCTTATGAACATGGGAAGGATGTGTACAGAGACCGTTTACAATATCGAAACCTGATATTTGTTGGAGGAAGAAGATCGCTATTGAGGTGTTCCAACAAGTTGATCCCCTTCTATTTGTGCGTGCCAACTTATGTAAGATCTACCCGAGGGGACAGAGATAAATTTAAAGACTCTGCGGACTGAAGCATTGGTGTCCATGCGCTCTACATATCCCAGAAATTTCGGGCGACTGATGCTCAGTTTTCTGACTAGGTCGATGTCATTGTACAGCTCGTCATTCAATCTTCCTCTCCGAAGCTCTTCGGCGCAAACGGGATCGAATATTTTTCGAAGAATTTTTCTATTTCATCCCCTTTCGATAGAGTCCAGGCTTCGGCGCCACAGAGTAGGACTGGGATGATTAAGCCCTTACTACTCAATAGCGTTCCTAGCTCACAGAAACAGCGATTGTAAGAGTGATCCTACATTTTATTTCTATCGAGGTGTTATTGCCAGAATTTATACCAGAGCCAAGGAAGACAAAGTCCTTTGCTATGCACCTCGAAATTGTAGCCACGTATTGTGACGTTCTGACGTTTGTCGATGTTGAGTGTTGGCAACATTTACGAGTATTTGGCTTTGCCCTCATTTACTGGTAAACCCATTTCATCCGTTTCAGTACTAGTGAACGCACAGGTGATATCTCACTGAGCTCTCCCAATTAAGTCGATATCGTGGCGTACGCTAGTAGGTAACACACTGTTGCAAGATTGTGCCTCGAGTGTTCGCTTGTGAGTTCGGCACAATTTTTTCCAGTATGATGCTAAAAAAGTCATTTGACAGCGCGGCAGCTTGTCGTTACCGACCGTCATTCTGCACAAACGGATAAGTTCGGCATGGGTATAGACATGGGAATATACGGCTGCTGATATATGCATCATTAAAATCGATGAAAAGATGATGGATATCGATTTGGACTTCTTGAGTTTTTTCCAGGATCCGCCGTAGATTTCGTCGATTATGGGCTTTCTTAGTCTATAACCGCACTAATATGGTCCAATCAGATTGTTGACAAAGGATTTCATACGTTCACATAATATGACGGAAAAGATCTTGTATCCGACGTTGATGAGACTTGTACCTCTATACTTGGCGCAATTGAGGGGGTCTACTTTTTTGTGGATCGGGCATATGGTGCTGAGATTCCATTAATCATGCATACACACTTCTGATCACATCTGAGAAATGAGTTTTTGCATGCTTTTCTCAAAATCATTTCCAGCAGCTTGTAAGCCGTCAGGTCAAGCTGATTGATTTAATTTTAGCTTAGATATGGCTATCCTTTCTTCATTATCGTCAGGTGGACGGAAGTTTTACCTATCATCGTCTATGTTGAATGGTCTGTTTTATCTGACAGCGGGATGTTGGACTTTTTCGCCATTACACAGTCTGAGGAAGAAGTTTTTCCATATTTTCGCCACCGACTAAAAATCTACTATAAGGTTTCGTTCTTTATCTCTACAGGCTTCTGTACGGGTTTTCTTGCCTTGAAACGTTCTTTTTGCTTGCTGGTCTCGTCCTATTTTTTTTCTTATGGTGAAGCAAATGTTCTTCCCATCTCTTCTGCTCATAGAACTTATGAACAGCTCTTGTCCTTTGTTGCAGCGGCGCTTTGTAGACTTCTTGTTTAGCTGTATATGATTGATAGCATTCTTCATCAAACCAAGGATTTTTTGGTGGTGTGCGGGTAAAACCAAGCACAATAGTTCCGGTGTCTTTGGTGGCACTTTGCTGATCTTCTGTACTTTCGGGAGATTTCAGGATAAGCGTTCGTCGAAGATTGTGGAAGTCTCTTCTGATTGCAGCTTTTCTATGTTATATTTTCTCACAATATTTCTTCTTTGTTTCAGCGGAATTCCGTATTCGCCACTTGGCTGTGGTGATCCGAATCAATGTTGGGACATTCGGACGAGCAAAATACTAAAGGCGTGTCTTTCGTATAACGCAAAATTATCAATTTGATTTAGTGTTTCGTACCGCCGCAAAGTCGGAGCATTCTGGTCAAAGGTTTGTTACAGCCGTAGTCAAAGTTGATGTGGAAGAGGGGTGCAGACCTACGGTTGCGTGGATTGGTACTAATGTATATCATTTCGAGCAGGGTAGGGCATTCAATACCACCAGTGAGTAGTTGATGAACAAAGAGTACAACAGCAATTTATCGAATTTTTTGAGGGGCTGAGGATTTAATAGCTTTAGACAATCACCGTGTAGAGGCAAGTTTTAGATATATGCTCAAGTAGACCCCGTAATGCAAATCGAAGTAATCTGAGTCTAGAGTGGCTTTCGTAGTAAGGGGTCCAATCTTGGCTAGCATACTCCAGTATGGCCCTAGAGAATAGATGGTAAAGGGATTTAGTGACGTAAGGGTTAGAAAATTTCTTGGATCATCGCTTAATGAATCTCAATGAAGAATCAGTCTTGTTAATAATATTATCAATATGCGGCCGGAAATTAAGTTCTTTATCGCATATAACATCTAAATTGCGAATTAAGGTAAAGAAATAGGACTTTGCTGGTGATGGAACACATTTACACGAATAAGTTATAGTTTGGCATTTGCTAGTATTAACCTCCAGCAAACCGGATCATTCTGAAAGGCTTGGGAGTCAGATGGTATAAAGATGTGCTTATAGATCTTCATACGAGTATCATCTGCATAGATGGAAATGTGGGATTCTTTGATAATGAAATCTACAAAAAAGGATTAGAGATATTCACAGAGAAGAGTTTCCATGAAATTGCCTTTCGGAACGGTCAATACAAGTTGGATGGTTTCAAGTCTGATATTCACAAAATAAATGCTGGTGTGCCTCGGGGATTTGTTCTGTCTCCGATACTCTTTTAATTTCATCAATGGTCTTTTGTCTGTTACTTCTATATATGTCTGCTTTTCATATTCGTTCCCTGACTCACGTCTCTGCTCTTCGGCTGTAGAACAGGAAAGTCAGCGTATGTTAAGCTCATTAAATTCTAATATTAACATCATAACTGATTGGGGAACCACTAACAGAGTAGAATTTAATGCTTCCAAAACAAAATGCTGTCTGCTGTCGCTAAAGCGAAGTTTAAATACCCAGCCATTATCCATGAATGGCACTTGCATCGTCGAAAACAGTAAACTTGCCATTCTCGGTATGTGTCAGTGGCAACTTGCTTTGGAATGACCACATATTCGATTTCGTCAAAAATGCTGCAAAATGTATATTATGGGTTTCCTCAAACGATGTAAGAAATAATTCACCCTCTCTGATCTGGTCTCAATATATAAGGCATTTATCCGCCCGAAATTGGAGTACAATGCCCACATCAAGTCGGCAAGCTGCTCCCCAAACATCTCTGCACCTGGTAGATAGTATTCAAAACTGTGCGATAAAACTCATAGGTGATACTAATATCACTCAAACAATGGACGCCCTCGAACACCGACGTAATGTCTTGTATCTCATTCTGTTTTATTGCTATTTCCGTCACCTTCAAACTTTTAACCGTAACACCCGCCTCGCATCAATATACCATCAAGCTCTCTTTCTGACGTAATCTAAAATATCGTGATTTGTTCCTAAGCCGTACTCCTTGCTTATAGAATGCCCTGCCTAGCTCTTTAATCCCTAGTCATTATAACCTTCAAACATTTAAAACCAGCGTTCACCGGTACCTCTCTTTCCATCCTCCCTGATTTTCCTTCGGCTGTGCAAACATTTTATGGTATGCCTGCGCCATAGCTTATTCCTGTTGTTATGCAGCGAGCATAGCTGATTATTGTACCAGGGTGGTGAGAATGTGGGACCTTTTTGGGGAATGGAACGGCTTTGTTACAGAGTTTGAAAATTAGCGTGTAGACAAGTTCGAAAGAATTATCTATGGAAATATTGGAGCTATTTAAGATGCTGTCGAAATTTTTGGTACTGAGCAAATAATTCAAGTTTCCGAAATCAGCCCTATCAAGATTGAAATGGTGAGAATGCTGCGATTGAATTATTTTATTTTCTTTACTGTAAGCGAAAGTTGGGGATAAAGGTGGGTGGTAGCTGTCGAGTTTAGATAAAAGATGTTTGCTCTCTACGACAACACATTATTGGCATCGGACGAGATCAAGTTGCTTGCCTAAATTGTTAGTAATGCCACTTAGTTGAAAAAAGGCGGAGTCAGAATGGCGACCGACAAAAAAATTTTATTTATCTGAAATAGGTTTGGTAGTAAGAAAATAAATCTCGTCATCAGAACATACCCGTAGAGGGTATGGAAAGTTGAAATCCCCCAAAACAATGAATTACCATATCCCCGGGGTCTACAATATATAGTATGTTGTCAATACCAAGCTGGTAAATGCGAGTTGGTTGGCACCTCAGATTCATCTAAATCGCAAGTACTAGTAGAACAGGAGTTTGAGTTTGCCAACCGATAAGATAATAATTCGCCACTGAGTGGGGGTGATAAAAGAGTATAATCAGTCGTTCGCCAATCTCCGGTGAGAACAGACGTTTTTCGGCTTCTCGTAGAGTAAAAAAAGGAAAAACTAATAACTCAGTTACGAATATAATCAGTTGCAGTGTTGCTAATTGACTCGGTAGTCCAGCGGCTAGCGGCGCCAGTCAACAAACCGTGGAACACCGGTTCGAATCCCAATTGAAACTCAGAAGTTTTTTTTTTTTTGTTTTTTTTTTTGTTTTTTTCTTCAAACTGTGTGCACATATCAAAACCAACAAGCAATAGGAAAACAAAAAAAAAAAAAAAAAAAAAAATCACGTGATGGATGGTGGAGAGCACCCCGCTCTTCCCATAACCGTGGCGAAAGCCAGCAAAAGGAGGAAGAGGTTGAATACCCCTCCTAATCTGTAAAAAAAAAAATAAGTGCTGTTTCTACAGCTGAAGAAGATAAAGAGGAGGGGGGCTCCAACAGCTTCGCCTCTCTGGCGTCATCTGAGTCGGAAGACGAAGATGACGAAATTAACATCATAAAAAGCAGCATACAAAAGCTGGAGCAAGACATGCTTGCTATTAAACAGAGGCAAACTGCACGAAGGCAGAGGGAGCAATCAGAAGTAGAGAGCTCCCTAAAACAACAACAACAAGAGCAGAAACAGCAACTGCAGCAACAACAAAAACATCAGCAGCCGAAGCAACAACTGCAGCGAAAGCAACAGCGGCAAGAACACCAACAACAACAAAATCAACAACAGCAGCAGCAGCAACACCAACAACAACAACAACAGCAGCAGCAGCAGAAGAAGAAGAAAGAGAAGGTGCCTCCGATCAACACCTACAAACTGGAGGTAAGTGCAACCAAGGACCTGTGTAAGTTGGTCATTGGTAATAATTTTAATATCAAGAGATTGGGGAACGATCGCCATGTTATCCACTGTAATACAGTGGAGGGCTACGCAAAAGTGAAAGAGCTCCTTAAAAAAACGACGACGGAGCACTACTCATACACACCGAAGTGTGAAAAGCGGCAATCGATGCTGCTGAAGGGGTTGGAACCGTCTTCTGATCCTGAGGAGATCCTGGCACTGCTCAAAGAGAAGGAGTGCGAAGGACTCAAGTTTGTGGGGGTAAAGCCATTTACCACAGCTAGAGCCAGGCGGGAGAAACGGAGTCTGCCGTTCTTCCTGGTGCAGCTCAGTTCCGAAAGCCGTCTGGATAGTCTAAGGAGTATCAATGTCCTAGACTACCAGGTGGTTCACTGGGAAAAACTAAAAAGGAGCGAAGGCGTTATACAATGCGTTCGCTGCCAAAGGTTCGGGAACGCCGCGTCGAACTGCCAAATGCAGCCTCGATGCGTGAAGTGCGCTAAGAACCACAGTTCCGAGGAGTGTCCTCTGGGTGTTGACGGAGCATCCGATAGATCGAAGCTCTCGTGCGTGTTATGTAGAAACGTGGGACACACCGCAAACTATTGGGGTTTGTCCTAAGTTCGCGGACATTAAGAAAGCATAACTGGCTCGGCAGCAGAAGGTGGAGGTCAAATGTTCACCTCTTATATTTCAAACACCAGCCGTCACGTCCCAAATTTCCTACGCCCAAATGGCGTCAGGTAGGGGGGCTACGGTACAGCAAGCGACTGTTGCTTCTCCGGCGCCAATGCCGAGAACAACGGAAGCTGCACCTAACATGCTAGCCATCTTGCTCGCAATCCAAGGCCAGATGGCTCAGCTGCAAAAGCAGGTGCAAGAACAGGCCAAGCGGGTGGACCAGATTTACGCGCTTCTGCCGGGCCTAACGCAACACATGTCGTAATGGGTACGCACATGGTGGAGCAAACTTTGAAGGTCCTTGCGGTGAAT
The DNA here is from genome assembly GCA_949129095.1 of Volucella bombylans. Taxonomy (NCBI): domain Eukaryota; kingdom Metazoa; phylum Arthropoda; class Insecta; order Diptera; family Syrphidae; genus Volucella; species Volucella bombylans. The sequence continues at coordinate 161,467,944 of OX422143.1, read as the reverse complement.
GTTAATTCACTGATTAGGATCGAACGAAGAGCCGCGATGTTTAAATCGCTACAAGACCAAACTCCTGATGTGCTTTTCGCTAGCGAAACCAAGCTAACCGGTAATCATAAACTGGAGTACTATAATTATATTGTTAGAAGAAGAAACCGGCCCAGATCCAAACGTGGAGGTGGTGTCGCGATCATCATTAAAGAAGGTATAAAATTTCACAGAGTGTACAAGGGAGTGTTGCGCAGGTTCCGGGTGTTGGAGGCAGTTGTCATTTACATCCCGCTTCGCAGTGGAAAGCGGCTGTACTTGGCCTCTGTTTATGCACCTGGGGCTTCACAATCCGCCCTATTTATTTCTGTAACTCGACACGCTTTTTCGACTTCTGAGGCTGGAATCGGGGGAGAATTATTTTATAATCGGCGGGGATTTCAACGCTAGACACAGAGATTGGGGAAATAATTTGCCAAATACTAGAGGGAACCTACTACTCGATTGGTGGGGTCAGCACGATGTCATGTACAGACTCGGTCTTAAAGCGACGGATAACCCGTCGTTTCCCAGAGTCGGGTCTTATTTGGATCTACTGCTGTACGACGAACGTATACGACTGACAGGTACGAATTTACAAACGCTAAACTGTCTGCGCACATTCGTGTATGACAGCGACCATTGCGGTTTTAGCACCGAAATTACAGTTCCCAACGAAATTGCGGAATTGGAGGAGTTTGTCCAAAGATATTCTTACAACTACAGTAAGACTCGATGGACGCGCTTCTCCGCAACCTTGAACAGAGCACTCTCCTCGAACACGCTCCACCCACCGTCCAATAGGAATTTGTCAAACGAGGAGATCGACAATTACCTAAAACAGATGGACGAGACAATTAAACAAACTATGGACACTACAATACCGCGGTATCGACGTACAACTAACGAAGACCTGTTCCGCAATCCTACTATTGACGCACTGCACCGACAGAAAAGTAGACTTCTGACAAGACTTAAAAACTTGTACAGACAGTTAACTGACAGACAAGATCCGGAGATTAGGACGCTGAAGTCGTCGATTAAAAATGTGCAAAAGTTAATAAAAGAAAATTACAGAATTGCTGTAAGCTCATATTGGAACAACAAGGTTCGGGCTGTAAACACCAGCAACCCGAACATGTTTCCGCAAATCAATAAACTATTTCGGAGAAAAAAAACAAAACGACCTTCAGTGTCTTAAAATAGCCCGGACAACAGACAACGAACGGTTACTGACAATAGCAGGTATTGATCCAAGTGAAGCCGCTGACGATGACGACTTCTTTGTGATCGAGGATCCACAGGAGAAGGTTGAGGCCATTGGAGCGACTTTCCAGGAAGTATACAAGGCCACTGATACCACTGGCCCTAATTACGACCTGGACAGTCGCGTCTTTGTGCACGACTTCTGCGTTCGAAATGAAATAGAGAACTGGCGATCCGAGGGCTCTGGTTTCACCCGGTTTAGCGACGAAAATATGGCCAATAATGTCATTGCCAGAGAGGGTGGCCTACCCCCATTCATTTCGAAGGAAGGACTCCATGAGATCTTCGACACAATCAGAGCAAAGAAATCAGTGGGGACCGATGGTATTCCGAATATCGTGCTTCGACATCTTCCTCTAGAAGCGGTGGACATTTACACCATCCTGTTTAATAATGCAATGAATAATGCACATTATCCAGCGCATTGGAAAACGGCGGTGGTTCAACCTATCCCCAAAAGGGGAAAGGATATATCCCATCCGGCGAATCTCCGGTCGATAAGTCTCCTTCCGAATATCAGTAAGGTTTTTGAGAAAGTAATCAATAGAGCTCTGTCTAGGTGGGTTGAGGACAAACATATAGTTCCGGATAATCAATTCGGTTTTAAGGCGGGACATGATATCTCACATGCCGCGTCTAAACTGGTGTCCGATATCCAATGGAACAAAGGAAAGAAACAGTGCACTGGTGCCTGCCTTATTGACTTGGAGAAGGCCTTCGACACCGTATGGTTAGAGGGTCATTTCTATAAGCTGACTAGGCTGGGGATCAGCAAACCTCTCTTGTACATTCTTTATAATATGCTAACCAACAGACAGTTCATCGTGAAAAATGGCGATGTGACTTCTGTTGGAATATTTCAAATTAAAAATGGTCTTCAGCAGGGCGCGGTCAATTCGCCGATCCTATTTAACATTTATACAAGCGACTTGATAGGTTCACTTCCCCATACTATTGCGTACGCAGACGATTTGGTAGCGTACAGAACAGGTCCAAAAATCGAGGTCATTAATACTCTCTTGCAGCGTGACTTCGATAAGATAAGACGATTTTGCGATGACTGGAAGTTGAAAATCAACTTTCAGAAGTCGGAAACCATTCTCTTTAGGACGCCGTTGTCTGGAGCCTCTAGGGATACCAGAAAAAATTGGCGAAAGTTCTCAATCATTGGACAGCACGGACAGCCTCTTGCCTGTCGAAATGTAGTCAGATACCTTGGGATCTGGCTAGATCAGTTTCTGTATTTTGGCAAAAATGTAGATGCTGCTCTGGCCAGAGCTAGAGGTGCTTTTGCCCTTACAAAGAGACTGTTTTATAGCAGCCAACTCGATGTGAGGGTAAAGGTAATCTGCTACATGGCCCTTATTAGGCCCATGTTGGTATTTGGTTGTCCCGTGTGGTTCAATGTACGAGCAAGCTTAATGGAAAGATTCGGGTGTTTGAGAGGGCCTGTCTTCGCTTGTACAGAACACCAGAGTCGGAGTACAAGAAATTTTATCCAAATGAGGTCCTTTACAATAGGGCGAACCTAATACGAGTGGACAACTTCGTAATTAAGCTGACTCGAAGGCACATTGCAAGAGCAATGACCTCGATGAATAACCTGATATCTGGGGCTTACTACCCCAATTACCTTTACCACGAGAGTGTGCGATCTGACGGCTTCGTTCCACCGGAAGCATTCCTCTACCTAGATCAGAAAGGGTTGATCCAGGATATATCAGCGGTCCCGTTAATCTTCCATGTCGCTCGGACAGCTGGGGACAGGCGACTCAACTACAACAGAGACGTCGCACATGGCAGTGTGGATCGACTCAGGTTCAGTAGGGCGGTGGGGAATCGCGATAAGAGGGATGTCGTTCGGCAGCACCAGCATTTCTGGTGGTTGAATGATGGAGAAGATGCTTCGTCGTCGTTTCCGTCAATTACGGACCAGCCTCACTAATGAGGCAGAGCTGACCAATCTATTTGCCCAGTAAATAGCGATGGCCAGCTTACATAGGTTTAGGCTAGCATTTAAGAAATATATACATATACTGGTATATATAAAGGTATATACTAGTATATGTATATTATTGTGCATAATGTCTTTGTGTCTGTATGTGTGTATTGTATATATAGGTTAAGTAGACTAAGGTTTATTTTAAGTTAGATATTAAGTTTTTATAAAAAATAAAAAATTACATCCATAGGCTAAGTTTTTTGTTAACAATATTTTTTCTTAGCTTTAAGTATAGTAAATAAATATCCATAAAGAAAATGTTAATAAAGTCGAAAGACATAGTATAAGAATTTAGAGTAGCTTAGAGTGCCTGTGTGGGGCCAGTAAGTTAGTATAAGTTTGTTAAGTAATTTTAAGCTAGCATTTAAGCATTTTTTGTTAGTATGTAAGAGTTATTGATTAGAAAATAAAATGCGTTTAAAACTAAAACTAAATAAAAGGGTATAAGTTCGCAGGAAGGATTGTTATCTGCGAATGATTCCATTAATTATTTACACTGCGAACTAATAATAATTTGTATATGGTTTTGATTTGCTACGAAGTATGTCCAAAGTATCCTTGAAATGGTTGAAATCCTCTTTCTACATCTCGTTCAAATTTTTAAAACTATCACGACAAGGACTATAGCTTCTAGTTATTGCACTGATTCAAGTCAAAGTCTATTATTTATGGTACACTTAGCAGTAGCAAAGTGAGTGAGATGGTAAAGAAGAAATACAAAAATGGACAAATCTCAGCAGAAATTCCCAATATCTAAATATCTGTGTTTGAAACGGTAACCTTCCTTCGTCATTCAAAGGTATAAAACAGAGCATGGATCCCACTTGAATTTTATCAAAATAATAAGGATTTCAGTGCCAAGACTAAGATACTGATAGTTCACCGCTCGAAAATTAATATTTTATTCTTGAAACTTTTAGAATCTAAAAATTAGAATTGTGCTATGCGGAAACAGTTTGCATTCATTAATTGAATTTTAATACAACATACCTACGAGTATAAAACTTTCCAAAATAAAAACTCCTCTAGTGTGACATTATGTTTCGAAATTAAATTATTAAATTCCATCATTAACCCTGTGTTCAAAAGTAACAAATTAAATTTGTAAATTGAGTTTGAGAGCTGATTTCATCAACTTGCGTCAACTTCATCATGTGTCAAAAAATATTTAATGACCTCCCTCCATTGCAGTTTATCAAAACTTACTCTCCCTTGGAGAAATCACTTATAATTAAAACACCACTAGAACAAATAAAAAAAAAGTAAATTAAAAAATTTTTAAAATTCAAAACCGCATACGAAAATATAATAAACAAACAGATTGTGGTAAAATGCACAGAAAATTTGACAACAACAGCAAAACGTATGGTAGTCATCCTAGTCGTCATGGCAGTTGCCCCCCCCCCCCCCCGCCCCTTCTTCACCAAATCCAAAGGGACATCGTCGTGCATTCAGCTCTCCCAGAAATAGTACTGTGCACCGTCCTTCACAGTATACTTCGATGCTCTGCCAACTTGCATCTAGGAAGAGCATTAGCATTTTTCTGCTCTAGTGAACTCATAATTGCATTTGGAAGAAAATTAAAAGTGAATTTCGTGTGTACCCTCGACGTTTTGCTGCAACATTTTCTACTCACACCACAATCTGTAATGAAAGTTTGGGAATAAGTTTAGATTTTAGTTAAATTTTCCTCAATCAGTTTTTGCTAGAGGCTTCCTTTGCTAGGTACTCGTATCAGAGGGCTTACATTCATGAAACCCTGCTTGGAAATTGTGTCTTTACTTTTCAACCATACTGTATTGTGCAATGTAATACTTAGTGCTTGCTTAATGTGTCTTAACTTAGTTGGCAGAGATATGCATGCCTCGATGCACACAGTAGTGGTGTTCCTTTGAAAGTGTTCTAAATTTGTCCAGCGGGATGAATGAAGTGAGTTCCAGTGTAGCGCGCGAATTTGTGAATTTTTATCGCTGGAGTGTTGTATTGGTAGCTTGGCGACATAAGAGGATATGTTTGGTTACAGAATTGTCGGATGCAGTCGTCAGTCTATGGGGGACGTGCAAGTAATGTTCCAGTAAGAAATTTAACGTTTCTAGATTATCATAGGAACGACCAGCAATGATGAGAAAGAGCCGGTCGTGAAGAGCTATTTTTATCGCTGTACAGAGAATTGACAGCAAAGAGATGGTTTCCGTAAGAAGTGTTGCAAATGTTGTATCTTTTCTATCTATTTTTGTGCGGTTTACGACAGGATGCACATAGTACAATATTTCGTCTATGTGTTTACAAATATGTAGTGAGGCTAGACTTTTTTGGGATGGCGGAAGTATGAGGATGATGTCGATAGATAATCGAAGTGTTGTTATTAAGAAACTTTATTTGTTTTATTCTTAGCATGAGCCGAATACAACTTATAAAATCTAAAATAAACTTGTTTATTCTATAAAGTCATGAGTATCATGTAGTTGGGACTAAGTAGTTTGCATCGTCTTTATTTCTGTAATATTCAGTGGTAATGATGAGTGGAAGAAGTTAGATATGTGGAATAAACAGCAGCCGATCAGCTGCTAGTTGCTTCCAGCTCCGCACAAAGGTTGGCTTAGATACACAATTGAAAAGTCTCAAATTAACCAACCTATTCTGATCACCAATACTTACAGATCACCATATCAAATAAGTAACTGGCAATCGCTATCATGTATTTAGAAACATTGCCAACTAGCTTTGACGAACTTAACAAGTAACTCACCCTAGCTAGCTTTCATAGCTACAGTAAGGAGGACAGAGTGATTTATTCGGCTTAATGCAAGCTATAACTTAAAATTAAACCTAAACTTAAAACTAAGGTTGGTTGGAGTAGTGAAGGAGAACGGATTTGTGGTAGGGAGTGGTGCGGTGGAAGTCAAGGACTGTAGGGTTTGATTTGATTTTTCGTAGCATACCGGAGATTAGTTCGTTCGCGCCATCCGAGTTGTGGTGGGTTGGTTGATAGAAGAGACGAGGGTTAGTGTTGAGGAAAATAGATTTTTTTAGGGACGTGCATTCAACGTAACCTGAAAGGAGTCGATGGATGAAGAGAAAGTCTGCTGCATCTCTGCGTTCCTCAAGGGTGTTTAAGTTAATAATAAGGGGCAGAATAAAAGGATCGTTCCAGGGCATACCTCGAATAGTAAATCGAAGAAAACGGCGCTGGATGCTTTCTATTCTCGAGATATGAGCGCCATACTTGACTGGCGTACTCTAGGAGGGAGCGAACAAAGGTAATATAGAGGTCACGTATGGGTTAGTGAATTCTTTGAACCATCTTTTATAAAACCTAGTGCAGAGTTGGCTCTAAGGATTACCCCATCCATATGTAAACGGAAGTTGAGCTCCCTACCACAGAAAATGCTGAGGTCGCGAAGAGCTTGAATGGAGGTGATAGGTTGGTTGTGGAGGAGGTAGAGTCGGGGAGGAAATTGATGCCGCTTATATGAAAACGCGATGGATTTTCATTTGGGGATATTAAGTTCCAAACAATTTTTGGGGCACCATATCGAAAAACTGTCAAGGTCTTATTGCAGGAGTAAGGAGTCATGGGGAGAGGAAATGGTTTTGAAAAATTTAATATTGTCAACGTAAAGAGAAACAGACGAGTGTTTGATGATCCTATCGAGATCATTTATGGTTATATAAAAAGAATGGGACCGAGATGGCTGCCTTGTGGAACACCAGAGGTGGCCAAAAAAGGAGCCAAGTGGGCTGACCTAAAACGAACACTGTAAAAACGGTTTTCGAGGTAAGATGATATCCATTTTAACAGTATGTGTTCAAAGCCGAGGGCAGACAATTTGAAGAGTATTAATCGATGAGAGATTTTATCGAAGGATCTCTAGGGCAGAAAGGGCAAGGGATACGAATTCAATGAGATTTGTGGTGGTTGACCTTCCCTTTAGGAAGCCACGTTGTCTAGGGGATATAAGTGATTTGCATTGGAAGCTTAGAGCTTCATACAAAATACTTTCGAAGAGTTTGGGCACATGGGAGAGTTTAGCGATTGGACGATAGTTTGTTCGTTTTTTGATCTTTGATTACGAGTATCGTTCTTTGAACTTTTATTGTGGATCGGGGTTATGAAGAAGGTTTTCCAAGTCTGAGGAAATTTTAATTTGTGAAAGGGATAGACGAAAGTGATTAGAAAGGGCAAGGGAAAGAGAACATTTTTTAAGAAATATGGCAGGGAGGCCATCTGTGCCGGGTGAGAATTCACCATTGAGTTGGTGTAATTTATATTCGATATAAGACTGGTCCAAGATGTGAGAGAGAAGTGAGCCATTGGAGAAGTTCAGTAGATAACTAAAATAGGATGGATCTGGTACAAAGGAGTCGTTGGTGAAGGATTGTTTAAAAAAAGGTGGCAAATGGGTGGCAATAGTGAGTGGATCGGTTGATGATTTGTTGTTGAAAAAGAGGGAAGAAGGGTAACCATCGGACTTTCTTTTGTAGTTAACAAATTGGAAAAAGGACTTAGGGTCGTTTATAAGGTTGACTTGCGCATTGGTAAGGTAGCGCTGGTAAAGGGAATCGTTTAAGTTCGGCAAAATGAGGATAAGCAGAAAGATAGCTGGAATAGTCGGAAAAGGATCTGATAGGTAGGAAAAGAGCCATAACTTATTTCTCTTAATTCGTAAGGAACAAAGCTTGCGATTATACCAGGGAGGACTAGTATATGATGTTTTAAGGTGGGAAAATGGAACGTAAAGGGAAAAACAATTAAATATTTCTTTATAAAAAATTAATAAGGCATCATTTATACTTAGGTTGTGAAAGTTAAAGGGGGATATGCTGAGATATTCACTGATTTTGTAAAAGTTTGCTTTATGAATGTTGTAGGATGAGAGAGTGTATGCGCCTGCGATGGACCATGGATTTCCATGAACTGTACTGCAAAAGTAGGCACAATTTTAACTTTATCAAACTATCTAGGTCAGAAAGTGATTGCAAGATCCACAAGCCATTCTTAAAAATGTATAAATGAAGAGTAAAGAAGGTTCAACGTGGATCCCAGCGTATGTTTCGCGAACGAACGGGTATACAATGGTGGCGTACCTCGATATCGAGGGAGCTTTCAACAACGTTGCAACCTCGTTGATCATCAACTCTTTTCAAAATAAAAATTGCCTAAAGCATACACTTTTCTTGGACACGTGGCTGTGGATTAAGCCGTGAACCTGGCTAAAATGGACCTGGTTCATTTCACAAGAAAAATAGGATACTCTGAATAATCGGATCTACAAACGGTCAGCATTTATTCACTCTGAGATTTCCCAATGCATTAGCAAAGCCCAGTTATTTTGTTGACAAGTTTACATTTCTGGCAGCCTGGTTTAATCCAAGCCTGTGAGTAGTGAAAAGTCTCTTCAATGCAGCCGTAGATTTTATCAACGAAGTCTTATTACAGAGGACAACTGTTAAAGTTGAACTTTTTCATATATCGACAGCTGATATGGGGAGTCGGTGCATGCCTTAAAATTTTTACGTAGTTTATAAGCCACTTCACCATCTTTAATTTTCTAGAAATATCTTCAGGCTATATTAGCACGAGTGTGTCATTAAACACTTCAGCCAAACATCATGAAGCAGGCCAGAGAATGAAGCAGTGCGTGTGCACATCATACGGCTTCAGCTCATACCTGGATTCAAATGCATCACGGTGTTGAAGGTCAATTACATTTCTAGGTCAAAGAAAGAGAAACTCGCAAGGGTAATTCTTCATTTGATTCGTGATGAGGTGTCATTATCACAGTTAATACTAGATCCGAGGTAGACAAAATCACTTACTACTCCAAAGTCAACCCTAGTGAATGTTTTATCCTCCATCTGCACAATCTGACGGGTTTTGCAGGGACAGCACTGGGTGCTTGATAGTGATCAATACCAATGTGGGATATAAGAACTTGTATGCGATGTTGAGGAGACTTATACCTCTACAGTTGGCGCAGTTGAGGGTGCTGGGATTTCATTCATCATGCATAGACTTATCAACACGATCTGAGAAACTAGTTAGTGCATATTCTCCACAAATTCATTCCTAGCTGGTTAGGTCTATTCGGCCTGGTGGATGGTGGACTTATAAGCCATTACACAATTTGCAGATGAAGTTTTTCCATATTCTTAGTACCAACTGTGACTAGGCTACAAGGTTTTCTTCTTCATCTCTACGGGTTTTCTTGCCTTGACACGTTCTTTTTACCTGTTTGTAAAACTTCCATATATTATTCCTGGAGTGTAACATCTCAATAACTTCGATCATCGGTTTCGCGTGCTCCTTTTCTTCTTCTGGAGAAACCGATGTTCTTCCCGTCTTCTCCCCCTTTCCTCGTAGAACTCACGAACGGTTCTCTTCTTCCGCTGCAGTACCGCTTTGTAGGCTTCTTGTTTTGCTGCATATGCTTGCCGATATTCTTCGTCAAACCAGGTATTTCTTGGTGAAACTCAGCATATCTGTTACGGTGTTTCTGATGGCACATTCGGTATTCGGTACTTGATGCTGGCAGCATAGGAGTTGTTGAGAAATTTCGGGATATGCGGTCGGCAAAGATTCTGGTGGTCTCTTGCTATAGTAGCTTTTTTATGTTATATCTTCTCACAGTAGTTCTTCTTTATTGTGGAGCTTGGGAAACCAATACAATGTTGATCCGAGTTAATGTTGACTGCCGAAAATGTTCGGACGTCCAGATCACTGAAGGCGTGTCTTACGTCTATAGCTATGTAATCATTTTGATTTAGCATTTCATAATAGTGTGGTTGCTATAGTGATATAGTGATATTTCGTCCCTCCGCAAAGTCAATAAACTTATATCCGTTTCCAGACGTGATGTCATGTAGGATATGCTTACCAACTCTCCTACCAAAGATGTCCTCTCACCCAAGCGTTAAAATCCCCTTAAATGATTTTAACGTCATACTTCGGACATTGTAGTCCATACTAGTATGGGCGCATGTTAAGCTTACGTTAGCGAATATGTGGATTGATGTGGATGGATTGTCGTAAGACACTCGTTCACGTGTCGGAAGCTCAAGACCTCTTGCCTAAGTCTGCCGTATATGACTAATCCGCTGTTCCCTTTAGCAATCACAATAGTATATATCACAGTTTTTCATCCTCTTTATGTCCGGCCCGTTCAATCGCACTTCCGCGATGGTGGTTATATCTGCATGATAGCAGTCAAGGGCCTCTGCTAATTGCTCGGCTATGCTAATTGGGGCCTATTAAGGGTCCGAATATTCCACTTGCAAATCCGAAGGTCCTTGTGCTTTAATCGTTTGCTAGGGCCGTCAGCAGTGAATCCATTTTTGTCCGAGGCTATTAGTTGGTTCGTAACATATTTTAATCTCTTCCGTATCGATTTGTCAGCCGCATGATGTCGTAGGCCAGTATAATTCTACTGGCCTGACATGCCCTTGCCATTTAATCATTTACTTATTGTGGATGGCTTCAGTTCTTTATACGAAAATTGCTATTAAAATATTGATCAACAATGCAAACGCGTTGTTCTCCATTTTTAATAACCCTGACCCTGTCAGTTGTCATGCTTTCTTGCGTGAATTTCAGGATATCATTTATAGTGGTGTGCCTAGCCAAAAAAATGCTTAAATATTCTTATGTTATGTCAAATTAGAATGATACTAAGATGAATGCGCGAACTTTCAAATCTCCAAGTTCTACAAAAATCTTGTCTGAAACCACAGTAACGCCCCTTAGCGCTTATAACAAAGTTTTCGAATATGAGATATGTTATTTTCAGTTCGTTGTTGTCCTTCTGACGGTAACGTAGTTGTTAAATATCGAAGAAACCGAAGGCGCCCAAAGTAACCATCTAGACCCACTCTGTTAAGTTTTAAATTCTGTTTTCATTTTCACACCCGACTCTCCAAAAATGGGGATTTTCTCAATGGATCCTGCACGTGGTCATTCCTATAAATCCAATTCTGACATTGCCAACATTAAACGTTGGACAAAATTCCCACATCCCTCACATACATATGTATGTATATGTACGAGTATATCAGCCTCACTATAAATACAACACGTTCATCCTAAGCTGCTCATTTATTCAGGCTCTCATACCCATGTCGCTGAATTCAACTAGTCATCCATCAATAATGTCACAACAGATACGGATACATAAGTTGTATAGCAATTACGACAACGTACTGCATCAGAGACAGCCTCTTAAATTAATTAATATACGCACCATGCAACATGCCAATTTGAGGCAAGCAAATCCACATGTCGGATAAATCGTAAGCATAAGCAAAGCGTCCCTCGACAAGGCACCAGGACCAGAGTCAGAGGTGGACCAACCTAATGGATATGTTTCGTCAGAGACCTCAATTATGCAGAGCTTTGTGGCTTTATTAAAAATTGCCATATCAATTTAATAATTGTGTTTATTTTATTTTTTGTAAATTTTTTTTTATTTTTTTATTTTTTAACTCACATGTTGGTGTGGAATAAAATAAATTGCATAAATTAATCACTCGAGTATCAGCCTTTGCTGCATAGTTAAGTTTGTAGTAGAGCATCCCCAAGGATTATCAGTTGCAATCCAATAAATTATCCACCCCTTCTCCTTCGTGTTTGCAATAAAAATTATCTCACCCATTTGTGTGCAGAAGAATTGTTCGGAGGATTCCCTGTTTTTTTTTTTTGTCGACTCAGATGGATCTGCCAAATGTGCAATTTTTTGTCATAAATTTTTCAGTTTTTTTCGAAATTTATTAATCAACCACCGATGGATAATGCGTGGGATTTTTTAATTTTGTTTTTTATTCATTTTGAATTACTCTCACGGTGTAGGAAATGGTTGACCTCAACTAATTAACTGTCATGAATGCTATTGTGTTGAGGTTGTGATATGATAGGAGGGTAATATAGCCACCCACTTGCACCAACCTAATCTGCAATGTGCAACCTAATGCTTATATCTGTTGAACCAGACATCCTCTTGGTTTTCAGGTCGTCGGTGAGGTCGATAAGGTCCTTATCAGGAGTGTCACACTCGAATTAGTTTAGGAATCCAACCAGACACAATACAAAAGCTTACTTATCTGGCGATTAACTAACAACAGGATCCCTGCAACAATATGGTTGTGTGCAATATACTCGTGCGTTTTTTTTTTTTTGTATTGTTAACCCTAGATAGGGCAGGGGTTGGTAGGTAAAGCAGCAACAGCAAAATAGTTAAACTCCATCTGACCCCAAAATTGGGTTTAAATTTTAGAAACCTCAGTCTACCCACTAACATGCAACTCATGTGATTATTATGTTTCCCGAAATGAAATTACAAATGTGTGTTTGGTATCTACTCGTATGTGGATTGGGATGGTTTTTGGACTTACTGTAAGCAAAAGATTAATGTACTTACCAGACCCACCGCCAGATGGGGCTAATTGATATTATGGTTAATTGTTACAATTTCTGAGAGGGTGGCATTGTCATTGCCATTGCTATCACCAACCATTGCCTTGCCGGCAATGGCTTTTAGTCGAGTGATTAGGTGAGAAGGGGTTGTTTGTCGGACGCCAAAAATGGATTAGTTTAATTTTATTACAAAATACAAAATGTAATAGAGAAACGGCCGATGTATTGGCCAAACGGGAATTGATAGGGAAAATTTAATTTACGAAAATAATTAGAAAAGTCGAATGAGGTGGCAGAAGCAATATTTGCGCAGAATGGAACTTGTATTAAATTGAACCGATTTTTGGGAATACACATAGTTTATGGAATTTAATTTACGCGATTTATTGGTCTACAATTCGAATGTAAAAACAATTGGTTTTGGGGCTGCAATGCAATTATTGTTTCGTTGAAATTAAATTAGATTAGCCCGATATCAACCATTAAAAAGAGCAAACGATACATGTATCTATATTTTTGGGCGGAATTCGGAAATCAAAAATATTGGATTTTATTTCGACTCCTGAGAGGTGTTGACCAATGTTGCATATAGTTGTGGGGCACATACCCCAACCATGGTATGCCAAAAACTAATATAAATATATTCATGGTCCTGCGATTTATATTACACATAAGTTGGGTGGATTTCGGCTTCAATCAAAATGCCTCTCCAGTGAGCTATGTATGTTGTTTGCTAGTTCCCTCCATTCTTCACGTCAAGTTGGTTGCGGTTTTTTTTTCAGTGATGGATTCGAAGCTTTTTTGAGTTGGACGTCTAAATGAATGATTTGTGAACCTTTTAATCATGTCCATATCGCTATACTGTACGTAAATTCGAATAAATTTTTTTCGAAACCACCAAGCGCCTCTGTGCAATAGAAGAGGTTGGTTGCCCAGAAGCCTTTATTGACATCAAAGGATTACAGCAGAGAATCATCTTGTCGCCAATGTTTCGAAGTCTGACATACACTGCCGAGATTCCATTAGTCTAGTATGCTGTCGCCCAATTTTAATTTGTGAAGATGATTTGGTGAATGCTCTTTACCACCGCTATCTTGAGCATCTAAGCCGTCAGTACCATCAGCCTTGTGGAACTGTCGGAGGACTGGCAATTAGACGAGGCATTCGCCTCAAAGGTTGTCGTCGTCAAGACTGTTCGGCCATGGCTTCATAAATTCAGCACACGTACTTACATATATGTTTCGGACCTTCATTGTAACCTCTTTTTATGACATCGTAAGTATTATTCGACTTAACTTTCGTAACTTCATACGGCGTAAGTACTTTGGCCTTAGTTTCAATCCACTTCCAAGCTGAGTCCTTTTGATGGCTACTACATCACTTCGTGGCTGGCTTTCGTCGAAGATTATAACTTTTCCTGTTCTCGTTTTGAGCCTTTATTATTTGTTTCTTAGCACTTTTTCTTAGCTCGTCCCTTTTATCGTTATAACCCGCGATTATTTCCTCCTCTATCAGCTCCTTTATGTGAAGGTCTTTTTTGGTGCGCATTCTTATTCCGACAAGTACGTCAAATGGTGTTAAACTGGTACTTCGGTTAAAGGTTGAGTTGATGGTTTTCTGAACGGGTTCGACAAACTTGTACCACTTAGTTGGATCTTCGATACTCAGCTTAGACAACACGGATATGATGATGCTATTGAAGCGTTCGACCTGCCCATTTGAGCGTGGTAAACCGGTAGTGATTCTGATGTGTTTGATGTTCTCCAGTTTACAGTATTCTCGAAAATCATCCGAAGTAAAAGCGGATCCTCGATCTGAGATGATTTGAACCGGATTGCCAAATGTCATGCTTTGCGTCCGTAATTTGGCTATTACTTCTTTGGCTAATGTAGACTTCGGGGGATACAACCAACAGAACTTCGTGAAGGAGTCGATAACGACAAAGATATGGCGATACATTTTGCTTGTTGATTCCAAGGGACCAAGATGATCGACGTGGTATGTGTGGAGTGGCTCTTCTTCTGTATGTATTGGATGTAGTTCTCCTTCTTGTTTGCCTTGCTTTCTGTTTATTATGATGCATGGTATACAGTTAGCAATGAGTCTTCGTACTTCTTCATCATGTTTGGGTATAAAATATTCTTTATTAATTAGCTCTATCGTTTTCTTAACAGCGAAGCAATTTATGCAGTTGCGCGCTATTTGCTGTTTTTCTAAATTCGTCTAATAGAACATATTTTAATTTTTCGTATGATGTTATACCCCTTTCGCTTGATATAAAGAGTTTTCCTAAACCTCTTAATGATTTTTTCGCAAACACAAATTTTTGGAAGTCATCCCAATACATAATTGAAGCGATTTCTTCAAATTCACTTACCCACATTTCCACGGATATTTTCCCGTTTCAATCGAATGGTCTTATAGAGTCGTCTATGTCCCTGAAATATCATGAAATAAACAACCCTTTCTTAAGTTATCAAATATGTGTTGGCTCACATCCTTTCCGTCGTAATTGATACCTAACGCGTTGCAAATCGTAATCAGGTCAGCTGCACACAGATGTTCATCGACGTACTTTTGCTTCTGTTTATACCTCTCGTCGTTATTATCGAAGTCGAAACCTTGAAACAATCTGAGTCTTCTTCTGTTGGATCTGTCGCCTTCGTCTTCAAACACATATTTGTGTAGAGTCATCACAATGTTTTTTTTTGCCGTATTTTAGAAACCTTATTATCTCATTTATGTCTTCCAAGCACGTTTTTTTTTTATTAAAGATTTATACATTAATTAATAATACATAATATTTAATAATAATAATAATAATACTAATAATAATAATAATAATAATAATACATAGTGTCATCTACAGCGCTGCTCAAACCACAGCAACTTTACTGGGAAAAGGACCAAGACCCCTCTCGAAAGTCTGTAGAATAAAGGCAACAATACCAAAGCCATGGTTAAGGAGACTGGAACAAAATCTCATAAAATTGAGAAGCCAGATTGCATCCATCACTGAGTTCCTAAAAGGAAACAAATCTAGAAGACTTAGAAATAAGGTCAATAAAATATGCAGGCAATTTCCGAATCATTCTAAATATGAAGGGAATGATTACATACCCAGTAGAGTCCTAGACACTCTCAAGCAGAAGTTATCTGTTATTAAAACCAAAAGGCAGAAGTACATCCTCTCAGAAAAAAGAAAAACAAATAATGCCCTGTTCAACCAAAATGAGAAACATTTTTACGGAAGACTAAAAGCATGTCAAATTGAACAAGTAAATCAAGATTTTCCAACGGCAGAGAGTGTCGAAGAGTATTGGACTTCCATCTGGTCAAAGGCAGTGCACCATAACTCCGATGCACAATGGATTAAAGAGGAAACACAAAATATGTCAGCATTATCACCAATGATAGATCATTATATAACATCAGACAATCTCAGAAGTGTTCTGGTTAAAGCCCAAAATTGGAAAAGTCCTGGAGCTGATAGAGTACAAAATTTCTGGTATAAGAGATTAAAATCAACACACGAGAAACTAGTGCAATTTTTCAATAGTTGCATCAGTAATCCTAGCTCCTTCCCAACATTCTTAACCAATGGCGTGACATACCTGCTACCAAAAGGATTGCATTTTGATGGAGGAGACCCATCTAAAGGCAGACCAATCACATGTCTCTCAACGATGTATAAAATACTAACGGCATGTATAAATAATACAATATATAAACACCTGACAGAGCAGAACGTCATTACAGAAGAACAGAAAGGATGCATAAGAGGAGCGAGAGGATGCAAGGAACAGCTCACAATAGACCAAATCGTACTAGAACAAGCTACAAAAGGATCACGAAATTTACATGCTGGATATATTGATTACAAAAAAGCTTTCGACAGCATTCCACATTCATGGTTAATAGAAGCTCTCAGCATCTATAAAATCCATCCCACTCTGATCAACTTCTTGAGCTCGATAATGAAAAACTGGAGGACAACAATAGAGGTGAAAGGTAGTACAATACCTTGCAAAACAGGCGTTATTCCTATTAAACGCGGCATTTTCCAAGGAGATTGCTTAAATGCCTTACGGTTTTGCATAGCGCTTAACCCATTAAGTAACTTGCTGAATAGATCAGGATATGGGTTTAAAATCAAAAAGGATGGAGAAGTTACACACAAAGTAAATCATCTCTTATATATGGATGATTTGAAGCTTTATGCATCAACCAAAATACACCTGAATCATCATGACTAAATTCTTCAGCGATGATATCAAAATGACCTTTGGAATCGACAAATGCAAAACAATATCGATAATAAGAGGCAAACTAGCACCTTGCAACGAACCGGAGTTATTCGATGTTGGAGAAATGACACAAGACGACATATACAAATACCTGGGAGTTATGCAAAGCAGAAGGATTGAACAAAGAAAAGTGAAGGAAAAGCTTTTAAATGAAGTGTTTGGGAGAATCCACAAACTAACCAAGTCCCATCTGAATGGAAAACATCTCATCAAGGGCATAAACACTTATGCTATCCCGGTATTAACATACAGTTTTGGAGTCATCCGATGGACAGTAACAGAACTCAATACTATCCAGAGAAAAATTAGAACAACTCTCACAAAATATAAGATACATCATCCGAAATACTGCTTGGAAAGAATGACTCTCCCAAGAAAATTAGGAGGGAGAGGCCTTATCGATCTTCAACTCTTGCACGACAACCAAATTACGTCACTCCGAAGATACTTCCATGGGAAGGTGAATGACTCTCACCTAATAAGAGCAATAACATTAGTCGATGAATCATTCACACCTATGAAACTACAAATAGATGAGTTTGAGATAAACGCCAAAACAAGATCTCAGAAACTTGAAGAGTGGGCTGCGAAACCCCTCCACGGAAAATACTACCATACGTTAAACAACCAAAACGTTGACAAAAATTGGTCAAACAAATGGCTGACGAATGGAAGTATATTTTCCGAAACAGAGGGTTTTATGCTTGCAATTCAAGATGAGGTGATTCCAACCAGGAACTATCTTAAATGCATAGTCAAGCAGCCGGGCGCACATGAAGATATATGCAGAAGATGTGGAATGCGTGGAGAGACAATTGAGCACATAATATCGGGGTGCCCAACACTGGCGCAGAGCGATTACCTTAAGCGACACAATAATGTTGCCAAAATCATACATATTGAACTACTGAAGGCTAACAATATAGCACCAAAAGAATTGCGATACTATCTGTATGAACCAGATCCAGTCATTGAAACAGATAAAGTCAAAATATACTTCGATAGGACAATATATACAGTACACCGAAGAGAACACAATAGACCAGATATTACCATCATCAATAAAGCAACAAAAGAAGGATTCCTAGTTGACGTCGCAATTCCGCTCAGCAGAAATATAGAGAAGACTTACTTGGAAAAAATAAATAAATACGCCGAGCTTGCGACAGAGATCAAAGCACAGTGGAACCTGAGATCAATGAAGATCGTGCCAATTATTTTATCCAGCATTGGAATTATCCATCAAAATTTAACAAGAGGCATTAATATTTTAAATTTAAAAGAAAGAATTATAGAAAATATACAAAAAGCTGTGATTATCGATACCTGTCATGTAACTAGAAAATTTATCCAATGAAACCACATAATAGCTTCAATATAGTACAATTTTACTCAGACTTAAAGTCTCTAAAATTGTATCTTCTTCGCAACCATTTAATGAGACATTAAGGGGAATAATAATAATTAATTAATAATATATTTCGTATTATTAAAAAAAAACAAAAACACTATTTCAATATTCTGGTTGAGTCCCCAAATTTGAATGATTGTTTACTTAGGTAACACAAAACACTTTTATTTTCTAGGGGTTAAAATATATATTTACATTTACTTAAAATAACTGATAAAATATGAGTATAAGAATTTGTTTGTTGCAAGAACTGCCACGATGGGAAGTCGGAAAAACAACTGCCCTCATCCTTAGAGTGCGTCCTTTTTATATCCTGTCTCTCATATTCCTCCGTGACAGTGTTGCTAATTGCCCACATTATTGCCTAATCTTTTTCATACCATTTCTTTGTCGATATCATCTTTGTTTGAGGTTTAAATGGCTCTAAAATATTCCCACGTGCTACGTGCCATTTGAGGTAATTTTGTAGCCCTTGTATACACGAGAATCAATAACTTTTCCAAATTCTATTAATATCATACTCGTACATATTGGAAAAAGGCTTATCACCACAGAGAACACTCTAGCCCATATCAAAATGTGATTAACTATCATCAATTCCCTGAACATCAATAACTACTTGTCGGCATGTTCTTTTCAGTATGTCCTTCTCTTCGATTAGATTTCAGCTATCCGAAACAAGTCCTTCACATTCATTTCACTTTACATCAAACAAACAAAAAACGAAAGTTCCAGATCCGTCTGCATCTCCAAGTCGAACAAAAGAATTTAATTCAAATCAAATGACCCATTCAGGATTAAATCCATTGAAATAAATGTGTCGATTGTGTTGTTCACGTTCTTGTTCAATCAATGAACCCGCTCCTGAACCCTCCCAACCAGGACACGTCTTTGCAAAAGTCGAAGCGCTTTCCCTAAATCGATTGACATTGATTAAAAAACAAAAACAGTAAAAAAAGGAGAAAAGGCAAAGAATAACACCCAAATCGGAAGAAGTATTTATCCAAATTAAATAAAAGTCCTTTATTCGTCCTGTTCCGGGAAAAATGCCTCTATCAGTCAATTCGAGCGGAATAAAAGGAATGAGTCCTGTGAATCCTTTGGGGCTCTGCAAATTCTCCTGCCTTTCTACCCAGAGTTCTGTAGGTTTTCATTTTTTTTTTTCCAAAACTTAAAATTAAATATATAGAATGTGTTTGTATTTATTGGAAATAGTTTCCTGTTTATTGGAAGGAACTGTTACAAATCGAAATGGAAGGACTCAACAGTTTTTTGCCTTTCTCTCTGGAGTGGATTGGTTGTTCCGTTGAGGTCCTTTGTCTGTACGGAAGGAGCTTCTTGTTGATTTCCTTAAGTTGATTAGGGATTACATTTGGCTATGGTCGAGTTGAAAACTTTTAAATTGAAAATAACATATTAAAAGGATTTTTCTTCAACTGTAAATGCACTTAATGTGATATTCGTGTGACAGGTGGGGATGTGTCAGTTAAATGGAGGGTACATGAATAAATCTTTCTTATTCGATACAGAGTGGTGGTAATTTAAAGACGGCAGGTTAAATAGCGTAGGGCTCTTGTTTATATATTTTGCTTAATAACTTTCTTGCTGCAAATTTCGTACATACATAATTCAGTCGATCAGGTGTCCGAATTCATTTGAAGCACTTTAAAATTGGTTCACAGAAACGATGAATACAGTACGGTGTCTACTACTCGTAGTAGTAGACTTCGTAGTAAAATAGTGGTCCCGAGCCAGTTCCTTGTGGAGTACCATCACTTGATACCAAACTCTGTCGAATTCCTTAGAAATATCAAGTTAAACTATTGTATATTGCTTTCGCCGAATTGGTGTAGACTATGGTTCCACTTTTCGCTGAGGTATGCCATCAAATCACTAGTAAACCTGTTGACCGAACTGTCGATCATTGACAAATTTTCTTGTGTCGAGATATTTCATGAGCTAACGGTTTTTCAGCGTATCGAGGCATTGTAAAGAAGGGACACAAGTGCAATGGGTCTGTAAGAGGAGAGGATGAAAATTCACCTTTTTTTTAGGAAGAATGCTGTTTTCCATCTGCATTAACCGGAATCCTAAGGTGTAGGATTGGCGAAAGATCTTACGCACTGGTTTTGCCAGCGTAAAAGAACACCTCTTCAGAAGAAGGGGAGATACACCAGAGATTTGTGCATATTATGTTTGTTTATTTATTTATTTAATCAAATAATTTACAAATAAATTTAAAAATTATTTTAATAAGGCATCTGGGTAATTAAACTATAAGTAATGTCGTCTCTAATAAAAATCAAATTTAATTAATGATTAGATAAATTAAAGCTGTAAAGGGGGAAAAAATAAAATTAATTTTTACAAACAAGATTTCAAAAAGTTAAAGAGAAACAGGCATAAGTAATTGTATTTCGTTGAATATGTTATGAAAATCTAAGGCTAGTTTTACTCGTTCGATTGTGTTATAAACTGAGGCGTTGAGTATATTTGCTAATTGCTGCGATATACGTGTATTTTCCAGTGACGTAATAAAGGACATTCGACAAATATATGCCAAATAGATAATTTAGTCTGTCAGGGTTCACATATGGAACTTCCGGTTTCTCGGCAGTGTATAGAAGTTTAGTGGAGAATAATGATTTTCCAACTCTGACTCGAAGTATTCTTATGCAAACTTCCCTGCTAAGCTGATTATTGTATGGTATACGAGGGTTGACGGGGTTGTGTGTTTGAAAGAATGTAAGACAATTTTTTCAACTGTCAGCAAGCTCCGCCTTCTGATGTGTTCGGAATATTTGTCGAGTCAATTGGTAGAAGTTTGGGGACTCAATAATCAGCGGGTAATTTACAGCATGTGTGGCTCCAAGATCTACGTCCAGAATAAATTTGTGCTACAGATATAGCCTTATTTATTGCTGCCAATTTTGCAATGTAGCTTCCTACTTCTTTAGCTAGAATTCCTTGCCAGATCGAGGGTGTTTGTGAATTTATTTCCCATTTAACGACAGCATAAGATGAATGGCTGTCTCTATGTGATCCATCTGTATAAAAGATATGTTCAGGGCCGATTTTTTCTATCATCTCGTGGTGTAGCATTTGGAACAATTCAGTTAAAATTTTCTTTGCAGTACCATAGAGGGGGTGTGTTTGATCGGATATTGCTGACCAAGTTAACAGATCAGGATCTAAAGCTTCGATTTTAGTTAATTTAAGTCATCCTGAGGCTGTTTGGAAGCAATTATTAATTCCAGCGTCGAGAGCGTTGCTATTTCTTTTATTGTTGTCCACATGTAGGTGGTAAGGCCGTACTGCAAAGTACCTTCAAAAATAGTTCTTGCTATCCTCAAGGCTGTTTAAAGATGGAGTCCTTTTTTCTTGGACCATATCATTTTCAGAAGATTGTTCCTTTTTTTTAATTGGTCAAGAATGTTTTTGACATGGAGATTCCATTTAAGATTTCCACTGAAGGTAGCACTTAGGATTTTCAGTTCTTTTGAAAGTGAAATGCAAGTGCCTCGAATATCCAACGGAACTAGTTGACAATTTCTTTTTCCGCACGCGTGTAGTAAATCTACTTTTGAAGGTGCAGCAATTACACCTGTGCCTTGGCACCATGTATGAATTACTCTATCTGCAAATTCCAAAATAGATTTTACTGTAGGCGGGTTTCCAGATGCGGCTACATAAATATTATCAGCGTATATTCCAACAAGGTCGAGGTTTAATTCTGGTGGTGATAATTCGGCTATTAGCGAATCTATGTAGGAGTTGTATATAACAACCGAAAGAGGAGATTCTTGTGGAGTTGCATTTTCCAATCTGAATATATTTATGCTACAGATTTGGTTTCTAGTTCAATTTAGAATTGTTCACAGAAACTTTTTCTGTATAATATCATCTATTTTAATTCGGGGAAGAGTAGGTGGACTTTTATTTCCTAACGAAGAAGACCAGCTTGTCCCATTTCATCTCCAAAAGTATCTGGACGGTAACCGTATGGTTATTTGATATTTTTGAAAGACCCTTTATATCGTGGGAGCCTAGAATAGTATATTTCGTGTTAGTGAAGGCATTTTTATGATGAATTTCGTGCTCCTTCTACTGATTTTCATTTGTGATTTGGCTACTGAGAAGTAAGACGCAATAGATTCGTTATTATTTGACTAAGATGAATATATATAAATCGTTCAAATCGTTCAAAGAAATGCAGCGGAACTTTTTGATTTCTTAATCTTTGGGTTAATGTAAGAGCTTCTGGTACAAATAGCTCTAAGTACAAACACCATGTGGACCCTGGTTAATAATTCCATTCCACCATATGATGGCTATTGGGATGGACGTAAAAATGAAGACATCTTTCATTTAGTGAGCACATGTACGAGTACGAACTATTTAAGCATATCGCTATGTTGGAAGAAGACTGCCACAACTCAAAAATTAGAAAATTTTGGTTTTATACAGTACGGTTCTATATTATTGAAAAGGGTCGCTATTGCTAGTTTGACTATTCGGTTTTTTTTCGGTTCATGCCAGTCTTCCAAAGTAACGATGTATTCGAGATTAGTGCTTGGTTCAATGTCTGTGATTTTAGGTCAACCTCTAGGACAGAGGTTTGAGTTCGATGCCCAGCGGATGCACTAAAAAACTGGAAAAAAATAATTTCTAATCATTTGAAGTCAGTAATAAGCCCTAGTTCGGTGGGGAAGATAGACCTTTGTCTTTACTGTACTGTTGCGCAACGACATGATTGCTTAAAATATGATAAATTCCTTAAAATACTATCACCTGTTGCAAAATAAATGATACGAGTATTATTTACCCCAGCATTTTAAAATCCATCGTTTAAGGGGGTAACAACCTCAGAATTGATCCCAAAATCTATTCTTTTTTATTTTACTTTTTTAACATAGACTCAATATGGAACTGAATGCGACAAAGCGCACATTTTCACTAGCTTAGTTCTCTCCTTAGTTCCTCCTTCCATTGCAAGACCATATTTCTATTTAATGGATTCATTATTTCTATGTTTTTATTTATTTTTTATATAATAAAAATAAAAAATCTAAATTAAAAGGGAGTGTTTTAATTTTTTTCAGTAACAAAAAAAACACGCTTTTAGCTATTTGCGTCTGCTAAACATATCGCATATTTGCAAAAACTACACACAAACGCTATAGTCATGTCTATTATGTTGGTAACGTCTCTGGGAAACTACACTTTTTTAAAGAATTTTAAAATTTACCGCATTTTGTACTTTATGGTCAAAAATGTTGGAAAAAAAGAAAAAAAACTTAAAACGTTCTGCACAACGTCTATTTTGTATTTCCTTAAAATTCTGCCGCTTAAGTTTTTAAAATGGGCTAAAATATGTGTACGTAAAATTCGACTAAGATCGGTCCAACCGTTTCTGAAATATTGTGTCATTAGTCTTTCACATATTTGTTAATGGCTGGACCAACGGATATGTGAATGTTAAGATCTTTAAGTACTCGATTCGGGGCGGGGACAAAGCACCATCTGGAAGTGCTTGTTTAAAGAGCTGTCAGTCGGAATGTCATTATAAATGAGCGTTGGGATGGAGAATGAGGCAAAATTTCTAACATTTTTAACGAAAGACAATAAATTGTTACTACCTTTAGGACATTGTATCATAGTATTTTTTGCCTCAGTTTTTGCTTATATTGAAATTTCACACGCTTAAGAAAGACGTTGCAGTCTTACCTCGCTTTTTTGAAATTTTTGTTTTTTTCTGTCGGGTTGGTATTGAAGGACTGAAAAAACATTTCTCTGATCCAGACAGCCTCTGTACCGTGTCTTTTCTTTTGGTTTGATACTCTTCATACGATGAGGGATACAGGATCTCATTCCAAAGAGAATAGAGTCTGTGATCATATCAGAAAATGCATCTACGTCGTTATCGAGGAATCATAACGCCTAGTTAAAATTCCTAAAGAAGCTGTTAAGACCGCTCCAATTGGCATTCTCGTAGTGTCATACGGTTCTTTTAGGAATCTTTTCTCTATTTCTGTGGTCAGCGTACGAGAAATTAGATGATGTGACAGAATGGTCCGACGAGCCTAGAGGGGAGAGCACGTTAACGGTGTACCTATCAGGGTGAGAAGTTAAAAACAAGCCCAGGATGTTGGCGGTATGATTAACAACGTCTGATATACGTGTAGACTCATTTACCAGTTGGATCAAGTTGTTTTCCGCAGCGAAGTTCTCACACAGTGTTTTTAGAGTGTCGTCTATTCAGAATGTCGAAGCGGTCCAGAATTGTGTCAATTGAAATCACCCCCAGTTATGATTATAGAGTCAGGCAGCGCTTTAAGTTTGGGGCTTCTCTAAATAAAGCAGTAATGGATAATTTGTTTACTGAGTTGGAGTTTTAACCACACAAAATTGAATTCCGGATTGGAACAGGGACTACATTGTGGTGGAGTTTGATAAGCTACGACGATACTAAGCACAGCTGTGAAATTCAGAGTTGGTTTACCGAATCAAATTATTGCAGTATTGCATGTGTTATGCCCTTACAAGAATAGGAAACAGCCCTCCAACCGAATTTATACTCACCACCCGCAATCCATCGGTTGTTACATCCAATATAATTATGACAATGCAAAACAGCAACTGCAGTTATTGAGTGCTGCAGGAGTTGAACAAGGGTCAGGAGGGTTGGGATGCCCGCACTGTAAATGTTCTTGCGAATGTTTTTTTCGTTCACCTAAGCGCTCTATTATTTTTTGACCACCACGCGAGGAGTGAATTTCATGAGTGCACTTGTGCGTGTGCATTCGTCGATCTTCAGCTCGGCACTCGATCCCCTCAGTATGAATACCATGTTCTACGTATCGAAGCTGTTCAGAGCAGACTCTTCCATTTCGGTCTGCGCAGGCTCCCATGGATTGATCACTACATCCTTCCGCCTTATAATGACCGACTCAAATTGCTGGGTTTACCATCACTGGAAAATTGTCGAGAATCTGCCGATATTCTCTTTATACACCAACTCTTAACCGGCTCCATCGACTGTCCCTCACAGCTGGATCATATTTTTTTTATTACTGTTGCCTTTCTCAATCACGGTAGGAGCCTTCTCCAATAGACTTGAAGGATTTGAAAAACAGAAGCAAAACAAAAACAATATTTGAATTTCTGATTCCCGAGAGGTCTTTTTTTTCTTTATTTTTTTCAACTTGTTTCTTCTATATCTCCGTTCGTTCTTATTCTCCCAGGAAAATCTGCTGCCCACCCAACGTCGGTTTTGCTTCCCGTATCTTGTTAAAAATTCCTGTATCTATTTCGTTTTTGTTTCAGTTTGGAAAAGTCGTAATGACAGTACCGACTCAAATTTCTTTGATCATGTGCGCTACCACTTCCTTTTGCTCATCCATAATACGAGTCCCCTCGCTGACTGTTATAAACCAATATACCTCGTTGTATTGCTTTTGTGTTGTTCGTTGAATCGAACATTACCTTTAATTGTAATTTTCATTTGTAAACATGGTATCGTCGTGACTTCTGCTGGTATGCAATTTATTAAAAAATTATTGTTGATAAAATCCATCTCTCTTCTAGATTTTTTGACTCCGCAAGAATGAATGGCAGATATACACCTAGGAGCCGGAAAAAACGGTCATTTTTGTGTATTTTTTTAAGGAAAACTATAAGAAATTTCGGATTGAGAGCTAAGCTATCTAAAAGTATACACATTCAGAAACATGATTAATTTTTTTTATTTAAAAATATCAAAAATTTACAAACATATTGTACCCACTGGCGTTTTTTCAAAAATCATCTGAAAAAAAAAAAACCAAAAAGATTATTAAATTAGATACTATAGTCAAGTACTAGACTAGACCGATTTTAAAAATATTGATTTATGACAAAATGGCGGACGTTTGAACATAAATAGTTATTTTTGTACCAAAAATCAGTTATTATTTTGTACTATAATGATGTATAGAATAACTGCAAAAAAATTCATGGCAGTCGGTTTATTGGTTTTCGAGAAATTTTGGGTACCGATTTGAAAAACGTGGTTTTGAGAGCAACTCGTTTGAAAATTTGGGAATGAATAAAACATGACATATGTCAACTTACATTTAATCATCGATAGCAGACCCATAGTGTAAGTCTTCTACGGTCCACGGAGTGTACATAACTTCTAAATTTTGTTGTCGGCGCCGTTATGTTCTTGCGCTTGCAGCTCGGCTTCCGCTTTGCGAGTTTTGTCTTCTTGCGCTCCGATCCTACCGATATTCTTAGTATAGTGTCTGATTTTTAACGTAAACCACCTGTCATGGAGACTTATGTTTACGGGATGCCCATACATCCATGGCATAAGGATACGCGTTGCCATCGCTCTTCCGCCTTGCTGAGATACCAATTCGGAACTGTGTTGCTGGCACAAGTTCCACTCTTGGTATGAGTTGAGGCCGACGTAAAACCTCTTACTGATCTTAGGGTCGCAGGACCCAGTACTTATTGCAACTCTATATTGGGTCAATCAAAGGAAGACCCTTCCCGCGACTTTGGGTTTAAACCACAGCCACCATGACGCTCCCACAAGGGGGCCTACCTCTTCAAGTCAGGTCCGGACCGAGATCCGGGGACTCCTGACTCCCATGGTACCGTGATTTAAGTCCTGGTAGGGACTGCCCGTGGTCCAGCCGCCAACAAGACCTATGACCGGCAACTTGTTACTGATCAAATCGTAGCAACCTTTGGTAGCGTCATATAAAGATGTTTGCGATAAGTCTAGTACTTTGCTCTGCCCCGTTCATTAAGACAACGTCATTGATATTCTTAACACGTTCATGAGTTTCAACAATGAGGTGACACCATTGTTGAACGTGTGTGTTGCAAGAAATACAGCAATTTTAATGATTTTGGCCCCGCTGTTCATCGCTTTTGGGAGCTATCTTCCAAATAAGTTGGTTGAATCTCTCATTGCTGTTTTGGGTATATCTGCCAACACGGCGCTCCAACAATTTGTCATTGCTCATGTCTTCGAATATTGGTTTGATGACATCTAACACCATTTTTGGCAGTGCTGAATAATCGTGACGGATATTTCTCAGCTTTCGCTTGTTGCCACTTGCACCACAATTCGGGGCCTTCGGGACAGAAATGATGTTGAGGGTTGTTTTCTGTTAAGCCATAATGGTAGAATGTTACAGTTTTTGCGAATAGCTAAGCCATAGTAAATGCTCAATTTATATATAAATTTTGTCGACAATTTGTTTTTGCCGCCGATTCCAGGATTTATTTTCTTGCATTCGCGAAGACGGGTTGCCTTTCGCTTTTGAACGTGTTCCACGCATTCTTTTTTCACAAGTCTTGGAGTCGCCATCCCTGACATGCTTTTTGACGGATTTTGAAAATAATTTTTTCATTGCGTCTACTTCCATTTTACCTGCCCATTCATCATGATTGATCTGGCAATTTTCATCATGATTAGATTTGTATTCCTCATATTGTTCGGTATTTTTGTGTTTATTACAATAGTTTTTGTACGTTTAGCACAATAAGAAGATTTTATTGATATTTATTGATTAAAAAAAAAAACGCTGTACATTAAGAAAAAGAACTTTTAGATTTGCACAGGATATAAACTAACAAAGAAATTACATACAATAAGCAAATTATACAAAGTAAGTTACAACAAAATAAAATAAAATAATGAGCACAAAAACCTAGTAATACTATTAATAATAACAATTATAAGGATGAATAGATAAAAACAAAAATAAAATAAATTAAATATGAAGAAAGAATTAATAGAAAATTAGAACAAAAGTCATATCAGTTCAAACTTAATAAGTGGTCAAAACATGCTGCTTGAAATTTTCTGTGTTCGATTCTAGACTTCACGTGATTAGGGAGATTGTTCCAGAGTTTGACAGCATAAATAAAGAACTGACGCCGTGATGTTACGAGTAAGCAAGTGTAAATTGACGGTCGCAAATTTATGTGGCGATCGGATAGACAAAAGTTAATTTTTTGGAACAGGTACGAGTAGATTGGCTCTTTCTTGTGAACAACTTTGAAAAGGAAGGAACAGCACTTATATTTGAAGTATGCCTCTAAGTTACAGCCAAGAATTTGACGGGCTTCAGGCGAAATGTGATCAAATCTACGAAGATTTAATACAAACCGAGCAATGGAGTTAAAAGCAACCCTAAGCAACCCAAGCATGTGGGAGTCGGGATCTGCAAACAACTCGCAACCATAAGAGATTATTGGAACTATCAATGCCTTCACTAGTTTAAGCTTAACTTGTGTCGGCAAAATTGGTTTTGTTATAGATAACCCTCATAGCGAAGCGTAGACTATTTTTATAATAAAGTTTATATGAGCATCCCAAGTGAGTTTATTTTTGAAATTTATTCCTAAATTTTTTGAATGGGTGACATATTCAACTTGAGATGTGTTTAACATAACGGAAGGAAAGTCAGGGAAATGTGGTTGGTGTTTGTATATAGGTATGGCTTTTGTTTTGTCAGGGTTTAATTTGATACAATTCCGTAAGGACCACTCGAATATTGAAAATAGGTCGTCATTTAATTTTGAAATTGCGTCTTCAACCATGCCAATAGGAAAACTAATGTACAGTTCAACACCGTCAGCATATACTCGTATGTGGAATCGACAATGAGATAAAACAGAGGGTAAGTCTTTTATGAACAGAGAGAACAGTAATGGACCAAGAATTGAGCCTTGGGGAACACCACTATTAACAGGGAGAAACGAAGACCTTTTATTATTACATGAAACAGCTTGCCAGCGAGTAGTCATGTATGAATAAATAAGTTTATTAAATGTGTCAGAGAAGTTGAAATAATTCGTCAGCTTATCACAGAGAATATTAGGATTAACACAGTCAAATGCTTTCGAGAAGTCAAGTAATACTATCACAGTTGTATAATTTGCATCAATTGCTTGTCTAATATCGTCAGAAACTTTAATTAAAGCTGATGTACAGCTGTGTCCAGACCGGAAACCTGACTGGGAGGGTTAAGAAGCTGTTTTTCGTTAATGAATTTTTTTATATGATTGCTCAAAATCGATTCGAAGACTTTGGATAAAAAGGGAATATGGGTCTATATTCCAAATTTGTTACATTTTTTGGAATCGGTATAATTTTAGATCTCTTCCAGACAGAAGGGTAGGTAGATGTCATTATAATGGTGTTAAATATATGAGTGATGTAGGGGAGTAAAAGCGGAAGAAGGATTTTTATGAAGTCAGGATAAATGTTGTCTAGTCCCACTGCCTTGCATTTGATGGAGAAAATAGCGACTCCTACCATATATTCGTCAACTGCGCCCAAAGAAAATGCGTCGTCCCTGTCATTATGTGTTAGCGTATAGCGAGAACTTAATGTCGTAACTGGTGTGGGTAATTTATAGTTTAAATCTTCTATGTCAATCTTATCGTCCAAGATTGATATATTTTTCTTATTTAGCCCAATTTTGCGAACTTCATTCCATAGAAACTTGGAAGAATGGTCAGAATTAAATCTATTGTTGTAGAAGTTAAGTTTTGCAGATCTTACCAGCTTAGTAACAATATTACGGCAAGTTTTGTACTTATTCAGCATTTCTGCACAACCGAAACGTTTCCAGCGGCGGTAAGAGGCGTCTCTTATTTGATGGCGTTGAGGATATCAGTTGAAAGCCAAGGACAGGTTTGTGATTTTATAACACGAGTCTTAAAAGGAACACGCTTATTAAATAGGTAGTCAGTCGCGGTAGTCAAAAAATCAGTTTGTTTATTTACGTCAGATGTTAGATAAATACTACTCCAGTCAATTGACGAACAATCAAGAAAAAGACTTTCATAATTAATGTTGCGGAAATCACAATAATGAATGGACTGGGACGAGCTTTTATCCACATGTAAGCCACATGTAAGGTAGCAAATACAAGATCATGATATGAAAATACGGGAACAGATAATTGACTAAAACATTTAACGAGGTTGTTATGACTAGTGAGAAATACATCTAACAAAGATGGTACACAATTAGGTTTAAAATGAGTTGGCCTAGAAGAGTTAACAAAAGAGAGGCCAAGACAATTCATCGAGGTTATAAGAGTAATAGAAGAAGAATGAATAAGGTTAATATTTAAATCACCACAAAAAATGAATTTTGGTGCTAGATGACAAATTTCTTCAACAATTGGGGAGATAATGCGCGAATTCGCAATGTGTGGTGGCATATAAAAAGTTCCAAGTACGCATTTATTTTCGCCATTAAGGATATTAATAAAATAGTAGTCAAAAGACAGGGTACCATCAGAATACTTAACACAATTCGACTTAATATATTTTCGAACGTATATTGCAACGCCTCTTCCAGTAGTGTGAGTTCGATCAGCTCGGTAAGGCTTTTTAAACCAATTTAAATAGAAAAGCCTACTACACATATTAGGGTGAAACCATGTCTCGGAGACGCATATTATATCAATTAAACTGTTCTCCAATATAATTCGAAACTCATCAAATTTGTTCACAAGACTCTATGCATTTATGTGGCAAATGTGCAAGCCATTATAACTTTTACATAGTGTATTTAAAATAAATTTATTTTCATCATTTATGCTGCCAAAACCAATGTCATGGTTGCTTCCTATGGAGAAAATAGAAGCCCCTACGAATAAACCCCGCGAAACCAAAATCGAACACAAGAAATTTCTTAGCAAGTATTATGCAAGAAAGACACAAAATCAACAAAGAATAAAGAAAACCAGTGTGAACAGATATAACTTGAACATAAAGTGATGAAATAAATAAAAAGAAACGAATGGTGAAAAAAAATTTACGCGATAATAAAAAAAAAATGATACTGTGCAATAAAAAAAAAAAAAGAAAAAAGATTAAATTTGATTTTCATCGACAAACATTTCATCGTTGACGTCATGTCCGATAGCATTCCTCAGATCTCCTTTGTTGTGAATTATGAATGCAGTTTGACTGACTTCGGTGCGGATATAGACTTGCCCATTGAAGATCTGCACGGAGGATATAAGTGATTTTCGTTTTAGTCTCAGAGCGCAGCGATGTAGTTGGTAGTTGTTTCTTGTAAGGCTTTCATTAATAAAAAAGCTTTTCGGCGAATTCAGGCCAACGTCACGGAGTTGTAGTGGAGCTTTTCTATTTTTGCAAAAGCTCGCAATCGCTCGCATTAAATGATGTTTTCCCTGTTTGTCAGCAAATTTTAGTATAATGCTGGTATCGGCAGGGGAATGGTCTTTGTGGGATTTTGATTTAGCGCGAAAGATGTTTTGTAGGCGACGGGGCTGAATATCAACTTTGCTGTAAAACGTCTCCAAATTTTCCCCAGAAGACTCAGGCACACCAAAGACAACAGCATCACAGCTAATCTTCTCTCGCTCAAACTTGTCAACAACAAGTTCAAGTCGCTTAATATCTTGACACGTTTTTTGTAGTTGTAATTCAAGGAGCGCTTTATTTTCACTAACCTGTGCAGTAAGACGATCTTCTAGGACAGAAAGTTTAGCGTCCAGCGAAAGAGAGAAAGTCTCCATCCATTTCTCCAATTTTTCTTCAATGCGGCTCCACAGTTTATCAGCAATGCCTGCTGAATTATGTGCCCCAACATCTCTCGGGGAACTTATACTGCCTTGTTGTTGTACACGACGCGTATTGGCAGGCATAGTAGAAAATACGAGTAAATATAAATTCACAACTCACAAGAACAACTTTAAATTAAGCCGATAAAAACAATAATACGGATGAAATAAGAATCTAGCAATAATTGTCTTAGTAAGAGCTGAGAGATGTGCGAGTTTCATGCACTCAAACTGCGTTTATAATTTATCAATAAAGGATTTAATCGGACGACGGAAATGAACGTCTAACAACTGCGCATACTCGTATATTTTACAAGAAAATCAACGACTTTTCCTGTAAACTGACCACCAATGAGAACCGCAACTCCATGAAATGAGGTAAAACCACGTTTTCGCCAGGTACAATCTCCTGAAACGGTCAGTTTTCTTATATCAGTACTCGAATTTTGTTTTGTTATTTCGTTCTGTTCTTCTTTTATAGATTGTTTTAACATCAATTGAACAATAATTGTAGCAGCAGAATGAATGTTATTAATTAGCGGAGGCGGTAAATCCATGAGTCCACAAAATTTCATACCCGGACACAAACCAATCCCCAATAAGCACATAACGAAAAAGAATCGTGTATTTATTTCGTAAGCTGTCTTGATATTTCTATGCACCTAAGGCTACTCAGTCCACCTTATTTATCTCAGAGCTCGAGACACTTTTTCGATTCCTGAGGCTGGAATTGGAAGACAACTATTATATTATCGGCGGAGATTTCAACGCTAAACATAGTGATTGGGGAAATAATACACCAAATACTAGAGGGAACCTACTATTCAATTGGTGGGGTCAACACAGTTTGATGTATAGACTCGGGCTTAAGGCGACAGATAGTCCGTCGTTTCCCAGACACGGGTCCTATTTGGATCTCCTGCTGTTCGACTCACGAATACAACTGACATGCACTAACCAACAAACTACAAACTGTCTACGCACTTTCGTGTATGACAGTGACCATTGCGGTCTCAGCACCGAAATAACTGTCCCCAATGAAATTGCGGAATTGGATGAGTTTGTTCAAAGGCATTCCTACAATTATAGTAGGGTGCGTTGGACACACTTCACCAGAACACTGACAAGAGCACTCTCCTCGAATTCGCTCTACCCACCGTACAACAGAAATCTGTCAAACGAGGAGATTGACATGTTTCTAAGACTAATGGACGAGACAATCAAACGAACAATGGACATAACGATACCTCGGTACCGACACACTGACGAAGAAGACATATTCCGCAACGCAACTATTGACGCACTGCACCGACATAAAAGTAGACTGCTGTCAAGACTAAAAACCTTGTACAGACAGTTTACTGACAGACATAACCCGGAGATTATGACGCTAAAGTCGTCGATCAAAAACCTCCAAGTCTTAATAAAAGAAAATTACAGAGCATCTGTAAGTTTGTATTGGAACAACAAAATTCGAGCTGTAAACTCCAGCAACCCGAATATGTTCCCGCAAATAAATAAAATATTTCGGAGAAAAGATCAAAACGACCTTTCGTGTCTTAAAATCGCCCGTACGACGGACAACGAGAACATACTTATAGCAGCAGGCATAGATCCAAATCAGGCTGTTGATGATGACAACTTCTTTGTGATCGAGGATCCGCAGGAGCAGGTAGAGGCTATAGGAGCGACTTTCCAGGAAGTGTACAAGGCGAATGTTATCATTGGCCCGAACAACGATCTGGAGAATCGAGTCCTTGTGCACAATTTCTACCTTCGAAATGAAATTGTGAATTGGCGATTCGAGAGCTCGGGTTTCACCCAGTTCAGTGACGAGAATATGGCAAATAATGTCATCACCAACGATAGGGTACTACCCCCGTTCATTTCGAAGGAAGAGCTCCAAACGATCTTCGAATCACTTAGAAGTAAGAAATCAGTGGGAACCGATGAAATACCGAACATTGTGCTTCGACATCTCCCTCTAGAAGCGGTGGACATTTACACCACCCTGTTTAATAATGCAATGAATAATGCACATTATCCAGCGCATTGGAAAACGGCGGTGGTTCAACCTATCCCCAAAAAGGGAAAGGATATATCCAATCCGGCGAATCTCCGGTCGATAAGTCTCCTTCCGAATATCAGTAAGGTTTTTGAAAAGGTAATCAATAGAGCTCTGTCTAGGTGGGTTGAGGACAAAAATATAGTTCCGGATAATCAATTCGGTTTCAAGGCGGGGCATGATATCATTCATGCTGCGTCTAAACTGGTTTCTGATATCCAATGGAACAAAGGCAAGAAACAGTGCACTGGTGCCTGCCTGATTGACTTGGAGAAGGCCTTCGATACCGTATGGTTAGAGGGACTCTTTTTTAAGCTGGACAGGTTGGGCATTAGTAAACCACTGCTGTATATTCTTTTTGATATGCTCTCCAGTAGACAGTTCATCGTGAAGAATGGCGATGTGACTTCTGCTGCAACATTTAACATTAAAAACGGTCTGCAACAAGGTGCGGTAAATTCTCCGATCCTATTCAACATTTACATAAGTGATCTGATAAGTTCACTTCACCATGCCATAGCGTACGCAGACGACTTAATCGCGTACAGATCAGGTCCAAAGATTGAGGTCATTAATATGCTTCTGTAGCGTGACTTCGACAAAATTAAGCGATATTGCGATGACTGGAAGTTGAAAATCAACTTTCAGAAGTCGGAAACCATTCTGTTTAGGACGCCTTTGTCTGGGGCCTCTAGGAATACCAGAAAGAATTGGCGAAAGTTTTCTATCGTCGGACAACACGGACAGCCACTCGCTTGTCGAAATGTAGTCAGATACCTTGGGATCTGGCTAGATCAATTTCTGTATTTTAACAAACATATAGAGGTTGCTCTGGCCAGAGCCAGAGGTGCTTTTGCCCTTACAAAGAGACTGTTTGATAACAGTCAACTCGATGCGAGGGTGAAGGTGATCTGCTACATGGCTCTTATCAGGCCCATGCTAGTGTTTGGATGTCCCGTGTGGTTCAACGTGAGAGCAAGTTTATTGGAAAAGATTCGGGTGTTTGAGAGGGCTTGTCTTAGGACTTGTCTTCGCTTATACAGAACACCAGAGTCTCAGTACATAAAATTCTATCCCAATGAGGTCTTGTACAATAGGGCGAATCTAAAGAGTGGACAATTTCGTCATTAAGTTGACTCGAAGGCACATTGCAAGAGCAATGACCTCATCGAACAACCTGATCTCCGGGACTTTCTACCCCAATTATATGTATCACGAGAGGGTTCGCTTTGACGGTTTTATTCCTCCAGAAGCGTTCCTCTATCTAGATAGTAAAGGTCTGATCCAGGACAGATTGGCGGTGGCGCTAATCTTCGACGTCGCTCGAACAGCTGCGGACAGGCGACTCAACTACGATAAAGACGTAGCACATGGCAGTGCGGAGCGTCTCCGGTTCAGTAGGGTGGTAGGGAGTCGCGACAGGAGGGATGTTGCTCAGCAGCACAAGCAATTTTGGTGGCTAGTTGAAGGGGAGGATGCTTCGTCGTCGAATGCCTCCAGTAATAGATAGCTTCATCTGAGGCAAAGTGGGTCAGCCTAATTTTTTTTTTAGCCATGGCCGACTTACATAGTTTTAGGTAGGATTAAGTTAGTTTTTAGGAAAAAAAAATATAAAAAACAAAAAAAAAATTAATAAAAATAAAAAATGAAAAAAAAAACAAAAAATATATATATACATATATTTATATATTAAGTATATATGTATTATGTATATGTATATATGTATGTGTGTGCGTACGTATTAGATGTAAGTAGGTTTAAGTAGACTAAGATTTATTTTTAGGTAGTCTGTAGGCTTTTAGTTTTAAGTTTTATAAAAAATTAAAAAATGTCCATTCACTAAGTTTTTTACTTATAATTTATTTTCTTAGTTCTAGTATTAAGTAATGTTAAAATAAAAATATAATGTAAGATTCGTCGAAAGACATAGTTTAAGTGTTAGGTTTAACTTAGAGTGCCCGCATGGGGCCAGTAAGTTAGAATAAGTTTATTTGTAAGTAATTTAAGCAAATTTTTAAGCGTTTTTTGTTTAGCATATAAGAGTAATTTAAGTTAAAAAAAATAAAAATGCATAAAAATTGAAAAAAAAAAAATATTTGCACGGTTTGCACGATGAACGCAAAACTACAATTTTACTATGGAGAATCGAACATCACTATCTTACACTTTTTATATTTTACTCATTCGATAAGACATAAAACACAGTCAGAAAATTCAAAATTCTGGTGCGGATGTCTCATGATCAGTGTTAAATTTTTTGGCACTGGAACTAATATTCTCGTCGGAGATTTGTT
Source organism: Volucella bombylans (assembly GCA_949129095.1). Taxonomy (NCBI): domain Eukaryota; kingdom Metazoa; phylum Arthropoda; class Insecta; order Diptera; family Syrphidae; genus Volucella; species Volucella bombylans. The sequence continues at coordinate 161,431,565 of OX422143.1, read as the reverse complement.
CGGCAGTATGTCGATTTTTGTTTTTCAACAGGGACCGCGATGGGCGCATTTTGTTGCAAAGTGTCTGTATGACTCGTTTTACTCTCTCGGCTGTAACTGGCTTATTTATCCAAATATTGACTTGGCGTTTTCACTTGATATTCTTGAGACCCGAAACTTCAAGAAAATGTAAAAAAAAATTTTTTCGACCATGCTGGGTGTATATTTCCCCTGAAGCTAATAGAACTCCACATGTATTCGATTTCCATTGCAGCAGAAGTACTCTCAAAAACACCCTCAATTACCGTGTCTCCCTACCCTGATATTCAACTTCCTTTAGTTTTAGTTTCAGGAGCAGTTTGTACTAAACTCAATAAAGTTTTCCAGGGTAGCCCAGGGCCTGCTAAATTAAAATAAAAAGTCACACTTTTGTAATAGAGAATAATGACTAAAAATAAAGTGAATGAATATCACATTCAAAATTGTGTTTTCCGCAGCATTTCTCTTAGAATTTCGACTCCAATCATCTTGTGGTATCAGACATCTGGTAAGAATGGCCTTCTAACGTTTCAAAATCATGCAGTTAAGAGAAGTCAACATTATTCGGACTGTAGACTGAAGTTTATACTTTCGACAGAAACGAATCATCGACCAGGTAGTCGTGACCATACCATGTCTTTTAACTTTGTGGGAATTTATTTAGAAAAAGTAGGTACGAGTATATAGTATCATATATAAATCAAATAATTAAAGGAGCACTACGAAGGAAGACAAATCTAAAACTATTAGCAAGTCCTTCTGAAAATAAAACTCAACATGCCACATTCGTCTTGATGACAAGAATTTACCCCAGGTTATCCATTGTTTGGTTTTATTGTATATTTTTAGACTAGCGTTTGGCTAGAGTTTTATATCTCCTTTGACCAAACCTAACCAACTTAAAAAAGTCTTTAACTACTTGCTGACGACGCGCTTCAGCATAGGATCTAATAGGTCTTATCGTATTGGATTTGCTATCTCCAGCAACTGAACATACTTTTGTCGTTGAATGTGATCATCTTGAACTAGGTTCCTATTAGGACATAACACGTCTATTTGGTCGTTTCTTTCATTCAAGTGCTGACAATATACATTAGGGACAGAAAATTTGCCCTCGTTCGTCGTTAAGTTCCTTTTGCCGCTTTTATTTCGATGCATGCATTGCAGGCGTTACAAACTCTGCTTTTAATATTGTCGTTGTATGCCAATGCGTGCATCGTAGCAGTTGAAACGGTTTTTAACAGATTGTACTTCTTCGCTCTGTTTGTTTCTTCTTTTTGGAACGCTGAAGTTTAATTCATTAGGTATACCTTCTTTGTACGATTTGGCATATGCTGCTACTAGTTTGTTTGGTGGGGTTCCCTGTATTCATCTTCAAATCGTGGGTTTTTCAAAATGTTATTGAAGCCAAGCCATGGTTTATTAGTATTTTATAGTGATTGCATTGATTCTTCGGTGAAAGCCTTAACCAATCGCTTTCAACCAACGTGGGTAGTTCTTTCTTAAAATGCTTTTCAGTTCAGTTCAGTTTATATGCATTTTTATTTATGTTACTTAATTTACTCTTACATGCTAGACAAAAAAACGCTTAAAAATTAGCATAAATAACTTAAAATTATCTTAAACTAACTTACTGCATGTGCGACGTCTCTGTCGTAATTGAGTCGCCTGACCGCAGCTGTTCGAGCGACGGGGAAGATTAGCGGAACCGCCAATCTGTCCTGGACCAGACCTTTACTATCTAGATAGAGGAACGCTTCTGGAGGAATAAAGCCATCAAAGCGAACTCTCTCGTGATACATATAATTGGGGTAGAAAGCCCCGGAGATCAGGTTGTTCGATGAGGCCATTGCTCTTGCAACATGCCTTCGAGTCAACTTAATGATGAAATTGTGCACTCTTATTAGGTTCGCCCTATTGTACAAGACCTCATTGGGATAGAATTTTATGTACTCAGACTCTGGTGTTCTGTATAAACATGTAAACCTCTCAAACACCCGAATCTTTTCCAATAAACTTGTTCTCACGTTGAACCACAACCAAGTATCTGACTACATTTCGACAAGCAAGTGGCTGCCCATGCTGCCCCATGATCGAGAACTTTCGCCAATTCTTTCTGCTATCCTTAGAGGCCCCAGACAAAGGTGTCCTAAACCGAATGGTTTCCGACTTCTGAAAATTGATTTTCAACTTCGAGTCATCGCAATATCGCATATTAATGACCTCGATCGTTGGACCTGATTTGTACGTAATTGAGTCGTGTGCGTACGCTATGGTATGGTGAAGTGAACCTATCAGATCACTTGTGTAAATGTTGAATAGGATCGGCGAATTTACCGCACCTTGTTGCAGACCGTTTTTAATGTTAAAGATTCCAGCGGAAGTCGATGTGACTTCATCTTCACGATGAACTGTCTACTGTAGAGCATATCAAAAAGAATATACAGCAGTGGTTTACTAATCCCCAATCTGTCCAGCTTGAAAAAGAGTCCCTCTAATCATACGGTATCGAAGGCTTTCTCCAAGTCTATCAGGGAGGCACCAGTGCACTGTTTCTTGCCTTTGTTCCATTGGATATCAGAAACCAGTTTCGACACAGCATGAATGATATCATACCCGCCTTGAAACCGAATTGATTATCCAGAACTATATGTTGTATTCAACCCATTTAGTCAGGACTCTATTGATCACCTTTTCGAATACCTTACTGATGTTTGGAAGAAGAGTGATCGAGTGCTGGATAATGTGTATTATTTATTGCATTATTAAACAGGGTGGTATAAATGTTCACCACTTCTAAGTGATTCGAAGATCATTTGGAGCTCTTCCTTCGAAATGAACGGGGGTAATACCCTATCGTTAGTGATGACATTATTTACCATATTTTCGTCACTGAACTGGGTGAAACCCGAGCTCTCGAATCGCCAATTCACTATTTCATTTCGAAAGTAGAAATTGTGCACAAGGACTCTATTCTCCAGATCGTGATTCGGGCCAATGATAACATTCGCCTTGTACACTTCCTGGAAAGTCGCTCCTATAGCCTGTACCTGCTCCTGCGGATCCTCTATCACAAAAAAGTTGTCATCATCAACAGCCTCATTTCGATCTATGCCCGCTGCTACCAGTATTTGTTCGTTGTTCGTCGTTCGGGCGATTTTAAGACATGGAAGGGCGTTCTGATTATTTCTCCGAAATATTTTATTTATTTGCGGGAACATATTCGGGTTCCTGGTGTTTACAGCCCGAATTTTATTGTTCCTATACAAACTTACAGAATTTCTGTAATTTTCCTTTATTAATGTTTGGAGGTTTTTAATCGACGACTTCAGTGTCATGATCTCCGGGTTATGTCTGTCAGTAAACTGTCTGTACAAGGTTTTTAGTCTTGTCAGCGGTCTACTTTTTTGTCGGTGAAGTGCGTCAATAGTTGCGTTGCGGAATAAGTCTTCTTCGTCAGTGTGTTGGTACCGAGGTATCGTTTTGTCCATTGTTCGTTTGATTGTCTCGTCCATTAGTCTTAGATACGTGTCAATCTCCTCGTTTGACAGATTTCTGTTGGACGGTGGGTAGAGCGAATTCGAGGAGAGTGCTCTAGTCAGTGTTCTGGCGAAGTGTGTCCAACGCACAATACTATAATTATAGGAATGACAATTCCGCAATTTCGTTTGGAACAGTTATTTCGGTGCTGAGACCGCAATGGTCACTGTCATACACGAAAGTGCGTAGACAGTTTGTAGTTTGTTGATTAGTGCATGTCAGTTGTATTCATGAGTCAAGCATCAGAAGACCCAAATAGGACCCGTGTCTGGGAAGCGACGGAATATCCGTCGCCTTAAGCCCGAGTCGATACATTACACTGTGCTGACCCCACCAATTGAATAGTAGGTTCCCTCTAGTATTTGGTGTATTATTTCCCCAATCACTATGTTTGGCGTTGAAATCTCCGCCGATAATAAAATAGTTGTTTTCCAATTACAGCCTCAGAAACCGAAAAAGTGTCTCGAGCTCTGAGATAAATAAGGTGGATTGAGTAGCCTTTGGTGCATAGACAGACACCATGTACAACCGCTTTGCACTACGGAGGGGGATATACACGATGCATGCTTCCAGCACCTGGAACCTACGTACTACACGACTGTGTACTCTTTTAAAACGTATACCTTTTCCTACCTAAATTGCAACGCCACCTCCCTGAATGGAGTTGGGTCGGTTTCTCCATACTATTTTATATCTTCTGTACCTCATTTTATGTCTCTTGGGAAACTTAGTTTCGCTAAGCAAAAGCACATCAGAGGCTTGGTCTTTGAGCAACTTAAATAGTGCGGCTCGTCGTTCAAACGTCGTTCAAAGAATTCACATTCACAGCAAGGATCTTCAGTGTTTGCTCCGCCACGTACGTACCCATTACGGCAAAAGTTGCGTTAGGCCAGGCAGCAGCGAGTATACTTGATCCAGCCGCGCGGTCTCTTCAGTTAAATGACGTTGTAGCTGAGCCATCTGCCCCTGGATAGAGAGCAAGATTGCTAGCATGTCAGGTACTGGTTCCGGTGCTCTGCGCGCTTGGACCTGAGAAGCAACCTTTGCTTGCTGTACCGTATTTCCACTACCTGCCGACATTTGGGCGTAGGTAACATAAAATGCGTTGGTATGCTAAGAAATATTCACAACCATATCACGTCATGAAGGTGTCAATCTCATCCACTTATTTGACTACATATTGCTCTGAAGAGAGCCAAGACCTTCGTGAAAATTTGGATGAGTTTGCAATTGGGACATACCGGTCTTTCGTGAATCTATTAACCCAAATATATACAATACTCTCTAATTATTCTGCGAAAGGTAAGCTTCTTTTCATCTTATTAACACTGGCGGGATCAGATAGCATCTGTGGTAGGATCGTTTAAATATAGAGAAAGCTGGTATTAGGCAAATTCGTTTGAATATACATTTGAGGCTTAGGTCTCTTGTTTAAGTTTCTCACTTCCAATTGTTATACGAGTAACTCACATCCAATAAAATGCTGCCTTCCGACATTGGGGCATCATCACGCACTTTTAAGTTCGACGTCAGTGGGACCATGAATTGGCTTCGTTTTACTCTAAAAAAAAAGAAAATATATAGTTGACATAGGTGTACATACCTCTCGTCTCATATGTATATAGTTTGCCACCGATAAAATCTACGCAAAGGAGACTATAAACGGCTCTATCACTTGATAGAGGATGTTGATTTGTGTATATATGCAGCAGACATACTATTTAAACTTGTGTGATACCCAAAAAGCAACCGAAAAAGTAACTCTTTTCTTCTGCGCGTATCCATCACTGCATCGCGCGTTTCTAACTGGGGAGGGTTGAACGTCTAGACGTCTAGATGAAGTATAGTTGATTTCTTGCAATGGCATACTAAAGGGTCCTAAGTTTGTCTTTAAGCTCTGTTGCCACTTTCGTTGGGCACATACATGATAGCCGCCTAATGCCATCAAAAGGTTGTGATATAACTTAAATTTGGTTAAGTAATGCTGCCTCACTTATCACCATCTTAACAGATATCACATAATCAGTTTGCCTTGTCGGACAGACGTAAAAGTTTTTTTCCAAAATATCATTCATGTCCAGTAACAAAGTTCATCTACTATGTGAAGTGTCCATTGTTTACGAATATCCCTCCAGAGAAACTTTTCAATGAAGTATGTGGTCTGGTCGTCAATAAAATGTGGCAAACTTTATTAGCAAAGGAAACCCAAAGGGGCATCCGTTGTAGCTCTTTTGTTATGCAGATTCTCTCCAGCTCTTCATCTATCCAATTAGTAGGAATCACATCTTTAGAAATACATTTAACTGGCCTCCTCTTAACCGACCGACCCCAAGAAGCACCATTCTACCAGTTAAAATCTGTCCCCTTTCAGGGACACACACACAGTCATAGTCATGACCATAGTCATATGGACAATAAATCATTTTTGAAAGCCTAATTAGATAATGTCATCTGTTTCCGGTATAAATGATGCCATCAATTAAATTAATTCATTACTCGTAGTTCGGAGTCATCAGAATTGTCTTCTTGTGCTTGGGCCGTCGTCGTCGGTCGTCGGAATGAGCCAACGTAGCAAATACGAATATTTGTATGCATGATATATAACCATAAAGGAATAGAACAGCAGCTCAGATTCCCAGATATGTTTAAATGTTCAGATGAACAGACACTCAAATGTATTTGTATCTGCCAACTTTGAGATGAGTAAGAAATTAATTTTCATTTCCGACTGTCTCGAGTCTTTATGAATTGTGTGGCTTCAACTGCCGAAGTTAAGGAAATTTCTACGAAACTGATCTCGGATGCATTGTACAAGTAAAAGCTACTCAAGTCCAATTGGCTTGAGCTATTCAATCATTTGTGAGGCATTAAGGTTGGGATTGAGGAAGAAGTTCATGATTAATCGGCCATCAATGCTAGTTGGATTGCTCTTTTAGTTGGTGGAGGAGTACCGAATTCGAATACAAGCGTCTGTAATTTGTTCGAGGCAATTTATAGATGACCAAGGGAATACCAATGCTTTCAATCGTTCCGAGTTGGAGAGCATTGTTTAATTATAAACTTTGACATGGGGTTGAGTTTGTAAATTTTAACTTTTTATAAGTGTTTCTGAAGAGTTGAAGTGGTTTTCGAACGATTGAGCTTGGTATGAGTTTGCTACGAGTAATTTGCAATAAATGCATGAGAGTAATGCTAAATATATGTATATCTGTAGAGATATATATCGGATTTCGGCAATGCGTTTCAACTCACTCCAGCTCTTTTCCAGTAGTTTCGATTCCTCTTCCACTGTTCTTCGCCATGCTTGCTTAGGCTGCCCCGTTCTTCTGCCTGACTGGGTGAGTGGGTGATGTCATACTTGCGCCATACGTTGTGACCTACCCATTGCCACATCCTCTTCCTTATGATGGCGTCTATATGTTCTTGACCCGTTCTCAGATAAAGCTGTTGATGGAGATGCGGTTCGGCCAAAAAATCCTGCAGACGTTACGAAGACATCTATTTACGGAAGTTTGCAGTCTTCGAGTGACAATGGTGGTAACCTTCCCAGTACTACACCCGTATAGTAGTACTGATTCTATATTGACTCTGAACAGTCTCAGGTTAGGTTTTGTGCTGAGTATAATATTTATTGATATTTATTTCAATCCTTTATTAATCTCTTTTTAACACACTAATGGAGCACACTTGATTGTTCAGTCAGCAGTCGGCGGAAGAGTGTCTATTCACTTGGTTGTCAAAACTAATACAGTGAATATTAAACTGTGGTCTACGTTCCCTGTGCATCAACAACATGCAACAACACTATCGCCACCCCTTGTAGACTAGCATCTGTACTAATAATAATTGGTTTGTTTCTATCATACATTTCTGGAACATTATTTCTCAGAATGAGATTCTTAGAATTTTCGAATTCTGCCTGACACTTTTCGTCCCAAATGAATTTACAACGCTTGTTTAACAAATTATATACATTTCTTAAATTCCCTGAAAGATTCGGAACAAATTTCCGATAGTAGTTAATTAGGCCTAAATATGACTGAAGTTCCTTGACATTGGATGGGCATTGAGCTTTTAAAATTGCTTCCACCTTCCTAGGGTTAGGTCTTACCTCATTTTGTCAAACTATATGCCCTAAATACTCAACTGATTTATGCAACATTTTACACTTCGCTACATTAATCTTAATCTTATGTGAATTGAGTCTCGAACAGACCTCAAGCAGTTTCGGCCTACACTGAACCTCTGAGTCTCCGCCAACAATAATATCATCGATGTATCCAAAAACCACCTCGATTCCCTTTAATACGTGATCGATAACCGATTGGAATATAGAAGGAGCGCTAGAAACTCCGAAAGGTAAGCGAGTGTACTGATAAAGGCCTTTATTGGTATTTATCGTTAGCAATTCTCTGGAATTACTTGTTAATTCTAAGTGCTGGTGCTAAATCTAGAACACAAAATGTATTGTAGTTAGCTAAGCTTACGAAGATGTCCTCAATATTTGGTATGGGGTAGTGTTCCGTTGCAACGAGCTTATTGACGTTGGCTTTACAGTCAATGCATATTCGGACTACCCCGTTTTGTATTGGGACGCAAACGATGGGTGATGCCCAACGATTGTGTTTTACTGGCACTAGGATACCATTTTTAACTAAACGCTCTAGCTCAATTGAGACAACTTCGCGTAATCTAAATGGCACTGGATATGCCTTACAGAATATAGGACTCGCAATCCCAACTAAATTAATTTCTGCCTAAAATCCCTCTATTACCTGATTTGGATCATCCGAAACGACATGCGGAAATTTTTATCTAATTTCTAATACTATATCAGATTGTGATACATCTTTAGTGCATTCATTATTTTCATTTGTATGGTTTATAGATAACTTACTATGGCTTAATATATTCTCCTTCCAATTTGGGATGAATACGTCCAACCACATTCTTCCAAAAAGCGGAGTAAACGGATAACTATCCACCACCATAATCTCCACACTCTCTACTACCCGTTGAAACTCCACATCAACGACTGCCTTCCCTGCAACTTTGACTTTTATTTCTGAAATAGTACATAATTCTACTTCACTATTTATAATTTGAATACAAGGAAACTTATCTTTAAATTCCTGAAGAGTGATTACCGACATCTCCGCCCCCGTATCGACCGCCAGCAACAGCGTTTTCCCATTGACTCAAATTTCCAACTTTAAGCTGCTCTCCGCTTGTATTTTGTTTATCACTCACTGGTTTTAGATACCGGCGATTTCCTCCATCTCCTTTTGATCCAGACCAACACATGGCTGCAGTGTGGCCTTTTCTATTGCATTTAAAACAAACCCAACTCTTAGACTTGCACTCCTGTTCTTGGTGTGTCTTCCCGCAATGCTTGCAAGCCTTGTTGCCGCTGCTCTTAGCTATTCCATTCTTCCTCTGCTTCACACAACTACTGTCCCCTCTTTCCTTGACTATATAAACGGAACCTGCACTAGGATGAATTGTTCTCTGCTCCTTCTCCGACATCTCCATACTGAGCGCGATCTCGCAGCATTTATCAAATTTTCTGCTATCGTCTGTTAAAATATTTTGCTGGATGCGATCGCTACGGAGGCCCACGATGAATTTATCAGTCAAGGCGTCCTCCATTGCTAGATTTCTTAGTTCCGCTGCATTCGTAACGGAATCATCAATGAAATCTCCGAATTTGCACGTTTCTGCAAGGTTTCGTAATTTCACGATGAAATCGCTGATTGACTCTCCCTCCTCCTGGTTTGCTTTTGCGAGTTCAAACCGTTCTGCTCTTTTATTATACTTTGGAGCATAATGTCTTTCTAATAACGCAATCAATTCAGGAAATGTTTTAGCGCTAGGCAATGTGGGTGCTGATAATGACCTTAACACCTTATACGCTTCTGAACCCACTAAAGTAATGAACACTGGTGTCTGGATATCACTTTGAATTTTATTGGCTATGAAATATTGTTGCATACGGTCCTTGTATGCTGCGAAATCTTCTCCTGGAACGAACTCGTTGATGTTTGCTAGGAACGACATATTTCCCGCAGCTATGGCTTCTGTGTTGACTTCCTTTCGCTCTAGCACTTTTCTTTCCTCGTTGTCGCTCATTGGTTAGACCACATACTTCAACACGTGACGGATTTGATCCGCGTCTTTCTTTCCAATCCTCGAATTTTTATAATATTTATAATATAATTTGTAATTCATTTGTTTGAGTACTGCCGAATTATCCTCGTCGCCAATACAATATTTATTGATATTTATTTCAATCCTTTATTAATCTCTTTTCAACACACTACTGGAGCACACTTGATTGTTCAGTCAGCAGTCGGCGGCAGAGTGTCTAGTCACTTGGTTGTCAAAACTAATACAGTGAATGTCAAACTGTGGTCTACGTTCCCTGTTCACGATATATATACTGCACTGAGGATATTGTTTTTCCAGATTTTTGACAGCCAGATTTTTTTGCCCAATTCCGCTGTTCACATAGAGTTCGGTGCCACCGTCAGCCGACACGATGCTTCCTAAATAGTTTTTGACTTCCTAGACCTGTTTGCAAGCAATGTTGAGTTGAGCGTCGGAGTTTGAAATGATCAGATCCTTTGTTCTTCCCACATTTGTATTAAATCCTACATTATTTGCTTCAGCTTGCACATTTTGTGACATTTGCTTGAGATCAATCATGTTATATGCAAGGAAGCAAGAATCGTCATCATAGTCTAGGTGTCATTGTCTACTTCAATCCTTAATTTCTTTCAGTTGATGCTGCCCGATGTACGATCTACTGCTGATTGTAACAGGATTAACAACGGTGAAAGTCCACTATGGACTTCAAAGTCATCTGTCACCTGACCATTGTGCAGAACGTGACACCTCTCCTGTGCAAGGCTATCCAGATAGCATTTTTTTTATATATAATTTTACACGCGCCTAAGGGGTTAGATACCCTTTTACTGTTGCCAAGGCGCGGGCGGAAAGGTAGAAGGAAGAGAAAGGAAAATTGTTTTGTAGTGGTTTGAAACTCAGGTGTGTTTGGTTTCGATATTCGCTCTCTAGGGGTGGGAGTCCGACGAATAGGACGGAGAGATTTTTCTTCACTCAGAGTGATTCGAGGTTATAATTCACAGTATTTTTTTTGTGTTTGAAACTCTATAACAGCCAAATCTACGTGTCAATGTTATGCGCTCACACGCAGAATTTTTCTGTCTGAGTTCCAATTACACAAATGAAAAACTGACTTGCCATGGGCAGGATTCGAACCTGGACCCTACGCGTGAGAAGCGATTGCTAGTACCACTACACCACGGCCACCCCATCTCTGTTCAAACTGTCGAAAGCCTTTTCAAAGTCAACGAAGAGTAGATGTAACCGAAACCTGAACTCGATGCATTCATGTTCAACGCGGTGTTGATGTGATTAATGCAAGAGTATCCACCCCGAAATCCCGCCTGTTCGCTCAGAGTTATCGTAGCTATAATATATACTATCTCGGGTACGGCTGGGGGAACGCGTGTTCCTCTCCACTTCCCACATTCCATCAAATTTTCCACCCTCTAAAAATGAGCGGTTGGAGCAACTCTGCCGATGTAGTTGGCGCCGCTTAAAAAAGCTCGACAGGGATACCGTCATTGCCTACCGCTTTATTTCTTTTGAGGGATCTGATAGCCACTACTATTATATATCTGTGTGGACGGTAGGTCGGATTCGAATTCGGGAATTGGTTTTGTTTAAATTTGGAACTATGATGCTGTCGCCTAAATTATTTAGCACTTACGTCAAATGTTCCCTGCATCTGTTGAGCTGATCCTCATCTGAAATCAGGAGACTGCTATCTAAACTTTTTAGTGGATGGTTTTTAGAACTCCGATCATCAGTAAGTACTTTTGTGATGCTGTAGACGGTCCTGCTGTCACACCTGCTAGCTTCTTCTTCAGCCTTAGAGGCCACGTCTGACACTACTCTGCATTACCTTCCTTTCCGCGTGATATTGGACCTCTAACTGCTAACTCGGATGCAATCCGAGCCATAGGTGAAATACGGTCATTGGTCCGTCTACAGGTATCTGCTGATAATCATGTGCTGTGACTTTTCTGCCTCATACCGGTGTAGGCAACTGATCGAGATACAAAAACATTTTTCACAGCTTTCCAATGGTCATTCATGTCTTTATGCCTTAAGATGCAGTACGAAGGCCTATAATGGCTGACGTAAGATGATAGTCGCGCAACATTCGGACGCAATTTTTGAAACATTGACTTATCGCAAAATAGTCGATTTGGTTATACGTTCGCTACCTGTCAGGAGAGACTCAACTGACCTTGTAACAGGCCTTATGTTCGAACAGATTGCCTCCCATGGCCATCCGGTAGATATTGCAGAAATTTACAAACTGTTCACTATTATGGCTGCGGTCTTCGAGGCGGTGAACTCCTATCATCGAGCGCTGTATTGTCGTTGTCTACCTTAGCGTTGAAATCTCCCATTACGATTGTAATGTTGACACCGCTCACTTTGAAAATTGTTCGTTTCCGTCCTCGGTCGGAATGGAAAATTCGGTACGAATTTTTCGTATCAAAGCCGCGATTGAACGTGTGAATTTTTGTAATAAAATTCAACGATTTGGATTTGTTCTTTCGCTGTGTGGGATTCCATGGTAAATTTGATAAATTTATAGAAGACATCTATCACTACTATATATACCAACTAGGCTTTGGGTAACTTTTGGATAGCTTTAAGTCGATTACTTGCTCTAGTCCACTAACAAATACTGGCTAAGAGCCACCTTTTGTATGAGCCCCAGGAACAGTTTGACTCTCGCATTGAATTTGCTACTGCTACAGAAACTATTCTGGGCCTCTTGATTCCATTGTGAGAAAATTTTATCACTACATCGATTCAAGTCTAGAGTTATTAGTATAAAAACGGCAACAAGTCCACCTTTACCAGCATTGTCTTGAGTTAAAAGAGATGACTAACGTTAGTTTGGGTAGCCTAATGATCTCAAAACCGCTAGGGAAGGATTCTTGAGTCTGCGGCCTTACCACCAAGACGAGGGATAAATGTTAATGAACTTTACCTACTATGTCAAATGTTGATGTAGAGCTTTTTGGTGTAATACTTTGAAAGAGAACTAAAATATACAATATTTGAGGTTTTCGACTTATCGTCTTCAACGCTAATTTGGGATCCAAGATGAAGTCTTAATCCCGCAAACACTTAATCGGCGAACATCGTCGAAGATTTGTCGGCTTATTTATTGTAGCATAACACATTCCAGGGCTGTTAAAAAAATATATATATAGAGAATCATAAATGTAACAACTATATAATTAAATGTTAAATTAAAGCAAAAGAAGAAAACTTAAATCTCTTTTCTTAAGTGCCTGCAAGTTTCCATTATTTGATATACGAGTATACGTAAGACAGGAAAGGACTTTTCTCACACTGTCACATATAATTACAAAAGTTATTTAGCTAATAGCAAGTCACCACTCTACGTATATTCCAAGCCACATACACACAAAAAGTTTCAACACTTAAGTTGTCGAATGTAAAGGGCTACCCATAAATACCTTAAACCTCGGATATAAAATAGAAACTTTCATAAACATGATTTCGAGGGTCCATTACGTTAGGGGTTAGTCAGAAACAAAAATCCCCAAAGCGCTCCCCGAACATGCAAACATCATCACAACACCATCACGTCATATAAAGATCAGAAAACAACATCACCTTCCTAGAACATGAGTCCTGACAAGAAGCAGTTTAACTCCTTCTCTTCCAGAAAAGTGTCGAAACAGTCGCATTCACACGTTTAACTTCTAGTCAAAGCATTCCAAAGTAGAGACAACCTCAACCAACACCAACACAGCCAACAAAAATAACAATGCAAAAAAGTGAAAAAAAAAAAGAAGACAAAAATAGCAACAAGAACCAACAAGGACTTAAGAAAAAGAAAAATTGAGAAAACGTTTCCTAAATGCATTTCAGTTTTGAAACGTGTACGTTAGTGTGTTTTTTTTTTAGTCGATAAGGACCGGGTGGTGATAGGTAGTGTGGGAGCAACAGTTCTCTGCCACAAATACAAACACGTCTATCTAAAGTAAAAAAGGTGAAAGCTGTCGTTTCATTGAGCATTCGCATTTAAAGTCGTCTCCTTCTGTTTTTCACTTCTGGTTCCTAGAAGCGAATACGAGTATCTGTACCCCAGTGGTACAACCCCAGAGCCATAGATGTGTCTCGTCGCAAAACAAGGGATGGAAGGAAACCTATTGAAGCGGCAGTGAAGATCTTTATGTGAGAAAATTCATAAAATCGAAAATGATGAAGCAAATTCAAATAGCAACGTACATACGCAGTGTACTGCTGTGGTGCTTTGGTGCCGGAGCTGGAGTAGTGCTTCCCAATGAAGGATGGTTTCCTCGTTTTTGCTTCACAGAAACACTAACACTCATCCACTTGGAAAGTGGAAAATGATTTCTTAATGATTCTTTCTTCTTCTTCTCTTTTATTTTTCGTTTTTTTTTTTTTTGTTTTTTTTTTTTTGCTTAGCCTTTCTTTGTACTTTTTCTGTTTTTTCTTCCAACGCAAATATCGGTACGACATAGGAGAGAACAATGGAACTCACTTGCTCCTTAAGGATATGAAATTTTTGTCTTGAGCGAGGAACATTCGATGTATCAGCGTTTCATCATCACAATTCCTTTCTATTTTCAAGCCATAGGTGCGTCACTTCCTCTGTTTTTCTTCTTTTCTTTTTTTCTACGAAAATTCGAAAATCATCACTTCAAAATGATCCATCTTCCTCGTTTACCGTATCTGAACAGTATTCAGTCTTTGCATGGAAATTGGATTTTCATTTCGTCGCAATGATTGGCGATTAAAATCGCAATGAAAATCCAGATGCTGATGATGATGACTACGAATGGAGAAACAACAACCACACATCCGGTGTTGGGATGTTAGATGACGAAGCACAGATGCTGTGGCACACAAACAGAATTATGTAACTTAACCCGCCTTCGTTTTTTATTTATTTTTTTTGAATGAAAGTCAAGTGAAACTTCGTTAAAAGTTATTACTTTTCTTGAATGTCTGGGTGAGCAAGTGTATAGAAGTATCTTATAAGGTATCTATGAAGCGTAAATTCCGTTGAATTACTACATGTGAGGCATAATAATGTTGAGAATAACACAGATGTGACGGTGATAAGGTTTTTTTGTTTGTTGCGAGGAAAGGTTACGTATACGTCTAGGTGTCTGGAGGGTGAATTCTTTAACCTGCTTTCGGTTTTCACGGATAAGGGGTTGTACAGTGAATTTTATCAAACTTGGTGACAGTTATTGAGACACTGTTACATGACTTTGAATTTTATTTCTCTAATATTTATCTGACTAAGGAAGTTAGACCGCAAACCTGAAAATGGTTGAATTCAAGCCAACTATTGTGCTAATTTCGTTGTCTAGTTTCTGAAAATTCGTGTTTATAGAGTTGGATTTGTTATAATTTTTCAGTACAACCAACTGATCTTGTTCTAAAGTTGCCAAGATGAAAACAGATAATAAAAAATAATGATTTTACCAACTATAGGGTTCATGATAACTTCATCTGATAGAGGTGCTCATCGTGTCAAAAGTACGAGTTTGAGGAGAAAATGAAGAAGATGAGATAGTCACAAAGCCATTGAATGGATTATTCCTTACAAGGGTTGGAAACAGTCTCTAGCTCTTCCTCCACATCTCCCAATGATAGCATGCAGTGCTTCCTAAAAGTGAGTCTATTCGTACAAAACTATGAGCAAATTAGGTTTGACATGAGCTTTCCTTGAATCTCTATTAAAATGAGCTGTTACTATGCATTCCTAGGTAGTTCAGCGTCTGACATACTTATGAAGTTACTGCTGAAGATCAATTCTTAAGCTATAGATGATTTTAAGGTCTTCTGAGTGACACATCATACAGATAGATTTGTTCAAGAAAATGTCATTCAAAAGACTATATCGGTTGCGAACGTGAAATATGGTAGAAATTATCTTGCAAGTCCTTACAATGTTGGGAGGCTAAATTTTGCATGGATTAAGCGCCATCTTTTCACAATGACTATCGACATCTTTCCGAAAATCTATCGGCTACCAATGATATGTCATCCTTTGTACACTATGAAGGTATTTTACTTCTAAGAAGAAACTTTGTTTCTCAATTTTTTTTTGCACGAAACGCATTGTCGCTGTCTCGTACTCCACCACTTAAGGATTTTGGCTGCAGTTTGCATTTACTCTGGGTGGAAGTTATATACATATCTTGCTTTGACTAGCAAGCAATTTGATTGTCACGATTGCCTACTCGAACCATAATCCTACTTATAACAATGTCATAACCGATTTTGGCATTGAAACCATATGAGTAACATATCCAGGAAGATCTTATCTGCTACTATATATTTTCTGCACGATGAGGGTAATTTACATGCAGATTGTCATTTAAACTCGTTTAACCCAAGTTTCAAGATCTTTGGCCAACTTATTTGACTTATAGTGGCAGGGAACCAAGGAATAACTTTTTATCATTTGGAGCGAAATTTAACATAGCTTCGAAGCAGTTAAGCGTTCTCACCTTCTTTCTAAGAAGTTGGTCCCTTAACCCTTTCGCTCCCATTGAGATCATATGTCCCAAGCAAAGTTCGAAGAATCCCAGAAAACCATATTTGAAAGAAACTGTTATTTAAATTGGTCCCATTAATAATTTCAGGTATGATCATGCGTCTTAACCGTTACTTTTCCAAGTTGCACATTTTATCAGAATAAATGTACAAAGTTGTTATTTATTTGTAGATCCGAGGGTTTTTAGGTTTCCATACTGTGTAAATATCATTACGTACATTTAGTGGTCAAGAACCACAAAAAGAAAAATATAAATTTTTGTAATAGAATTTATTTCTAACTAAATCTGTCTTATATGTCCCATTGGTGTTTATCGATGGGACACATATATCCCATTGGTGCTGTATGGCTGTACTAGCTGAAGATTTGCAACTTCTTTTGGAAGAAGACGACTCTGACTCAAATGACTTCAGTGCTTCAGAGTCTGAATACAGTCGTTCTTATGATGAGGCTTCAACATCTGAAGATACGAATGTAGAACCTGAACAACATTCTCAGCCAGAAATGAGGGTAATCGTTAACCATCCTATAAATACTGAACAAAGCAACGATTTCATTGTCTGGTTTAGTCCAGTTCCAAGCTATGTTCCACGCAAAAAAGTTCCCAATGATCGTCAAACTGTAAACACAATGTCAACAGAGCATCTTCTGAGATAGATGTTTTCCATAAACTAAAAGCTTACTCATATTTATAGCAGTGGGTGGCCGGGGCTCAAGGGGTAGTGTATTGACTTCCCATTCGGGTGGTTCGGGGGTCAATACCAGCCGTGACCGAAAGACATTTTTTTCAGACAACTCAAATTTCGTGAAGTGAGTGTTTGCCTAAATACAAGATCAAGTCAATTTACACAAATAATTTAGTCTCCCCATTAAATCTCGGATGCTACCCTTTGAGCGAAATAACCACTGGGCCCAAATATCTAACTCTCTCTCTCTCTCTATCCAATTCTCCGAAAAACTTAACACGTGTGCTCCGGCATTTCAAGAGTAGTCATACCCTCTTGAGTGTTAAGTTCTTTAAAAAAAAAAAAAAAAAAAGAATGTACGAATACAAGAATTGAAATTCTGGAAAAGCAATCAGGAAAGGAGTTCCCAAGAACTGATGAAATTCTTACTTTTCTTGGTATTTGTGTTGTCAAGAGAATAGATTACGAAAAAGGTTATTGGAGCATGAAACCATCTCTTGGTAATGTGCTAGTAAAAAATGTTTTATCTAGAAACCAAGATTTTGGTGGCAAAGTTATATGTAAACTATCCATCAAAACCAACAAATAGTTCTAAGCTATACCACATTGCAGAGTTGATAAATTGTATAAAGACAACCTTTCCATTTCAAAGAACAAAATCACCTTTCCAGTATGTAGATGAAAGCATGACGAAATTCAAAGGTAGATTATCTTTGAAACAGTATCAACCGTTAAAACCAATAAAGCGGGGATTAAAATTTGGGTGCGATGTGACACGAAAACAGGTTACACTTATGACTCGAATATATGTATATACTGGAAAGGAGGAAGAATTCTTAGAAGGAACTCTTGGGGAAAGAGTTATAAAAAAGCTGAGCCTGATATAATTGTTGCAATGGATCGTTTTTTCACCAGCACTTTGTTATTGCAAAAACTTGACTATGCTGCAGTTGGAACCGTTATAAAATCAAGGAAAAACCTTCCCATCTTTGACAGCATACTGCAAAAATACGAGATGGACTTCAGAATCAGCAATATTAGCTGCAAAGTGGCTCGATTCAAAGGAATATTTTCAAACTGCCACCAACCTACAATCGCTTAAGGTCTACGCAAAATGAAAGGCGGTAAGAAAATTGAAGTTCCTATACCAGTTGCAATTAAAAGCTA
This sequence comes from Volucella bombylans, assembly GCA_949129095.1. NCBI lineage: Eukaryota > Metazoa > Arthropoda > Insecta > Diptera > Syrphidae > Volucella > Volucella bombylans. The sequence continues at coordinate 161,413,475 of OX422143.1, read as the reverse complement.
TAACCAAATAACGGGAGGAGTGGATCTGGCTGATCAAAAAATTTCAACTTATGATTTGGATCGAAGATCTGCTAAATGGTGGATAAAAGTTCTTTTCAATATGTTGAACATAGCGTCTCTACAATCTATTCTGAATTGCATCATAAAAAGCTAGAACTACTCCAGTTTCTCGTTCCTTTGGCTGAGCAGATGATACGAGGTATCGGAAAGGAGAAACGTAGTTCTGGTCGTCCATCTAAGAAAATAGAACATATGTTAAATATCGGGGAGCACATGCCAGAAGTTGTAACACAAACCAGATTGAAAAACTATTTGCCCAAGCTGCAAGGACGCTTTGTGAGTAACATGTTTTGAAAAATGATTTTTTGTTTGTTGAGTCCCATTGGGACGAATACATCCCACTCAAAAATACCAATGGAATAATACGTCCCGGCCTAAAATTACAAAAACCGGCCTTGAATTTAATCCAAACTTAAAAAAAACATTTAATCTATTACAGTTAACAAAGATTTACATAAAAAATGGAATAATACAGAAATAAAACATTGGGAGCGAAAGCGTTAAATGTTCATAAAAGTAGTTCTGCCTTTGCAGATTATGGCTTTGGTTAGTTTGGTTAGCCACCTGTTCTCGTGAAAAGTCTATTGTTACTAAGAACCCAAGAACATCTGGTAAAGCATTAGTTTACTGTCAACGGCCCTGTTAAATGAGAAAACCCACAACGACGTTCAGATCTCAAAGTAGCAACTTGCGGACGAGCAATTTTAGAAGGTCCTAGACGAATATAACAAAAAAACAGTAGTAGCAGCCTAAGGCGAGAAATCATCAGCTCCGGCACATGAGCTAATGCAGCCCTATTAAGCGCAAAACGCCTACACCAGTCTTATATGTACTTACGCCCACACACAAACATACATTATACTACTAATCAATAATTCTACGAGTTCCTCGGTAAAATATACGAGAGATGCCATAAGTAAAAGGTGATTTTTTTGCTGTTTGGTTCTTCAGTGTTCTATTTTCGTGACATGTCACACAGTTAGCATTGCGATCGAAAGACTAATACCCTAACAGTGCTTACAAATTATTGAGTTTAATTATCAAATCTCATACTCTGCGAAAAATGTTTTTTGCTCATTTCGACCATTTTATAGTCGTCATAATCGACCTACTGAGCAAGTAATTCACGCCATAGAGAACAAATTTCGCACCAGTTTCACGCTTTTGGATATCAAGCCACCTACCCGTATGCGTAGAGTGTGTACTGAGTAAAATATTGCAGCTCACTTGTCCATTCGTCGGCTTTCGCAGCAATTGGGATTGTGTTACTCGGCTACGTGGAAGATTTTACGCAAGGATCTTGGTCTAAAAGCTTACGAAATACAGTTCGTGCAAAAACTGAAGCCGAACGACCTGCCACAGCGTCGAATTTTCGCTGAGTGAGCCTTAGAAAATGCCTTAGTATCGTTCAATAATTTCGAACGTTTTTTTGTCCAAAATCCACATGCCACACAGCACGCGAATCGATGGTCCAATGGAGAAATAAGTTCAGTGAGCAATTTATCTCTCGTTTCGGAATGGTGAATTGGCCGGTTAGACCATGCGATTTGACGCTTTTAGTCTATTTTTTACGGGAACACGTCAAATCAGTCGATAAACCAGCGTCAATTGCAGCCTTTAAAGACAACATTACACGCGTTATTAGCGAGATACCAGCCAATATGCTCGAAAAAGTGATTCAAAATTAGACTCTCCGTATGGACCACTTAAAACGTAGTCGTGTTCAACATCTACATGTAATAATCTTAAAAACGTAAATAGCAAGCAAGCAAAAGAGGGCATGCTTGATAGTATAATCTGAAAACATAGTTAGCAATTGTTATGCTGGCACACATTTTAAAAACCTCAACCACATTGATCGTGTTGCGATTGACCCAAGACAGCAAATACAGTACAAGACCAAACATTCCAAGCGGCCAATGTATGATGGCTTCGGACCCTTACCCAAATATTATAAGTCGACGCGTATTTACAGAGATTTAGCATTGGGCGGTTGTAATTGCAAAAGGCCATCAAAATCTGTGCCAGTTGCCTATACCTCAATCCGCCCCCAACGTTTTAAAATCTATTAAAGATCAATGGCATCGAGGTTATATCATCAAAAATACCACAGCTGATGTGCTCCCTCATTTGATTAATAGTGCAGTTAAATTATTGTATGTGACCGAATAGCTTGCTTACGAAGAGGCGGTCTAAAAAGGAGTCTAATTTCTCATCCGCTCTATAAATAAAAGAGACTTATCAAAATGTTGAAATGCCTCTGCCTACAAGACACTAAAAGCCTTCAGGATCCGAAGTAGTAGAGTGACAGTCGTTGCTGAGGTCATGAAAAAACTACTTCTGCGTTATTTTAAATAGCGGGGATAACTCAGACTTTGCGGCCCAGCCAAACGAACAAATCAACCAATCAACTTGGGTGATGAAAACTAAAATTTCCTTCCTTCCTTCTGAACTGGACGGCATTTTGATGAAGCAGCAGCCATCCAATAGGGTGCATTCACCGAGCAAATTCCAAAATTAGGTTGAAGACAGATATGCCTGTCGAACGCTTCCCAATCCGCAAGAAAAGATACTGCGTCAACTTAACATAGATTGACTCTTTGGTGCGGTTTATGGCATGGCAACATCATCGGACCTTATATTTTTCGAAATGAAGAAGAAGGCACCGTTACCGTCAATGGTCTCAGGTACAGAGTTATAATGGAGAAATTTGTCGACTGGGTCATTTCACGGTGAGGATTCATTAACTGCCTGCCGCGATCATGCGATTTGACACCACTCGATTATTTTCTCTGCGGCTACGTCCATTCCTACGCTAACAAGCCAACCACTTTAGACGAGCTCGGGGCCAACATTCGATACCCTATTGCCGGAATAACGCCGCACATATGGGACCGAGTCATCAAAAATTGGACTGACCGCTTGAAGCACAGCCAGCAAAGCAAAGGCGGCCATTTGAATGATGTGCTATTTCACACATAATGGTAATTAACGTTTTAGCTAAGAGTGATGGTAATTCTGTCTCCAACAGGAGCATATATTGTAGTTTGGCGTATTCGGTGGAAGATGAAATGCTCTATTTATATTAAAACTAAGCAGTTTTCCCCTATTTCGTATTGTTTTCCTCCCCATACTTGAGCAGCGTAGAAGAGAATGTATTCCGAAACAGCTTCAGAAGCTTTATATTTGCAGCTATGTGCAGTATATCTATTGATGAATCAGTTTCTCCAAGCAACATTGATGGCTGCTTTTGACCTCGACAATTTTTCCTTTAGATGCCTTTCTATATTGAGGTACTTACATTCTTTCACAACTTAAATAGTTTCTCCATTAAAGTGCCATTTTTCATTTGCGCGGTCTCTACCCCCACCGCTTTTGAATGTCATTATTTAAAACTTAGGTTCACCACTAGATTCCATATTATGGAGTATTCAAGGCGTCTGTTTATTGCAAGCTGTATAAATTCGCGTTAATACGCTAACAACACGACGTCATCACCAACAAGAAGAGCTTGAACCAGCACACTGTATACTCCACACCACTAGGTAGAAAGTCCATAATATCCTCAATGAAAACAGCAAATAGACTAGAGCTCAAAACATAACCTTGTCTCACTCCTGACTCCGATCGAAACCACTCTGATAACACCTCATCATTCCACACAGTTGCCTTGGTATTCGTACGCAAATTTTCATTCACTCGTCCGAACTTTAGCAACATACATATGCCTAAGAGCTTATACAACAACGCGGTTCGGTTCGCTGAGTTAAAGGCTGCCTTGAAGTCAGCGAAGAATACATTCAGTTTCCTATTCCTCTAGAGAAATAACTCCACAATGCTATTTGAAACAAAGACGTGATCACCAGTGATTTTCAGTTCGGCTATGTCGACTGGTATCCCATCCCATCCTACCGCCTTCCATTCTTAAGACTACTTAGAACCTCAATAACATCTTGCAACATTTAGATATAGATTTAGATTGTAGTAAAAAGTAGTACAAGGAATCCCAGATCACTGCGGCCACAAATGGGACTATTGTGACATCCTCCATTTAGAGCTCATTCATGATGCCGCAATTTGTTAGGAAAGCGTCTACGTCTTTAGGTGAGCTGGGAGCTATACCCGCCGCTTCAAGGTAGAATTTACCTAGATAACGTTGACGTGTTTTGGTTAAACCATTGCAGTCACACAGTATGTGTTCTGCTACTTCCACGTCCCCGTTGCACAGTCTGCATGTCTTATCTTGTGCTATGGCCATGGTCATTAGGTGTTTTTTCAGACGGCAATGTCCTGTGAGAAAATCTGTGGTCACTGGAATCTGACTTCTACTTGGTTGTAGTAGTTATTTTGTTTTCTTGTAGCAACAGCTTGGCATAAAGTTTTTGGCTTGCCTGTTTCCTTTGGTTTCTCTCCAGAAATGAAGCTTCTTTTCATCTAACCAGGTTTTAATACTACCTTCTACTGCATTAATTGATAGCCCACAGAATGGTCTTGGCATCATGCGGATCCTTTCCTGACGAATTCGTCTGCTTTTTAGTTGCCTTCATGTCCGCTGTGTCCTGGCACACAAATCAGATGAACTTTATTTGTGGTGGCCAGTAGTTGTAGGAGTTGAAGGCTGTCCCAGACCAGTTTCGAATTTATTTCAAAGGCGTTAATTGCAAGCAGGGTTGCTCTGTGGCGGAGAGAATACATATAAATGTTTTTGCCTGCTATATGTCTGTTTAGATTCTCTCGAATGTATAGCTCTATTGCATGGATATCAGCTTGAAATGTGGAGCTGCTTATAAGTAATCTTGCAAAATAATTGGACTATCCAGAATGTCATTCTGGAAGCCAGGCATGGCGGACAACAAGAAGGGTTCAAAAGCTTGTCGAAGTGAACTTGAAGGATAGTTGGACTTAGTTCCGTGTCTATGGCATATTTTCCACCATTTAGTTTTTTCGCCTATTTCCAGAAGGCTGAAAGTTCATTATATCGCTCCAGTCTCTGAGCCTCTGATTCATAATTAATTCTCCTTGTTGTTACGTAAAGCACCTTAAACAGTTGATAGCAGCAATATATGAAACTTTCATTGCATCTTGAATAATTTGATCCAGCCGAATGATAGTTGAGTTGCCTTCTTGCATTCATTATCAAATCAAACTTCTTGTATCGTTTTTTATTATTCCTTTATAATCTCTCCAATTCTGCTGAGGTCCACTTACTGTTAGGTTTGTAGTTGCTCACCCAATTGTCTTCTATATGAGGATGCTTTAGAATTGTTCGATTCAAGCTTCGGTAGGTGATTCATGTGTCTTGCAGAATTTTTCCTAACCAAATTTGAAGCAAACATATATCCAACTCTCTATAATTTTAACTTCACAGTCGATGATAATAAATTCTCTTTTAAATCCAAAGCAGCATCCTCCGCTGGATCTTCCTCTCTCCATATTCTGAGTGCTGAAATCCACTTGTATTCGTAGATTAGGAATCTATTTTTAAATCGATTATAGCTATTCTCTTTTACAAATGTTTCATATAAGAAAATAAATTCGAACTCATTAATAAAATTATAAAATTCATTATATAAAGCTTATAGCTTAGACAAGCTAAAATAAAGTGTGTTTTTTTAGAGGTTTGTTTTGTGACTTGTAGTTAGTACGTGTTGCCATTTTACGATGAATAGATTAACGCCAGAATAACGCTAGCAAATTGTGCAAACTTATTGTGAGAACCATGGTTCGGTTCGCTAAACTTACCGTGCGCTACGTCAATTTTACGGTCAACATAATCGTCCATCTGAACAAGTTTTTCGGAACACGATGAATCGTTTTCGCACCACGTACAGTGTACACCCGAGTGGATAATACGCATCCCCAAACACGACAAACAGTGCGAACAGAACAAGTTATTGCCGTTGTGGAGCGCAGTGTTGAGGAGAATCCGAATGAGTCGATTCGCCATTGTGCACAGCAATTAGAGCTATGCCCTTCCACTTTGTGGTAGATTTTACGGACAGATCTTGGCTTAAAAGGCTATAGGGACCAGCCTGTGCAAGAGTTGAAACCGCGTGACTGTGACCATTATACGCGTCGTAAGTTCGGTGAACGAGCCGAAAACATGATTCAGCTTGATCCTCATTTTCAACGCAAAATGTTGTTCTCCGATGAGTCCCATGTTTGGTTAAATGGATATGTAAGCAAGCAAAATTGCCGAATTTAGAGTGGAGAAAACCCAGAAGTCTTTGTCGAGACGCCCTTACAACCACACACTGTTTGATGTACTTTATGGGCTGGTGGAATGATCGGCCCATATTCCTGTAAGGACGATGTCGGCCAAAATGTTACCGTCAACGGAGAGCGCTATAGAAACGTGATTTCTGACTTCTTCTTTGCTCGGTTGATTGGCATTAACGTGACAGAGCTTTGGTTTCAACAAGATGACGCAACATGCAACATGGCGCTCGACACCATCAATTTATTGCGGGAAGCATTTCCTGATCACATAATTTCGCGTAATGGACCTGTGAACTGGCCTCCATGATCCTGTGATCGATTACTTTCTTGGGGTGAAGTCAATAATCTATTCCGATAAACCAGAAACGTTGGACAATTTGGAAGTCAACATTTGCAGTGTTATTGCTGATATACGCGCCAGTTGCTCGCTAAAGTTGTCGAAAATTGGACTTCAGGATTGCGCTTCGTACGAGCTAGCCGCGCAATGCATATGTCATTTAAACACTAATGGCATAGAATTATCTATTAAACGAAGCTATCATAGACACTAATATTAGCTTCAAGTGTTATATTTCATATTCAATTTCTATACCTCTAAATAAAACACCCTTTACATTATATGATAATATTTTGAATTAGTTTTTCTTTAAACTTATATTACTACTATTTTTTGTATTTGGGTAGACTGGTGTTTGGCCTTATGACTGCACCATAAATCTATATGCTTCCTCCTTCACCTGTCATCAGAGTGCTGTCATTGATCAGCTGCTGAAGAATTGATATTCCGCTTCCACCTTAGCACCGCAAGTTGTTTGTGCTGTGCTAGTAGAATTCCTTGTCACCAGCTTTCAATGTTCGCCAAAGCAGGTCAATTTTTATATTTTTGTTTTTCGTAGTGATTTCGGTTTTCAATTTCAATAAACACCTCCTTTTGCCGTACTGTAATCTTTGTGTATAGGGACACCACTGTTACGAAATGTCGGTACTTAATCCAAAATGTGTCCCACTTCACCCCTTGAGCGCAATTTTACAATGACGTTTCCTCCCCTAGACCTGCATCCGTCGAACCAAATAGCTCTAAACTTATTCCTTTTGCTATCGTCTCTGCGTCCACGCCAATTTGTGACCGCATATGCAAAACAACATTCTTTTCATTCACTTTCTTCTCCAGAAAATCCAGTTTTCATTGTAGCATTGTGCATCGGGTTTCCATTTGGTGAACATTGGATTGCCGAATTACTTTTTTACAGTGCCTTTAATTCGGAGGTAACACCTTCTAAGTCCTCTCTAGTTGGTAACACAAGCAGTCCTTTTGATTCCCGACAGATGCCACCCCGATTGATGAAAGTTAACGGGGATTGTTGTGAATTGGCCAAGCAGTGAACTGATACCTATATCACTTAAAGGAGCCTTAAATTTTCTGCATTAATCTGATCAGTGAGGTCTTTGGTTTTTAGGGTCTTTCAGAAACCTTCTTGTGGGGTTGTCTTCTGTACGCCAAATTCCTTTCTGTTTTCGCACCAGTTTATGTGGTTCCTGAAGCGAATTAATCACTGTTTACTAGCTTCGGACACCCACGTATATCATCTGCTGGTCTCATATCACTTAATAGCTTTCTACTAGTTGCATTGTTGCTACTATCGGTAGAGTACTCATTTGACTTCGACTAAATTCTCTTGCGAATATTCTTGTCCGGAATTCGTTCGTCCAGCTTGAAGATTCTTGTCTTGTTTGTCCTAATTGCCTACCCTTTTCTTCAACCGTGGTCAACTCAAAACGAACAGAGCCGATCATGTCTGTCTATAACTCAACTCAAAACTGTTGTTTTGTTCATCGGGAACTGCGATATTAGTAGACAAAAAAGCTGTAGTAGAGATTATGGATATTAGCTTCTAAAACTAGATTCCAGCCATAGAAGCAACGTCGCTATACAAGGATGTGTACAAAATAGAAACATAAAACAATTAAAGGGGATAGCTCTATGGTTTCCTGGAAAGTATGACATAAAAAGAAGGCCAACCTGGCCAAACTTAAGGCCAACACGATTCTCAAAATTCAATTGTCAATAGATAACTATCTAACTACTCGTAGATCTCCAATCTGTGGTCATTGTCATTCAACCTGACGAGTCCACTATTACGAAAGCGTACAAAAGTTTCGTCTACAATATAAAAAAATCATCTCATCTCATCACCTTACGAGTAAATGGTTTTCCTTCCATTTCGTCTTTCCTTTTCAGTCTTTATCTCGTTTTCCATCTTTTTCTCGTATTTCTATGGAAATCCTTATTTGAAGCTTTTTTCTTTTGAAATCACCATACCAACCTGTCTGTCTAGTCTATATCTGTACTCCAGCTAACTGCGTTATTCATTTGCATCACAAAAAGAAAGAGCACACAAAAATAATAATAATGATTTTCCAAGTAAATTTCAGAGCGAATTCCTTAAACCTTATCCGTCAGTCCTTTGGCTTAAGAAGAACACAAGATAGCCGAAAAAAGAAGACAAACTCTCGAAACAGTAGCTGATGGAAAGGGGGAGAGAGATGAAATAAAATGCAGAGCGGAAATGTTAGCATTCATGGAAATTAAATTCCGCAATGAGAGCCTTTGAAATTTATATTTCAGTAGCATCTGTTGCTGTTTTTCCTTGCTGGTTTAGATTCTTCTTCTTTCACAAAAGTCGATTACCAATTCGTCCTGTTTTTTAAAGATTTCTTTTTGCTTTTCATTCATTCATTCATTCATTCATTAATTTAGAGACGTGCACAAGTACGAGTACGAGTAACTTATTTCAGTATAAATACTCCGTAAAATGAGAAAAAGGAAATTTGGGAGAGGGGTTGGAGAAAGGAAAAATAATTAGGATTGTGTTGTGACACAAAAAAGCGATTTACTCTGTACGGGACGGAAATTATTTTTGATCCTTTTTTTTGTCTGCATGTGTGGAAGCCTTATCTCTTATCTGGTCATCTACCTTCATCCTGAGGGGTTTCCTTTGACAGACAGACGTTCAATTTAGTCGTTCATATGCAGTGTTGCCAGAAGAAAGTAATCAAACAAAAAAAAATGTAGAAAAGGTAAAAATGTCTTTCAAGCCTCAAACTACGCAAGGGTTTTCATTGAGTTTCCATGACCTCTTTGCCTTTGTTATGAAGAATGACATACCCAGGGCGACATTAAGATATTGATGGCTTGCGACGGATTTAATAAACCTGACTCGAATTGTCGGTTTGGACATGGTCAAAGACTATTTCAAAAGGCTTTATCTGACTCTGAAAGAAGAGATGAAAGCAATAATGAGTCTGATATAGGACGAACACCTTCATCAGTCGCTATAGTAGAACGTTTTGCTTACCTAACGTACGAGTGTAAAACATAATTCTTCGCATCAGAAAGAGTGGGAAGGGCCAAACTCATCGGATGGTCTGTTTACTTGATACCCAATTCTTATGACTAATTCTGGTGCATAGCACGTTAATAATGCCAACTTATTCTGGTTTCTTTGACACGGTTCAGATCTCTCCAATTAATTTCTAGTTTCCTAGAATAAAGCCTTACTCGTGCAGTCTGAAACAGCAAGTGCATGCCCGGCCAGTAGCATTATACTGGCCAACGCCGTCCTAGGGCTTATAACCCTACACGAAAGAGATTAAAAAGATGTGGCCTCGTAAAAAAATGGACACGTGAGCGAGCGTCTTATCATAATCCGTATCAAGGCTAAACTCGCTAAACCACGCGCTTAATTAGCGCCCATGCCCGACGGAAAATAAGGACCAATGTCCGAGGTATGCAGTTAAAACTGTACTAGGCGATTTTCATGCCAGGATAGGAAAGGACAACATATTTGGTAGGACACCTGGTTAGCATAGCCTACACGACATCACATCTGGCAACGGATTTAGAACGAAATATTGCCATAACAAACACGGTTTGCTCATCTCAATATACACAAGGGGGCATGGCGGTTTCCGGCTCATCAAACGCTAAATGAAATTTATCACTTTGCGATAGACGTAAGCCATGGCTCCAATATTCTGCATGTCCGAACATCTTGTTGCAGCCAACATGCGAATGCGGATTTCCGCTACAACAAAGAAGAACTACTGCGAGGACATATAACGTAGAAAAGTTTCAATTGCAAGAGACATCCACAATTTTGGACGAACGCGTATCAAGTACCGAAGACCAGTGGATGTCAACGTACCAATAGAGACCAAGGAAATGATGTGCTGGGTTTCGCACAACCACCACCAAGAAATATCCTTGGTTTGGTGAGGAATGCCGGCAAGCATATGCAGCTAAACAAGAAGCCTTCAAAGCGGCGCTGCAACGAAAGACAAGAGCTGCTCGTGAGCTCTATGAGCAGAACAGATGGGAAGAAGATCGGTTTCTTCAGAAGAAGAAGAAGAGGACGTGAAATGCGCGATCGAAGATATTGCGAGGCTGTAATCCAGGAATAACGTACGAAAGTTTTACCAACAGGTAAAAAGAACGTGTCAAGGTCAGAAGATCTGTAGAGATGAAGAAAGAAGCCTTGTAGTAGAGCTACAGTCGGAGCTAAAAATATGAAAGACTTCTTCTGCAGACTGTTTATCGGCGAAAAAGCCCAATAGGCAGAATAAACCATTACTTAGACGATGATAGTCAAAACGTCCGTCCACTTGACCAGAACGAAGTAAGGATAACAATATCTAATCCGAAGTCCAACACCATCCAGCGCTTCCACTTTGTGGAGAACATGCACATCATCATTTCTCAGATATGGTCGGAAGAGTGTATCATTTGGTCCACAGAAAAGGAGAACCTCTTAACTATGCCAACTACAGAGGCATAAGTTTCCACATCATCGGATACCAGATTTGCCATATTGTGTGAACATCTCGAACCCTTCGTCAACAACAACCGAGCAAATTTTCACACTCCAGCAGATCCTGAAAAAACTCAAGAAGTCCCAATAAATACTCACCATCTTTTCACCGATTTTAAGTCCACATAAAAGCATTTATAGAAACGAGCTGTATAGAGCCATGTCTAGTTTTGGCATCCCTGGCAAACTCCGTGGTCTGTGCAGAATGACGATCGAGAACGGTCGCTACTACGTCAAGGTTGGTAACGACATAGCCGGGACCTTTCATGTCAGAAAAGGTTTTAGACAAGATGACTCGCTGTCATGTGACTTTATTAGCATCAGTCCTGATGGCACAATCTTTCATAAGTATGTGCAACTACTAGCGTATGCCGATGATATTGACATAATTGTCAGAACTCAGCGGGCTGTCACCAGTGCGTTCGTTAGTATTGAAACGGAAGTTGCCAAAAAGGGTTTTGCAGTAAATGAGGTTAAAACCAAGTGTATGCTATCAACAAGAAGGGACGCACAACATCGACAAATAAAACGAAACATCACAGTCGACTGCTATAATTTCGAGTTAGTATAATTGCGTACCATGGATGTGCTATGAATTCCGCAGAAATACACCAAAGAATCACTCTTGCCAATCGTTGTTTCTTTGGGCTAAGAAGGCAATTGAGTAATAAGGTCCTATACCGAAAAACTAAGGAAACTCTGTACAAGACCTTGATCACCACAGTCTTACTTTGTGGCACAGAAGCGTGGACACTACATGCAGACACCCTCAGTTGTTTCGAAAAAAAAACAAATTCGAAAAATATCGGTCCGGTTTCCGAACTACACAATCTATACAGCGACATCGGCCTAATCAGAAAAATGGGCATCAACCGCCTGATGAGTGATGGTTAGGACATATAAAGCGAATAGACACCAGAGTTTTCGGTCCGTAGAGTTTTCGAATCTAACCCGGAGGGACAACGTAGTAGATGAAGAGCTCACCTTCGGTGGCGCGCACAAGTACAAGGGGACTTTAACTGACTTGGAGTGCGCAACTCGAGGCAGGTAGCTTAAGACCGGACTAACTGGAGAGGCTTGTAGCGCCACCTTAGGATTCTAGATTATTCTTCAAATCTGTTGCCGAAAACGATCAGCTTATTTATTTCACTGGATTAGTAGATTCCATTGTTTCCGAAGTGGGTTATCTTCATAGTCAATGCCTTTTCCGAATAGTGGATACGTATATACCCCTGACCATTTCTCGTATGAATCCGATCGTTTGAGATGGTTTGGCTTTCATGTGTCTGTGGTGTTTCTTCTCAAGTACTTCAACTATGTAGAAGAACTGACTCAGGGCTGACTTATTGAACGTGAGCGTAGCTATTTGAGACTTGTAACAGCATATTGAGCGAATTCTACCAGCATGAGGTACGTCATCGTAGTTAGGTGATGCTTTTTAGATAACTAGAACTAACAACTGCCCTGACAGCTTGTGCAGTTTTCTGCATTATTATTGCGTGAAAGAGTTTGACCAGTTAAGGGTTTTAGATTTGGTTTGGGACGCAACATTTCGTACCGTCATGTAATAACTTCGCTCTAATATAGAGAAATGTTACAACAATAAGTTTGCCTCTACTACTAAGACCTCCACTTAGCACTCCTGACCTTGATCCTCAAAATGAAGATCGTACTGTAGCCTTCGTAAAGTATCGTCTTCTTTTTGACCTCTTATTCGACCAAGCGGCAAGAAGAAGTCACATAAGTGGACACAATTGGGATTATTGACGAAAAAGCTGCATGAAATGTAGTAGAAGACACGATTGAAGCACCTGACTGGGATTCATAGAAGGTATCCCTCAAAGAACATAAAAATTGAATTGATGAAATCCAATTGACTTGGAAACTCCTTTGTGACAAAGCAAAATAGTCTTCCTAGGCAACAAGGTTAAGAATAATCCTCTTAATCAGCAAAGTAATGTAAGTTTTTTTGGACAAAAAAAAAGGATTGTTCCTGGGCTCATCTATCACTACCCATTCTCCGGGTAGATCGCTAGTGATTAATAACATCAACCTAAATATGTCACATCTGGAATTATTCAACGTTCCATCTCCGGTTATTAGAGACAAATTACTTTGTATGTTCACACCATACTCGTACAAATCTGCAGGAGCAGACGATATAATATCAGTCAAATTGCAAATGACTTAATCATGGATGTCCTTGATATACAATAATTTGTGCAAATCAAATTCCTCTATCCTGAAAGAGAAATTAAAAGCGTTTTCATATTCAAAAGTGGTATAGGTTCTCATGTATGTCCGAAAGGTCTTACATCAATGATCAGTATTTCTAAAAACTGTGGAATAGCTGATCGATATTCACATGTCCAGAAAAATGTGTACACAACTTCTGCCTCCGTCTTGCATCCTTATTGCAAAGATATGTATGTTGATAGAAACGGCTTTGCAAACGCTAGTATATTTTATACCATCAAGTACTGCGTTCACCACCGGTACACACGATGGTACGAGTATCTATTCTAGATATTAATTGCGCTTTTTACAACTTCAGGGCATAGTCGAAAGATCTGTCAATATGGCTTGGAAAATGGCTTGGTGGTTGGAACTACTGTCGTGTTTAGAGCGAAGGTTTGCAAGGTGATTGGTTATGAAGATGACGTTGCTATGACCATCTCAGGCAAACTAATATGTTAAAGCCACTGAAATACCTTTTCCTCATAATCCATTGGCTATAATAGGCTAAAGCTTAGTTCTTTGTTCAGTTTTCCTAACGTTCCTTTCACCTGGGCCCTCGCCCAACTATCAAGCCTACGCCTATAAATGATGTAGTCCAGCAAGAAACTGGAGTAGAGCATGCACTGGTTTTATCGTATAGGTTTTTAGAGTGACCCCATAGAATGTTACTACGATTTGACTAGTTACCAGCTGCACCAGTACATCTTCTATGCACAGCTTCTCACCCTCTTCTTCAGTGTTCACGCTCATTACAAAATCATCCACAAACTTACCAGCTAACATTTTTTTCGGTGTAAATGGAAACTGCGTATTTTCTTTATTAAGATGTAAAAGTAGAACTGCAGAAAGCAGGAGAGGACTGCAATTGACCCCAAAGGTAACTCTAGTCATTCTGTAGTCTTCAAGAACGTCAGATTGTCTTTTTCATTTAATAATATCTGGAGAAATGCCTTTTCTATATCCGCAACGACACCATAGCGCCCAGACGAAAATTTAAAAGTACTGTAAGGAGTTCTGACAGTAAGTTAGGGCCAGCATCGAGGTTATCATTTAATGAACTACAGTCCACTACAGAGAAAGAGGCATCAAATACAATTCGGAGCTTTGTAGTTGAGCTATCTTCTTTGTAAACCGGACGATGAGCTAAGTAGAATATTCGTTCTGTACGGAATGACTTTCTCGTCGATGCCATTGCTAATAATTTGACGAACAGCCGCGTCATACTCTGCGAGCTTTCCAGAAATTCTTAACAACCGCTTTTCCAAACAGTGCAACCTTTTAACTGCACCCTCTCTCTTGCTAGTTAGTGTACAGGCTGCTTCTTTCCAGGGTAATGATGCTATATAGCGAAAACCAAGCTTGGTGATACATTGGTCGATAAGACGCTGGATAGTAAAGCCGTCTTCAGCCTCCTCGCTTCGTATGCCTATCGATTTAAGGTCCCAAAATTGTTTTACATTATTGTCGCTTACCGATAGGCAGTTCAGACTGATAGTTGAAAGAGAAAACATGCATTAGTATTTGATGTCACAGAATTACCTGCCGATAACTGGGGTCCTTGCAATGTCCATCCAAAAGCGGTTTCTACTGTCCTTAATCACTCTGTCAATCGTCGCTGTTTTCCTGTTACAGTGCTCCAGTAATAATCTTAACCGGTTAATATGCTATGTCCATCTGCTGCCTCGACGTCTTCGCTGTGCATTACATCTGCTAGTTGCAGTCTAGGAAGGGACGTACTTATATAATCCGTAGAGCCCAGTACGTCAACACAAATCTCTGGAACTACAATTACTTCCAAACACACACTGCTGGAATCATACTGGCTATTAAGGACTACTTTCACTTTCCTCATGGTATGAACTGGTGAGATTTTCTTGCTACCGAAGGGAATCACTGAGAGCTTAACGCTACCAATCGTCAGTAGCTCTAACTTTTCTGCTACCTTTACTTGATTGGCTCCCTCCATCAGTAATATCACGCACAAGCAAATTCTGAATCCTCCCTGGGGTTACAGCCACGAAACGAGCTGTCTTTAAAAAGACATTTGAAAATGAATGGGGTTCTTTACCACAAGCGCACAGATTAAGTACTTCATGTGAATCACAAAGCTAACCGGAATTTTGCGTACTTGTTGCTCCCGATAACATAGATAGAGTTGGTGTTTGTTTAAAGGACGGATCGTACATTGATGTTAGATGCTTCCCCTTGCATATTTTGCATGAAATCCATTTAATTCTGCGACCCTTTTTAGCCGAGTGGCCACGCTTTGCACATCGAAAACAACGTCCAGTTTTTCGAAAAAATTCTCTTTTTCGCTTATAGTTTGTGTACTGTCGCACTCTTTTGTCTCATGGTCTTTGAAACCGAAGAAAACACAAACTTCTCCCTCTTTTAAATGCAACAGACTCGCGGCGGTGGAACATGAATTGATTTTGACGTTTTGAGAAAAGAAAACAACTCTACTCTTTTCTAAGGATTCGACTTCTTCAGGAAATCAATTAATTATGCAGTATATTTGTTTGTCACCCATTTTTGATACTGCGACACTACTCGTGGATTGATTTTGTTGTGGATCCACGCCGCGATAGTAGTCTATCCTCAGTTCCGTTGGCAAGCACTTGAGTAGGATAGACTTCAACATCACATAATAGTGGCTGGTAGGAACTTCCAAAGCTGAAAGAGAGCGACTGTATGTCATTACGGAATTGTAGAGATTTCGCAATCCATTAACGGCTGTCCGGGATTATATTGGACGAATGGAAACTAGTTGTTGTATGTGCTTGTCTACAAGACGTTCTGAAGAAGTGAGACAACTGCATCACAACAACCGTCTAAAGCAGTGAAACCAGATATGATTTTTCTTGCATTTCCCACCAACACAGATTCCAGATAGCTGAATTTTTCCGATTGTAGTAGATTGGAATTTTCATGTACAGCATTTTTAAACTGCTCCCAAAATGGAAGCCGGCCTTGAAAATTCCCAAAAAAAATTTTAGGGGAAGTCGTGGGAGTTTATTGGTGGAAGAATCGCCAGACTTTGAACAAACGGCACTACGGTTTTTATTCAGCTGAAATAGACGCTAATTTAACCGCGAAATCATTTCAGTCGTTATGTCCTGATAGTCGATGACTTTTTCCAGATCACTTTCGATGTCGTCCTTCACCAGCCCCTTACATCTTACCTCGTGGTTAATAGTTGCGGGACTATCGTGGGCTGCCTGAATTCGCTGAAGGAGTGATTTGAGTTCTTTTTCGATTTTATCTAGTCTTCGGTTCTGCCACTAATTACCGATTTCTCAGTGCACAAAAATTCAGAAGCCAGCTTTACGAGCTTCGTCACCTGAAGTCGAAAGGCTGCCCGAACCGATAATCCCATCACTTTACTGTTTAACGCTTAAAATTTTATTATTCTTCTTAATTAAAATGAATTTCTTTAAGGGACCCGCGTTTCCCGGGTTTCGGTACCAAATGTAAAAGTGTTTAATATAAACAAAGGGGGTCAATTCATTAAAATTCTTTGTTAGACCGATCACGACGACAATGTAGAAAGAACTAAATTCAGAAAAATAAATGATGCATATTAAAGGGTAGTTGTGATAGCAGTAGTAAAGCCATGCGACTTATATTATTAAAGTTAAATTCCATAAAAAGACAAAAAGGTGGTTCAACGTGTCTAGAGGCTAGAAGAATTGGCGGATTCTGAAACACTTTGGGTTTACTATCACTCAATATACAGCATACTAGCACTGCAATAGATATCATCGCTGGACATTGTTTCATAGGAAAGTATTCAGCAAAGCGTGTCGTGTCGCTACCGCAGGGCAGCCACTTTTGACCGATATTATTTATTTAAATGAAGGCAAGAATTGAATAAATCATGCGATTGAGCATTTTTTTTAAATATGAATATTTCTGTAATCTGGCATCACTGTGTTAAAGCTTGTTGATACCTGTCAGTATCCGAATTTGTACAGCACTCACACTCGTCCTCGAACACGTAGTCATTCGTATATCTTTCGAATTGAGTATCTTTGGCTCAGTGCCTATACGTATTTAGGACGTCCATTAAGGATTTACCACGAAACAGTAATTTTCTGTCCCATCAGCTAGATGGAGTAGTATCGATTGACTTATTTTGTACGTCTTCCTTTTTACGTTTTTCTCTTCTTCTTTATCCTGTCAATGTGAGTGATGAAGGAGTAGGTGAATGGACTAGGACATTTGTTACAGGGAATGTCATCGAGTCCATTCGTTTCGATTTTCATTTAGGAAATTAAAAGATGAACACGAGACTGGGAAGAAGGACGGAAATGAGGACGATGACAACTAACATTAAGGATGATAGTGGCATTGAAGTGAAAAAAGCCGGCCTTTTTGTTTTCGAAATTTAAGGCTCAAGTTTAGATAAGTAAAAAAAAATAAAATTGAGTTACGAAGTGAGTAGAGATTAAGGTGCCTTTGAAATCGACAATATTCCCAATGATTCGATGATCCTTTCTTTTGTGAAAACGCCCGTTTCTATCCTACTCCCTGTCGACAAATGCCAGTCCTTAAAGTTGTGTTTAAAAACCAATTTGAAACTGAAAACTGATGCAGTTCTCTTGTTTCGTCTCGTTCAGGGGGAAATCTAGGATTCTTATGAAATTGAAAGCTATTCCCCTTTCAGAAGGCAATAGAAATAGGAAATTTGAATATTTTTTTAAACAGCGTTTTGAAATGCGAGGGGAGTGACTGAGTGGTTTGTTTTTTTCGAATTCTTTTTAGGGCTGGGTCGAATCCCTTAGCAAGTTTGAAAAAAATACTGTAAATTTACATTGCTGCCTGAAGGGATAGAGATCCTGGCAAAAATGAAAAGAAATCATTCAGAAGAAAGGATGTAAATCGGCGCTCTTTCAAGGTGATATGTGAATAATTGGAAAGTCGTTGGAATTGATATTTTGCGGAATAATTTATGTATTTCCAATTTCAATTTTCTCTTGGATGTTCAATTTTGAATGATCGTTTTTTGTTGCAACCCCAGGGGAGTTTGCTATTCTGCTTTCTGTTTCACAAATAGAAGGTAAGGAAGAGGTGAATGTATTGCCTTGGGATTTTGTATAAGAGTCTCATTATTGAGCTTATAAGGCAGGGATATCGCATGGAAATAATAAAGGGTTTTTCACTAGGGATAAAACAATTTTGTATTTTAATACAGACGCGCCCTTAAACGTTTCTTATGATCTGTCAATGTCAAAACGTCAGTCAAAGTTTAGATTTTTATCATGGTGAAGTTCACGAAGGAGTAACGTTTGGAAATTATTAATCGTCCCATCAGACAGGCTGTGCGTGCTCGACACAGTCATCGTTCTCAACATGATCAACATTGCTTCAGTTCAAAATGAGCCAAATCAGTGGTTTCCATGCCGTTCAAGGGAATTTGAAATCTCTCTGTCCACACTGTGGCGAATTTTGCGTAAAGATCTTAGCCTATATCCTTACAAGATCAAATAAATTCAAGAATTGACTCCTCTTGATCATTTGAAGGGCCAAAAGTTCTCCAATTGGGCTCTGCAAAAGTTTGAAAAAAATCCTGAATTTCATCGAAAAATAAACTTCAGCGATAATGCTCATTTCCGGCTTAATGGCTTTCTCAATCAGCAAAATGTGCGTTATTGGATAGCAACAAACCCACATGGTCAAGAGACTCCAATGCATCCATAAAGAGTGACCGTGTGGTGTGGATTTCTTGCGGTAGGTGTGAATGAACCGTATTTTCCGTCAATGAAAATGATCGCCATGTTGCAGTCAATAAAGTTTGCTATGGTGTCGTGCTACAAGAGTATTTTTGGCCAGAGATGGTGCAACATTCCACACAGATGGTCAAACAAATGGCCCGGTCGAATGGCCACCCCGCGACTTATGTGACCGTTTATGTCAACAACGCTTGAGGAAACGCGAAATTGGCAAAGTTCCCGCCGATATATGGTGGAAATTTCGGATTCCATACTTAAACTTAACATGTGTACTCCATTTGGAATAAATTTTGGCCCTATATCTCAATGAATCTGTGTTTTATTTAAATATAAAATTGTTATGATCTTATTGAAAGTTTTCATTTTCATTTTTCAATATTCATTACATTTGGCACATAAAATTTTTATTTTTCTGTCGGAACAGAGCACTTAGGCAAAGAACATAGACCATTGTACTCTTTGTAAGTTGCTTTTAATGAGATATTTCAGTCTTACGAAGAGATGAGTAAGCGCTTCAGTGATAAGGTGCCTACAGTATCAGTACCCACCTTGTCAGCGCCGAGTACCCACAGCTTGACGAGGGCGCAAGCTGGCCATTCACAGGGATAGTTCTCCGCGGTATCGCCATCACTTTCACAGCAAGCATCGTAGGATGCTGTGTCACTTCTGCACACTACATTTAAGTGCTTTGCAAAAGTGTACTAATCAACCTGCAGACTTTCTTGCTGAGAGACAGCAGAAAGGCGGTTGACTTCCTAGAGACGTGCAGAAGCATTCGTTTGGTCTGCAGACATCCCTGGGAGCTATGCCATCTGCAGCTCATATGAGACCCAACTGTCAATGGAAGCCGAGGACGCAGCCACACCCAAAGTAGGTTCGGGTCCTGAAAAACTCTCCTCTGAACCTTGTCTGGTAAGTTCATCGGCGATTTCATTTCCCATGATCGCATTGTTACCTGGGATCCAGACAAGGGTCACTGAATTTAGCCTTCCGACTGCGTTCTTCATCTAGCTTGGAAGTCGTAAGAGGGTTCAGCAATGCTCTAAGCACAGCTTGGCTGTCGCTACAGATGCAAATGCTTCGCCCCCTCCAACGGTTCCCCGCAATATAGTTCGCTACTATAATAATTGCGCAAATCTCCGCTTGGAAGACAGATGCAAGATTTCCTAACGTGAAGTGAAATCTAACGTTGTCATCTTCCAGAAAGACACCAGCACCACATCCTATATTGCTTTTGCAGCCGTCCGTGAAGACCCGACTGCATTCGTTTCCTGGCTCAGATTCTGGCCGAAACCAGTCCTGGACACAGAGAAAGTCGATTTCATATTTTTCCCGCAACAGCAGTTCTAGTGTCATAGTATCGTACGGCATGTTCGAGCAAGACCAGGGTCATAAGACAGCCGACGCGCAAGGTTATCGAAGCTCCAGTGCGTGTTTTACCAAAGACCACTTATTTTTAAATAGAAGATGGCTTTAAGAGTGCAGCCCATGATATAAATTTCAAGACGAGAGAGATACATCAATGCATCGAGAGTGGAGCCTAGAGTGCTAGGGAAAACCCCCATGCATCCGAGACAAACCGTTCTTTGGAGTCTGATAAAAGCATCAATCACGTATTTTCGCAAGAGCTTATTCCACCAGACAACAGACGCATAGGATATAATTGGCCTTATCACAACCGTGTAGATCCAAAGGGCCCTTCTCGGTGACAGACCCCATGTCTTGTCGATCGCTCCTCTGCACTTCCAGAAGGCCGACAGTGCCTGAGATGCTTTCGACGTGACATGTTTAGTCCAGAGAAGAATTGGATTGTGATGCTTTTTAGCGCTAGATGAGTTTTCATTTCAAATCGAACTACAGAAATTTTAAAAATATTTGTCCGCCACCGTATTAATCATGTCCGCTCAGCTGCCAATTCAGCTGAATGTGCTTCCCGAGGGATTCATTTAACTCCTTTACTCAAAAAAAAAAAACAATTGGTGGGTAGGCCCAATTTGGCTTAGAACAACATCTTACAGGCACAGAATCCTTTCACGTCATTGTTCAAAATAGTATTTTAAATACAGGGCTTTCACGAATCTCAACATGGGTTGAATTGGTTCGAGTAATAGCATATTGTTTTATCATTTTAGCAAGTTCTCAACGTTCATCTGTCTTATATTCATCGTTCTTAACAACCGAGCAACTCCCAAAATCTCATAATTTTATTCTATGGGAGATACAAAAGGAAATGTTTATGACCGACAACCTCATTATGACCAACACTTCAGCATAATTTGGAAATTTCAGTAAAAAGCAAACTTTCTTCGTTAGCTCCATTGATTGACCAACATCGTTTCTGAAATGATAGTGCGCTATTTTCATCTTTCTCATTTACATGTTGGCATTTCGGAACTGGTCTAGCTCTACGAACAGTACATCAATGCCATCACTTGCTTTAAACCTAGGAAAGCAACAAAGCAACATCATCTCAATTAATGAGCAACCTTCCAGCCGAAACGGTTACTTATGCAAGACCATTCAGCAGTTTAGAGTGTGACTAAGCCGGTCCTTTTTCGCTTAAGCTGTGCAAAAAACGAATCCCCAGCATGTGACGGCATACATATATTTCGCTCTTTGTTTTCTTTGACCACTGAAGCATTTATCGGAGCTCTGGATAGATTTATCATCGACATGCGACATCTTCTTTATTCTCAGAGCTTCAACGATTGTGTAAGGGATCATTTAACAATTGAAGACATATTTTGGCGATTTATTCCACCTGTCTCCCCGCATTTTGATTTTGAATGCTTATGGGAGGCAGGTGTGAAGTCAATCAAACCCGTCTACGGAGAGTTATTGGCAACCATTGTCTGACGTATGAGGAAATTTATACTTTCCTCACTCGTATTGGAGCTTTACTCCACTCTCGTCACTCTGAATGCCAGTAACGATGCTAAAATCGACGCCTTGACACCGTCCCATTTTCTCAACGGGGATGCCTATACCTCAAGGCCGGAACCATTCATTGAAGGTAAGGACATCACTTACTTGCAACGATGGGAGAGCTGGCACTCTGATTATTTAACTAACCTACAGCACAGAGGAAAATGATGCAGATCTTCAAGTTGTAATATTAAACTAAACCAAATAGTTATTCTTAGAGAATCTAACCTATGGCAATCTAAGATCATCAAAATTCATCCTATACATGGTAACAAAATTCGAGTTGTCACTATTAACCCTTAATCGGGCCATGTGACAGTAATGTTACAAACCCTAATATTGACTCAATTTCTCTATTATGTTTAAATTAAGGTAAATTTGTTAGTGTACCATATCTGCCGCGAACTGTGCATCATATAAAGCTTATGCGATAGAGCGAAACAGCCTATTGTTTACATAAAATTTTCAAAAAATCAAAAAAATTTGCGACAGCGC
This sequence comes from Volucella bombylans, assembly GCA_949129095.1. Classification (NCBI taxonomy): domain Eukaryota; kingdom Metazoa; phylum Arthropoda; class Insecta; order Diptera; family Syrphidae; genus Volucella; species Volucella bombylans. The sequence goes on along the minus strand of OX422143.1, from coordinate 161,390,938 downwards.
AACACATGTTTAAGTTTGCTGATGAAAAAAGTTTTAAATATTCCAATAAACGGATTTTCTTTTTAAATATAGTGCATAAGCATAACACCAATTAATTCTTACCTAGCGTGTAATTGAAAGTAAGTGATAAATAACTTTTGTGTGGTTATTTTCCGTTTGTAACATTTATGTCACATTGTCTTATAGCGCCAATATTTTATCAGGATCAATGTACAGTATATCGACAATTTTGCGCAATGATGAAATATTACAAGTGTTTGACAAGAGTGAAGATGGGCTCGACTTCGATGATATGATGATAGTGTGGCTGATCCAGATTATGATGTAGACTTGGAAGAAATTGATGTTGCTGAAGATTTGGACCAAGCTGTCTATGATGATATTGATGTACTTTTTGAAGATACAATGATAGAGATCGAAAATGAAAATACGGAACCGACAGATATTCCATCATGTGACATTCCGCAAAACGCAGCATTGAATAAACAATAACAAAAAAAAACGTTTTTTGGAAAAAGAAAAATATAGCTTTGGATCAATTGCGTTTCACAGGAAATACCACCTTGATAAAAAAGTGTGGCGCTCCCTTGTTCCAATTTGAGTTCTGTTTTTTTTTTTTTGTTAAGTTGGTAAATCTGTTGTTGACATTCTCTCTAAATCTTAGCGTCATAGTTTGACATTTGCAAAAGTTACGTAGCCAAGAGTACATCTATCTCTGTGTGTTGGCAATTTTTTACAATTTTAGAAATGGATTTAAATTTGCAACAACGAACTTGTTTTAAATTTTGTGTAAAAAACAGATTTAATGGTGCGCGAACGTTGGAAATGTTGGAAAAGTGTTTCGGCAACGATTCTCTAAAGAAAACAGTCGTTTACCAGTGGCACCAGCGGTTCAAAAGTGGTCGTGAGTCAATCGAAGATGATGAATGCAGTGGCAGATCATCGACATCAAAAACCGACGAAAACATTGATGGAGTAAAAGAAATGTTGTTCAATAACCGCAAATTAACCATCAGAGAGATAGAGGAGGATTTGAACATTGCCTATGGATCCGTGCAAGACATTTTAGTTAATGATTTGGGTTTCCGTCGTGTAGCAGCAAAGTTGGTACCAAAAGACCTCAATTTCATGCAAAAAAGAGACCGTGTTGACGTCGCAAGAGAAATGATTTGAGAGGCTGAATCCGATCCCACATTCATCAAAAAGATCATTACTGGAGACGAGACGTGGGTTTGCATCATGAATTTTTGCCGGAGAGTAAACAAAGAGTATTACGAGTATTTGGGCGTTATGAGACGTTTGCGTGAAGCAATTCGCCGAAAGAGACCAGAATTTTGGGCAGAAAAATCGTGAATTTGCACCATGATAACGCACCGTCGCACAGTGCCATCACTATTCGTTATTTTTTGACGAAAAATGCAAAAATACGATCCAACAGCTACCGAATTCACCTGATTTGGCTCCCTGTGACTTCTTTCTGTTCAATCGAGTTAAAAAACCACTACGGGGAACGCGTTTCAGCAGCCAAGAGGAAGTAATGGATAAATCGATGGACATACCAAAAACCGAATATAAAAAATGCAAGTGTGTTGCAGTCGATGGGGATTACTGTAAAGGGAACAATACAGATTTAGATGAATAAACTTGTATTTTTAATTTTCTGAATAAATTCCGGTATATCATTGCCTGATGTAACAAGCAAACTTGATAAGCCAATACAATATTTTTTTATTTCTTTCCAAAACAACTGATACGGTTAATTGCTGATCAAACAAATTTGTATATTGTTCACAAAGACGTCAATGAGACATGTCGTGTGTCAGAAATTGATATTCAACAATTTATTGGTGTTGTTTATATGATGTCTTTGGTACAACTTCCCAGTGCAGCAAGTCACTGGAGTAGCAAAATTGGAATACACGCAATCCAAGAAGAGATGCCTCTTAAAAAATTTGAGAATATACGACGTCGTATACACTTCAACGACAACAGCAGAAATCTACCATCAACTAATAAAAATTACGACAGAATGTTCAAAATACGCCCGATCATTGAGGAGTTGAATAAGAATTTCGGGAAAGTTCCTCTTGAACTACATCTTTACATTGATGAACAAATGTGTTTTACTAAAGCCCGAAACTTTTTGAAATGATACCTCCCAAATAAACTTCACAAATGGGGCTATAAAATATACGTTCTCTGCGGCTCTACGTGATTTGCTTACAAAATTGAGCCAGAAACCGGCAAAGAAAATATTGCGGTTGACAACTAGCCGGACTTCGAATGTCACGTATAATTCCACGTAATCAAAACTTTCAACTTTATTTTGACAATTATTTTACTTTTATACCACTGCTCGCATATTTGGCAAATGACGGAATATTCAGTGTGGGAACGATTCGACGAAATAGAATACCAAATTGTAAGCTTCCAAGCGAAAAAGAAATTATGAAAAAACAAATAGGATCTTCCGTGGAGTATCTTTGTAATGATGAAGGAATCGATATTGCAGCTGTTTCGTGGAAAGATAATAAAATTGTAAATTTAGCGTCCACATTCGTTGGTGAAATGCCAAAACGCACTGTAAAGAGATGTGACAAACTTAAAAAAAATACTTCATAATCAAGCGTCCGTCTATTGTTGCTCAATGCAATGCCCACATGGAAGGTGTGGATCTCATTGATACAATTATGAGAAGACACAAAATTAAACTTCACAGCAAAAGATGGCAAGTTCGAGTGTTTTATAAACTTTTAGAACGCATGGCGTGTGTATAGAAAAAATAAAGGAGCTAATAAAGCGGAAAAGTTGCTGACTGCGGAAGATTTTCGTCTCCAGATTTCTGAAACTCTCTTGAAACTTGGTACAAAGGCCAATTCAAAAAACATAAGGGACCGGCTCAGCATGCCCTACCACAAGCTATGTGACTGGACCAGACTGGCCATTGGCCAAAATGGGCAAATAAAAGGATAAGATGCAAAATGTCGAACTGCCAAGCGGTTTCTCTTGAAGCTTGGTACAAAGGCCAGTTCAAAAAACAAGTCTATTGAGCCACTAATACGAGCTAAAAAAACATAAGGGACCGGCTCAGCATGCCCTTCCACAAGCTATGTGACTGAACCAGACTGGCCATTGGCCAAAATGGGCAAATAAAAGAATAAGATGCAAAATGCCGAACTGCCGAACTGCGAAGGGGTTTCGCAAACGAGTTGCATTATGTTATAACAAAAACAACAACTGTTTCCGCTCATATCACCCTTCATAAGTTTATTCACTTTAAGTTTTTTTTTGCGCTCTTCAGGCAATGTGACATTTATGTAACAAAGGACTTTTTTTTGAATAAACGACTTGAAAACCTTTAATTTTTAAAAAAAGTTGTTTTCTTATTTTAACAGTAGCTATTGAAAAATAAACGTTTTGGTTAAAAATATTATCTTGCCCGATAAAAGATTAAAACTTCAAAAGGCACCCGACCGATTGCGAAGATTTCACCACTGCCGGTCCCTGAAAGATGTTCATCTTCCAATGGAGGGGAAAATGTTTAAGATTTAAAATCTAAATCCTATGTCAACAAATCCGTGCACTAACGCATTTATGTATTACGCCATAAAAGAAAGAAATCGCCAGCTAGTCATCGACACTGATACACACGTCAGTGCAGTTGAAGACAAATCGTAAACGAGGACAGTTCAATTAAATACATTTTCTTTTTGTAAGTAGAATCGCACTCGTACAGTTGTACTTGAATATAACCAATAAAATTATTACCGCTCCGGTCCTGCCTAACCTGCGAAGATCATGTCGCAAGACATGGTTTCGTAGCTTTATTTCCTGCACCATCTGGGTTTTATACGGGTGAAGACCAAGATATTTTCGAAAAAAAATTTGCACATGGTGGAGTACAAAAGCTAAACTGTTACAATGAATCGGATCGATCGGCGGATTTTCATTGGTTTTTGGTTTTGCGCCATATGGTGTACAAAATTTTTCCAAGAGATATCGAATAATGTGCGCTGTTGGTTGATTGTGAGAACCAAAAAAGTCACGTAATCACGTAATGTTTCGTAAATGAAGCCCGACCTTTAATTGATTTTTCCTCATTCAAAACTGAACCCATTTGGGTTCTCTAATTATGCTGGTAAACTCACTAGCGGGAATGATGCAACCTATATCAATGTCATCAGCATATACAAGTTGCTGCAAAATTTATGACATGGATGCACCATAATTGTATAGGTATTGGCAATAATCGAAGAAAACAACAACTTTTCGTAGCTCCTCATAGTTTACATGATAAATATTCGGCCTCATCACGCGATTGGATAACAAACTTTTAGGCAAGAAGATATTTGATGAATGAAAGATCGCTTGATACTGTATGGTCTGTGTGCGTATTTGGAAGACTTCTCTTTCAAGTCTTAAACTAAAGCGTCAACATTTAATGCTCCTGCACTTCTTGAGGAAGTTAGCCTCAGGCTTTGTGGCAGGATAGGTTAGGTTAAAGCAGAGGTGTGATGGATATGCCTATTCACCAAAACAGGCCCATCGTGATCCCTGTAGAACCAGTTGAATTTATATAAAAATGGCAAGAACCTAAACAATCTCCCTGGTAAAATATCCAATTTCTTTGCAAAAGGCAAGAAGGTCTTTGAAGTTCTTACTGTCTATTTCGTTTGGTTTTCGATTAAGTATTTCCCTAAAAATTTTCTTCGATTACGTGATATTGCCTCGCATTCAGTATGTGTGATAGGTCTTCAACAGCTTTCAGAACACTACAGAATCTATCCGTATCTGACAATTTGAATCTCTTTGCGTGTTTCCGCGGAAGACAGTGTCATGTCAGGATTCCTATCATTGTCCTAAGTTTATCCCTGTTTAATTTTATTAACTCCCTAGATCTTTTGCCGTCAAAAAAATGGCCAGAGAGTCTTGGATACTCTGTCTCCTTCAAGACTCGACCACCTTAAGTTAGCAGTCTTTATTACTTTTTCCTCGATAATGCGCCTTACTATGCAAAGTGGTGGTATAATGTTAGCAACCTCATTATTATCGAGTAGCCCTCCTCTTCTTGCAAGCTCATCCGCTTGTCCATTTCCCTTTGTACCGCAGTGTCCTGGCACCCAGCACAGTATCACCCAGTTCTGACTGCATAATGCCTTGAGCACTGTGCGATAGCCCCTGACTATATCAGAACTGATGTTGGTCGATAGATGTAGATGTATGTAGATAGCGATATCTCTTCCGAATACCGATCTCACTTGCACTAGCTCAGTCGCCATAAGGGTAGACAGAACCTCTGATTGGAAGACACTGCTTGCGTCCGGTAGTCTTATAGATACTTTTAGTTCTGGTTCTTCTGAGAAGATACCAGAATCTATTCCTTCCTCTGTTTTTGAGCCATCTGTGAAAATTGCAATTTCATTCGACCTGATTATTGCATTTTTTCTCCAGCCCTCCATCTCCGGATAAATTATATCGTACAAGATGTCGACGTAGATCAGGGTAGGGATTTCATCCTAGCTCCGCTAGAACCGTGTCATGTCCAAAACTACTACTCTTAAATTAACCCAAATTAGTGAGTCGTATCGCACTGTCTCCGGCAAGTTTTCTGACCATGTAAATCAAGCGGTGTTAAGTGCAGAGGGGTGTCCAATTCTGCCCTGGGGTATTACGGAGCGCACCTGTAATGGCTATGAAAGCCGTTCTTTGAATCGCCTCTAATTTTCCGTAAACCGTTTTCTTGTTTCTTACTCTCCACCATGCTAGTGCGCCATATGTATGTAAGTATGGGACTTATGGGCTTCAAATTTTCCTTACCGTTCTTTTGCAGATAAAAAGAGCATTATATGCCTTTTTGATTCCTTCTGCTACGTTAAGATTCCAATTCAGTTTTTTATCCAGAATTACACCCAGATACTTGTGGAAAGATTTCATTTAAAATGGCAATAATCCACTTCGAGGCTCCATAACCATAAGGTATTTTGTCCACATTTGCCATTAATTCCATCCATCGAGGCTGCTTCTCATCAGCTCTGCAAAGAATTTGTTAAATTTAATATGTTCAAACCAGTCTTTGAAAAAGAAAAACATACTCAGCTAGAGATCGTTTGTTATCCAGAGCTCACACATATTTCAAACGACCAAACCCAGTCCTAAATATAGAAACTTTGCAATCCGTTTTTTTCGTATCTTGAATGAGAGATGTCCTTATACTCGCAAATACCACTTGCTGGTGTCTAAGTCCAACAAAACAGGGGTTTCTAGGTAGCTAAGCCTGTTGAAGCAGCTACTAGTTCCTCACTTCACAATCGTTTCCTCCCAAATAAACACCTGGCTTTAATCCGTCCAAATATATGTAAGAACCTAGTTAAGTATTGTTACAAATTTCACATTATTTTCTGTTGAGATTATTTTTGAACCTTTTCATGATCCACAAAGTGTATTTCAACCGTACGTTAAGTCCAGCTTATCTTGGAAGCTGCACATTTTCAGATTAAGGAATTCATCTGAAATTCTTCTTGCCAATCAAGGTAATCCCGTATTACCGTTAAGAATTTCTCATTAAAATCCCAATTTAGTCTGAAAGTTTTAACCACAACAAGAACTGTCTACCAACAAAATTCTCCATCGCTTTCTAGAACTCATTTGGATGCCCATTAAACCCATCTCAGTTGGCAAAGCAGACTAAAATCACTCACAAAGGACAACCTTCGACATTCCAATTATGATTGACTACATCAACAGTTTAAATAAATAGTTATCATCTCAAATCTGCCTTGATAAGGGTCGTTCATTTATTATTTACCCTACCCTCCAATTTACTGTCATGCCAAGCTATAAACTATGACTAGTACTTGTAGCACCGATCCCTCGAACATAATGAGCAATAAATATTCCCAATTCATATGGAAAAAGCGGAACACACACTCCCATCAAAAGTGCCCACTACAACACCAATTTATAATTAAATAGAAAAGTTTAAATTAGATTCGGCCATCTGGCTAACAACGGGACAACGGGAATGTTCCTATTCAAATATCTATCAAAATTCATGCATTAAAAGCATAAACTTATCCCAAAGTCCTTTTATTTATTTTCATTTTGTGTTCCTTTTTGATGTCCTGCTCTTATGGACATTGGACAGAGCAAACATTTTGCCAGTCAGCATTTCATTTGGCAAGCCGTAAAAGGCGAACACCTTCCAAAGAAATATATCATCATAGATCCGACTGTTGTGGAAACGAATTCACGTATACCCGTACCAATATGTGCGTATATATTTGTAAAAGGAAAAGTTTATCCTTCGACTGTGTAGTGGTTTTGGGCAACCTTGTCCTAGTCTTAGTCCCAAGTCCACCTCTATACCTACTGTGAACAAAAAACAAAAAAAAAAGGATTGACAACCCTTGTTGTCCATGGTACAAATAGGGCAACACGGGGAGATGGATCAATTGTAAGGGAGGACCCATCCATTATAATGGATGTGATATACTCATTCGAAGCATTTATTATGCTGAGCAGGACGAAATGATTTAAAATTAATCATGTAACAAGGATAATGATGTTGACCGCAATTTCCGAAATAGAGACTAAACAAGTGTGGTCTTATATTGTTGATGTGTTGATTTAAGCTCTTCAACCTAAGCCTTCCACCCAGATTTTATACATACGGATGCGTGCTCGTACATACGAATACAGGAAAAGTGTCCTTTCAAACGTATAGGACAAAAGGTAGGGTGGAGTGAAAAGATCAACTATGATGTAGAAAGGCGTCGAGGACAACCAGAAACTAATCCATTTGAATTTGTTTTCCTGAGTAGGTATTACGTTGCTTGTAGGAATAATTTAAAAGGAAAGACAGCTGCTTCAGTACATCGGTCTTTAATATTAGTTGTAGAAGCGATAAAGGACTCAACTTAAAGTTGTGTCAATACAGCATTTCCTAAGTGGAAAATATTAAAAGAGATTCACTAGGATTTTCTTTTCCCACAGCAAAGGCTATTATAAGACTCCATAAGATGGGCAAAAGGATTAGCATGTTTTAATTGCCCGTCATTTTGTCTCTTTTCTTTTCCTCTCTGTTTTCTTGATTTTCAGTTTACCTTTCTATACTCGACTTATTCTCAGTCTTCCAGTGGTGGTCATATCTTTTTTATTTTTAATTTAGAAACGTAGGGAGTGTATGCATATGGAATTATATGGATGCATACAAATATCCAAATGTGTTGTTTCACAGGGATTTGTCGTTTTTCAGGCAACTCTGGGCAAGAATCGAAAACTCTTCTATCGGTTCGTTTAGATATCTTGGATGTTTAAATAGACTGGTGCTCTCCCAAGCCCCGTCAAAACAGGTTAGGTAAGAATGGCTTTTGGAAAGACCAACTCACTTAGGCCTATTGGCCCATTATGATGCCACGTGCATCTGTGATCCTCCTACTCTTTTGACCAATTCGAGCTTATGATGAAGCGTTGGAGACTGTTAGTGACTATATTCTTTAGACCGCTTAAGTCATTGTAGAAGAAAGCTCCTAGGTGAAGTTTTCTTTTTTGGGAGAGAGCTGGATATGTACAGAGTAGGTGGAGCATTGTCTCTTCCTCCTCCTCATCTATGCAGCTTCTACAGAAATCGTTTGTAAAGGCGCCAAGCCTTCTTGCATGCTTGCCTATAAGGTAGAGATGTTTCCTATTTAGAAGGATCAAATTCTTAGAGCGATTCAGATCCAGCTTTGGCCAGACCTGTTTGGTCGCTACACATGTTGATCCAACAATCCACCTAAGGTCTGTTCTTTTGTTAGCATCCAGCTTTAATACTAATTTACACGTAGCAATTGGTATACTGATGCTACGGTTAGATAGAGTGGTTCCAATGGTTTCAGTGGTTGCAGCGAGTTTGTCAGCCCTATAATTCCCTGGAATGTCTCTGTGGCCCGGCAGACAACTTAGGTGAAGGTTGAACTGCTCTGCTATCTCCGTAAGAGATCATCGGCGTTCAACGGAGGTTCTAGAATTTAATGAGACTGAGTCCAGGGACTTGATAGGGGTCTGACTATACGAAAAGATGCAGATATTCTTTGCAGATATCACGTTTTTCTTCGGCCAGGACAAAGCTTCTTTAATCGACAAAAAATTTCCACCTGAAACACGCTACAGTGATTTGGAAGACGAGAAGAGAGGCTTAGATTTAGCTTATCTGAGAAAACACGGCCACCAACCCTGCTATTTGTTTTAGATCTATCTGTGTAAAAGTGGTTTGACTTGTCCTCCATGAAAGGTTACATGGAAGTCTTTGTCAAACCAAAGTTCGGGAATAGTGTAATCGATATTCTCTGTAAGGATCCCTACTATATAAAGAATATTAGCGTGGCCAAATAAATTATTTGTACAATCAGTAGCTACTTGCCTGCTAAAGACATCGAGGGGTGTCAAGTGAAACAGAATAACCAGTGTCGCGGAGGGAGTAGAAAGTAGGGCTCCGCTTATGCATAGACATGGTGTTCTTTAGACACTGCTTAGTTGCCATCTATGCAGTGGACTCACCATCCACCAGACAACAACCCTGGAGGTGAGTTATTGTAGCTTTATTGATTCTTTCTTGAATGTTAGGTTTCCTGTCAAAAATGAGACTAAACTGGTACCAGAGTGTACTATGTTTGGAATTTAATATTTCTTGGAAAAGAGGACAAGATCAGTTTTATGGCGGCTTACTCCCAAACCACAGCGATATGCACAACGGCCTTATTAAGATTTAGCTGAAGGAGTTCTTTAATGGTATTAAGATGCTTACCTGCGGCGGATATAGCAACGTTATCCGCACAGACAATCAGCTTGCTACCACCCGCTTCCAGGTATATCAGCAGTTCATGTTTTAGCGGAAGCCGCACCCAGATTGGGGTTGATTATCCTGCTATTTAGCATAAGACTGATCATTTCAACAAGTAAGTCGTCTACCTGCAGATTTGACAGCGCAGTCGTGATTGCGGATGGGTTGACGTTATTAAAGGCACCCTCTATGTCCAGGAAAGTGACAACAGCTTCGTAGCAATCTCATTGAAATTGTTGGTTTCCCAAATGTCAATGACAGTAATGCTCTCAGCAAGGCAAAGCAAATCTTCAGCAAAGCTTTGTCCATTGATGTTCCCGACGTTGAAATCGAAAAATGCTACGTTAAAAAAGTGCAATCCAAAACTGACAAAGTGAATTCAATCATCTACGTAAGATACTCGGATTCAACTATGAAACAACAAATCATGAGCGCAAACAGCGCAAGTAACTGGTAAAAATGGTGACAGTAGCAGCAGCAGCAGCAATAACAACAACAACAGAAGCAGCGGCATTTATATTAACAATTCTCTCACCAAGTACACGCAGGCTCTCTTCATAAAGGCGAAAGAGACAATAAAGCAGTAATGTGTAAAATATGTATGGTATAAAGATTACCAAATTCTTGTTAGAAAGGTTAAGGGTGGAAAAGTCATTTCAATTAGATCTTTTGATGATCTTATGCTTATTTAAGGCGATTTATTGGAAATGATTGACTCTATAAACTTGATCGATGACTTTTCTATCCTCAATCTCCAACTGTGTCAATGTTTTTACAAATAATTCTTATTGTAAGGATAAACTTTTCACTGTTCACCAGAATGTCGGAAGTTTGAAAGAAAAGTTCTCATCTCTTGTCACACATATTGATTCCTTTGAATGCATTCCAGATTTTGTCTTTGTCTCTGAAATTTGGATTTACGAGTATAATTGCGAAAATAATGATTACAATATACCCGGTTTCAATTTCCATGCAAATACGAATGAAAATTACGCTGCAGGTGGTGTTGGGTTTTTTTTTAAATTTGAATATCAGATTCTCGATGTTCTATATCTCGATTTTTTAAGTGCCGATATTATTAGAGTTTCCTGTGAAATAAATCATGAAATTTACGTCTTTCTGTGTGTTTATAGACTACATATGTTTAATATATTGATGTTCGTAAAAGAATTTTCTGGTCTTTTGGAAAGCGAAAAAGCAAAAAACTAATTATCTTAGGGGATTTTAGTTCGAACATATTGGAAACTAGTGAGATGGTCTCGAGCTTCTTTTATCAATGAGCCCACTAGGACAGTATCGGGCAGATGTTTAGATCACATTTATGGTCGATTTAATAATGTTTCTTTGAGTAATTGCGATAAATGTGTTTTTGATCTGAGGATAATTGATCATTCTATGACAGGAATATTAGTAAGCGTTTCGAATAGCATTGGTAGTAAAGATTCAAAACTCCCTAGTAAGCAATTGATAATTAGCTTCAGTAAGCTTAAAAACCTTCTGCTGAATGAGCTCTGGGAAGATGTTTTCTTGTGTAGAAATGCCTCAAAGTCCTTTACAATCTTTATTAATTCCCTAAAGAAACATATTCTGAGTTGTTCCTCCTTTTTGCTCTCGAGGAAAGTGGTAAAAAGGCTGAAACCGTGGATCTCTATGTATTTATTGAATAAAGTAAAAGTCAAAAACAAACTTAGAATCAAATGCTGTAAGTACCGAAGAAATTTTATCTTGAAAAGAAAATACAAGAAATTGTGCTGTGAACTCAAAAAGGAGATTTCTATTTGCCGTGATACTTATTACCGTTCCCAATTCAATTCTGTTAAGGGAAACTTAAAAAACGAATGGCAAGTAGTTAACAACATTCTAAATAAATCTTCTTCCTCTAAAAAACCTACAATTATACATGCCGATGACTGCGAAATGACCGACAAACTTACTATTGCAAATAAATTCAACAACTATTTTACTGATATAGCTAGCAACCTACAACCGTGCCCGGTTCAACCAATCTGTTCCCTATGTTCCACTCATAAATGTACGGAACAGTTTCAAGAAAACAGTTTTGTGTTCAATCCCTTTACTCCTCTCGAGGTATTTAGAGCTATTGGTACTCTAAAAAAAAATCTAATTCGTGTGGGGTTGATGGTATTTCGAGTTTCATTCTTAAAAGAATTGCATGCTTCATTTTGGACGTATTGGTACATATCTTTAATTGTTGCGTATTTGCAAGTGTATTCCCGGAAGCACTTAAATGTGGAGATGTTGTGCCAATACATAAAAAAGGTTCTGCTGCTGAAATCTCTAACTATAGGCCCATATCTCTTCTTCCAGTTCTCAGTAAAATCTTTGAGAAACTTGTAAAAAAAATAGATTAGTGAATTTTTTAAATGCAACTAAGTTTTTCAATCCAACTCAGTTTGGTTTTCAAAAGGGGAAGTCAACTGAAGACGCACTACTACAGACTGCTACAGTTTTGCTCTCAAATAATGTCAAACCTCGATAGTAAAAAGTGCACGGCTGGTTTGTTTATTGACATCACCAAGGCCTTCGATATAGTCAATCATAATCTTTTATTGAGAAAACTAGAAAAAGCAGGTCTTCGTGGTTTCATGCTTGATTGGTTCATGTCGTATCTTGGAAATAGGTCGCAAAGAGTGAAATTAGATGATATTAGGAGTGAAGTTAAGTTCTTCAACTTGGGTGTACCCCAAGGCTCTGTTCTAGGACCAATTTTGTTCTTGATTTACATAAATCCATTTTTTTCACTTAATTTTAAAGTTACACCAACTGCTTTTGCTGATGATGTTGGCTTTGCCTATGGTTGTAACAGTCCCTTGGATCTGGTTTCGGACATTAATTGAGATCTCAACTCACTGAGATTGGTTTGCGGAACATATCTTGGCGATAAGCTCTAAAACGAAAATAATGTTTTTCAGTTTTTCATCCTCACATAACTTAGATGCAAATGTTTATTTTCATGCACCCGAGTGCCAAAGACTCAAACTGTCTGTTTGTCATTGTGCGGCTGGTATTTCTTCTAAATCTTTTTGTAGAAAATTTAACTGCAGTGATAAATGTTTTTTTAATTGAGAAACTTAATGAATTTAAATACTTGGGACTCACTATTGATTCTAGAATGAGCTTTCTGAATCATGCTGGAACATTAAGAAAGTATTTTCGATGGACTCTCAGACACTTCTTTTATTTGCGTAATATCTGATCGAATACACTCCTGAAAACAATCTATTATGGAATATTTCATTCTAAGTTGTAATATGGAATCGCTTGCTGGGGAGGTGCATATTTAAATAAAATTCAACCCTTGTTAACCTTGTAGAAATATGTAGTAAAAATAATATGCCGTAAGCCTGGCAGACATCCTAGTTATCCTTTGTTCTGTGACCTGAACATTCTTCCAGTTCGTCATTTATATTGTTTTAAGGTTTTAAAAGCTTTCTTTATGAGGTCTGGTAGTCGTAACTTTCGTTTAATATCATCTTATAATCTACGTGGAAACTTGTCTAATATGTTATCGGTACCTACTTTTCGTACCACTGCTTATCGTAATTTTTACCCTATTTTGTCGTTTCGCTTATTTAACAAACTTCCTCTCACAATCAGGGCAATTTCAACATCTGGTTTGTTTATAAAACATTTAAAACTCTGGCTCCTCCAAATTGATGCTCGACTTCTGATATTCTGGTTAAACCTTAGCTCATTATTGTATTCATCCTTTGTCTATTTAGCTATCTAACAGATGTATTTTTTTCATAAAACAAAAATGTTTCTGTTGTACTCGATTATGCTTACATGAACTTTTTCTTAGACATTTTTAAATTGTTTAAAATACTTCAATCTTATATTTGCTTCCTACAGGATCACCCCACCCAAAAAATTTAATTTTATATTGTTAAAGTCCTTTGAAGTGACATTCAACACTATTTTCTTTACTTCTGTAATTTAAAATACAGAATGTCACCAATCTCCTTATTTCTATTGCTCTGCATTTAAGGTTTTTATTTACTTATTTTAAGATTTGTAAATTATAATGAATTTATAAGAAGAAATAAATTATATCAATATCAATATCAAGCGACAATTGTTTACTTTCTATATTGTAGGGATCATTCGATGTTGCTAGTCAGTAAATGCAGAGCCGTTTCCACCGACTTTCCCACATCTTGAGACGTTGACAAAAGTCGTGGTTTAATTTTTACTTGTATATGGATATCAATCAGTTGGTCTAGAGTTTTCAGAAGAAAGATGATTGATTTATAGGTCTGAGGTCCTTTGCGACAAAATGGGATCATTTTCCGTCTTTGGGAACGAAAAGTACATTGATTTCTCTCCATAACAGGGAAATGTGGATCAGTTCTACACAGCTCCTCATGATATTCTCTGACGTAGGCTTTTGTACCCCGGCAAGTATTATACCGTCCGGACCAGCAGACTTGTATGGTTTGAAGCGATGCAGCTCCCAGACCAGACCATCAAGGTTTCAGTAGTCCTATTTGGGTTGCCGCTGGCAGCGAATTAGGAGCTACCTGGAAAGTGGGTGTCCAGTAGCAGGTTGAGTGATTCATCACTTGAGGTTGTCGAAGAGCCATCGGTTTTTTTCAAACAACTAGGCATCATTCACTTCACATATCTCAGACTTCAAGCCGAGAGAAGTTCTGTTAATTTGTAATTTCAACATCTTGAAATTTGCTTTAAACTGTACAACCTCTTGTATAATCTACAAATTCAACCATTTCATGCGGTTTTCACGTCAAACCGTTTCATTTTCAGATTTTCTTTTACATCTATGGCTAAAATACCACGGAGAGAGGTGAACTTTGCAACCGGACTAGGAGTCTCCTCATACTCCAAACCGTACTGTTGATTAAAGCCTTTGGCTACGAGGCGAGTTTCGAAACTTGTAATCTGATTCTGTGGGTAAATGTTAGTTTTAAAAACCCATTTGCACCCAATTACCTGCTTATTTGGTTGCAATTATACTACATCCCACGTTCTATTTCTGTGGTGATACTGGATCTCTTTTTCCATTTTGGTTCATCACTACAGTTAGTGAAAGCGCAAACTTCCATTGCATTGGCAATTACATCCGAGCTTCCACTTGCAGCTACTGATTGTTCTCATATGGAGTGTCATAGGTTGAGTATCAGCATGTGGATTTGGATTGTCGTCTGGATCTGGATCCTCTTCTTTCTTCTCATTGAATGTATTTCTCTGATTTTCCCTTTACTGCCCTTCTGACTCAATTGAAAGTGATGTCGTGCCTTTAAAGTGGACATGCGATTCTTCTTTAAAAAAAACAAAATCGCTGAATTCTTTGAACCATAAGTGGAAACCTTTGGTATTTTCTCCGTATCCCACTAAAAAGCCTGGTCTAGATTTTTTATTCCAGTTCTGACGTTTTTCCTTAAGTACGTGGGCATAGATCTCACTTCCAAATACCTTTAGGTTCTCTATTGATGGTGCCAATACCGTCAGGTTATTTTGATATCATAAAAGGTTTTAGACAAGACAATCGAAAGCTATAATTTCGAGGTAGTAAGCGGATTTGTCTATCTCAGCTCTGCTAAAAATTCTGCCAACAACACCTTAGCAGAAATAAAACGAAGATCAACGACAAACTATATCAACTCTATAACGACATCGATTTCTTCAAAAAATTGAACATCAGTTACCTGAGATGGTTAAGACATGTAGAGCGAATAGATACCAATGCTAGGGCCCATATAGTCTTCGAATATACCCGGAGGGACAAGGACAGGAAGACCTCACCTTCCGGCAGGTAGTCCGGCTTAAAATTACTTAACAATCTTATACTAACTTACTGGCCCCACACAGGCACTCTAAGCTACTCTAAATTCTTATACTATGTCTTTCGACTTTATTTACATTTTCTTTATGGGTATTTATTTAGTATACTTAAAGCTAAGAAAAAATATTGTTAACAAAAACTTAGCGTATGGACATAATTTTTTATTTTTTATAAAAACTTAATATCTAACTTAAAATAAGCCTTAGTCTACCTTAGTCTACTACATACACAATAAACACATACACACACATAGACATTATACACAATTATATACATATATTAGTATATACCTTTGTATACACTAATATATGTATATATTTCTTAAATGCTAACCTAAACCTAAGTAAGCCGGCCATCGCTATTTACAAGAGAAAACAGATTGGTCAGCTCTGCCTCATTAGTAAGGCTGGTCCGTAATTGACGGAAACGACGACGAAGCATCTTCTCCATCATTCATCCACCAGAAATGCTGGTGCTGCCGAACGACATCCCTCTTATCGCGATTCCCCACCGCCCTACTGAACCTGAGGCGATCCACACTGCCATGTGCGACGTCTCTGTTGTAGTTGAGTCGCCTGTCCCCAGCTGTCCGAGCGACATGGAAGATTAACGGGACCGCTGATCTATCCTGGATCAACCCTATCTGATCTAGGTAGAGGAATGCTTCCGGTGGAACGAAGCCGTCAGATCGCACACTCTCGTGGTAAAGGTAATTGGGGTAGTAAGCCCCAGATATCAGGTTATTCATCGAGGTCATTGCTCTTGCAATGTGCCTTCGAGTCAGCTTAATTACGAAGTTGTCCACTCGTATTAGGTTCGCCCTGTTGTAAAGGACCTCATTAGGATAAAATTTCTTGTACTCCGACTCTGGTGTTCTGTACAAGCGAAGACAGGCCCTAAGGCAAGCCCTCTCAAACACCCGAATCTTTTCCATTAAGCTTGCTCGTACATTGAACCACACGGGACAACCAAATACCAGCATGGGCCTGATAAGGGCCATGTAGCAGATTACCTTTACCCTCGCATCGAGTTGGCTGCTATAAAACAGTCTCTTTGTAAGGGCAAAAGCACCTTTAGCTCTGGCCAGTGCAGCATCTACATTTTTGCCAAAATACAGAAACTGATCTAGCCAGATTTCAAGGTATCTGACTACATTTCGACAGGCAAGAGGTTGTCCGTGTTGTACAATGATCAAGAATTTTCGCCAATTTTTTCTGGTATCCCTAGAGGCTCCAGACAACGGCGTCCTAAAGAGAATGGTTTCCGACTTCTGAAAGTTGATTCTCAACTTCCAGTCATCGCAAAATCGTCTTATCTTATCGAAGTCACGCTGCAAGAGAGTATTAATGACCTCGATTTTTGGACCTGTTCTGTACGCTACCATATCGTCTGCGTACGCAATAGTAGGGGGAAGTGAACCTATCAAGTCGCTTGTATAAATGTTAAATAGAATCGGCGAATTGACCGCGCCTTGCTGAAGACCATTTTTAATTTGAAATATTCCAACAGAAGTCACATCGCCATTCTTCACGATGAACTGTCTGTTGTGTAGCATATTATAAAGAATGTACAAGAGTGGTTTACTGATCCCCAGCCTAGTCAGCTTATAGAAAAGACCCTCTAACCATACGGTGTCGAAGGCCTTCTCCAAGTCAACAAGGCAGGCACCAGTGCATTGTTTTTTGCCTTTATTCCATTGGATATCGGACACTAGTTTAGACGCGGCATGTGAGATATCATGTCCCGCCTTAAAACCGAATTGATTATCCGGAATTATATGTTTGTCCTCAACCCACCTAGACAGAGCTCTATTGATTACCTTTTCAAAAACCTTACTGATATTCAGAAGGAGACTTATCGACCGGAGATTCGCCGGATTGGATATATCCTTTCCCTTTTTGGGGATAGGTTGAACCACCGCCGTTTTCCAATGCGCTGAATAATGTGCATTATTCATTGCATTATTAAACAGGGTGGTGTAGATGTCCACCGCTTCTAGAGGAAGATGTCGAAGCACGATATTCGGAATACCATCGGTCTCCACTGATTTCTTAGCCCTGATTGTGTCGAAGATCTCATGGAGTCCCTCCTTCGAAATGAACGGGGGTAGGCCACCCTCTCTGGCAATGACGTTATTTGCCATATTTTGGTCGCTAAACCGGGTGAAACCAGAGCCCTCGGATCGCCAGTTCTCTATTTCATTTCGAACGCAGAAGTCGTGCACAAAGATGCGACCATCCAAGTCGTAATTAGGGCCAATGTTATCAGTGGCCTTGTATACTTCCTGGAAAGTCGCCCCTATGGCCTCAACCTTCTCCTGTGGATCCTCGATCACAAAGAAGTCGTCATCATCAGCGGCCTCATTTGAATCAATACCTGCTATTGTCAGTAACCGTTCGTTGTCTGTTGTCCGGGCTATTTTAAGACACTGAAGGTCGTTTTGTTTTTTTCTCCGAAATAGTTTATTGATTTGCGGAAACATGTTCGGGTTGCTGGTGTTTACAGCCTGAACCTTGTTGTTCCAATATGAGCTTACAGCAATTCTGTAATTTTCTTTTATTAACTTTTGCACATTTTTGATCAACGACTTCAGCGTCCTAATCTCCTGATCTTGTCTGTCAGTTAACTGTCTGTACAAGTTTTTAAGTCTGGTCAGAAGTCTACTTTTCTGTCGGTGCAGTGCGTCAATAGTAGGATTGCGGAACAGGTCTTCGTTAGTTGTACGTCGATACCGCGGTATTGTAGTGTCCATAGTTTGTTTAATTGTCTCGTCCATTTGTTTTAGGTAATGGTCGATCTCGTCGTTTGACAAATTCCTATTGGACGGTGGGTGGAGCGTGTTCGAGGAGAGCGCTCTAGTCAAGGTTGCGGAGAAGCGTGTCCATCGAGTCTTACTGTAGTTGTAAGTATATCTTTGGACAAACTCCTCCAATTCCGCAATTTCGTTGGGAACCGTAATTTCGGTGCTAAAACCGCAATGGTCGCTGTCATACACGAATGTGCGCAGACAGTTTAGCGTTTGTAAATTCGTACCTGTCAGTCGTATACGTTCGTCGTACAGCAGTAGATCCAAATACGACCCGCCTCTGGGAAACGACGGGTTATCCGTCGCTTTAAGACCGAGTCTGTACATGACATCGTGCTGACCCCACCAATCGAGTAGTAGGTTCCCCCTAGTATTTGGCAAATTATTTCCCCAATCTCTGTGTCTAGCGTTGAAATCCCCGCTGATTATAAAATAATTCTCCCCCGATTCCAGCCTCAGAAGTCGAAAAAGCGTGTCGAGCTCTGTAATGAATAGGGTGGATTGTGAAGCCCCAGGTGCATAAACAGAGGCCAAGTACAGCCGCTTTCCACTGCGAAGCGGAATGTAAATGACAAATGCCTCCAACATCCGGAACCTGCGCAACACTCCCTTGTACACTCTGTGAAATTTTATACCTTCTTTAATGAAGATCGCGACACTACCTCCACGTTTGTATCTGGGCCGGTTTCTTCTTCTAACGATATAATTATTGTACTCCAGTTTGTGCCCATCGGTTAGCTTGGTTTCGCTAGCGAAAAGCACATCAGGAGTTTGGTCTTGTAGCAATTTAAACATCGCGGCTCTTCGTTCGATCCTAATCAGTGAATTAACATTCACCGCAAGGACCTTCAAAGTTTGCTCCACCATGTGCGTACCCATTACGACATGTGTTGCGTTAAGCCCGGCAGCAGCGCGTAAATCTGGTCCACCCGCTTGGCCTGTTCTTGCACCTGCTTTTTCAGCTGAGCCATCTGCCCTTGGATTGCGAGCAAGATGGCTAGCATGTTAGGTGCAGCTTCCGTTGTTCTCGGCATTGGCGCCGGAGAAGCAACAGTCGCTTGCTGTACCGTAGCCCCCCTACCTGACGCCATTTGGGCGTAGGAAATTTGGGGCGTGACGGCTGGTGTTTGAAACCGTACAGGTGAACGTTTGACCTCCACCTTCTGCTGCCGAGCCAGTTTTGCTTTCTTAATGTCAGCGAACTTAGGACAACCCCGATAGTTTGCGGTTCTTAACACGCACGAGAGCTTCGATCTATCGGATGCTCCGTCAACACCCAGAGCACACTCCTCGGAACTGTGGTTCTTAGCGCACTTCACGCATCGAGGCTGCATTTGGCAGTTCGACGCGGCGTGCCCGAACCTCTGGCAGCGAACGCATTGTATAACGCCTTCGCTCCTTTTTAATTTTTCCCAGTGAACCACCTGGTAGTCTAGGACATTGATACTCCTTAGACTATCCAGACGGCTTTCGGGACTGAGCTGCACCAAGAAGAACGGCAGACTCCGTTTCTCCCGCCTAGCTCTGGCTGTGGTAAACGGCTTTACCCCCAAAAACTTGAGTCATTCGCACTCCTTCTCTTTGAGCAGTGCCAGGATCTCCTCAGGATCAGAAGACGGTTCCAACCCCTTCAGCAGCATCGATTGCCGCTTTTCACACTTCGGTGTGTATGAGTAGTGCTCCGTCGTCGTTTCTTTTAGGAGCTCTTTAACTTTCGCGTAGCCCTCCACTGTATTACAGTGGATGGCATGGCGATCGTTCCCCAATCTCTTTATATTAAAATTATTGCCAATGACCAACTTACACAGGTCCTTGGTTGCATTTACCTCCAGTTTGTAGGTGTTGATCGGAGGCACCTTCTCTTTCTTCTTCTTCTGCTGCTGCTGCTGTTGTTGTTGTTGTTGTTGCTGCTGCTGTTGTTTTTTTTGTTGTTGTTGGTGTTCTTGCCGCTGTTGCTTTTGCTGCAGTTGTTGCTTCGGCTGCTGATGGTTTTGTTGTTGCTGCAGTTGCTGTTTCTGCTCTTGTTGTTGTTGTTTTAGGGAGCTCTCTACTTCTGATTGCTCCCTCTGCCTTCGTGCTATTTGCCTCTGTTTAATAGCAAGCATGTCTTGCTCCAGCTTTTGTATGCTGCTTTTTATGTGATTAATTTCGTCATCTTCGTCTTCCGACTCAGATGACGCCAGAGAGGCGAAGCTGTTGGAGCCCCCCGCTCCTCTTTACCTTCTTCAGCTGTGAAAACAGCACTTATTTTTTTCTTTGAGAGATTAAGAGGGGTATTCAGCCTCTTCCTCCTTTTGCTGGCTTTCGCCACGGTTATGGGAAGAGTGGGGCGCTCTTCACCATCCATCACGTGGTTTTTGCTTTTTTTTTTTTTCTTATTGTTTGTTGGTTTTGAAATTACACAATTTTATGAGAAAAAAAAAAGTTCCAAGTTTCACTCGGGATTCGAACCCGCGTCCCACGATTTGTTGACTGGCGCCCTTAACCGATGGGCTACCGAGTCAATTGATAACGTTGTAACTAATTGTGTTTATCACTAATTTATTGTTTTTTTTTTTACTTTATAAGAAGCCGAAAGACGTCTATTCTCACCAGAGATTTGCGAACGACTGACGGGGTAGTCCGTGCTCTTACAGCCTTAATGTCATTATATCAGAAATCTCTATTCACATCTCTTTCTAGTCGGGTAGACGAAGGTGCCCATAATGATAGATCCAAGTTGAATATTTGATTCTGCCTTTAAACGGAAGATTGGTCTTCTTCGTCACTAAACA
This sequence comes from Volucella bombylans, assembly GCA_949129095.1. Lineage (NCBI taxonomy): Eukaryota > Metazoa > Arthropoda > Insecta > Diptera > Syrphidae > Volucella > Volucella bombylans. The sequence goes on along the minus strand of OX422143.1, from coordinate 161,369,714 downwards.
GCGTGTCGAAGTTATCCGACCGTGAATCTACTATTACTTACTATTTGCACGTTTATGTTCGATGTTTGTGCCCCTGGTAAGTATAATACTTTCCCCGTTTTGGTAGAACTTCTGAACATCATTAAGCAGAAGCGCTTATCCGTGGCCTCGAGCTTTTTTCTGCGAATCTAATGATCCGACCTTCTCCTGCGCTACGGGCAGTTCTCGTTCTTCTTTTCAGCATCGGCTTGTATGCTCCTAGTTCCATTTGTTTGGATTTTCCATCAAGCAATGGGTTTTGTTGCAAAACCTAGTACATGAGATGCCATGTCTCTAATGGCTTACTGGCAATGCCACATCTAGTCTTTCCCTAATGTCATTTTTGATGCTAATGTCATGCTCTTCTCAAAAGGGTTTGCGATTGCAGCCATTGGATGTTAAATTTCCTCAAACACTTCTTCGGTATTCTGTCTTCCGGGATATTCGAATTCGTTTTATGGCTTTAACAAGGTAGTTTACATGTTTACAGGTTTACATGTGCATCTTGCTTGAGGTGAGAGAGGCTTATGTTGGCTATGATAATATTTCGTTCCATCCTACCGAGACTGGTAACATGTCGTTGAAGCAATATTTAGCCAAGTCATGTTTTTGTTATGTGATGAGTGTGCTGATAGCAAACTTAGCCTTATGCCGGATTGTAATTAAGGCACTGCCTTCGCTGTCTGTGACAATCGCCATAATAGAATAATTGTGTCGATGTTTTTGACCAATAATCGGTCGGTGGTATTAGCGCAGCATGAACTTCGTCGTCGATTTCCTAATACGCGACTCGAACACGACTGTGGCTGCCGGTATCGCGGAGAAATAAGAAACATCAACCAGACAACGGGCCACGCAATTGGGCATCACCAGACGGACCCTACAGCGAATTTTAGTGAAAGACTTACACATGTTCCCGTACAAAGTGCAGACAGTGCATTAGTTCAGTCGCTTTTGAGTTACAGTAAAGCCATCCTTAATCTCAACAGCGAATATGACGATTTTGTGTCAAAAATTATCATGAGCGACGAGGTGCATTTCCACTTAAGCGGTTAAGTGAATAGGCAAAATCTTCGTTTCTGTGGCACTGAAAATCCGCATGTGATGTACGAGGAGCCATTACATCCACTCAAAGCTACTGTGTGGTGTGGCGTTCTCGCGGGAGGTGTGACTGGGCCGTATTTTTTTGAGGACGCCATCGACAATACGGTCACTGTTACTGACGAATGCTACAGGTCCATGATAAACGATTTCTTACTGCCGTAATTGGATGAGCGGGGCTTGATGAACCTGTAGTTTCAACAAGACGGTGTAGCCGCACACACAGCACGAGCCACAATGGATATTGTGAAGGAAGTGTTTCCTGGTCGCGTAATCTCCCGTTTTGGCGATTTGGCATGGCCAGCAAGATCGCCCGATTTAACCATCCCAGACTTCTTTCTTTGGGGCTACTTGAAGTCGCGGCTTTATGCCAACAAGCCTCAGAAAATCGCAGCCCTTAAGCAGAATATTCGACAGGAATGCGAGCATTTATCACCGGAAATCTTGCGGAAAGTCATGGAAATGCGATAAAACCGCCACAAATGTGTATCAACACTGGCGGCAGCCACTTGGCGGATATCATCTTTTCCACTTAACAGCAACAATTGTAAAGGTCCAAATAAAGATTTCCATCACTCAAAATCGTTTTTTTTTATTTAGTAAAAAAGTAATTCAAAAACAAAATTGGATGATTGACTTTGCGCCATCGTTCTTTTGTACGTCGCATCCTATGGCAGTGATTTCAGCTTTTAAGCGGTTTGGGGCCTCCGCTTATTGTTCGAATACATGTGAACTGTATATGAACATAGCCGAAAGTAGGTGTCCCTTTGCCGTTTTGTAAGGTCAACAAATACGAGTTTATCCATATCCGAGGATATTTGTTGCTTCTCAACATATTATGTGGCATAAACTCCAACTTGGAAGGAGGGGACCTGAGCCCTCCTGCTGGTTCGCCAGGAAATCCTTTGTCACCATTTCTATTGCATCAGCTTGGATAGTTGTAACTTAATTTATATCTAGAATCACTCTGGATTGAGTGGATACTGTGTATACCTTGTTTTAACTTTTAACATCAAGCAGGTCTCCAACTGGTCTCTTAGCAATTTATAGATAAGGGTTATCACGATAGGGCTGATTTACTCGTACACTCGTAAGTTCTTGGTGGCATTGGTCGCTCAATGACTTACACTTATGAACCAATTTCCTGATGAGGAATTGACATGCATCCAATGCCCCACTGATTCATGAAACATTCTTGTGTGACAGGGAATTAGCAAACCTTCATGTATTAGTATTTGTAACAACTTAACGATCTTTTGGCATACATATATACGGAAAGACGAATTATACGTGATTACGCGTCAAGAATCAATAGACAACAAATTACACAGGAAAATATGCATTGATCACACGTCACGGATCGAAGATAGTTTCATTGCGAAGTACACTATACAAATAGGAAGGTATTACGCAGACAAGAAGAAGGTCAGTCGCGAAGAAATCCACATATTTGGGGATGACTTGATCGCAAAACTCTAAAAACGATGACTCGCAGTCCTTGTTGACACTCTTTGCCTCACGAGGTGTCAGATGACCATTTGATGTGTAAAGTGAAGTCAGCAAATAGACGAGCAACCTAACGTTGCTAGATGTTTGCTAGTATTCTGCCGTCAACTACTATTTGCACGGATTAAAGGTCTCCAAAAAATGAGGCCAAAAATGAGCTTTTAATGGTAAGCCTACCTCCTTAAGCTCTAGTCCTCGATCATGATTTTAAGAGCTATAAAACTAAGTGAAGTCGGTTGGCAAAAAGTTTACATTTAATTTTAAATTTCAACCTCATTCGAAAAGTAATTCCATACACCACAGACGGGTCGTCCCCCGTGAAAGTCATTTCAAAGGCATTTTATTCCTTATGCCAAAATCATAAACAACACCATTTCAGATTTTCTACTACCATCAGACGTTTTCAATTTTATTTATCATCACTCCCTCTCAGAAACCTTTGATCGGCTTTGAACTCAATTTTCACAGTTTTCAAAGTATTTAGGGCATTTATTGGATTCTATTTACACCCTCCTATCGAAAGACACTCGCCTATGACTACTAAGTATATACAAAAAAATAAAAAAAACATAACCAAAGAATTACTCCCTTTAAGCCCAACAAAACCGAAAAGAACCCAACAAAATTCCCCATCCATTAAGGGTGTCCTTAAATTGTGTTAAATTCCCACAAATTTTCACGAATTTCAAAGCCATTTGTGTGTTTCTCTCCCTCTTCACAAATTAATCGTTCTTTCACTTCACATCTCACCCATCGTCTAAAGTAAAGGTATGTATACCCACTACCCAAAAAGGACCAACGACTAACGACGAATCCATCCAAGCAACGACAAAAAAAAACATAATTACGAACAATTTTTCTCATTTCTTTCCCGAAAAAAAATCCCTTCTAATCCTTCACGGCTGCAGCAACAACCCCGAGTAGGATATTATTCAGCCCGACAAAACCACCCTGCCCCCTTTAAAATAACACACAACAATTGAATTCCAATTAAATTATTCAAGTACTTAATTTTAACATCACACTAAAGCATTCTTTATTGCGCAGAAATTATGTATACTATCCCTCAAATGGGATATTTATGCATTAGGCCGTCCACCATAAAAGTTAACAGTAAAACAAAACAACGAACAAATAAAACATCCAACAGACCAACAATTAGAGAGAGATACTCGTAGAAGGGAAAATATCCGAAAAAGGAAATACGAGTATTTCCGGACAGAACTCGAACCAGCATTGACATTCGGGGAAACAACAAATTAAAAGGACATCTATCTTACTTAGTGAACTCGAGCGATTACCATTCACGTTTTGTTTTTTGTTTTTGCTCAGGGTGTGAGGAAAAGGCAAGGCAAAGCCAAGGAAAAAAAAAATACAAAAAGGAATAAAGGGATATCTCGACCATGAGACATTTAATGGGGCGCCAGCACATAGGACACAGCTGGAACAAAATAAATAGGCACTCAGTTCAATCCCAAACGGCTGTATCTTTTCTAAACAGGATGAGGCTTAAGCGCACCCAAAAATGTAGAGAAAGCCAAAGCTAGTCGTATAGCCAAATCTCAAGTTAAAGAAAGATTTGTTCGTCTTTCTGCTGAGTCGTACATTGTAACATTTACGTATGGCTACTGGGTACCGTACCGGGTGTAATGGTTCAAGCCCATATGTTCTTCATTTCAAATTCAGATCGTTTTCATAAATAATAAAAACACATTTTCAGTGCTCCGCTGAATGCTGTGCTGGATGGCTAAAAAAAGGATCAAAACAGAAAATTGAATTACATTCGAATTATTATCCTTGAGGGGATTTACTCCTCCATTCCCTCTTAACATCCGCACTACACCGTTTTTATTTATTTTTTTTTTTTATTTTTTTTTAAGAAACATTAGTTCCTTGGATCGGTACGAGTTTTTTTCTCGTTCGTCCTTTTTGATTGAATGAAATTTAATTTCCTTTGGCTTAGAGACGGGGTGATGGTTGTGTCGTGTAGTGTGCGGTGGGCTATAAGGAAAAGTCGAAGAGAAGAATTTCTCTTCACTTCCACCTGTCATATGTATGTCCTTTTTAAGTGAGGAATTTCACATACTGCATACACGGAGACCTATCCATATATGCACTTATATTGTGTAGGTAAACATGTGTATAAAGGATTTTGTAGAGAGGCAAAGTGGAAGGAAGGAAGGAAACTCGGTGAAAATTCCTTGTGCTTGTGCAGTCTTTTAAAAAGTGGATTTCATATTGCACTGTCGCCTCACCCCACTCTGGAAACCATTGTGAGAGAAAGTGATGCTGCTGCTTAGGGAGTCAAACACCACCGCAAGGATGAGAGTAAAACCACTTGTCAGTTTATACTTCTATGAAAATTGTAAGTACGAAGACTCGCACATGCTTGTGCATGGGTAATGCATAGAATTTCATTAGGATGAATCCGATGCTAGGAATTTGAGAGATTCTTTATTCTTTTTTTCTCTCCTCTCCTCTCCTTTCGTTTTAGAGATCCTTTTTTAAACTTGCCATTTGGTTTCTTTATGTGAAGTTTTATCGTTGTTTCCTGCTGTGGTCCAGGTACAAAATTAAGGTGAATTGTTAAGGCGGCTATGGTAAGTGGGAACGGTCGTACATTTGCATGGCTTTATGTCCTTCACTGGATTATCTTCTTGAGAATGCTATTTTAGATTGTTTTTTCCCTTCCTTTTGTTTTTTGTGGGGGAAATTAAAGGTGATTACATTATGCTTATGTCTTAGAGGAGTTATGCAACGGCTTTAATGAGCTAATATATGGGCTTCCTGCTAATATAAATCAGGGAAATGGGTTTGTGTTGTTGGCTTTGGTGTATTATATTGTATGGAAGAATTTATATTGAGGTAGGGGAATGTAAAATATGGCGACAATTCGCATTTCAAGCAAACCAAATGGTTTTGTTCCAACATTTACATAGTAAATTAGAGGCCTTAATCTCATGAAATGCAAGCCCAAATACGGAAACCACTGATACCATATGGTGTCTACGTGTAGTTAGGAGTCGAAAATTGTCTCTTAACTGTGCACCCCTTAGGAGATTCTTCAGACTTCCCAGTAGATATTAAATCTATTCCCAGTATTCTCTAGTACCTATAGAGTCAAACGCGTAGGCAGCCAGAAACGTAATCACTAAACAGGCTTTCAGTCAATCCTCACAAAACTCTGAATGTTATCTCTACGAGAAGCAGGAAGCTGACTGATCTGACTTGTCTGGACAGGTCTCATATTTGAGTGTCATCTTGGATAACAAATTTATTTAGACTAAACATTTCGCATCGAAAACTTTCAAGTCGGGTTTCTAGTAGCGTGAAGGACCCATCGGCAAGATATGGTGCTGCGAAAATATAAAATTTTCTCTGAACCCAGAAATGGTTGGGGTGAAATCAGATCGGCTGCGCTTTCAAACCTACTTTTAACCTTCTCAGGAGGGATCAATTGGGCACTCGACGAAAGATCATCGTAGCTAGCCTGCGTTTCCTACACCTCACAAAAGGACATAATAAGAGATTCGAAAGCTTACTTACTTAGGTGGCGCTTCAGTTCTGGGCCTCAACCAACAAGCTTCAGTCGCGCTAGAACGATCTCTCGCCAGTTGCCTCCAGTGCCGCACTTCAAGTTGGTTGAGGTACTTTTTCGCTTGCGTGCACAATATTAGTTTCGGTCATCTTCTGCTTCACCATCCTTCGGGGTAAAAATCTGAGACTCTTTGTGCCGGAGGCGTTGTATCCGCAGACGCTTGACTAGACCGATATCGCTGTATGACCAGTGTAGTTCGTGGTTGGATCTTCTTCTCCATTTGAATACAAAAAAGATAGAAACTCACAGGCAATTTCTTTATATCGGAACGACCAAGTTCAAGTCTCTCCGCCAAAGGACCGGGATGATATAGAGTCTTGTTCTTACGAGAGAGGCCTCTTGTATTCAATTGCCTTCTGAACCCAAAGAAACGGCAAGAGTAATTCTAGGCTGGATATCTACTCTGATTTCGTTGCTGCTTGTAACTACGGAACCAAGCTTAGCTACTTCAAAGTTGTTACCGTCGTTTCGTCCTCCGCGGTATCAGGAACAAAGGTTGCCGACTGCTCGATGGAGTAGTAGTCGTGGGTATTTATTATAAGGGCGCCACGCGATTATCCTTTGTCCCCAAAAGCTCTACGGCGTCGAATCGCGACTCAGCCAGTAAAACCCGCTATCCCCTTTCCTAGGTCTGAAACAAAACGAGAGCAAAACAAAAGCGTGACCACCAAAACATCCCAAACAACCAATCGCCACACTGAGGAAACGGAAGAAACCCCCCCACGCCGCTTACAGTTTAAGGGCGCAAGAAAAACAAAAACTATTCATCTTAACTTAAAACAATCTTTATATAAAAAAAACTAAAAAAAAAAATAAAAAAAATATACAATATATATAAAAATAAAATAAAAAAAAAGGAAAATATTGTACAAATATTGTAGAAATGTATTCAAAAAAAAAAAAACAAAATTAAAAGAAAAAAAAAATAATAGAAAAAAGAAAAATTAAAAAAAAAGAAATGCCTACTACCGCCACCCAGATTTGAACCTAGACGAGAAAGCTCGGATCCGATCCCTATCGTTCACAATGCGGCGCTTTGACCAACTCGGCTAATTAGTCAATTCTTATTTTTTTCTCACGGTCCTACTTAGGACTTACAAATGCCCCAATTCCAAGTAAGGATCTATTCTTGTACGTAACATATATGTATTATCTTTTATGTATATAAAAAAAAAATGCAAGAGGTTAGTAAAATAAATACTTATTCTAGGGTTAATACTCCGTCCTGCAAATCCTCGCTGGAGGCGCCTCCGACGACCTCGTGACGTGTGGGTATATGGGAAGTCCAGGTGGTACGTGTAGGTTATACAACCCGAGTCTCAGCCTATATCCTCAAAGGTTTTTTTTTTATTTCTTTTATATGTCTTTGGTCACTAACGCAACGTATTCTCTTAGGGTTTCCAATGTAACGTTTAACCGAACCGATCACGTTTTTTTTTTTGTCCCCCTTTTTTTTTTTTGCACGCACTATTCTCTTGGCGCGAACACTTGTCTTTTGTTTCTCCGCTTTATTTTTCTTTTATTCGTTTCACAAACAAAAACAAATAAAATACGTCCCGACAAATCTCCGGGAAGTTTAAGCAAACATAAAAAAAAACACGCTACACTCCCTCGGCCTCGCACTAATCTCCTCGGTTTCGGTTTTTCTTATTTCTCTTCTTTTTTTTTTCCCCGATCTTAAATTCTTTATTTTTCCGACCGAACTGTTTCCTAGCTCTCCAAAGACTGCCCGATTGTCTACCACTTGCTAGACCTCCTCCTATCTTCTCTCTTTCGGTGGTCAGTTATTCAGTTATCTCGTCACCTCATCCATGATCAAAACAACTGACCCCAGCTAACAAAACTATCTACCGCTAACTATCCTTCTGCGCTTAGCTCATGCCCTAACTTGATGGAGAAAACAAAAAAAAGGAGGATAAGTGATTCTCGTTAGACCTTGGGCTCGAACTCAGAACCCCTCGCTTAGTAGCCAGTGTCCTCACCAATTGCACTACTCTGGGCTGTTGGGGCTGCTGGATTAAATTGGGGTGACGTCACTTCGGTCATGCGAAAACCTTGCCAATGCTATTGTATTAAAAACCATAACATTCCCCCTCTTCTTTCACAAGGTTTTCGCATGCTACCTATCCTACAAAAGTTCTTTGGGGTTACTGAAGATTTTGAGGTCTTTTGCGTGCCATACACCTCCGGCTTTTCCATCCTTTCCTATAAGCTCATAGGTCCATGGTGACACCCTCTTCTTAACCTCGAATGGCCCTATATATTTCGGTGCGAGTTTGGCATTGAAATACTTCGCCGCATCCGACAACACAAAATTTCTCCGTAGCACCAATTCCCTCGGGAAAAATTCTACTGCCCTTCTCCTCAGATTGTACTGTCGCGAACTCTTCTTCCCTGCTTCCAAAATCTTCGCACGTACGTCGCGTATGACCTCTTCCAAGGCTCTGGGCCTATTCCGCAATACGACCTCACCTGGGCGCTCTACGTCAAAACCTTCGGGAGGGACTGTATCGCTAGTGCCCTTCAGAGGCATCTCCCGTCCAAAAAGCACAAAGAAAGGCGTGGATTTTAGCACCTCGTGGGTGGAAGCCCTTATCGCACAGCTCACCTTGGGCAGGATGGAGTCCCACTCACGGTGGTTGTCGGAAATGTAAGCCCTGAGTTTGGTCTTGAGTGTTTGGTTGAAACGCTCCGCCGGGTTGGCTTGGGGGTGGTAGAAGGCCGTGAAATCTATGGTTATACCATACTCCCGGGCGAGGCTCCCAAACTCTTTGCTTCTGAACTGGACCCCGTTATCACACACAATCCACTTTGGCACGCCGAACAGTAAAAGGACTTGCTCTTCTACAATTGTGCTAACTGCCTTTGCTGTCGCCGATCGAAGCGGGAAGAACAGTGGGAACTTTGAGAAGTAGTCGACCACGGTGAGGATATACATAAATCCCCTTGTGGATCTCGGCAATGGACCAATTAGGTCGATGCACAGCATATCCCATGGCCGCGCGACATTCGTCCGGGTGCACATAAGGCCCGTTGGTTTATGTAGATTGGGCTTGACAGACTGACAGATATTGCAACTGCGAACGTACCGCGCCACTTGCGTTTTCATTTTGGGCCAAAAATACGTTTGTGCAATGCGGTCGCATGTCTTCTGTACCCCTCCATGGCCCGCCAATATGTCGTCATGATTCTTTTTAAGAATCGCACTCCTCTCCTCTTTTGCTGGTACTTGCTTCCACTGTTCTTGTTCCTGGGACAACTTCGGATACCTTGCCGGTACGAACTTAAAAAGTGTGCTACCTTCTACCTTCCAATTCGGATAGTTTTCCGGAGAAGCAGCAACCGCGCCTAGCATCTTTAACAACCACTTATCCCTAACTCCTTTATCTGTTTCCCCTATTCCTACCTCCGCAACATCCCCGTTTGCTCTAGAAAGAGCGTCTGGAACCAAATGCTCTTTGCCCTTACGATGGATAACCTTAAAGTCGTGCTGCTGTAATTTCACGGCCCACCGAGCCAACCTACCCTGGGGATCCTTCAAGTTGTTCAACCAGACAAGCGAATGATGGTCCGTCACAACTGTAAAGGTACCCCCCTCTATGTAAGGTCTCAGTTTTTCCACTGCCCACAACACGGCTAAGCACTCCCGTTCAGTGGTTGAATAGTTACGTTCTGTCCTCGTAAGTGTCCGACTAAGGTAACTAATAACCTGTTCTCCTTCCCTAGGGTCGTCCTGTGTTAGGACTGCACCAATGCCAAATCCCGAAGCATCGGTGTGGATCACAAACGGTAGCTCAAAATTAGGGCAAGTTAAGATCGGAGCACGGACCAACTTCTCTTTCAGTGTGACGAAAGCCTGCTCGCACTGTTCTCCCCAGACAACCTTCCTTCTCTTCTTTAACAGCTCGGTAATCGGGGCAACAATATCAGAGAAGTTGGGCACAAAACGACGGTACCAAGACACCATTCCAACAAATCGTCGAACACTGGTTACACTGTTTGGTCTTGGGTACTCTACCATGCTCCTAACCTTCTCTGGATCTACCGACAAACCCTTGCTACTAACGACGTATCCCAAATAACGGAGTTCCGGCTTGCAGAATTCGCATTTATCCCTGGATAGCTTTAGGCCTGCACTTCTAAGTCTGCCGAGAACCTCTACGAGAACTTCCAGGTGCTGGTCGAAAGTCTCTGTTAGGATAATAACGTCGTCAAGGTAGACGAAAACGTTTGGCTCTAGTTCGGGTCCAAGGACAGAATCGATAAAACGTTGCCAAGTGGCCGGGGCATTGTGTAGGCCAAAGGGCATTCGTCGGAACTGGTACAATCCTTTGCCGGGAATCGTAAACGCCGTAAACTTTTTCGATGACTCAGCCATAGGGATTTGCCAGTATGCAGATTTGATGTCAAGAGACGACAAGAACTTCGCGTTGCGCAACTTGTCCAGTGTGGCCGACACATAGGGAATCGGGTATGCATCCTTCTCGGTCACACTGTTAAGCTTGCGAAAGTCTACGCAGAATCGGAACTTACCGTCTCGCTTCTTCACTAAGAGGATGGGGGACGACCAAGGGCTAGTTGAGGGTTCAATGACCCCCAATGATAACATTTCATCAACCTCCCTGTTGATGTTAGTCTGAACAGCTGGTGAGACTGGGTAGTACCTTTGTTTAAGGGGCTCGGACTTCGTCCGGATGATATGTTCCACCCGATTGGTACACCCCAACCCTTCCCCCATGTCCTCAAATACCTCATCAACAAACTTAGCAAGTTTCCCCCTCTGCTCTTCACTTAAGGTACTGACACTCTCAATGACCGCTATCGGTTGGTGAAATTCCCATTGCTTAACACACAAATTTGGAATGATTGCAAATTTCTCCCAGAAATCTGCGCCCAGTATCAAGCAATGTTTCAACGCCGGTATGACCAACAGCTCCATGATTTTTACCGTCCCCTCTACCCTTATCGGCACCGTTATCGACCCTAGCACCGCGACCCCCTCACCATTCGCTACAGTGACTTCCGGTACGTCTACTTTGCCTAATTTGCAATGGAGAGAAGCAAGTCTGTCCCACCCTAGACCACCTACAATAGACCTTGAAGCTCCGGAATCCAGCAACCCTAACAACTCAATCCCATACATCTCGACCTTAAGATATGGGCGTTTATCGCCCTCCTTCTCCGCTAATAAAAAATCCACCCCTACTACTACCCCTCCCTTCTTACTTCTAACGACTGCGGGTGAGAAACTCTTCTGACTCACTGTCCCGCACTCGGTTGAGTCAATTCTCCGTTTCCCGACACCCCCTTAGACTTGGAACATTGCGGACAGCGGCTACGTATAACTCCCTGCAACCCACAGCCATAACAGCGAACGGGCTGCGGACATGCTCTGGCCAAGTGACCCTTCTGTTGGCAGCGGAAGCATGTTGAATTCTCCCTGGGAGGGTTAAACGCATTCAGCTCGTAGTTGTGCTTTGAACCAACATCCACATACGCCAGATCTGGCTCAAGTAGCGGAGCGTTTCTTCCAGAAGGAGGTGGGTGATAATTCTCCACAAGGTAACGAGTCGCCTCTAGTTGCCGGCCTACTCTGATGAGGTCATCCAAGGAAGAAACTTGCGCCAAAGCCAATTGAGTTTGGTAGAAGGGTAGAAGGTTCCTGCGGATCTGCCGAAGTTTCACGTCGATGGAACATGGGTCGCTAAGCCTTGCAAAAAGACCAAGCATACTGCTGACGTAGATCCCTATCGTCTCAGACTGGCCTTGCGTTCTGCGGCGAATTTCCTCCCACAAACGGTCATCGTAGTCTGGTGGTAGAAACTCTTCCCTCATCTTTTTCACCAAACCTTTCCAATTCTGTATGAACGGCTTGTTCGCCCGATACCAAATAATGGCCTTGCCCTCGAACAAATCCAAAGCCGATTGGAATAATTCGGCCTCTGAAAAGCCCCTAGCTTCCCTAAGTTCCTCAACTCTTTCGAGAAATCCACACAACGACTCATGCGGCTCACCCTTGAACTTCAGTCCCCACTTCATTACCGGTACACGGTTACCAAGAGAAAAAAACGGAGAGGAACAGGCTGGTGGTGCGGGAATTCGATCAACTGGTGGGTTTGACGAGGGACCGTCCACAAGTGGTGCAGGTGGTGGTCTTCGGACATCTTCACTTGTTCCCGCTTTGTCCTGAGGGTCAATATTGGCCCTTTCGTCTAACTCCCCAAGGAGATCGATGACATTCCTACGGAACTTAGCCACATGCTGTTTCTCGTCCTCACTCTCTGCTTCAACTTTGGCTAGACGCCTTACCAGCCATTCAGATTTGGCGACTATCTTCTTATAATCGCCCGCATTCTCATCGCCCTGAAATGTTTTGACTAGTTTGCCTATCTCATCCAACTTGGCTTGAACAGCAGCTACGTCCTCCTCATAGGAAAATGGGTATGTGTTCAAAAGGAAGCTAGAATCCCTACGCAAAGCTATTCTGAGCACTTTTCTCATCTCGTCCACCGTCTTCGCACTTATGCCCCTAACATCTAGCTCGTACGTTAGCTCGTCAGCACTCAACCTATTAATATCCATACTGGATATCCCTACGCGTCTAACCAAAAAAGTAAGACCCTAAACCGATCCGTAAAAGCGACTCAAAAAAAAAAGGAAACTCCAACCGACCGATAAAAAAACAAACCGAGTCAAAAGAAAAAAAGAAAAAAAATTGACGAACCGACTGTATAAATTTTGACCGTACTCGAATTTTGTGGCCCCACGTTGGGCGCCAAAATGTTACCGTCGTTTCGTCCTCCGCGGTATCAGGAACAAAGGTTGCCGACTGCTCGATGGAGTAGTAGTCGTGGGTATTTATTATAAGGGCGCCACGCGATTATCCTTTGTCCCCAAAAGCTCTACGGCGTCGAATCGCGACTCAGCCAGTAAAACCCGCTATCCCCTTTCCTAGGTCTGAAACAAAACGAGAGCAAAACAAAAGCGTGACCACCAAAACATCCCAAACAACCAATCGCCACACTGAGGAAACGGAAGAAACCCCCCCACGCCGCTTACAGTTTAAGGGCGCAAGAAAAACAAAAACTATTCATCTTAACTTAAAACAATCTTTATATAAAAAAAACTAAAAAAAAAAATAAAAAAAATATACAATATATATAAAAATAAAATAAAAAAAAAGGAAAATATTGTACAAATATTGTAGAAATGTATTCAAAAAAAAAAAAACAAAATTAAAAGAAAAAAAAAATAATAGAAAAAAGAAAAATTAAAAAAAAAGAAATGCCTACTACCGCCACCCAGATTTGAACCTAGACGAGAAAGCTCGGATCCGATCCCTATCGTTCACAATGCGGCGCTTTGACCAACTCGGCTAATTAGTCAATTCTTATTTTTTTCTCACGGTCCTACTTAGGACTTACAAATGCCCCAATTCCAAGTAAGGATCTATTCTTGTACGTAACATATATGTATTATCTTTTATGTATATAAAAAAAAAATGCAAGAGGTTAGTAAAATAAATACTTATTCTAGGGTTAATACTCCGTCCTGCAAATCCTCGCTGGAGGCGCCTCCGACGACCTCGTGACGTGTGGGTATATGGGAAGTCCAGGTGGTACGTGTAGGTTATACAACCCGAGTCTCAGCCTATATCCTCAAAGGTTTTTTTTTTATTTCTTTTATATGTCTTTGGTCACTAACGCAACGTATTCTCTTAGGGTTTCCAATGTAACGTTTAACCGAACCGATCACGTTTTTTTTTTTGTCCCCCTTTTTTTTTTTTGCACGCACTATTCTCTTGGCGCGAACACTTGTCTTTTGTTTCTCCGCTTTATTTTTCTTTTATTCGTTTCACAAACAAAAACAAATAAAATACGTCCCGACAAATCTCCGGGAAGTTTAAGCAAACATAAAAAAAAACACGCTACACTCCCTCGGCCTCGCACTAATCTCCTCGGTTTCGGTTTTTCTTATTTCTCTTCTTTTTTTTTTCCCCGATCTTAAATTCTTTATTTTTCCGACCGAACTGTTTCCTAGCTCTCCAAAGACTGCCCGATTGTCTACCACTTGCTAGACCTCCTCCTATCTTCTCTCTTTCGGTGGTCAGTTATTCAGTTATCTCGTCACCTCATCCATGATCAAAACAACTGACCCCAGCTAACAAAACTATCTACCGCTAACTATCCTTCTGCGCTTAGCTCATGCCCTAACTTGATGGAGAAAACAAAAAAAAGGAGGATAAGTGATTCTCGTTAGACCTTGGGCTCGAACTCAGAACCCCTCGCTTAGTAGCCAGTGTCCTCACCAATTGCACTACTCTGGGCTGTTGGGGCTGCTGGATTAAATTGGGGTGACGTCACTTCGGTCATGCGAAAACCTTGCCAATGCTATTGTATTAAAAACCATAACAACTGCCAATGGTGACATTTTGGCCAAGACGGCGGTCATGTGCATGCTTTTCTGATAACTTTCTTTGTTTTGTCCTCGTTTAGAGATTGGTCTTGTAAAAGAAATGGTGGCAAATGAACCCTTAATGGACAAACGGCAGCGCTCACATCTCCAAAAGGGTCACTGACTTCGGTTTAACCGACACCTCGTCCTATGGCTGTCTGCAATGGAACTGGCCCTCCAGGCCGGGGTTGTGCCACTGGGGTAACTGCCCGGCCATGGAAAAAATAAACCAAGTTACGAGGCAACAACAAACCTCGTATATGGACGGATCTACTATTGACAACCCCTGCAAATGAAACGGGGACAACGAACTTCGGATCTGCACGTTGGTTAAAACTCCCGAGCAAAAGATATGTCGTGTCGATATATAAGGGAGCTAAACAAAGTGCTTGCCACCGATATGGGTTTTCTGGACCTACCCATCTATCATGAGACGAATTCTTTCCTATACTTCAGTTGTTTGATAGAATAAGCGTTCGTCAACTTCAAAGAAAGGTTTCCTTCGCCTGATTGGAATACTTTTTTAGGACGCCTTCAACAATAATCTGCAACTAATTACCAGAAGTAACTGCACCTACGGAGCACTTACCACAAAATTATTGGAACAGTAAGTCTGTAGGGCTTATGCCAAGAAATATTCATGAATTATCAGGGTGAACCACTTTTAGCAAAAACGTGACCAAAGCCACATCCAAGATCACTTTTCCCCTACAAGATCAGTAACAAAATGTGTGCTTCCACTTAAGCTTCCTCATATGAACTCAGATCTTGTTTCTAAAGCGAGACTGCTTCACATTTTTCGCAAGGATTACAGTGAAGAAAATACACCAGGAAGTGGAAGATAGAGATGTCTTACACCTAAATCAATTTTCCATAACTAATCGGTATTCTGGTGTCTCCTCCTCAGTACTACTTCACACAAAACCGCCAACTATCTGGAATACGTGGACTGATCTTCCAGATGTTTATGCAATGAGAGGTCACTTGAAATGATCCGCTCTATGGGACCGGAATCTGCATAGCTGGCAACAAATTCGACTATGTGGTGGATGGCGGTGGACAATCAAGATGACTGAACAATCAAGGCATCAAGACAATTGTATATAACAAAATATCAATCCAAGGACAAGGCAAACGATGTGTCGTTCAATCGCAACCAACTTCCCCACTAATTTTAATGATTTTCAGATATCCTGTTGGTTTATTTATGAGAACGCTAAAGCACTTAGGTATGTCATTAAAAGGACATATATTAAACCTATTCAACTCAATAAATTCTTGAACTTTTCAACTTTCGACTTGTGCAAGTTCATTAGCTTCCGCTTCACGTGTAAACAAGTCTGCAAAAATCCTTTCCACCTTTCCACATTCCATAAAAACCGTCATCGAGCTCCCCACACAGAAAACCAATGCAGTCATTTCCCATTCCTAACACCAAATTTAATTACATCAACTCCCTGGCGATTAACAGATAATCGTAATTCGTAAATATACATACATACATACGTAAATATACATAAGCAGTCATTAAAAGACGACGCACAAAATAACACAACCCAACCACTTTGCCATCCATTCCCATTGCCACCGTTGGCTGGCGATCCACCCCTGACATCAAACCATCTCATCAAAATACCGCCATTCAACAAACATGAAACCTGCCATCCATACAATGCATTGACTTCCAAAGCACCATCCCTGCATCGCATGTTTCCCATAAGCCAATGAATAGCACTACCGCAGAGCCACCCCTCGAGGCATTAGCCAAAGAGGCTAGCAGAATGCTTACCATGTTAACTCGAAATGAGCATACTGGAGCATTACACACATACACACATTGTCACATATTCGTACGCAGGACGACAATCTTCCCACGCTGACAGATAGCAATAGCTGTAGACATTGAGTCGTCCTGCGAATAGATAGATGGATGGATGAATGCTCATGCTCGGGTTTGCGTTGGGTTTCGTTCGTTTCGTTTCGTTTCGTTTCGTTTCATGGACGCTTTGGTCGTTTTTGCGCGTGTAATTTTTATAGCCAGACACCAGTTCGATGGACCGACATATACATACACATACTTGTACACATAGTTTTGGGGTTATGTTTTCTCCATGAACTCAGGCGATAAACGTACACGCATACATACGAGTACTTATTCGTAACCAAGCACATGACAGACCCGGGTTGCTTGTCATGTTTGCTCGTGTGATTAATCTTACGGGTGTCATTGAGGACAGGGCTTTAAAAATATACGAGCTTGCTAGCTTTTCCATTTTGTACGCTCATCATGGCCGTAAAGTCACCGTAAATTCGACTAATTTCACGCGCAATGTCTCGAACATCCGGGTAAATGAGTGAATGTGGTCGCCACTGGCATTGGGTAAGGGTAAGTTTTTTAAAGAGTGAATCAGCTAGCCAGAGTGCGTGAAATAGAAGGAACCAGACAGAAGGGTTGCCAAAATGATAAGTGATGCAGAAGACTATCAAAATTAATGATCAAGTGGACGAGCTCTGAATTGAGACGAATGGTAGTTGTCGCTCGTCAAAAATCCCTCCAATTTCGGAATGATGGTTTTTAAGCGAACCTCCTGTCAGCGAATGGTTTTATATTTGCCAGAAGTTATGGGGTGGAAACGCACACAAAGGGGTCCAAAAGTTAACGACTTTTTCAGATTAAGGTTGTCATGGGACAGAAGTTCCGCTTATGGCTTATTATTGTTCCCTAAATTGTGAATGCTGCTTACATTGGAATGTTTTACAACCCAAGTAGTACACTGTGAATTCTTTGTTGATAATTCAGAATGAGTCGTAACTGGGGTTTTAGTACAATAATTTTAGTAGGTTGCTATTGTGGGTGTCCCACCATACATACATAGGTATATACAATACAAAAAAATTAGATAGTAGTTTGCTTTGGATTCTTTATTACCTTTTCTTCTTGATATCTTCAAATGTTGCGGAGACCATTTCGGAAATAATCTTAGACCATTGAAGTCAGTCTAATGTGGAAACCGAAGACCACAGCATACTGTTGGTTAGCTATCACAAGATCTCAACCGAAGGACTTTCTTCAACATGTTTTCTTGGTGTGGTGCCATATCGCCCTGAGGAAACAGTCACAACACTATCTGCAATTCCACTGACTTTTAGTGTTCTATAAACAGTAATTTTTACTTAAGGTTTTAGAATAGTGCCGGACGGATTTGAGTCTTAAGCACCAGCTCTCTCCATTCTGGGCTACTTACGAGTACCTCTAGGTGAGCATACCGAGTTCGTTGAGGTTGCTTTCTACTTGAACGCTACACCTATAGCGAGATCTTATTTCACTCCTGGATGAATTCCAAGACTTTTCGTGCATATATATGGTCTTAGTAAGTGCTATTATAAACAGCCTTAAAACCAATGATAAGAGGGTGGGTATCCATTTGAAGTTACAGAGTTTTTTCCAAGGCCTGTCGTATAGTGAATATCTGGTAGACAATGGACTCACTATGCCCGAAAGGACTATTCGATTTTTGATAAGTAACTTCAGAAGTTCTTGTAATACAGGTGGTAGGAATTTCTGCACTACGCAGTGCAGATAGAAGTTCTGTGTTTGTTGCAGTTAACGAGCTCTCCTTTGGCATTAGCAAATTTATGTGATCTTATTTTGGATCTCGCTACATAGGTTTTCTTGGTTTTTATGTTGGCCGCTATCGGAGTTAAAAAGTGTATCCTCACAGATTCTTAGCCCTGAGTGACTCAACTCATGTTGAGTTAACGCCCATGTTAAATCGATAATATTGAGATAGTTTCATAGCTATGAAATGTAGATTTGAATGTTAGTCCCGGGTTTCTATCTATATCTTTGAAGGCCTCCGTTCAGACTTCATTGCATTGAACATAGTCTTGGGAGCTTTGGTAGAACTTCTAAACATTATTTCTGGTATAGCAGCTGTTTGTGGCCTTGTTCAATCGTTGCTCTGGTTCTTTCACTTTTAATCTTAGAGTACACGAGTAGTTTTGAGGTACTCGATTAGAAAATGCCTGAGCAACCTCTCCTTATTGCAGCTGTTTAACGCTTAATTTTAACACAATACTTTTTTAGTGTTTTGGCATTCATACGTTGGATACAATAATGTTCCCTCGGGATGTCCATACATCAAGAATACTGGAGCCATTTTTGTTGTTGATCGAAGAACAATTACATTAATCCATTCACTCAGGACGAAGATGATGTCTCTGTGGAATGAACGGAGTTAAGTTAGCAAAATCGAAGCGTTGGTCTAATAAAGCCGCTGGTGCAGACCGACTATTACACTCTTTAAAGCATCTAAATATGACTTGCTTGGTAACATGCACAAGCTCATTTGTAAGATAATTTTATGCTCAGAGGAAATCATATACAAGAACAGAGACTCTATACGTACTATAGCGCAATAAGTCTCCTAAACGTCACCTGTCGCATTATGTGAGCGTCGAACGAAAAGACTCGGGAATATTGATATCCAATGGAAAACTCTAGCTGCTCCATCACCTAAAATATAAAGAAGGCGAAGAGCTGTCGTGCAAAATCGTTCGGGGTGGATCTAGGCCTCAACCAACAAGCGTCTCCAGCTAACTCAATCTTTAGCTAGCTACTTCCAATTTTGAGTACTAAGTTGGTTGAGGTGCGCTTCCACTTGCGTGCGCCAGCTGACTCGACCGGAAAATTTCACTCTTTTCGCTAAGTCGATGTCACTGTATAGCCCAAACAGTTCGCCGTTGTATCTCCCCCTCCACTCACCGTCTATGCAAACAGGACCGAAAATCTCCCGAAGAATTTTCATCTCGAAGCAGCCAAGAACACCCTCATCAAGTTTTGACAAAGTCCATGCCCATGCGCCATAGAGCAGGAATGGGATTACTAAGGTTTTATATAGGGTCACTTTTGTTGTTTGGGAGAGGGCTTTTGCTAGTCAATTGCCTTCTTAGTCGAAGGAAGCAGCGATTGGCAAGAATTATTCTTGATTGATAGCGGAGCTTAGGTACGTAATAACTACCTAAAAGTTATACATCTCAAAAGCTCCACTGACCTCACGCTAGTTTCTTCCGATTATTTTAAGATCGTCGGCGTATATGAGTAATTGAACGAACTTTTGAAAGATTATGCCCCTTCTGTTGGCGCGTGAATTTTGCACTATTATTTTTAGAATGATGGTAAAGCAATCGCATGACAGCGCGCTGCCTTGTCTAAATCCCTTTTTGACATCAAAGGTTTCGGTGAGTTCTTTATCGACCTCGACGGAGCATCCATTCATCCATCCTTATCCTGCAAAAGCGGACAAGTTTGACAAAACTAGACATTGCCTTGTATAGTTCGCCTCTATAGATGCTGACATACGTGGCCTTAAAATCGATGAACTCATGGGTTTTTGCCGTAGTATGAACATTTGGTCGATGGTGGATTTTTTGGCCTAAAGCCACACAAATATGGTCCAATTAGGTTGTTGGCGAACGGCTTTAGGTATTCACAGAGTACGGCAGATAGGATCTTGTAGGCGATGTTAAGAAAACAGATGCCTCCGTAGTTGACGGAGTGTAGAATGCCTCTTTTCTTTAGAATCGGGCAGGCAATAGTCTTTGCTTTTTTAACGTAAACCACCTGTCATGATGACTTATGTTTACGGGATGCCCATACATCCATGGGAGCAAGGATACGCCTTGCCATCGCTCTCCGTCAATCCATTGATACCAATTCAGAACTGTGTTGCCGGCACAAGTTACACCCTTGGTATGAGTCGAGGCCGACCTAAAAGCTCTTACTACTCTTAGGTTCGCAGCACCTAGTACTTATTGCAACTCTACATTGGGTCATCCAAAGGAAGACGCTATTTTGGGTTTAAACCACATCCACCATGACGCTCCCACAAGGGGGCCTACCTCTTCAAGTCAAGCCCGGACCGAGATCCGGGGGGCTCCTGACTCCCATGGCACAGTGATTTAAGTCCTGGTATGGACTATCGGTGGTCCAGCCGCCAACAAGACCTATGACCGGCAACTTGTGACTGATCCAATCGTAGCAACCTTCGGTAGCGTCATCTGAAGATGTTTACGATAAGACCAGTTCTTTGCTCTGCCCCCGTTCATTATTAAACAACGTCATTAAAGGGAGAAGCCTTGATAATTGGGCGGGGGCACCGGGCAGGCAATGCTGAGGTTCCATTCATCGGACACACTTTCGTCTGACCATGTTTTACAGATGAGTTGGTGAATGCTCCTTACATGTCATCACCGGCCGCTTGTAAGAGCTCGGCCGTAAGGCCGTCCGCTCTAGCAACTTTGTTGGACTTAAGTCTAGATATGACTATCTTCACTTCATCTAGATCGAGTGGACTGAATTGTTGGTCTACATTGTCCAGGTTGAAAGGTTGATTCTGCCTGACAGCGACATTTGGTTCGCCATCTCCGTTATACAGTTTACAGAAATGCTCTTTTCAAATTCTCGGTAATCGATTGCAGCTCTACTACTATGTTCCGTTGTTCGTCTAGGCTTCAGTTCGAGGTTGGTGTCTGTGTGCATGTTTTCTTTACCTTTTGGTAAAACTTCCGAATCTTTTTCTCAATTACCTCGAACGCACGCTTCTCATGCTCCTTCTTTTTCCTCCTGAGAAGACGGTGTTCGTCACTTCCCTTCTGCTCGTAGAGTTCGTGATCAGCTATATTCCCTCTATGCAGTTCCGTTTTGTATGCCTCTTGCTAAGTGTGTGTGCTTGCCAACACCCTTCGTCAAACCAGGAGTTTCGTTGTGGTGGCCGAGTGAAACCCAGCGCATCAGAGGCGCCACTGATTTTCAGTACATGATGCTAGCGAAATAAAGGGAGACTCGATCGGAAAATGATTTGGCGGTCTCTTGCGATTGCAACTATCCGACGTCAAACTTTCTCACTGTATTAGATTGCCTTTGCAATGCTTGTACCTTGGCTACAATAAGGTAATGGTCCGAGTCGATGCAGTCCCCTCGCATTGTTCGGACATCCATAACAATGGAGGAGTATCTTGCGTCGATCGCAATGTAATCAATCTAATTGACGGTTGATTGATCAGGAGTTCTCTAAGTTCCTTTATGAGTACAGAGATACGACAATGGCGTGCTAGCTACGACAATGTTTCTCCCACCCGCAAAGTCGTTTAGCCTCAGTCCGTTATCCGAAATAACTTCGTGCAGGCTATACTTTCCGGCAGTATTACCAAAGATGCCCTCTCTCCCTAACTTTGCATTAAATTCGCCGAGGACAATTTAAATGTTATAGCTATCTTTGGTGTCATCATATTCTCTTCTGTTGGGGCGAGCGTGTATATAAAGCTAATATTGGTAAATTTCGCCTTAATACGGATTGTTACGAGGCGCTTGTTAACATGCTGGCAACTCAAGACTTCTTATCAGATATTGCAGTTTTCCATCCCGTTTTTATTCAGCCCATTCCATCGCATGTCTTGGATGGCGGTAACATCTTTGCAGCCGTCCAGGTCCTCCGATAGTTCTTCGTCTGCACGTGGCCTACTAAGGGACCTGACACTCCACGTACATATCCAAAGTTCGTTGTCCTTGTTTTCATGGGTCAACAGAACATCCTTACGTATACTCGTACGTAGCTTTTTGTTGCTTCGTAACTTCAGTTTTTTTTTCCATGGCCATTGTAGATACCCCTAAGACGAGGGGTCGGTTAGATTGAAGCTAGTAATCCGTTCGAGAATGTGAGTGCTGCCGTTGGTCCATTAAGGGCTCACCCGCCACCATATTTTTTCCAAGACCCTGACTTAGTCTTGCAAATGCTTACCGGCCTGAGCTCCAAATATGTCGGAGTAGGCCGGACAAGGTCTTACTTTTTTTTATTATGGGATTTTACTTCTCCGTTGAGAAATAAGTCTGTAAGTCAGTCTGCTGGTCAGCGCTGGCGCTTATAACTTTGGCAAGTCGAGTCGACCAACACCTAATGGTTACCATTTGGAAGTAAAATAGGTGCAATTGACATGTAGAAACAGTTACAAAACTGTGCCTACTCTATTTCTATAGCACCCAACCACTAGATTGTCATCTAGGTACAAGTACTTTGCATCTTTGAGCTTTTGGTGCTATGGAGTCTATTTTCGTTAAGATCAGGTTCTCATGAAGAACGTTCAGAATTTGCCTGTCACCATACGGTTCTGCCGACCGCTATCCAAATATTTTGTCCTTGCTTTTCCCCTGTTGGTATCCGTTCATTTTGGACGTTCAAATTCGGGTTAAAGGTTTGTCGGAGTTTCCACAAGTGGGTATAGCGATACCTATTTTAGTAGGACGAGGAATTTCCTCAACCCCACACTACTGGTTAGAGTAGAAGTTTCGTCAGTTCATCATTCTGCTGATATATTAAAGGACTTGATAGTCCTTTGGATAGTATTACGTGATATCTAGGCTTTACCTCAGAATTTGTGGTTGACCACTTAGGGCAGTACTTTATTCAGTTAAGTCAATTCAATTAAAGTAACATTCCACTGCAAAATCTTGAAGAAAAGCTCCATTGGACCGTTATAGAAGCATTTCATCTCCCTTGATTGTGATCTTTAACGCGAAGCCACCACGAATCCTACGAATCCCAATCCGGTACCATTATCACCGAAGCAATAAATAAGAATTTTCAACGACTTTTTCAACACGTGACAGTAGCTGTCAACTCCTTCCCTCTTCCTCCTCCAAATAACCCAACGACAAGGACGTTTTGGTGTCAAATTGGCTCCACAACATAAAAATGTTGAAGTTGGGTGGTTACATAGATACATGTAACTGGTTGGTACCCATTCCGCAGAGTACCTGTCAAGCCGCTTAACGTTTTACCAGAAAATAGAATAAGTACCAACGTCGAAGGAAGTCTGAACGGCTGTTGCGTTCTATCAAAAAGATATGGCTTGCGGGAGAGTTTTACAGATTTTATACATTCCATTATAAATTATACGCAATTACCTCTCCTGGCAACCGTGAGATGATACCTCTTCAAGGCTGGCAATGGTAGGAGTAGCGAGTATCTACACATCAGCCGTATATCAAACGAACAAAGAAGTAGATCCTTTAAGCAATTTCTCTTATTCAGATTGCTCTCTATTTCACAAGAACGAATATTCTTGTGATATTAGAGTGCTTGTATGTTGGTGGGTATATGTGTGGAATAGAGCAACAGTATGATGGTCACAAGGTAATTTCCTTCCAGCTCCTATGTAGGTTAGAGGCTTTCACGCAACTTTATTTATCCCCACCTGGGTAACACACACACGTAGTACCGTACCGTACAATGCGAGCATAGGTGAAATTAATGTTTTCATGAATGTGGATTGTATCTGCTGGATTATTTATGAATCGAAAAATGACTTCAGCGAAAAGTGCTTATAAAGTAATTTCAAACTGAGCTAAAGATAATGACAATGGGCTTTAGCTTGGGTTTGCTGAATTTATAGCCCTCTGGGTAGAGAAATTTCAGAGTGAATCTATTCCAAGATGTAGATAATTTACTTTCATCAAGGTCACCAAATTCGTATATGTACGAGTACATGGCATACCTCAAACATAGACCATGTTCATATTCATTCTCAGATTTTCGGATGTTAATTCGACGGGATTGTGAATGCCATTTTTCTCAGCCTCTTCAAGTGGGAACATTTTCAAAAACAATCACAGAATTTCGCGAATATAGATACGGATAAGACCTATCCTAAGGCGCTCGAGTATTTTTAGTTGATTTTTTCTTTTTTTACATACATATATCCCGAGCATAAGTGCACCGACAGCATTTAAATCTGTACACCAATGTAGGGCCAAAGAAGTAAAATATTATTTCCAATTGTCAGGAGTAAACACATCTAGGGGACTTTGTTCAATCTGTTGAACAAATTGAGATATTTACGCTTCAATAGTAAATCCATACTAAAGACTAGATCATTCTGTTTTCTGTTACACCAACAAGTTTATCCAAGTTTTATAAAAATATCTTTAGGAACATATCTCAATTTGACACCAACATGCAGAAGACGACCTTATCTGTTATGGTGATTATTTATACCATTACACCTGATATACGAGATTGAACGGCAAAATTTATTGCCGAGATACGCGGGATAATTCTAGAATGTAAGGCATAGGGCGACAAGCTAACATAGCGATGAACAATTTTTTAGAAAGGAGATTTCATTAGAGCAGAAGATCTCTTCCATATTTCTTCGTACCAAATAAAGCCAATTAGAGATCTATGACCTAAAAAGATGTAACGAGGACGAATGCCCCACAGAGCCAGCCTTGTTGTTCTTCAGGTTTTTGATAACTTTCTGATGGTTTTTCTTTGCTCTCTGCATCTGATGCTCATTAATAAGCTGCTGGAAGTGCTTCTTAAATGCAAATACTAGGTTTCCTTCACTATTCGGAAGATGTAGTTTTTATCGCGGGCTGTTCGATATTGTGTTGGACTGTATCGTACAATGGTTTTATTCGATCTGATTCTAATTACATAAGCTTTACAAAATAGGTTTAAGAAAGAGAAAAGCGTATGTAATAAATGAGTAGTACAAAAATATGCTATGATATTTCGAATTACATGGTGATGTTCCGTACGAAACCGTAAGAAGTCGATAATGTTTGACCAGCTGAAATGAAGACTCCCTCCACAAAATCCTCTGAAAATCGACATGGTTCCCAGCGACCCAAATTTGCCTAAACAGTTTTTCAATATCTCCTGATATTGTGTACGTATGACGTCGAAAACGTAGTAGAACTGCGAATAAATCCCTTTATATGGGAGGGCCAATTACCCGAGTTTCGTTCAGAGATGGATTTGAAGAAGTTTTATAAGAATCGTCAAAAACGAATCTCATTTTTGTAGTAGTGTTATCTTCCTTAAATACTGGGTGATGTGAGGACAGGATCTTTTACAAACTTTCGTTCATTGATCAACAGGCGACGAAGAGCAGCTGAAAACCTACTGCCATAATCAACTGATTGTTTCGATCGGAAAGGAAGTTCTACTACAAATTTTCCATCGGACCAGCTACTGTGAGTGGAAGAGAAATGTTCTTCTATCTGTGAGCCAGAATTTGAAATATGTATCTCAATGGAACCAATATTCTCCTAAATTTTCCAGAATTTTTGCATTTCTACACCCACATTGACATGAAGGGCAACAGTTGACAAGAATGGAACTGTTGTATCTTAAGTGGCCATCAGATTTCATCCAAAAACCCAACCAAATGTAGTCAAAATCATATTAGGAAAACCACGTTGTGTTCCGAGAGAAGTTGATTCTATAGTCGATTCGACGTAGTCGATTCCTAAAATTAGATCAACCGGCGCTTTTACATATATTAGATTTTGGGTCAGCTATTCTCTCCTCTATGTGACTTATGTTCTTATTGAAAACGAAATCAAATGAACTTCGATAGAATATGCAGTTATATGAATTGAATTTTAGCCGAAAACAAAGAAAAAGTGCAGCCAATGTGTGTGCCACTTACTCCATTAAGAGACACACGAGAATATTTACGGTTTAATCCCAACCTTTGAACACACGATTCCGATATGAATGAAGCCTGAGACCCACTGTCTATAAGAACTTGACAGGCTTGTTATTGTGCAATGGAGTCAGGAACCAAAACGATAGCAGTTGGCAGTAAATTACTTGATGTGGATGTTAAAAACGAGACGCGATTATGAAATGACGATAAATAATTGCTAGCAGAAGATGAGATATTAGGCGATTGGTTACAGGACGAAGATTCTACTACTGGTGATTGATGACCGAGGGTATGGTGTCTCCCATTGCATTTCCCGAATTTGAATTTTGAATTGCAGATGAGAGACTTATGTCCAGATCGAAGACAGAAGAAGTTTGAAACAAACGGAACCTTCTTTTACAAATGATCGACGAGAATTAACATCAAGAGAGAGAAACTGTGGACAATGTGCAAGCTCATGCTGTTGTTTGCATTTAACACAATTGGACCTTTCAGCGCTAACATGGAAAGATTTTATAACACGTGATTTAAGGTTTGACCTAACCTTCGTTAAATCCTGACACACTTCCAATGAATCACAACGTTTATTGAGAAAACTCAGAAACTGCTTTATGGAAGGAAAATCCTCATTTCGTGTCATGTTTGCCCATTTTTGTAGAGCACCAGCATCCAGTTTGTTACTAAGAATATGAATCAGGAAAACATCACAAGATTCAGCTCCATGTCCTAAAGCCTTCAAGAGAATTGATACTAGCGACTGTCGATAGTGAAACAAATTTCTTTAATAATTTGATTCAATTAACATTTTCTTATCATATCTATTAACAACTTTTTCCCATGCCGTTAAATAATTAATTTCTGACATCAAAGTACTATGTTTTCCATCTTTTCCATAAGTTCCGTTTGTTGTTTGGCGATTTGCTGGAAGTTTTGATTAACGCCACTTTGATTAAAATTAACTTTATCCAACGAAGGAGACTTATGATAATTAAATACATGTTAAGAGAAATGATGATGATCTGGCGTACACATTCATAATCATACCAAGGGTTCCTTTTTGGTGCTGGTTGGTAGGCTACAGTGGTCTCGGCTACCTCTTTGATAATGTCGCGATATTAGTTCTAAGGATTGTTGGCCTTTGTGGATGGTGAATGCGCAGCGGAGAGTCTCTCCCTCAGATCCTATCTGTAGGATCCTGTCCGTGGTGCTAAAGCTTCCAATGTTGAATTTCTTTTTCTGGACGGTTCGCAGCTTCTTCTCGTTGGATAGTCGATCTTTGAATTTGGCTGCAACAAGAAGGTGGTTAGAGTTGACGTTTGCACATAGTGCCTCCCATCTGTTGACCTATTTGGTGGTGGTTCTACCATCTGGAGTGCGCCAAAATTGATTAGTTGCCTTTTACAACGCTTGCTTTTCAGAGTCCAAATAAAAAAACGGCTATCGGCATTACGACTATTAACATTGGCATAATTTGACAGCATTGGCATCACATCCGGAAGGTCCGGAAGCTTTGTTGCTATCCGCAGTAGCTCCGATAAATATCTTGCATTAATTTAGCGCGTATAGGTTAACTTGTAAGTGTAATTTACATGTAGAGTGGAAATAAGCGTTGATACCGGTGCCAAAAAAACACGCCTTATACCGCGTGAAGGCAGATTCAAGTTTTTGAGCAGCACCATGGGTGTACAGTGTACGTACGTATTAGGTGCATACTCTCAATTTGCAGTCCGTGAACATACCGAACGATCTCAACTGAGGGAGTCCGTTGCGATCTGAGACTGGTTTCTCTCTCATAACTAGCAGCTTTTACGTGGTAGGGAAGTTACCCCTATAGCAGAACCACCAACATATAGGGTCAGTTCCATTATGAGAACCCCTAGGACGAGGTTCCCACTGTTCACCCATTCAGAGCGCATACAACACCATCTCTTTTCTAAGAATCCGACTTATTCGGCCTGAACACCAAAAATGTCGAAGTAGACCAAATAAAGTTTGCGTTTTTCTTCCATTTCAAGCTGTGGCGCCGTTGATTCCGTCTAGAGAATTCGTCAGATGTCGTGTCTACTGCACAGCTATTTTTGTCTCTTCTTCAACATTCGCGTTTATAAGTTTAACAAGACGAGTCCGAATGGCTACCGCTTTCAGGTAATGTTTACTATATTCCTACAGCATGCGACCACCGTTTACACTGAGATTGCTTTTATCGATAAAATTTCACAGATTCGTACTTAATGCTTTGAATTTGGTGGACTGCCAGAATCTTTGTTACTTTTGAATTCGAATCTTTCTATGTTCACCTCATGGCCAACCGATCTTGTGACTGTCTTTTCCATTAAAATGGTCAACAAAAATATAGATTTTCAGTTTTTTTTTCCGACTCTACAAGGTTACCTTGGCTCTAACTTAGTCTGCTCATTATGTCAAGATATAATTTATGGAACATTTCCAAAGGTGTCCCTATTACCTAGGTTTCCCAATAAAATCGACTGAACCGAACTTAATGTTGTTGTAGTGGAATCGACTTCAGCATTAAGGAGCTCATGAAAGCATTTCTAAGTAATGTCATCTTTCTTCTCTGTTGGGGAATATGGGCATATGACGCTCATATTCGCGGATTCAGCTTCAATGCGAATTGTCATCAGCGATTGGCTTACATGCAGAAAACACAAGACTACTATCCGTAGTTTTCCTCTATCAGTAAACCATTCTTGGAGGACGTACAAAATTATTTAAAAGGAACACACAACATGAACAACGCCTGCTAGTGAGAGATATGTAGTCAATGATTTTAAGCTGGATATCATGGACTAATGAGGTGTCATAGGTACATACAAGGAAGGCTGGACACTGCGGCAGTTTGGTACCTATACCGAAGAGGAAATACTCATAGATCTTCTCAGAGAGTATACTATAACATTTGCCCATAACGTTTCCAGATACAAAAATTACGCTTTACATTTTCTCAGCGAGGAAAACTACTATTAGACCACTGCAATATTTTCCAAGTATAGATTCTAGCAGGACAAGGGCCGCCTATCCTCTTGCGGGAGATAATCTGAATATTGGCAATATCTGCTTGAAAATAGATGTCACAAGAACTGAAGATTCTTGGTAAGCTGCCAATATAAACCTTTGCCAAGTCCCCGCTCAAAGTGGAACATTACGCATCAAGGCAGCCGATGTACTTGTTCGAAGAGTTTGTGAGAAGCAAATTTAAAAATTCACATAAGGCAACATGTACCCGCCTGATAAATAGAATTGCATGTACCTACTCGCAAGAGTCTGCAAAATTTGGTTGACATCAAAAGTAGGCTACTAGCAGTAAGTGGTCCGACAGAATGTCTTGCACTACCTCACAATGACTACAGTAGGGGCAGCGGTGATTTTTCAGCTCTCTCCAGTAGAAGAAGGAAGACCTTTGAGAATTTAACATAGGTTTCTGCTGAAAAGATCTCCATGATAACTACAAACCTGAACGGGCACAATACAGACAACTGTTGGTTAAGGAGAACATCGACCTATCGATCCACATTCCCATAAATTATAAACTAATTAAAGAATGCACCATTTTGATTTGATAAAAGCTCATCTAATTCAGTTGAAGACTTATCCAGTTCAACGTCCACTTCAATTCAAAAGGCTTTTCAAAAATCCATCTTCACTAGCTTAGTCATTAGGTATTGCCATTCCTTCTGCTCCTGGAACAGAGAGGTATTTGCAAAAGTGCCTACTCCCGCTCTCTGGGGAGATCATAATTTCTCTATTATGCTGCATAATTCAGTTGTTTAATCATTATTTCTGGCAAGGACCTCATTATGTCTTTTCTTTGGTACAAAAAAAGAAAAAAACAAAACAACTCAATCGCTAATCCACAAAACTCTTGTGGAAGCCACATCTATTCATTTTAGTATCCCGCGCCTTTATTAAACTCAACAAGAGAATGAGCAGAGATGATTTCCAACGGAAATTCTACAGGATTAAGTGTTCTTCTGAATAAATAATTTCCCCACTATTCACTAGAGAACCCTTTCAGAGGAAAATCTAGAAAACAGCAAGCTGCTCATTGAATTTGCTACTCCACAACCATCTCCACTATTCACCCAATCGGTCTTACCCATCATCTCCCATCAGGACTTCTGTCATTTGAAAGGCAGAATCACACCCCCTATTCATAGTACGCTGTCTCGCCCGCCAAAGTGGTTTTCTACGGTCTCGTTTGCTTTTCCTTTTCGCCGAAATGAAACACTTTTCAGAGTGAGAGCTTCAAATATTCATGAAAGTGCAGTGCCGGGGAACTCGAGGCATACTGTGTGCAGAATGCATTTTGAGGATAGGGTGTGATGGTGGAATCTTGAAGTCTACGATACTCCCACTATTCGCAGCACTAGCCATTATATTTTCGCTATTTTCGTTGAGTGCCGGAGATTGTAAAGGCAATCTAGAATGTCTGACAGATTTTATTTTTTTCGATTCAATCCATAGGTTGCCACTAGTTGTACTGGGTGGACTCCGTCATCAGCTAATACAAAATTTACAAATGTGTGCGGTAAGGCAATTCCATAGAAAAATCCTTGCAGACTTTAGAACTTTACTTTGGCTCAGCCTTATGGTGGGAAAGAGCGGGATACCTGGGGATTCTTTGCACACAAAAACTTGATTCTCATTAAATTAGCACACAGCTTGAGAGGAGAAAATGGGCTCTTATGGGTCGGCGTGGTGATGGCAATGATGGCAGCATCAGTCCCGGTCCCGATATGGCTCCCAGAAACCTGCACTAAGTACAATTTTGGACCGTAGCCAATGAGTATCTAGCTGCAGCCGTTTTGGTTAAACATCCAATTTTATTTCATCATAAATTCGAACGCGCCTTCAGTTCGAGCACGTCATAATGGAACATAGTGCTGACGATGGTGAAGGGGTGGCTACTTTAGTCTGGTCTGGTATGGTGTAACTGACTTGAAAGAGAATTAGCCAAAATCGAGGTTGAATCCTGCCAAACGTTCTCGTCGTTCGTTGTCATAATTTTTGTGCTTTAATTTGCCTCTGAAAGTACGGATACGTTACTTTACATACTCGTACCATCGGTTGTGGCTATGACTACTTCTAAAGCCAAATTGGTTGAACGTGACAAAGACATTGCGCGGATCATGGTAACTTGGTAAAATTGTTTCTTTTTCCAACAAGACGCAGAAATCGAGAGACTCGGTTTGGTGCCAGTCGCTGGGATTTGCTAGAGAGGTTCTTTTAAAATAAATCTTCACTTCTTTGTACAGTCCTTCCTGAAGAGGTCCTAATTTCTAAAAGGAGAACAAAAAAAAAAATAACAAAAAACAAAATGAACGAGGAGTTCGTGCTAACGGCAGAAACTGTTATTACTTCATTTTAGCTAGGGTGGAATTTTATTTTGCGTCTCGTCAAGGGAATTTCGGGAAAACGTGATTATAGCCCCAGGGATGACTTTGGTGGGTGGTACAGGAGTTTCGGTGCCTTAGCATCGTATGGAATTGTCACGTTCAAGAATGTTTCAAAGTAATGAGGCGGCTGTAATTATGAGGTTTTTAGATGGAAATTTTCCAGATAAAGAGGCACTGCTTTCGACCTTTTGTTGTGCAGTGGGATTTCAAGTATGGGGCATGCCAGGAGCTATGGAATGGGATCTGGATGGAGATTGTTGTTGTTAAATTTATTTTACCGAAGCCAAGTTGATTAGAAGTGGATGGAGGATTTAACTCAGAATTAATTATAGATTTGTGGTTCAAATAAAGGGATGAAAATGTGAGAAACATTACTGGTTAAATGTGGAAGAATAAAGGTATACAAAATTAGGAAGTAGTAGTTCGTTACTGTGTTGGTTTGGTTAGTTGAAGGCTGATGATTGGACCTTGTTAGTATTCATTACTTGTTCCGTATAAAGGTGATGAAACCTCGGGTTGCATAAATAGTATAGCCACATCAGAAACTCTTTACACTAGACATTAAGAGCAAATGTCTTTGCGAACTTTAACTGCAATTAAATTTGAAGGTGAATTTGTAGATTTTAGTCGTTTTTAATGCAAAACTGACCTATACAAAGAAATAAAACATTAACAAAGAATTTACGTACGACGGACTAGTGACAAACTCAAGGACACTTTAATTGTTGCAGAATCCCCTTTTCTTCTGGAATATACCTTGCTTCAAATAGGTAACTACATTATTGGTGACTGGATCTGGATTTTTTCGTTCCCTATCACCTTTTATATGTCCTCAGATATTATCCTGCTTACGCTAGATGTGGAGATGAGGAGCTTTGTGGAATTGATCCACATTCCACCGCCATGGAGGGAAGTCCATGTAGTTTTCATTCCCAAAGTCGAAAAATGTTCTCATGTTGTCACAAAGGACCTCAGACCTATAAGTCTATCATCTTTCCTTCTTAAAACTTTAGAACGACAGATTGATATCCATATACAATACAATGTAAAATTGATCCACTTTTGTCAACGGCTCATCATACCTACTGTAAGGGAAAGTCGGTGGAAACCTCTCTGCATTCACTGACTAACCACATCGAACAATCCCTAGAATATAGAGAGTGCATAATGGTCGCTTTCCTGAACATAAAGAGTACCTTTAACAACGTCAACACATTCGCAATCCCGACTGCGCTGTCAACTCTGCAGGTAGAGGACTCACTTGGGGAGTTGATCAGTCTTATGCTAAATAGCAGGAAAATCAACCCCAAACTGGGTGCGGCTTCCGCTAAAACATGAACTGCTGATATACCTGGAAGCGGGTAGTAGAAGAGTGATTGTCTATGCAGATGACATTGCTATAGCCGCCTCAGGTAAGCATCTTAATATCATTAAAGAACTCCTTCAGCTAAATCTTAATAAGGCCGTTGGGCATATCGCTGTGGTTTGGGAGTAAGCCCCCTGATCTTCTCCTCTTTTCCAGGAAATATTAAACTCCAAACATAGTACCCTCCGGTACAAGTTTAATCCTTTCCCATACAGACAATATCTGGGTCTCATTTTTAACAGGAAACCTAACATTCAAGAAAGAGTCAATAAAGCTACAATAGCTTTATTCTTTTGCAAAAAAGCCATTGGAAATAACAGGGGCCTTCAACCTAGCATAACCCATTGGCTATACATCTCGGTTATAAGAACGATACTCCTCTACGGGGTTGTTGTCTGGTGGACGGCCTTAGACAATGGAGTCAACTGAAGCAAACTAAACAGAGTCCAAAGAACAGCATGTCTATGCATAAGCGGAGCCCTACGGTCAACTCCTTCTGCGGTACCTTGACACGCCTCGATATTCTCAACAGACAAGTAGCTGCGACTGCAGCTATTCGCCTTAAAGCGACTACACAGTTGGACAAATAATTCATTTGGCCACGCTAACATTCTTAATACATTAGGAATCCTCACAGAGAACATCGATTACACCATACCTGCACTTTGGTTTGACAAAGTCTTCCATGTAAGCTTCCCCTCTAGGTCCTTTTGGAAGGAAGATGCTTTCATGGAGGACAAGTCAATCCACTGCTACGCAGATGGATCTAAAACTGATAACGGGGTTGGTGGCGGTGTTGTCTCAGATAAGCTAAATCTAAGCCTCTCTTCTCGTCTTCCAAATCACTGTCGCGTTTTCCGGTTGGAAATTTTGTCGATTAAAGAAGCTTTGAAATGGCTGAAGAAAAACGTGATATCTACAAAGGATATTCGCATCTTTTCGGGTCGCTATCAAGCAACTGGACTCAGTCTCATTAAATTCTAAAACCGTACTTGACTGCCGATTATCTCTCAGGGAGATGGCAGAGCTGTTCAACATCCAGCTATGTTAGGTGCTGGGACAGAGATTTAATTCCACAGAATTGTAGAGCCCACAAACTCGGCTGTTGGATCAACGTCTAAACAGATCTGGCCAAAGCTAGATCTGAATCGCTCTAAGAGTTTAATCCTTCTACATAGGAAACATCTCAGCACCTTCATAGGTCTCATCACTGGATACTGCCTCATAGGCAACCATGCAAGTAGGGTTGGCGCTTTTACAAACGTAAAAGCTGCATGGAATAGCAGGAGAAGGAGACAATCATCCACCTACTCTGTACATGTCCAGCTCTCTCCCAGAGAAGAAAACTTCACTTAGGAGCTTTCTTCTACAATAACCTAAGCGATCCAAAAAATATAGACATAAACAGTCTCCTACCCTTCATCGTAAGCTCAAACTGGTTCCATGAGTAAGAGGACCATAGATTCATGTGGCATCACAATAGTTGGGGTTTCCAACAGCCACTCTTACCTACCCTACCTACCATCACCTTATGTACCTCATGCCTATGAACTTTCATATAGGATCTTCAGCTTCGCTGGTGTTGGTCTTATGTTGAAGATTTTTGTGCTTATTGGGACTCAACAAGGCGAACACGTATCGGCTTTAAGAACACACTCCTTCATCTGAGCAGACTTTCCATGAACAGCCAGTAATTTTTGTTTATTTGTAGCAGTGAGTCTAAAACCTTGAAGGATGAATTGACGCATTTGTCATTTACATACAGAAATATTCTACGTGCCGGCCTTTCTCACCAGCATTAGCCGATCTCTGTTACCTTGTACCTCATCAGAAGACATCGGATCTATAACTTCTGGCGGCAGCTAACGAAAGCAGATATATAAGTCTCATAGAACATGAGGAATGCTACGTGTCAACAGTTGAAGTCAGGACGAATTATTTTGATTTTTGTAATTACTATAAGAAATTGGCTATAGCCGATGGTTATAACGCGAATAAAAACTGCTTTAAATGAGTAACAAGATCTCCCAAAGATATAGTTCGTAGCCTGCAAGAGAAAGCCTACGGAGGTACTAGTTCTGAGTAAAATATAAAATTTTAATAACGGCCCGGGACAACCCCGGACAGATTTATTAATGCTAAATACAACAAAAAATAAAAATAAACTTAAATTCCAAACCTAATATTAATAAAAAAATATTTAAACTATAACTTAAGTGCAAGAAGTTGTAGGGGTTAGATATTGAACGTGCTCTGCTCAAATGCTCGTTACAGCCGATGGAAATTGATATGGAAGAGAGGGGGAGATCTAAGTGCACGTGGATTGGTGTTAATGGAAAACACCGGGTAGTCAATACACACAGTTAGCATCTGATGAACGAAGAGGACGTCAGCAACTATTCGACGTTTTTGAAAGGATTGGAAAATTAATCTAATTAGTCGGTCAACGTAGGGGGTATATTGTAAATATCTGTCCATGGAAGACCGCGTAATATGAAATGGATGGATCTACGTTGAACTGCTTCAATTCGCTCAGAATGGCTTTCATGGTGGAGATACCAAACTTGGTTTGCATATTCCAATATGGGCCTAACGAAGGTGACGAAGAGGAGTTTTGTGTCGTAGGTGTAAGTGAACGTTTAACAAAGCTGATGATATTATCGTTACGGGCATGAAAATTAAGTTCCCTGTCGCATATCAAAACCAAGTCGCGTAGTGAAGTAGCATAGAGTATCATTTCATTACCGATTAAATAGGTCCTTGAATTTCTCACGAAGCGTTGTCGCGAATAAGAAATAGCTAATATTGAGGTCTAACAAATTTTGTTGGTACCAAGTTGGAAATCTACCCAGATCACGTTGAAATGCATATTAGACAGTTTGTCAGGATGACGATGAGGGGACCGAGGTGGTTACCTTGAGGGACACTGTTAGTATAGTAGTTGTGGATCTACTCTTAAGGAAACCGTGCTCATTCTGAGAGAAAATTGGTTTGCAGTGAATCAACATAATATAATGTCGTAAACTATACTTTCGAAAAAATTGGGTTTGCAAGAGGGCTTAACTATGGGACGGTAGTTAGATACACATTTCGACCTTTTTTATGTAATGGGGATAATATCGGAATTCTTCTAAAAAGACGGGAAAACGCCTTGTGAGAAAAAGAGTTGAAAGAGGATCGAGAGACGCGAGCTATGAAGGTCGCACATTTTTTTAAAATGGTAGCAAGGAGATCATCAGGACTAGGAGGGTGTTGGTCTTTGAGTGTGTTAATCTTTTCCTCTACATGTGCCACGATTATTTTAACTAAAGTTAATGACGTACGCGTACAATTGTTCATGTAAGAGAAGTAGATTGGATCGGATTTATAAAGGATTGACTGAAGAACTTAAAAAATATGTAAGTTTGAAATTATTTCAGGATCCGATTTCCTTTACGTATTTGTGAAGTTAAAAAAACGTTTGAAGTTAGAGATAAGTTCGGATTGCATTTGATCTACGTAATCATCGTAAAGTAAACAGCAGAGCTGAGCAAAGGGGATGAGCTTGGTTGTAAATGTCGAGGTCAGAGCTAGGACAAGATTATAGAAATGTGCACCATTGTTTATTCCTTTTATTACGAAGCGATCGTAGATCATTATGGTACCAGATGGGGACAGATTTTGCTAAATGGTTGAAGATTTGGGTGAAAAGGTTTGACGGCATGGTCTATGGAAATATATGATAAGTTAAAAATGCTGTCAAAGTTGTTGGTACTGAGGAAATTCTTCAAATTTTTGACATGAGTGCTGCGAATGTATTATTGCATTTTCTTATTGTAGGCAATTATGAGAGACAAAGGTTGTAGTTGTTCAGTTTAGATAGAAGACTGTTGTTCAATCGTACACCATATATTCCACGATACTGTAATCGAACAATGCGTTTCGGCTAAAATATTTAATATTACGTCATCATAGGGCTATGGTAAGCAGTATATTTGTACTTCTTAAAGAGATCTTCACAACAATTTGATTTCCTTCTGTTTAGGTTACAATTAACCAGATAAGGTATTGTGAGAAATCCTTCAACCTCGGGAATACATTGTTCACCTTATCCCAGTCAATATTGTGCTTAAACAAGCCGCTACAATCTTATTATTAATGGGAACACCGGTGAAATTGCTTAAGCACTTAAGACAGAGTACATCTCTCGAATTCGACAGGCTGACAGGTCTTTGTTTATTAGACTTTAGTCACCACTATTCGACAAACCGCTATAATGCATATTGATAGGCAGGCAGCTTTCAAGTCGAACGAAATGGTCGAACAGTTTAACAGACTATGGTCAGAACCGAGTCAAAATCAGCTAAGAAAAATAACCCAATGTAGCTGGTATCTGTCATCGGTTGCACTGACGAGCCAGACTATTTAATATGCTGTTGGGTCGTTCGATGAATTCAAGTAAAAGAGCATGGTTAAGTTCAATTTTCACAAACCTGCCTTGTGAATGCCTCCTATGTCTAAGATATTTACCACATACCTACCAACGAGGCAGTTCCTACGAGACCGCATTTTTAAATCTGGTGGCTAGAATAGAGCGTAAGAAGAAGAAGATACGCTCTTGGCATTTTCTTCGCCATTGACGGCATGTGTAAGTCGGTTCTACAAATCACTAGTTTTGTGAATAGAACCTAAGTTGTGGGCACTGACGGCGGTCAATAGCAGAGATAATCAGGCGTTGCTCCGTGGGTGAAAAAAAGACAAAGCATCTTGGCAATCGTGATTGCTTGATCTTTAAAACGGAAGTTTTGCCTCAAAGATTCTCTTGGATGTAGCATTGCTGTCCATCCGCTCAATTTGGCTAAGCCAATTCAGTCGACGTATCTTGGCTTTTCGGACTACATCCAGATATTCATATAGCACGTAGAACTCGCGGCTGTATCTTTTTCTCCATTCGCTCTATTCGCAAAAATTCGACGAAGAATTTTTCTTTTAATCGTCCAGCACTCGGCAGCGTTTGCAGAACTGGCAGAATCAAGGTCGTTAGGAGGAGAATCTCTGCCTTTCTGGTCAGGAGTTTTAACCCCAGTTGTTTTGATAAGTAATAAGTATGTATGTAGCAGCGGGCTATTCTTCATCGGCCTCTACTAAAGTGTCATTTGGAGAGTTGATGTTCGTTTAGAGGTAGGTGAACTCCTTAACTACCTCGAAATTGTAGCTGACGAATGTGATGTTTTGTCTGAGATGGTGGATGAATGTTTCTTTGCTTGTCGACCGCATACATTTTGTTTTATCCTCGTTCATAGTTAAACCAATTTCTGTAGCCTTTTCTTCGATTGCTACGAAAGCCTAAATGATCAATGGGATCGAGCGATGATGTCTATATTGTCAGATTGTGCTTTAAGTAGTGCTAACGCCAGTGCTACGCACTATCTGCTCAAGCACAGAGAGCAATGAAAGTTTTTCCAACTGTTATGTTTCAGTAGCTGTCAAAGTTACCAATGATATCCAGCCATGGTTGGCCATTTCATCAGTTTTAAATTATAAATGTGAATTTCGTCGTGAGGTCGGTCATCATCATGGAAAAGTTTGAGCTTGGGTACACAGTTTAGGATCTTAAGCCGCCAACCAGACAGAGATTGGTGCGAAATGAACAAAACATAGCCGCCGTAGTGACCACTATCGAAGAAGATCCAGAAATTTCGATTCGGCGCCCGATCAGCTGAATTGTGTATCGCCAGAGAGTCAACCCGACTTATTTTGCGGTTGGATTTGGGCCTACATCTGTATAAATTGTGCTGATCCAAGATCCGGAGATCCGGATTTTGGCCAAAAAATCAACTTCTCGGACGAAGCCAATTTTTTGCTCAGCGGTTATGTCAACAAGCTAAATTGCCATTATTGGAGCGAATACAATCCACAAGTGCTTGGTACGGTTTACGGCATGGTGGCATCATTGGACCTCATTTCTTTCGAAATGAGGAAAGATACACCTTTACCGTCAATGGTCTCAGATACAGAGCGATGTTGACCGAGCTGATGCCATACAAGCGACACAAGATCGACGTTATGAAGGAGAAATTTGGTGACTGGGTCATCTCACGTCGAGCGTGAAGACGTCTACAATATAGATACATATATGGTCCCGATGTTCTGGAATGACTGCGGCCGTAGACGATATGCAATAGCAGTTTCAGCTACATTTAACGAAATGCCAATAAATTTTGTTAATATACCTAAGCCCATATTTCTGAAAAAAAAATTGTTTTCTATAAAGTTTTGCACTTTTACATCTGCGGAATGAGCTCCCTTCATTGTGGTTCCAAGGACTTGATCCTGGTGTCTTAGATGTTTTCTGTTTTTGATGTATTGGGAACTTATTGGTCTACTTTAAAGTGGTTACCTTGGCTAGGATTTGTCGCAGCGCTATGTAGTTTTCTTGCATTTTGACTTATTTGGGTTCCTCCTCCGTATGATTTCAAACTTAAAATGTATATTCGGAATCATCAAATCAATAGTTAACGCTTAGCTCCACAGTATTATGTCCTTAATAACAAAATTAGGCGTAGACAGAGTGGGCTACGGATTGCATTGTAAAGTACCTACAGTCGTACCTATAGTCTTCTTATCCAAAGAAGGCAACTGCAAAAGATCAATCATATCGATGTAGTCAATCTTTTTTGTGTTAACAAATCAGAAAGACATGCAAAGTCGCACATTACCTGTGTTATTTCCTTGCCTTGATGTTAATTTAACTTTTATACTCGATCAACCTGGGGCAATATCACTCTCTGTCATTTGTATCTCAACGATAAGTATACTCCCCAA
The DNA here is from genome assembly GCA_949129095.1 of Volucella bombylans. Taxonomy (NCBI): domain Eukaryota; kingdom Metazoa; phylum Arthropoda; class Insecta; order Diptera; family Syrphidae; genus Volucella; species Volucella bombylans. The sequence continues at coordinate 161,329,960 of OX422143.1, read as the reverse complement.
GCCACTTCGAAACTGCAATAATCCCCCACTTAGAGTGATTGATTGTTAAGTACAAACTTATGTATATCCTACGTAGTCTTCATTCGTACATCCCTCAAATTGGCTCTAAGAATTTCTTAAAAAATCTGAAAAAAATTCCAGCAATCATCAAATAGTAACCGCGTACAATGCGAAAGCCAGCTCAAGTCAGCTTCCGTCTTCTTCCGCCCTCCCCCTCTCCAACTATCAATTCATCATTCAAAGTACACCCTCAGCCGAAACCAAACAAAAGCGAATTCCATGGAATTCCCCAACAATTTGTCAGAGTCTATCCGTTGGGAAGGACAACGTCCTGTCGCTCCTCTCTACGTATGAATATACGAGTATCCGTTCATCTGCTCATCTGTCAAATATAATTGATAACGTTAGCCTGATTCTATCTAGGAAGCAGGACCCTCCTTCAATTTACTTGCGGTTTCTGTTGGACATCCATTCTATGTCCACCCACAGGTGAAAGTTCAAATATGGAAATGTACGCAGAAGCTGTCAATCTGTGGCAGGTTGCCTAAGTGTATTTGAATCAAAAACTTTGGTCACAAAGATCCAAAGATCCATTTATAGAAAACAAGTTACATTCCGCGTCCAGGGATAATAAATGTTTTTTTTTTTAGTTTTCCTGTTTCTCAAGTCTGCTTTCTTTGGCATCGTAATGTCGTTTTGAGGAAAAAATGAAACAAAAACGAAAATGAAAAATGACATTTTGATTTAAGAGGCTAAGGGAATATAAAGGACACTTCCCCATAGGCTTAGCAATGATTAATGACGTGGTTATGGGGAAAAATGGGAGGACACATGGATACAGAACGCGGCCTGCACAGTCCGTTTGTCGTATTCAACATCGCGGTGGTTGTAAGTATTTTTCTTTGGTATGGCGGCCTCATTATTTGGGAAAGTTAATTTTCTATGAAATACTTTGTCAATCAACATTTGCAGGAGTCATAACGAGGGTTGGAATGAGATTATGAGTTGGATTTGTGGTTAGCCAAGGGAAAGCATTTAAATTTTTGGTTAGCAGTTTTGTTTTCTAAATAACTACGAACTCTTGGTGATTCGTTCTCTATTTGGGCGGGAGGAACTGATTGTGTCAGATATTAAGTATTAAGTACTAAGCCAGATGAAGTTTTGTCCACATTAATTCCTGCTTGAGAGCAGAATATCAATACCGCAACAGTCCAGACGGAACAGTAATCCATCATATAGAAGCACATAAACCGGTGCTTCTAGTATATGCGTATCCTCTCTTAGCGCTCAACATATCTTATCCTGATGTCCTGTCTACTTCTTTGGCCCATATTGGCCGACTCTCGACTCACTACTTTCAATTGTTCTAAGGCAAATGCAGATGATATTGTTGTACTCCTGTCTGCGACAGTCTGCTAGACACTCGACACATGATCACCGAAATGGGTTTTTAATCAATCCTCTGAAATCTGAGGTGATTCTCGTTCCGAGATGGTGGAAGCTTACTAAGTTCACTGATATAATGCTATAGTGACGGCTTGTCACAAAAAATAGCAAACCTTTATGCTCTAGTCGGAATGATGATTTTCCCATGGTGTTCATTTCAAAAGCTGTTTCTTTAAGCCCAGCGTCCTTTAGTAATAGGTTATTATTGATACAACTCGCAGTACTCAAGTTTCATTAACCTTAAGTGGCGATTGTCCTTCCCCTCTGATCTTATGGCCATGTCTGGCACAAGATTTACCTTTCCTGTGCCTAGAATTGACGTCGGCCAAAATCTGGACCGGGAATTAAATGTAGTCCAATGGCTCCGGAACCGATCTAGGATGTGGTGCTGGAAACATCATTTGAATTCACTTTTTGTTAGGCTGACTTGAGTCCGCACGTCCTTAAAGAAACTTCTTGCTGGTGTCTTAAAGGTAGTGCCTAGCTTTTGCTATGTACCTAAATGACATTAGAATATAAAAGACACTACTTTGTGCTTTGCTTGATGTGACAGTTGTAGAGTGCAAACCACTTGTGATACGAGTAATGTCTGCAGTGCTGTCAATGTACGTCATTTACATCTCAAGCGATTGCTCATCTTCTTACGAAAGGCTTAGATATTTTATGAAAAGGAGCGTTAAAGGGGTAACATGTCCCAGTTTTTTTTTCTTCCTAAGTTCTGATAGTTCAATGCGTTCTTGAGTGAATAAATTAGGCATAGATCGTCACGTATATTATAAAATGTTTTTCGCTAAAGTTGTAGGCTATCGATCTGAAACTCTTGGGTTTTTTTTAAGATATGTCGATATTATATTGATAGAGGCCCGAGTGAACCACGGACAGTTTATTTGTGCTTAATACAAATATATAAAAACTATATGGCGAGCCATTTATGCTTGGATTCCGTAGCACGATACCTACAAATTGGTATGTGAATAACAGTTGCAGGGCTTTTAAGCCTCGTAACTTGTAACACAATGTTAATACAAATTCCTTTTTTATGGGTGGGGAAATTTGAGAAAAAACCCTTTCACACACGCACAGGTCCTCACCTCTAATCACCTGCTATCCATTCTATCCATTAATCCAGCTCAGCACGTTCTACAAAACTCAAATTTTATTTTAATTACAAAAGCATTTTTTTTCTTTTATTATCTCTTTTCAGGTAAAATCCACAACATGTTTCCACATAAATCCTGTTGATCCTGTGGCATCATTCTGGAGCAATTTAAAATGGTGAACTCTGCCACCTGACAACGGTGCAGAAAAAAAAAACAAAAACCCCTCTACACATCCGCAGGCAGACACAAATGGTGCAACAATTTACTCGGGCACTTGGTGGCTTTTCCGCACGCGTATACTCGTATTCCGTCGACTTCCGCCAACTGCCATTCGCTATTCGCCCACGCCACGCCGCCGGTCGGTCGTCTAAATGAAGGATGAACAATATTCGTAATCCTTCCAGGATAAATCACACATACAAAAACCGAGCGAACCCCAAACCCAAACCCGTTTCCATGTGAAATGAAAAATATTGTTTTGTGACCAAGTTATCGCACATGGAAAATCGCTATGTCGCTCTTGTTTTGTACGCCATTTCTCCGCACACTGCAGTAAAGTAAAACTCACACAAAATAAAAATAAAATAAAAACGGAAAACAGGAGGAAAATTCCACTAAAAACCGACAAAAAAAAAAACTGAGCAAATCCTTTCAAAAATACGAAACAAAAAAAAAAATTTAATTGCGTGTCCGTCGCACTTGTTCTGATCCATGTTCAACGGGTCGGAGTACCCTGAAAAGGTCGCATTTTCTGTGGGTGAATTCCTGTGTTTGCCCACAAGCATAGCATATAGTACTCAAACCAAAAACGGTAGTACACTGCGGCAATATACGCCACCGCCGTAGACAATAGGAGCAACAAGAAGGAAGGATTCAACGAAGAGGGATGTGAAGCTGAAACTTTGTTTTTGGCGCGGATATTTTCTCTCCATACTCCTCTTCAAATTAATAAATGAAAAGAAAATAAAGTAAATAACGGTGTAAACGTTATTCCGGTGCTTGGTGCTGTTTTAGTTATTTTTTCGGTTGTCTAAATCTCTGTATTTGCATTTTCTTGTTTTGTGCTTCATTATTTCTCGCGAGCGCAATTTATTTAACTCCGCGTATAGCGGGGCAAAAGTAGAAAAGTTTTTAATTTTAATTGGAAATTGTGTTTTTCTAGTTGTTCGTTTCGCCTCTCTCCAGAGATCAAATGACGGGGATATAAGAAAAAAATAAATAAACTACAACTTTTTAAGAAGTAAGAAAAATATTCCTTTTAAAATTTGCAAAATTCGAGGGTAAAGTAAGATGTAAAATGAAATTAAAAATATAACGGATACATAAATAACAATTAAAAAAAAATAAAAAATTGTATAAATTAGGTGAAGTTAATTAAAAAGCAATTTGTGGACTGTTTTTTCTGGAGAACCAAACTAAAAAGATAGTCAAGTAAACTTTGCCAATTTGGAGACAGCAAAGACTTTTCATTTTGGGTAAGTTTTGACTTTTTTTTTAAATTGCGGTCGTTAAATTATTTATGTTGAATATTGGTATTTTGATGCAGTTTCATAATTAGGAGTCAGAAATAAAGAGAATGGCAGCAGAATCCTATGCTTTGAACTCTGGTTACGTGTAAAATAATTTGCTTAGAGCAATTCGAATAGAAAATTAAGTTTAGTTAGGTGGTCTTTCACTCGTGGTGAAAGTAGACTTCAATCAATAAGCTTAATCTGTTGTCCAAGCAGCAATTCCTAAGATAATGTATTTTTATACACTTCACATGCAATTTGCCTAAAGCTTTGAATTCAATCATTTTTGACCTGGACAAAGAGCTATATCTTACGAATTATACGTAATCAAATCTTCTATCCTATTGACGGAAAAAATGCAGTCTTCTGTCTAATTGCGGAACAGACTTATCAGTCCTTCGAGGAAGGATAATCAATTCCATCAGTGGGAAAGTAGATTTCATATCAGCACCCGTGAGAGAAAAAGTCCATGGCGGACTCCGACCTTGACGAGTCTTCTTCTGAGGCCTGCCTTTCGTACGAAAACATTGTGATCTGGTAGCCCGCCTTCCAACTTTACTCAAAGAAGCCTAAGTTCCTTTAAATAAGTATGTTAGTTTGGATGTGGAGAGCGGAGTAAGTAAAGCCTTAAATGCAGTTTGGCTCTTGCTATAAAAGCCCATGCCTCATCTTCTCCACTTATTTCTTACAATATATATAGTTCGTTGTGATCCGAATTGTATATATATCCGTTTGGGAGACAGATGCAAATTAGTTGTAATGCCTACAGTTATCATCCTCCACAAGGCGCCAGTTCATTATATTAAATCGATTCTGGAGCGATATTCCGACAACATTTCATCCTTGACTCAAATTATTGGTGATGACAGCTCTGGATACATGGAAAGTTGTATTCAACTTGTATTCAAAAAACAACCTAATAGTTTTTTCGAATGTTTATAGGTATGGTCGTTTCTTCGAAGACCGTGTACATAGCATCGGCATGGGTTGGATACTTCTCCGACAGAAATTACTTCTCTTTTATCATTAAGAAAAAGAATGCCTTTCAAATGGACTTTAATTCTTCAATTCCCAGTATTACTACTAAACGTTTTTCTCCCATTACTCTCTCAGAATTCATGGAATCACTCACAGATACAAAAGGTTCAAGGCTTGGCTTAGACAAAATAACTTTTAAGATGATCAAACTATTATCAGTTCATGTTGCGATTAGCTGGTCTATATAAAAGTATTTTGGACGAAGGCATTTTTCTACACGAATGGAAAAAAGGACACTTGATCCCCAGTCCTAAGCCAAATCATGACCACCACTGTATTGATGGCTTCCGGCCGATTCCTCTGCTTTCCGTCCTTCGAAATTAGTTCAAAAAAATAATTGAGAACAGGCTAAGATGGATTTCAGAAAAACACCTTCATTGTGGACAGCAAGGCTTCAGGGCAAGTAGAGGCACACATACTCTGCTCCACAAGCTGGACGAAGTAGTGCAGACAGAGTTGGTTTTATGTAAACATTCCGTCCTCCTTTCCATGTACTTGGAGAAGACCTTCGAAAGGATCACCAAGTGGGGAGTAATAAGACAACTCTAAAATTGAAAAATCAACAGGGTTCAGGTCAATGGTTACCAATCTACAATTACACCCATCAAAAACGGTGTCCCTCAAGGATCAGCAATTTCAACAACATTCTATGCACATAGAAACTAACAACCAACACATCAAGTCTACTTTAACATACGCAGACCACATTTTTGTTTTAGCATCTGGCAAACCGAAAGAAAGTACTGGGGCGGAAGGTTCCGGAAACATTAATTTGATGTCAAAATTCAGTTGCAAAATTACCGCTTGGAAAAATTGAAGCTTTATATATTTGCCGTAAACGCAGCTGTACGTGTTCGAGAAGCACATACCATATATTCAACCTAATTATCAAAACTAATATGTATTATAATAAAAACTAATGTAACACGTAACTAAAACGTGGCACAGCTACGCAGATCTTACTCTTGGGTCTCTACATTCGGGTTACAATATCAATACCAGAGCTCTAATTTTTCACTCCCTGATCAGGCTTCTTCCACCCAACGAACTGTCTCCAAAGCGTTGAAACCATATAAATGACTTGTCTCTGGCTGATCCAAAATTCTTCTAACCTGCGGAGGTCGATCTGCTACTGGGAAATGACGTCTACTCCGAAATAGTGCTACCAGAAGTCATTCGTGAAATGACACCCATCGCACAGAACACATTGTTGGGGTGGATTTTGATGGGCAAAGTGCCTCACCCTAACCGAAGTTTAAGAAGGGGGCAAACCTCGGCTTGGATCCTCGAAGGTAGGCACCTTGCGTTGGTTTGCTCAGCTGGAAAGACGTTTCCGGGTCAGCCCCACACTACACAGAGAATATAAGAGGTGTATGAATGAGTACTTACTACTAAAATACATGGAAGAGGTTGATTGCATCAAGGATGAAGTATTAAGAACTCCTCAGCACTACTTCGTGCCACACCATGCCGTATTCAAGGAGTCCAGCGCACTTACAAAAAGATAGACGGGACTTTACTCAATCAGCATTTAATGACAGGACCTAAAACGCAAACCGATATCATTGATATTGTTCTACGGTGGAGAAGACATAAATATACTTTCACAGCAGATATGGAGAAAATGTATCGGCAAATCCGTTGATAGTCAGGCGCGACTGTGAGTCTGAACCGATCAAGGTGTACCGTCTTCAAACCGTCATATTCGGTACAACTTGTGCAGCTTACCTTGCCATTCGAACACTCAATCAACTGGCTGATGATGAATCACATAAGTATCCTCTGGGCGCACGCATGGTGAGAAAAGATACATAATAGAAAATGTCATTTTTCCTATTTTGGAAAGAGGTAAAATCCTTGGTCTGATGTGTACCAAAATCTGGAAATGTCATACGCACGCAAAAACCATCACAGAAAAACTAGCAAAAGCCCAAAACTTACTCAAAATAATCTGCAATAAACATAAAGGACCAAAACTTAACACAATCATTCATATAGCCCAAATGCTAATTAGAGGGTCTGTGTAGAATGGACTCTCATTATTTTCAAATGCAACCAACAAATACAAAAAAAAAAAACACAATACTACGTATAGCTATGGAAGCATTACCATCCACATTTAGCGACTCTTTATTGGCAGAATCAAACACCATTCGCTTCGTGGACATGAAAACCATAACCCAGGTTAAGTTGATTGCAAAAAGCGGACACCCACTCCACAATATATGCATGATCGGTTGTTTTAATGCCAAAACACCGAAAAGCAAAAGCGCACTCTTCAACTACATTCACAGCAATAAACTAGCCAGTGTCACTATTCCGAAACCATTGAGCTATGAGAAAACAATAGACCCGTGGCTTTTTCCTCTGAGCCTAATAAATGACTCGCTTAGCGCTTCACGAAAAGGACACACGCAGCCGGTAGTCTATAGAACAAACTTTCTGGAATTATTGTCTAAGGGTAATTTTGATTGTATTTTATACACCGACGCTTCCTGTCACGAAGGAACCACATGCTTTTGCATCTACTTGCTAGACAATCAATTTGACAAAATAATAACGCAACAAATAACAATGCTACACCCAACCAAAACTCCTTCAGTACAACTCCGCAGAGGTTCTTCATGCAAAACCAGCTATATGCACCAACTCCCGCAGTACAATACGAAATATCCAAAACAACAAACGTAAAAGGCATGTTTTTCATTTTCTTCGCTCCGTTATCACTTCAAACTCCCCTAGGATACATGTTATATGGACACCCGCACAAGTAGGCATACCAGGATATGTAAAATCAGACGCGGGCGCCCGTCTAGCTGTCAATATGTTCACAAAAAGAGCAGGAAATACAATACAAATAGAAGTAGAAAACCGCTGAACCGTATCAAATTGCTTCTTCAAAACACATAAGCCCTCTTTAGTGCCTGTAATCGGTTAAACTCTGCAGGATGAGATTGGGACATGCACTGTTTAATAAAGCCCACTTGTATACCAGTGGTACTCAAATATTATGCAGTGTTTGCCAAGAGAATTTAATCACACATCATGTGCTTCAAATTTTGCCAACTTACTAAAGACGACTTTGCTGATAATATTCCAACCCTATCACAGCTCCCTATTTACTGCCTCAGAATTCTGAATTATTTCCATTATTGACCTAACACAAATTAAATTAAATTTGCAAGGAAGTCTAGTTTTTCAGTTTTAAATGCATTTTATTTTCTTAACACTAACACTTACATTCTAACAAAAAATGCTTAAATGCTAGCTTACAATTACTTAACAATCTTATACTAACTTACTGGCCCCACACAGGCACTCTAAGCTACTCTGAATACTTATATCTATGTCTTTCGACTGCAGTTACATTTTATTTATAAATACTTATTTTCTATACTTAAAGCTAAGAAAAAAATTTGTTTACAAAACTTAGCATATGGACATTTATTTTTTATAAAAACTTAGTATCTAACTTAAAATAAACCTTAGCCTACCTAACCTAAATGCACAATACACACATAAACACACATAGACATTATACACAATCATATCCATATATCAGTATACACCTTTGTATACACTGATACATGTATATGTTTTTTAAATGCTAACCTAAACCTATGCAAGCTGGCCATCGCTATTTACTGAGCAAATAGATTGGTCAGCTCTGCCTCATTAGTGAGGCTGTTCCGTAATTGACGGAAACGACGACGAAACATCTTCTCCATCATTCAACCACCAGAAATGCTGGTGCTGCCGAACGACATCCCTCTTATCGCGATTCCCCACCGCCCTACTGAACCTGAGGCGATCCACACTGCCGTGTGCGACGTCTCTGTTGTAGTTGAGTCGCCTGTCCCCAGCTGTCCGAGCGACATGGAAGATTAACGGCACCGCTGATCTATCCTGGATCAACCCTATCTGATCAAGGTAGAGGAATGCTTCCGGTGGAACGAAGCCGTCAGAGCGCACACTCTCATGATAAAGGTGATTGGGGTAGTAAGCCCCAGATATCAGGTTATTCGTCGAGGTCATTGCTCTTGCAATGTGCCTTCGAGTCAGCTTAATTACGAAGTTGTCCACTCGTATTAGGTTCGCCCTGTTGTAAAGGACCTCATTAGGATAAAATTTCTTGTACTCCGACTCTGGTGTTCTGTACAAGCGAAGACAAGCCCTAAGGCAAGCCCTCTCAAACACCCGAATCTTTTCCATTAAGCTTGCTCGTACATTGAACCACACGGGACAACCAAATACCAGCATGGGCCTAATAAGGGCCATGTAGCAGATTATCTTTACCCTCGCTATAAAACAGTCTCTTTGTAAGGGCAAAAGCACCTCTAGCTCTGGCCAGAGCAGCATCTACATTTTTGCCAAAATACAGAAACTGATCTAGCCAGATTCCAAGGTATCTGACTACATTTCGACAGACAAGAGGTTGTCCGCGTTGTCCAATGATAGAGAACTTTCGCCAATTTGTTCTGGTATCCCTAGAGGCTCCAGACAATGGCGTCCTAAAGAGAATGGTTTCCGACTTCTGAAAGTTGATTTTCAACTTCCAGTCATCGCAAAATCGTCTTATCTTATCGAAGTCACGCTGCAAGAGAGTATTAATGACCTCGATTTTTGGACCTGTTCTGTACGCTATCAAATCTTCTGCGTACGCAATAGTATGGGGAAGTGAACCTATCAAGTCGCTTGTAAAAATGTTAAATAGGATCGGCGAATTGACCGCGCCTTGCTGAAGACCATTTTTAATCTGAAATATTCCAACAGAAGTCACATCACCATTCTTCACGATGAACTGTCTGTTGGTTAGCATATTTTAAAGAATGTACAAGAGGGGTTTACTGATGCCCAGCCTAGTCAGCTTATAGAAAAGACCCTCTAACCATAGGGTGTCGAAGGCCTTCTCCAAGTCAACAAGGCAGGCACCAGTGCATTGTTTCTTTCCTTTGTTCCATTGGATATCAGAAACCAGTTTAGACGCGGCATGTGAGATAACATGTCCCGCCTTAAAACCGAATTGATTATCCGGAACTATATGTTTGTCCTCAACCCACCTAGACAGAGCTCTTTTGATTACTTTTTCAAAAACCTTACTGATATTCGGAAGGAGACTTATCGAACGGAGATTCGCCGGATTGGATATATCCTTTCCCTTTTTGGGGATAGGTTGAACCACCGCCGTTTTCCAATGCGCTGGATAATGTGCATTATTCATTGCATTATTAAGCAGGGTGGTGTAGATGTCCACCGCTTCTAGAGGAAGATGTCGAAGCACGATATTCGGAATACCATCGGTCTCCACTGATTTCTTTGCTCTGATTGTGTCGAAGATCTCATGGAGTCCCTCCTTCGAAATGAACGGGGGTAGGCCACCCTCTCTGGCAATGACGTTATTTGCCATATTTTCGTCGCTAAACCGGGTGAAACCAGAGCCTTCGGATCGCCAGTTCTCTATTTCATTTCGAACGCAGAAGTCGTGCACAAAGATGCGACCATCCAAGTCGTAATTAGGGCCAATGTTATCAGTGGCCTTGTATACATCCTGGAAAGTCGCCCCTATGGCCTCAACCTTCTCCTGTGGATCCTCGACCACAAAGAAGTCGTCATCATCAGCGGCCTCATTTGGATCAATACCTGCTATTGTCAGTAACCGTTCGTTGTCTGTTGTCCGGGCTATTTTAAGACACTGAAGGTCGTTTTGATTTTTTCTCCGAAATAGTTTATTTATTTGCGGAAATATATTCGGGTTGCTGGTGTTTACAGCCCGAACCTTATTGTTCCAACACAAACTTACAGAAATTCTGTAATTTTCTTTTATTAGCGTTTGAATATTTTTAATCGACGACTTCAGTGTCCTAATCTCCGGGTCTTGTCTGTCAGTTAACTGTCTGTACAAGTTTGTAAGTCTTGTCAGAAGTCTACTTTTCTGTCGGTGCAGTGCGTCAATCGTAGGATTGCGGAACAGGTCTTCGTTAGTCGTACGTCGATACCGCGGTATTGTAGTGTCCATAGTTTGTTTAATTGCCTCGTCCATTGGTTTTATGTAATTGTCGATCTCCTCGTTTGACAAATTCCTATTGGGCGGCGGGTGGAGCGTGTTCGAAGAGAGCGCTGTTTTCAAGGTTGCGGAGAAGCGTGTCCATCGAGTCTTACTGTAGTTGTAAGAATATCTTTGGACAAACTCCTCCAATTCCGCAATTTCGTTAGAACTGTAATTTCGGTGCTAAAACCGCAATGGTCGCTGTCATACACGAATGTGCGCAGACAGTTTAGCGTTTGTAAATTCGTACCTGTCAGTCGTATACGTTCGTCGTACAGCAGTAGATCCAAATAAGACCCGCCTCTGGGAAACGACGGGTTAACCGTTGCTTTAAGACCGAGTCTGTACATGACATCGTGCTGACCCCACCAATCGAGTAGTAGGTTCCCTCTAGTATTTGGCAAATTATTTCCCCAATCTCTGTGTCTAGCGTTGAAATCCCCGCCGATTATAAAATAATTCTCCCCCGATTCCAGCCTCAGAAGTCGAAAAAGCGTGTCGAGCTCTGTAATGAATAGGGTGGATTGTGAAGTATCAGGTGCATAAACAGAGGCCAAGTACAGCCGCTTTCCACTGCGGAGCGGGATGTAAACGACGACTGCCTCCAACACCCGGAACCTGCGCAACACGCCCTTGTACACTCTGTGAAATGTTATACCTTCTTTAATGAAGATCGCGACACCGCCTCCACGTTTGTATCTGGGCCGGTTTCTTCTTCTAACGATATAATTATTGTACTCCAGTTTGTGCCCATCGGTTAGCTTGGTTTCGCTAGCGAAAAGCACATCAGGAGTTTGGTCTTGTTGCAATTTAAACATTGCGGCTCTTCGTTCAATCCTAATCAGTGAATTAACATTCACTGCAAGGACCTTCAAAGTTTGCTCCACCATGTGCGTACCCATTACGACATGTGTTGCGTTAGGCCCGGCAGCAGCGCGTAGATCTGGTCCACCCGCTTGGCCTGTTCTTGAACCTGCTTTTGCAGCGAGCCATCTGCCCTTGGATTGCAAGCAAGATGGCCAGCATGTTAGGTGCTGCTTCCGTTGTTCTCGGCGTTGGCGCCGGAGAAGCAACAGTCGCTTGCTGTACCGTAGCCCCCCTACCTGACGCCATTTGGGCGTAGGAAATTTGGGACGTGACGGCTGGTGTTTGAAATCTAAGAGGTGAATGTTTGACCTCCACCTTCTGCTGCCGAGCCAGTTTTGCTTTCTTAATGTTAGCGAACTTAGGACAACCCCGATAGTTTGCGGTGTGTCCCACGTTTCCACATAACACGCACGAGAGCTGCGACCTATTGGATGCTCCGTCAACACCCAGAGGATATTCTTCGGAACTGTGGTTCTTAGCGCACTTCACGCATCGAGGCTGCATTTGGCAGTTCGACGCGGCGTGCCCGAACCTCTGGCAGCGAACGCATTGTATAACGCCTTCGCTCCTTTTTAGTTTTTCCCAGTGAACCACCTGGTAGTCTAGGACATTGATACTCCTTAGACTATCCAGACGGCTTTCGGGACTGAGCTGCACCAGGAAGAACGGCAGACTCCGTTTCTCCCGCCTGGCTCTAGCTGTGGTAAATGGCTTTACCCCCACAAACTTGAGTCCCTCGCACTCCTTCTCTTTGAGCATTGCCAGGATCTCCTCAGGATCAGAAGACGGTTCCAACCCCTTCAGCAGCATAGATTGCCGCTTTTCACACTTCGGTGTGAATGAGTAATGCTCCGTCGTCGTTTCCTTTAGGAGCTCTTTTACTTTCGCGTAGCCCTCCACTGTAGTGCAGTGGATGGCATGGCGATCGTTCCCCAATCTCTTTATGTTAAAATTATTACCAATGACCAGCTTACAAAGGTCTTTGGTTGCATTTACCTCTAAGTTATAGGTGTTGATAGGAGGCACCTTCTCCTTCTTCTTCTTCTGCTGCTGCTGTTGCTTTTGTTGTTGCTGCTGATGTTGCTGTTTTTGGTATCGTTTTTGCTGCTGCGGTTGTTGCTTTAGCTGCTGCATTTTTTGCTGCTTTTGCACTTCGTGTGTTTGCTGCTGTTTCTGCGCACTTTTCTCCTGCAGTGGCTGTTGCTGTTGGAATCTTACCTTAGCTCCCTGATCCCTTTGCCTTCGGGCGATTTGCCTAGCTTTAATAGCAAGCACCTCTTTTTGAAGTTGCTGGATGCTGCTATTAATGGCATTCAGTTCTTCATCTTCGTCTTCCGACTAGTTGCCAACGACGCAAAGTTATTATCGCCTTTGTGATGTGCCACTCTATAAGAGACGGATTCATCTTCCGAATCGTGACGTCTTTGGTTTTGCGCTGCTATTGCTGCCGCAGACGTTGACGCCCCCCCCAATTCCCTACTTAGCAGCATTTCGTTAGAGGTGCATAGAGAGGGGCGTTTTGCTGAATTTGATGTTCCCGTTATTTTTTTTCGTTTGACAGCTTTTTCACTCACTGCTGTTGGGCGGGCAGCTCCAATATTATTTGTTTTTGTGCCGTCCACTAATCCCACAGTGGGGATAACGGAACGGTCTTTGTCACTCATCAATTGTTTGTTTGTGACCACGTCACTAATTTATTCTTTATTTTCAATTAAATATTAGTTTAAGAAAAAAAAAGAAAACAAATTTCGTCCTCGGGTAGGGAATGAACCCGCACAACTTGAAATATGTAATATTTCGCGTCCGCGCACTATCACACTACGCCAACCGTGTCTTTGAAAATTTGTATATTAATTATATATATGTATAATAATTTACCGAATTCACTAATGAAAAGCCGAAACAGGTCTGTACACTCCCGTGGTCCGTGAACAACTGAGGAAGTCTAGTATCCATGTATGTATAAAAACAGTTAATACTAAGGTCCATGTAAATATAAATTTGTAAATAATTTTACAAAATGTAATTGTAATTCTCCATCTTGACATGTGGCTGATCCAGGAGTATCCGCCTCATAATCTTTAGTATGTCTGGTTATTATCCGCAACCACTAACAGTTCAGACCAGGATGTTAGGCGATCCACCGAGATTTCTACATATATCCGCCCAACTGTCGCCCATCCTCCCCCGCTAAATTCCTTCAAGCCAATTTTGTACGAGGTACACTTCAAATTCTTGACCCTCTACACCCGATCATCACTTGCTACCTTCAAGTATTCGCTGCTGTATGCCTTTACGATCAACTACGTTTGGCCGCCTCTTCCGGACTTTTAAACTAAAAATTGCTCCACTTCGTTCCACGTTCTCGTGATAGAAGACAATTTCGCCAGTAATGTCCAGTTTATTGGCACTGAGAATATGTTGCCGCAGTATGGATTGTTGGATCTTCCACCACCCCTATCCTCCGGCGTAGATCTCTTACTTTTCCGATCCACGCCGATGACGAAAGACCTCATCTGCTCTTTGAATTGAATTCGGGAATCATTTGAATCAATTGCACTTTCGAAGTAGGAACCGAAGCTTCGGTTGTCTTCTTGGTGGTTCTATAAGGTGGGGCAACAAAAGTAATGTCATAATGTGAATTGGCTGCCATTTTGTCTAACGTGAAAACGATTAGGCTCTGTTTTCACAAGAAGTTTATTTGAACGTGTGAAACTGATGACATTGATATTGTTGCTTGCAAAACATCTGTATCCAAACTGGTGATTTCTTCTTCAATGTTGGCTCTCAAGACTTGCTAGGTTTGTGGTTTGTTGTGGTAAACGCGAGATTTCGAAAACCGGAAAAAGTCTGCTCAAATCGCCAAAACGGGAGATCATACAGCCTGGAAATTATTGATTCAAAATCTCCATCGTTGGCCGCACCAAACAGTCACTTTGAGCGGATGTAGTGGCTCTGCGTGCATTTCGTGTGGATTCATCCTTTTCTTGCACCAGGTTTAAAAGAGCGTGGGAATGAGTTAACCTCACTTGACGGTCAGCAGGCAGCAATTGGTGAACGGTTTGCAGGCCTTTCACCTAAATTCGACACAACGAACGTTTGCTGATGACAATGTGTGTGCACAGTTGTCTCGTATCGTTTGTGTACTCTCTCGGACATCCTGGGTCATAGCAGAGATATTCTCGGTCGAACGAGCAATACAGGGGCGGCCATATTTTCCGACATCTCTAGTGGACCCAGTTTGCACGAGACGCTCAGCCAAACGCTTAATTCTTCGCAAACGAGGAATTTGGTAAAACAAGCAGTAACAAAACTCCGCGTTCTTCGAGTTGTGTATTGCTCCATTGCTTGTTATCAACTAATTCTCTATCTGTCTACAACCAAAATGTCAAAGAACAATGACATTTGGTGGCATTTGCGAAAATGATGGCACATTCACATTATGACATTACTTTTGCCCGACCTTGTACCTATGTAACAGAGCGCTCTACCTCAGATATGTCGGCTCTAATTCGTGTTTCATACGAGGGGCGTTCAATATATTCTCGGTATCGATATGAAGGAAAATGCGAATTCAATTTAAATTGTTTTTATTTTTCAATATAATCTCCCCTAACATCAATGTATTTGTTACATCTTGAGATAAGCTTTTTTAAACCCTCAAAAAAATAAATTTCCTCTTTCTCTGCAAAATACCCATTTATTGCCGACTTGAGTTCTTCATCATCCGAAAATCTTTTTCCACGAAGGCATTTTTTCAAATCCGGAAACAGGAAATAATCACTAGGGGCAAGGTCTGGACTATAGGGTGGGTGTTGGATTTCTTCGAAACCACAATCTCGCGCAGCAGCCTTGGAAACTCGCGCCGTGTGAACAAGAGCGTTGTCATGAAGAAGCAACACACCCGCTGCGAGTTTACCCCGTCTTTTCTTTTTAATTTCCTCCCGCAAATTATGCAAAGTGGAAGCGTAGGATGTGGCGTTGATGGTTTCACCTTGTTTTTGTACTCAATAAGCAAGATTGCCTTTGAGTCCCAAAAAACTGTGGCCATGAGCTTCCCGGCAGACGGAGTGACTTTGAACTTCTTCGGGGGGTCTGTTCCTTTTTTATGCCACTGCATGGACTCTTGTTTGCTTTCAGGGTCATAGTGGTGGACCCATGTTTCGTCCCCAGTAACAATTCGATCCATAACACCGTCCGCGTTCTCACTGCACATCTCCAAAAGCTCTCTACAGCATGCGATTCTCACTTTTTTCTGAGGCGCTGTGAGCATTCGTGGCACCCACCTTGCACTGACCTTTGAAAGGTTAAGATGGTCATGAAGAATGGTGTGAATGGTACCAATTGAAAGCTTGGTGATCTCTGCCATCATTTTCACCTTTATTCGGGCATCCTCAAGAACAAGTTTTCCGACTTCTTTGATGCTTTCTCCCGTACAAGCAGTAGCCGGGGCGCCGGAGCGGGGGTCGTCTTCAATGCTCTCTCTGCCTCTCTTGAACTCACTTGACCACTTTTGCACAGTTGATAATGAAGGTGCGGAACCCTGGTAAACAGCCACCATCTCTTCATGAATAGTTTTTTGACTTTTTCCTTGCTTAGTGAGAAATTTAATTACAGCGCGATGCTCAATTTTCACCATCATCGTCTCAGTTGCCATTATGATTCTGTTTAACTAGAGATAAAACGCGAATTAATAATCACATTTATATGAAATTTTACATGAATGCACTAAAATAATAGTATTACTTGATAAATAAGTCAATTTATATATACAACCACAGCTTCACCCCGATACCGAGAATATGTTGAACGCCCCTCGTATGTACAATCACTCTACATAGGTGGTAGAAGAGCCGCCTTATAACCACCGCTACCCCCTAAATCTTTCTGGCTATCCATCGAAGAAGGTTTTGTCGCATCCAACAGCCGAATGAGTCTTGAATGAGTCCTATTTTAGACCGGCCTGTCCAAACCTCGCTTCCTTAGCTCTTATCGCAAATCTTATCACAATCCGTCTCATGATACTTCCGCATACTCTTCCCCACGTTGCTTTCTGCTTTCCATTTTCACAATGAAACCCAACCAGGACGATTGATTTTCTATCGATCTTTGGCTCCAACCACAACACATAGCATTCAGCCAAAAACCACTACGATTCCTCACCTACTCCGTTCGCAATTTCTTTCTAAAATCAATGAGCTACGCTTCTGCGAAACCTAAGTGTCGTCATAGCCATTTGATTTTTCATCAGACCTAAGCTTCCAGACTACTTATGTATGTACCTTTATGTGATTTTCCAACTTTTTCATTTCAGGAAATTGAGAGATTGAAAACCTCTTAAGGCTCTCAATTGGTTTTTTCACTGTCTAAGAACTTTTGGCGATAATTTGAAATGCCGTCTACAGCACATCTCCACTGCAATTCTTTGACCTTTTTATCCAATCTTCAAAGGAAAATAATTCAATAGATATGCATACGAGCATCTTAAGTATGACGATTCTCCACATAAAGGACTTTCACATACACAACGTCGATTTGGAGCCAGCTCGCAAAACAAAAAAATAAGATAAGAGTCTGTAGACTGGCGCGTATATTCTCGTAACACATACCTGTGTAAGTAGGCAGCCTAATCTTGTAGGCACATACATAATTCCCCAGCTCATTCGCATTTTCTTTTCCAAGTTGTCCTAGATGTTCCTTCGCCCCCAGATGGGCTTGAATATCTTGTCTGTCCTCCCACACTAGTCCATTAAAAATCACCGAATCAAGGTCAAATATTATCCAGATATGCGTACATGTTTGTGTGTTAACAACAAAACTACAGAACAATACCCGCACTCCTGTGTTCATATGGATATATCCCTTTTCATTTATTCATATCGATTTCACAATGGGACTCTCGACTCAAATGAATGGAAAAATAAATCCATTTTTACAACAAAAAAGGAAAACGACAAACAAGAAGAATTCTCTAATCCCTGTTACGGATCGATTCGCAAATGGATATGGGGGATTTTTGAGACCATTTCATATTTTCTGTATTCCTTATCGTAGTCCTTCTTATGGTTGGTTAGTAAGTTTGTTTGTTGTTGCATTTCGAATGTCCTTTTTAGAGTTTTTGTACATTAAACTGAATAAATAAGAGATTTGATTGTTTTTAAAGGTTGACTGGACAAGGATATGGTCGACCATGCGTGAAGTTTAGTTCTGATGTGAATACCACTTAGGGGTATCCTAAAGTTCTTCTCATCGAATGGTCAATTAGATCGAGTAACAACACAAATTTCAGACTACTGTTGACTCCATAGTAGACTACCATTCTAAGGACGAAAAGTTTTCTTAAAACTGACACGCTGCTGAGAATACGGAAAAATACTCCTTTTGCGACTGTATAACGGCGGTGATGTTCAAAATTCCGCTGTTAGAAATTCCGCCGCCCTGACTGAAATGCCTTATCTAAGCTAGAGTCTTATAAAGCTGCTGATACAGGCTGACTGCTTGCTAAGCTATTTAAATCAGCAGGAGATGACCTGGTTAGGAACATGCACTAGTTAATCTGTAGGATATGGTCAGAGGAAAGGGCGCCCGAATGGAATTTCCACAAGAAACAAAACTCTTTTGACTGCACAAGCTACGAGTATAAGAAGTTTAAGTCTGATAAACAGCCTGCAAGATCTTTTTTGGTATATTATGTGAACAACCTGGTTGGTCCATATCAATGTGGTTTCGGGCCACGAACGTCCAATTTGATTAAACATTCACATTACGTTAGATCTTGGAAATGACCCGGGAAATTTAGGTCAACAAATATCATAATTTTACCGACTTCAAAGCCGTATATGATATCATAGGACGAGCTATTCCATTCCTAGTTTTAACGTCCTTGACAAACATGTAAGGTTATGCAGGATGACTGTGGAGATTTCTCGCTGCTCCATCATGGTCGGTAATGCATGAACCTTCAATATCAAGAAGTGTTCTAGGCAACAAGGGAACACGATTTCATGTTACTTTCAACACATCGCTCTGGAAACAATCGTTCAAAACTCTGGCCAACAAAAGAGGAACGATATGGAGTATTGAAGCCGAAGCAGTCAAATTTTTTCTAAACGAAGGCTGAACAGCAAGCAACAGAAAGCACATGCTTTCATCAGAAAAGGACACACACCACTGACGACTTTTCCAGAATGTCACCATTCAAGGCAGCTGAGGATTTTGTCTACATTGGCTTCACAGTTATTGTACAAGCAGTAAAGATATAAGCGTGGAAATCAAACGACTGTTACCTATCGATGTTTCTTCGGGCTCAGGAGACAATTGAATAACAAGTCCTCTCTTGTAAGACCAAACTGGCCTTATCCAAAACCCTTGGATTATTTTTTGAAAGCGAATGAAGAAATACCGTTTCGAGACAAAGATACAAAGATATTTTCGGCCTCGTTTGTATTGACGTGGACTGAATGAGGTGGTTCAATCACGAACTGTGCAAGCTGTTCGGCGACCTCGGTCCAGTCAGTCGTCCAAAAATTCAACGCCTAAGATAACTCAGCCTTATGACACCACAGCCACCGTGCAAAGAGTCTTTGAATCTAAAACAAGGAACGGCGCAGCAACTGGAAAGCGACCTCAAAAAACTCGGAGTGTAGCACCAAAGGTAACTGGCACAATAGAGTGGGTTGTTAATAGAAGACCGGGTTCTCCTTGGACAATAACGCCACCTATGTTGAGTAAGAATTTTGAAAACTAAAAGAAAAAGGAGAATGATAAAAGGTGACAAAAATTCTCAAATCACGTATTTGTTTGCCACGCTTAACTTTTAGTTTAAAGAAGTAATAGAATGAAAAGCGCTTTGCATGACGTGACTAAAATACTTTCTCATCTGAGTGTAGATATCCTTGTATGAGTGAATGCATGAATTTTCCGTATAAGTCAGCCGAAAATTCAGCAATTTCACGTCGAGTTTTCGCTTCGAAGTCGTCCAAAGTCTCTGGCTTGTCGTATAGAGACTTACTATAGCCGCAAGGACAAGCAGTCAAAATGTGTTAAATCGCTTTAATGGGGCGGCAAACTTACAGGGACATTTCGGGCCACAAGACGATCGCTGAACTTCGCCTTTAATAAGTTAATTGTTGGCACGCGCTGTGTGGAAAGTGGCACAGTACCTCCGGCTGTTCGCTGAACCAAATGCGATAATTTTCCTTTTCAACAAATCCATTTAACCAAAAATTTGCCTCGTGACCGAAGATTATTTTTAGTGAAAATTCGAATCTTCTTCTATCTTGAGTAGAGCCGAACTAGATGGTCATTTTAATTCCGCCCTTGATTCAGTTTGATCTTATACGGATATACATCCAAGCTTTTTTCCAAAATATTGCACAGGGACGTTCGAGAGATGCCCAGATCTTGAAAACGTAACTGACTATATTGGTTGCGATCTTGATTTACCGACTCGCGTACAGCAGCAATGTTTCCTTCACCCTGGCCTCTTGTTGTCTCACTGGCATGTCAACATTATGAAACGAATATGTAAATCGATTAAAATATTTATAACAGCCGAAAATTGGAGACAACGCAAGTAAAGTATTCGCAACTGATCGCAAAATTTGTTAAAAAATGTGGATGATTGGTTAATGTTGTTGAAGCTTACACCTTTTCATGTAACTATTGTAGACCATATGAAACACAAATATGACATCTATCCAAAAGTGATATGCGTGAGTTCAGAGAATCCCTATTCGAAAACGCTATGAAAATTCATTTGATTAAATAAAGGTAAAGCGCAGGTCCCGAGATTGATACATAGATGGTGACTCTAATAACATATCATAAAAATAAAAAATAATAAAAAAATCAACAAAATGCGCTTTTACAAATTTATTTTTATAAACATTTTAACTCCAACAACTTTTCTTTTATCTTCTCTTTTTGAACTCCTGCTACTGATGATGTCACTGGCACACAGAACAAGGAATATGAAAGTGTTTGGTTTTTGTTCGTTCTCCGTTTTCCTTACTCGCTCCTAGGGGCGCTAGTGCTGGTCCACCACATCTACTCCCCATCCAGTGACCTGTCAGTGACAGCTGACTGGTTACGAATTTCCAAATGTAAATGTTTTCGTTTTTCGTATGTTTTTAATGAAGATTTTACGATCTGTTGGCCCGATGGTATACAATTTTTTGATCCTGTTGTGACTGTATGAGGACTTCCTTGCTGGTTTGTTGGATTGTCATTGAAACAAATTTCGCTCGGTATAACTTTGATAAAAGCGGATTTGAGTCTGTCGATTGATATTTCGGTCGGAGTTCCTTTGAAGTTAATTTTAAAATGTGTGTTCTTCCTTTCTAGAACTGCGTACGGTCCCTCATACGGCTGGTCCAATGGTCTCTTAACGCTGTCGACTCTTACGAACACATGAGAGCTTGAAAAGAGTGACTTGTGTGTTAAAACTCGAGCTTTGTAGTGATGAGCTGTAGTTTGCGATCGAACTTTACGGATGGATTGTCTGAGGTGTTCGAGGAAATGTCGTGGATCTTGGGATGGTTCGTCACCGATAAAATATTCTCCTGGTATTCTCAACGTCGTGCCATATGTTAGTTTAGCTGCCGAAGTGTCAATATCTTCTTTGATGCTGTTGCGGAGTCCGAGCATGATAGTGGGTAACACTTTTGTCCAGTCTGATGTTTCATAGCATTTGATAGATGTTTTGAACGTACGGTGCCAACGCTCAATTGAACCGTTTGATTGTGGATGGTATGCAGTCGTTCGACACGTTCGGCTTCCTATCATCGCTTCTAATGCGTCGAATAGTTGTAAGTTGAACTGTGAACCTCTGTCAGTCGTTATGATGGCTGGAGCTCCAAACCGTGCGACCAATGTTGAGAAAAAGGCGTCGATGACTATTTCGGCTGTGATGTTTTTTATCGGCACTGCCTCCGGCCAACGTGTAAAACGATCTATCATCGTTACGCAGTACCGAAATCCCTGCGATTCAACCATTGGGCCTACTATATCAAGGTGTACGTGGTAAAATCTTTCGTCTGATACTCTGATGTGCTCAGGTGCCCTTCGAATATGCCTGTGGATCTTAGAACGTTGGCAAGGAAGACATGTCTTTGCCCAACTGGTGATATCCTTATTCATGCACGGCCATACAAACTTTTTTGCAATCGCTTTTCGTGTCGCTCTGCCTCTGGTATGTGCAGTATTATGTACATTGTCGAAAATTCGTTTCCTGAGCGATTTTGGTATGTATGGTCGGATTTCTTCGGGGGAAATATCGCAAAAAATTGATGTTTCGGTGCGGTCGACGCGTAATTTTTTAAACCGCAGGACTCCTGGATCTTGAATAAGTGATTGTAATTCAGAGGCTCTCTCTTGTTCCATGGCGATGTTCTCGGTGGTGATAATGAGTGGCAGGTAAATATTATTTATTCGCGAAAGAGCTCCTGCTACTTCGTTGCCCGGTCCGGGTATGTAATGAATTGGCTGATAAAATCTAGTTGTCGTTGTTGCCTTGGTGATGCTTTAGTTGAAGGTTGCTGGAAAGCGTGCGTCAGCGGTTTGTGATCTGTGAAGAGCTCTGTTTCCCGGCCTTCGATCATACACCGGAAAAATCGTATATCCAAGTAGGCTGCTAAGAGTTCTCGGTCATATGTGCAATAGCGTCTTTGCGTGTCGGAGAGCTTCTTGGAGAAAAAACCGAGCGGCTGTGGAACATTGTTGACTTTTGTTCTAATGTTGCTCCTATAGCTGTATCTGAAGCACCTGTGACAAGCCTCAATTTTGAACGTTTCATGGGATGAGTCAACAATATTGCATGTGCAAGCTGGTTTTTGCACTGTTCAAAAGCACATTATGTTTCCTCGCTCCTGGTTAAAATTCGCTTGTCATTCTTTCTTGAACGAATGGCGCCTGTGCTTCTGCCGCGTTAGAAATGAAAAGTCAGTAAAAGTGTATGGCTCCTAGAAACTTGCGAAGTTCGATGAAGGTCTTCGGCAACTTCCTGTCCAATGAGGCTTGGATCCTTTGAGGTAATGGTAGTCTAAGTATTCGACTTCTGATTTCCCAAGTTGGCATTTTTGAACTTAATGGTAAGCCCGTGTTGTTGCAAACGTTTGAAAACTTGCCTTAGATACTCTTTGTGTTCTTCAGGTGTTTTTGAAGCTATCAAAATATCATCGATATAACAAAACACGAAATCCAACCCTCGAAGAACTGTATCGATGAAGCATTGGAGAGTTTGAGCGGCGTTGGCCTAACCAAATGGCATTACATGAAACTCAAACAGTCCGAAGGGAGTTATTATTGCCGCTCTTGAGCGATCTTTGGGTGACATCGGAATCTGGAAATATGCTCGTTCGAGATCAAGGGTGGAAAATATTTGACAGCCGTACAGACGATGTGGAACAGTAATCCCTATAGATACGCCAGGTTGCATCCTTCTTTCGTCTCATAAGTATTGCACTGGAAAATTTAATATTCGAGGGTCTTATGATGCCGTCTGCGATCCATGTTTCGATTTCTCGTTTGGCTCCGTTGAAGTGAAAAGCCGTTCAGAAGAAAGTCGTCGAGCCCGGTCATATCACGGTGGTCCTTTCGTTATTATATTTTTTGTTTTTTTTTTATAATTTACGCGCGCCTAAGGGGTTGATACCCTTTTTACTGTTGCCAGGGCGCGGGCGGAAAGATAGAAGGAGGAGAAAGGAAAATTGTTTTTTGTAGTGGTTTGAAACTCAGGTGTGTTTGGTTTCTATGTTTGCTCTCCAGGGGTGGGAGTCCGAATAGGACGGAGAGTTTTTCTTCACTCAGAGTGATTCGAGATATAATTCCCAGTATTTTTTTCATTGCTTGAAACTCTTATAACAGCCAAATCTACGTGTCAGTGTTATGCCTTCACACGCAGAATTTTTTGTCTGAGTTCCAATTATACAATGAAAAACTGATTTTGCCATGGGCAGGATTCGAACCTGGACCCTCCGAGTGAGAAGTGTTTGCTACTACCACTACACCACGGCCACCCCCTATGGTGTCGGATTTGGTGTTGAGGCTCTCGAATTCTTGCGGGTCGTGTGACACTTACAAATTCTCGAACTATCGTGTAATAGCCAGAGTCCTCGCTAAGCGTACTCACTGTTGGAGCGTCCGTTGTGATTATCCTTCCAATAGTCTTGATGTTCGTCGTGCCGTCCATCAAGCGCCGATTCCTGATATCTCGTAGGAGATGAAATTCATGTAGGAAATTATTTCCGATGATGGGTTGCGTAACGTTTGCTACTATGAAATTCCAAACGAAGGGTCGTCGCAAACCCAAATCGAGAAATAATCGTGTTTCGCCGTATGTATCGATTCTAGTTTGGTTTGCTGCATAAAGTTTGCGTTCAGTAGACGCCGTTTTCTTCTGAGTCTGCAATGGTATCACGGATATGTCGGCTCCTGTGTCAATTAGAAACCTGTCTTTCGATCTGCAACTAGAAGACCTTTCGAGGTTGAAGGCGGCTACCTCGATTCGCGCCGAAGAAACTAGTTTCCCTGCCGCTGATTCTAATGGCATGGTGGACGACAATTTCGGGCTTTTTCACCAAATTGACTGTAGTAATAGCAATAAACTGAGTTTTGCTTGATTCGCCTGCGGGATGTCGATAGGTTTCTTTCTTTATTGCTGTCGGACGGGATTGGTTTCTGCGGACCTCGTGTGACAGGGCTTCGATAGCTAGTCGTAGCCCGTTTATCTCAGTTCGGTATGTCTCACCAGGAGCTGATCCTAATCCTATTGTTGCTGTGGCAGTTGATTTCGTCATGTTGTCTTCGCGTTCGGAAGCATGGGTTTATCCAGAAGGTTCAATCATGTTCATGTACGCAGGCATGGCTTCCATAACGCGGTCTGTCTGTGTAGCTAATGCAGTAAGGACGGTGGTGGCGTTTG
Source organism: Volucella bombylans (assembly GCA_949129095.1). NCBI lineage: Eukaryota > Metazoa > Arthropoda > Insecta > Diptera > Syrphidae > Volucella > Volucella bombylans. The sequence goes on along the minus strand of OX422143.1, from coordinate 161,305,030 downwards.
CAGCTAGGACACCTCGAATATTGCCTGGGAACTGCTCCAAAAATAGAGTTCTTAGTACAGGATTACTTACTTGTCCCCCTGACAAGTTGCGCAGCTTCTGAAGGAAAGGGATGGTTTTTCGTCGGCGGCGAAGTTGAGTCTCTGCCGTGTCTCCGAAACTGGCAATTATTCTTCTTTTAATGGTTTCGTATTTTTCTGTTGGTGGAGGTGACGACATCACCGACGAAGAGAGCATGTCGCAATCGAGGTTTAAAAGGACATGTCTGAAACGGGTCTCATCAGAAGTGATTCGAAATGCTGTTTCGACGATTGTGAACCACCTAGCCGGCATGTTACGCCAGAAAGTTTCTGGTAGCTTGAGGACTTGGACAGATCCAATAAAACCCGTATCGGCCTGTAGATTTGGAGTCAAATCCATCGGAGGAGAAGTCATCTGGGGCGTTTTTCCTCTTTAAGTGTGTCCTTAAAAGATGAATCCTTTTCAGCCATGTGCGTCTGAGATAACTTACCGAATTTTGTAGTATCGTAAGCTATCACGTCGGGGTCACCAACTTTATTGTGGGAATATCTTCATAATAAAATAATAAAAAAAAATCAACAAAATGCGCTTTTACAAATTTATTTCTATAAAAATTTTAACTCAAACAACTTTTCTTTTATCTTCTCTTTTTGAATTTCTGCTACTGATGATGTCACTGGCAGACAGAACAAGGAATATGAAAGTGTTTGGTTTTTGTTCGTTCTCCGTTTTCCTTACTCGCTCCTAGGGGCGCTAGTACTGGTCCGCCACATATCCATACGATTTTTAATTAGTATTGTACCAACCTTCAAACCATAAAAACTGCGTTTCGTGCGTTGATAAAACACTGTTATTTGGTGGCAAATTATACCGATAAAACTCAGGAATGGGTCAAAAGCCTTATAAGGAATCTGCTCCGTCGAAGGCAATCAACTTTCAATTCAATTCAATTTCAAAGATTCATTTATTGCAATTTTTCAATACATTTACAATAGTTTTTTCTGAATTATAAAGCATTGGCTTAGCCGTCAGCTCGACTGGTAACTTCAAAGTATTTAATATAATTGAAGTAGTAAATAGTATAGTATAGTAAAATAAACTATTTTGTATATATTTGTTTTATGTATGTTATAAGTTATGAAAATTCCGACTTTAGAAGCATTCTGCGTCGGTAGCTAACTCTGAAAAAATTTACAAGTTTCGCCCAATCAGATCCATTTAAAATTTCAATCGTTTCCGGTATTGCAAGGGTTGGTTTACCAAAGTATGCTCTTCTATGCTGCTTAAAAATTGGACATACGCTTAAAAAATGAAAACAATTTTTCTCTCAGTTACAAAACAGCTCTCAAGTTACACAAATTGCAAGATTGGTCAAAGTTTCCATTATATGGATTCCCGTTTAAATGGAGGAGCTCGCATCTTGATTTAAAGATTAGTGAGATATCTTTATAGCCGTGGGAATCTCGGAAGTAGTTCTTCTCACCCAAGTTATAATCAAGCTGGCTATAAAGTATTCTGCTTTTCATTTGCCGGACTTTTCCAGCATCTGATTTAGAGAAGAGTCTTCAAGTTTTTGGATGATTTCGTAATGTTGTTGGGGTTCATCTGAACATCTTCTCCACAGGTAGCATCAATGTTTTCCCATGTCCTCAACCAACCGATCCTTATTCCGAATTTCATAAAACATAATTTTTTTTACATAAACGATTTTCCTGGAAACCGAACACTTTAATTAAATAGTCAGCTTGTAACTTAAGCGTTGAAGTGAAAAGTTTTGGTAAGCCTGTTTCCAAGTAAATTGAATTAAGGGAATATTGAATATTTTCTTTATGAAATTTCTTTGAAACCTTTCAATTTCTTCATATTCTTGCATTCGCCATATTTGTGCAGCATAACAAAGCGAAGATTTCACGACTGCATTGAAAATTTTAAATTTCGTTGAGAGATTTATGTGATCGTTAGAGAAAATCTTCTTCCAGGTAAGATTAATCGGACTTTGTGAAGTTTTAGCTTTTTCTGCAAGGTGTTTGCTAATATCCAGGGTTGGATTGAGAAAAACTCCCAAATATTTGTATTCTTTCGATACTTGTAATCGACATCCACTAATCATCCATTTATTCATAACTTCACTCCGAGTGGAACGCCTGAAAATCATGACTTTCGATTTTTCAATGTTAACGATTAAACCCCAATTATTGCAGTAGTCTATAAGACGATTTATCATCAGTTGTAGGGTTTCTGCTGATTCGGATAATAAGAGAAGGTCCCGGATACCGCCGGGAATGTGCGTAGCTATATCATTTATAAAGAGAGCAAATAGAAGAGCTTCTCAGTGCTCTCCCTGTTTTACTCCAGAAAATGATTTAAATGGTTTTGAGTATCTGTTGTCATCCCAAACTGCTGCTTCAGGATCTGTGTACAAACGTCGGATTATTTGAATGAATCTTGTTGACTCTCCAAGTGGGGAAAGTTTATAAAATAAAGCATTTCCACTTAACAAATCAAATGCAGCTTTAAAATCAATGAACAACGTGTATAGTCTTTTATTTCTGGGTTAGAATGCTTTTACTATTGATGTTAAAGCAATAATATGTGGTAAACAGTCGAATAGTTCTTTCTGTAGCCTGCTTGAAGCTCCGTAAGAACGTTGTTTATATCCACCCACTTTTGATGTCTGTTAATGAGAACACCACAAAATATCTTTGCAATAATATTCATGAAGAATATGCCTCGGTATTTTTCAACTGTATTTAAATTTCCTTTCTTATGGATTGGTAAAATTACAGATTTGTTAAATGAGGAGGGTATTTCAGCTTTTTCAAAAATTTTGTTAAAAAGTGTAAGTACGAGTAGATGGTTATAGATGGTTACAAAGAACTCGTAGGGTATCCCATCTTCCGTCTCTGGCTTTTTGGAAAACGAATTGTATTACATTAGCTGATATTACAGAATCTAATATTTCATCACAAACGAACGGATTGTTTTGAAGAAGAAATATTCGGAGAGATTATCTGCAGAGACGTTTAGGCCAATAGAGTTTTGTGATTAATTTATTTCCTTTGCCATCTTGCAGAACTGCTTTGTGTTTTAGATTTGGCTGAGTGATTGAGCTTGCATTGATTCAAAATTGATTTTCTTTGCGAGACAAATTTTCTTATATTTGTCATTAGCTTGTATGTATTTCATCACAAGAAAAACTACATTTTTTCCTTATTTTTTTCTGGCATTTAGACATTCTCTATCAAATCATTTTTGAGTGAATAAACTCGTTGTATTTGAATTTGAGTTGGTTGCAAAATTTCTTATGCAACTTGTCAATTGGTTTGAGAGTGCGGCAGTCGACTGGTTAGTTGGAGAGGTGTGTGAAAGGTAATTATCTAAATAGTTGTGGAGGGATTCTAAATTCAAAATTTTCCATTTTAATCGGGGCATTAAATTGAAAGACCTCTGTACTCTGTATCGGTTCAAAGTGTGATCAGAAAAATGTTTATTCAAAACTTTAAATTTATTTATAAGATTGATCCTATCGTTATTTAGCGTGTAGTAATCGATCACCGAATTACGTTGGCCACCAACAAAGGTAAAGTGACCTTCGGAATCACCTTTCGTGCAATCATTTGTCGTTGCTTACAGACACACGAGTAAGTGTTGTTGAGAGCTCTGGGCGACTAAAAGACGCTGTTACAGCAGACACCATAAAAAAATTCTGAAAATTATTTTGAGCAACAGTGTGTGAGATAGTATATCATATTTTGCGCGAGTGTTTGGGTATGCAAAGCCTCTGTTCCAAATGGGTACCGTGTTTGCTCACAATTGACCAAAAACAACAGCTTCCGGCTGATTTAAAGCCGAAACTGAAGCGTATTGTGAATAGTTGTACAAATCGTTCTATAAAAAAGGGATAACAAAGTTAGAGCAGTTCTGGAATATTTGCATCATTCTAGAAGGAGACTATGTTGATGAATAAAGTCGAATCTTGCCAAAAAGTTGTGTTTTCATACCTTAGTTTCGAGAATTTTCGAACCACCTGTTATGTACCCGGTTCGTCTTAGCTAATCGGTAAAGGGTTGGTTCCGGCTGCAAGTCTTTGGTGCTAGGGGAAGTGATTCCTTTGCAAATTGACGTCTCTTAATCTGATTCACATTGCATACGACAAGATGCAAAGTTTTTGAGTCTCACTAATTTGAAATCCATCGACTTATATGGCGCATCCAATCAGTGGGGACATTACAAGAGCTGGGAGAAGTTCCTAAATTTCAGACCGAGTGTTTTATTCGCAGCCGTCTGTATTTACAGCATTATTTGTTGCTCAATAATTCCCTTTCTACATTGAAGCGAACTGGCTTCCAGGCAGAACTAAGAGGGGATTCTTTTTGGTTATTATTCTGCTCAAAATATGTCTGAGTAGGTTGCTGAAAAGCAATTTAAGACTTTTAATGTTATTGAATCAGAAATACCAAACTTGGTGGCTATCCAGGTTATCATCGCTCTTAGCTAACTGCCTCTACTTCTGAACTCAAAGCTGGTTAAGTATCACATAAAGAACTACTATGAAGCCACCTTTAAAGTATTCTGGAGCCGCAATAACTTACATGAGCTGTTCCGAAACACCAATTATTTTCCCTTCTCTTACCCAGTGCTCTTGCATGCGGCCAATGCATATTTTTTTTTACAGTGAAACCGAAACACATTTAGTATGCTATTCTACAATACATCAGATCGTCTTCCTAAAAATTACCGTCGGACTATTGTTGGTTTTGGAAGATTCTTCTTCAAATAGTTTGGTGACAAGTCAATATTGCCTTTCAACTGTCGCAAAGTCAGTCCTCATCGAAGTGGCATTTAAAGACTAACAGCCATCCATCGTTGTATATAGAGTCTTTGAATTAAGGCTTTGTTGAGCTACAAATGACAGATATACTGCCATAGGAGACCTTGTCAGCGATTGTTTTCTAAGTTTGTCCCTTTTAGAGTCCGAATTTATTTGGTCATTGTCATCTAATCGAATCAATTTCACCTTGGAACCGTTCCTGGCATGAAATGGACATTACTCCACTGTTGTCCAAAAGACACACCACCTACAGTACAGCTAGAGGCTTTTCCAACACCGAATATGAGTACTATTTGAGATGTCGGATTTTAAGCCCCCGAATTTCAATAACTAGCAGAGGTCGCGAAATGTTTCATTACATTTTCATGCACACTTTTGCCGCCAGAAATAAGCGGGCTTGTAATAAACCAACACCTTATACGAGTATGAAAGGGAGTTACGAGCAATTATAAGTTTATGTAATGTGCAATCTCCTGTCTTTGAAGTCTGCTGCCATCTGAGGAAATATAATGAACTTCGTTACTTCGAGATACCATTAAGGTTGTCCCTTACAGATATACTATATGTACAAACGAATTTAAGATCATAAAATCAAATTCCTCAGTTAATTGGCACCATTCCAAATGTAAGTCCACAGGGACCATCTACAGCTTTCCATCTTTGAACTATTAAACATTTTATTCCCTCAGAAATGTACAAATCTCATTAGATGATATAAAGGACTTTTTAGCCCTCAACAAGCATCAGACAGATCCATAAAAATCAAGTTACGAGTGAAATTAATTTGAAAAATCCTCCCACTGTCTTTGTTCTTGGATAAAACTGAAATTATCCGTGCTAACAGGAGCACTTGCACGCCCTCTCATTACAAACGCTCGACAGTAAAAACGTGTCTATAATTCAATTTTAATAGGTAAATTACACTGTTGCCAAGATTGACGTACTAGGCGGATACGAGTACGTATACGACTACGGATATATAAGGACTACCAACGTAACACGTAACGAGCAACATTGTGTAAAAATATCCGCCATCAATTCAAGTGTCCTCTAACTACCAACGCAAAAATCTCTCTCATCCAATCGTGTGTACATAGCCACTTAAGAGAAGATGAATCCTTGCCAAGTTATCTTCTACCGTTCTCCTTCCGTGAATTCAATTTCACCATTCTTTACGCCGCGCTAATCATTCAGAACAACAACAAGGTTGTTCTTGTTATACCATTCCATCCCCTGTTTATTCCACGCTTTTCGGTCCTTCGAGCCGGATAAGAAAAATCGAATAAAGTTCTCCACCTCTTTGATGGTAGAAAGCGGGTAGTAGTAGACATTTTTAAATCAAAATCCCAAATGGAAAGTTGCTCCTTGTAAAACTGAAATGGTGGAATCCTTCAAACTTACTCTACTTATCCTTCGTTCCCGTTTTTCGTCTCTTCATCTTTTGCTGTTGGCTCTTAACTACTATATAAGCTGTTCGTTCGTTGTTCCTTATACACTGTGCGCTGTTCGTCTTCTAGCCATTCGATAATAAAACGTAAAGGGATTTTCTTTGCGGAGGAAAGGTCCTTGTTGTTCATTTTTATTGAGAAATAAAAACAATTGCAATTCAACGACTTGAATGCGCGACATCTGTATTTGTTTGTTGCTGTTATCCTTTTTTGTTTGTTTTACAGTTATCCCGTTTGCCCGTTATCCTGTTGTTTAGTTTCTCTCCAAAGTTATCCATAGTCGCATGGTCGCACAGGATGAGGGCTATGATAGGGATGAGAATTACCAAATGAATGAATTGAATGGATTGATGACGGCGAAGAATATAAAATCCGAGATTCGTGTCCTTTTTCAGGATATTCTTGGACGAGTTTTTTGTTTGTTTTTTTTGTTCAAACTCCACTCAAACTGACAGCGAAAGAGCCATTTGCAGCGGATAGCGGATGACAGTAGACTCTTTGGGCGAAATGTTCATTTTTTTGTCGTATGTGTGAGTGTTTGATTTTCTGCTGCTGTTATTGTCGCTGTTATCCTCGTTTTGGCATTTTGGGGGGATCATAAAATATTTATTGAGTGTTTATTGAATTGTTTTGTTGTTGGTTTGCTTTGCTGTATACGTGTAATTGTATCATCTATATCTCCGGACCAGGATACTCCACTTGACTCGACTGTTATTTGTGACAGTAGAATTTTCACAAGTGATGGTTGGGAAAAAAAGTTTTCCATGTTCGAGCAATTAAATGCCAATTAAGCGGAAAAATTATTACACCGCACCAGATAAAGGATGACAGCTTAAATATTGTGTGGAATATTGAATTTCTGATTTTTGAAGAGCTTTAATTGTTGCGAAGGGTGAAGTGGTGGCTTTGTAATGTGTTTATGACTTGGGGCTAAGGGTTCGATTCTATGGCAATTTTTGAGTTTTTCCTTATTGTTTTTTGTTTTGTTGTTCGATGTACATATATACATAGGTGGCTTCCAATTTCAACTCTAATTGATGATTACTTTGTTTGGATTCTTAATTGGCTTTGAATCGAATTTTACACCGTGTCCTGATTTATAACTGTAAAAGTAATTCAGCTATCTATGTATGTATATGTAATTAATCTGTGTGACATAGTCAGGAAAATACTGTTTCATCATTTACGGTGGTATGAATGACTATGCGTCAGTAGAGATAGAACACTGAAACAGAGGAGACCAATGTAACACAAACAATATAATAAAAGAAATATTGAAAACGCAGCGCATACATTTATTTTATATGGTGTCAGGTGTCATGGTGTATAAAAAAAAAAGTACAAAATGACCGAACAAGGTCTAAAAGGGCCAAGGGAAATGAACTTTGAGCCAGCGAAAAATTGGCCGATGTGGAAGTAAAAATTTGAGATAGTTTTGGTTGCAGCAGACAAGAATGGCACCGAAGAATCAGTGAAGGTGGCCTTGTTTCTGCACCATATTGGAGAGAGGGGCATTGAAATATACAATGCGCTCGCACTCCCAGAAGCTTAGAGAACCTTAACAGTAGTTATGACGCGGTTTGAAGAATACTCTATCCAGCGTCGGAACGTAGTAATGGAAACACATAAGTTTGGGTGCATAGCCCAGAAAAAAGACCAACCGTTTATCGAATTCGAAACTGAATACAATAGTTGCGGGCAATCGTACGTCTATCGTATGATTAGGGACAAAATAGTTCTTGGGTTGGATAAACTGCTAGAATCAAGTGAGGACACGCTCGATGAAATGATCCCAAAATTTAAAATCGCTGATTTGTCTGCGCAAAACATCAAGCTGCTGTCTGCGAAAGAACACGAGCCGAAAGTGGAGGCAATCAACACATTGGCAACGAAAACAGTTAAGCAGTCATACGATAATCGATCTAGGAATATGTCAGCATGTGAACGCTGTGGAATGGCAGCATCGGAACAACATGAAAAGTACTGTACGGCATTGGTGGATGGGCGCAGGTGCAGAGTTTGCGGTAAAGCTGGTCATATCGCAGTAGTGTGTAAAAGCACATTTCCTGTAAATCGAGTAAATGTTATTGAATACGAGTCGAACGATAATAAAGAGACGGAGGGTAGAAAAACTGCGAATCATCTCAAACAGCAGTAAGGGGGCGAAAGTCATTCCATTAATTAATAAAAATGTTCTTTTAGAAAACATTAGTGATTGCAGGCATGTAGGGCAAGTTGGTTGGTATAAACAAATTAAGCTCAACAATGTCAAGATCGATTTCATATTGGATACGGCTGCAGATGTTAGTTGCATACCTTGGAAATTCGAGTATATAAAAAAAATGAATTATCTGGATTCATTACAAAAATCTAAAAGTTATTTGTTTGCATATAATAATAATAAAATCAGTTCTTTGGAAAGATTGCCGTGTGTTGAGAATTTCAAAAAAGGAACGGTGCCGATTGACTTCGAAGTAATTGATAGCAAATTTCAACCCATTTTGGGTCGTGTTGATTGTGAAATTCTAAACCTTATAAAGCGGATTCACGTTATCAAAGATTGTGCCTAATTCTAAAGAGAATTTTTGTAGTCAGTTTAGCAATATTTTTGAAGGCATAGGTCGCATCCCCGGTAAATTCAACATCCAATTAAAAGACTGGTGCAAACCTGTACTCGCGTACAAAAAGAAAATAATATTTAGGCTTAACGCCCAGTTGAAGGCTATGGTTGATGACGGTGTTATTAGTCCAGTAGAGCACCCAACTGAATGGGTGAACAATTTACAGGTTGTAGAGAAATCTGATGAATCTTGGATCCGAAACCATTGAACGAATGTATTCGCAGGGACCATTTTTCAATTCCGACAGCTGAATCCATTACTAGTCGTCCTGCAAATAAATCAGTTTTCACCGTGATGGATCTAAAAATGGATTCTGGCGGTTGGAATTGGATGATGTGAGGTCAGATTAGATGACTTTTATCACTCCTTTTGAATTCATGAGACAGACACAGGTAAAATTCATGGGCCAGTCAATATCAGCGGGAAGAATAAAACCCGACAACAAATATCTTAGGGCCATAGTTGAGTTACCACCCCCCCCCCCCAAGACATGACAGGTGTGATGAGACTATTGGGTTTGTGTAAATATTTAGCAAAATATATACCTAATTTGTCGATCATAACAACAAGACTCACACGAATAGGAAAGAAGTGGGAGTGGCAAGTGGATCATCAAAGAGAGTTTGAAAACATAAAAAATATAATAAGTAAGGAATCGGTTTTACGTATGTTTGACCCCAAGCAGCCGCTAGTAATTCAGGCGGATGCTTCTAAGGACGGTGTAGGTTGCGTTCTTCTACAACCAGGTCAACCAGTAGCGTTCGCTTCAAGAAGCCTATCGTCAAGTGAGCAAAGATGGGCCCAAATTGAAAAGGAGTTACTCGTCATTTTGGTTGCATGCGAGAAGTTCATATCGACCACAAACGACTCGAAGCGTTGATGAAGAGGGAGCTAGACAAGGTAACAGTCAGGCTCCAATGCATGTTTATGTTTCTATTAAAGTACCAAGGTCTAAAATTAAAATATGTGCCCGGGAAGCAATTATTGATTGTTTATCAAGGGCCTATGTAAGTGCGTCGGATGCAGAGAAACCAGAACTGAATTATGTCGTCCATAGTCTTGTTAACCGACTCTGTATGCCCGAAGGAAACAAACTATGTTATCAGCAGGCCACTCTCAATGATGAATGTTTAGGGCAGATTTTGAAGTTTCATGCTGGTGAATGGCCAAACTACTCGTACAAGATATTGAGTTCAGAATGCAAGCAATTTTACAAAATTAAAAGTGAGATTAGTGTCAATGATGGGATTTTGTTCTTCGGTGACGAGTTGATTGTGCCCGAAGTATTGAGAAGTCAGATCATTGATATGTTGCATGCTCCTCACTTGGGTGTTGAAAAAACTCGATTGTGTGGAAGGAATGTCCAGGTATGTCCAAAGACATAGAGCAAAAGGTTCAACGATGTCGAGAATGTGAAAAGCACCGGTATAACAATGCAAAAGAACCATTAAAACAGCATGAATCACCTGAGTTTGCATGGGAAAAATTGCTGTAGATATTTTTGGCTATATTTGACGCATATTCAAATTGGTTATGTATTGAACGGCTCAAAGACAAATCGATAGGTCACATAATTAACATATTAATGGACCGATTCTTTGCAAAGTTTGGTTTTCCTCTTGAGATTCGATCAGATAACAATCCATTTAATTGTCGTAAATTTAAAGAGTTTGCGGAAGATTTTAACGTAAGACTTGCGTTTTCTAGCCCGCGCTATCTACGGAGTAACGATTTGGCCGAGAAGAGTCCTGAAAAATAATTTAGATATCGAATTTTTGAGTATAACGCTGCACCGTTAGCAAATATGTTGCTGTCACCTGCCCAACTCTTCATGGGACGGGAGGTCAAAACAAAAATACCTACGACCACAAGCAATTTAAAGCCACACGATGTTAGTGCAAAGGAAATCGTGAGAAGAATAGATGACAAAAGAAAATTACAAGCTAACTATTACAATAGAGCATCCAAACCTCTATCCAGTTTGAAATCGAGCGATAATGTAATGTTTTGGTAAGCAAAAAGTACCGTTGTAAAAATTTTTAATGATAGACATTATATTGTAAAAGATAACGAGGGGAACCAATTTAGACGAAATAGACAATATACAAGAAGGTCTCTTCATAGTTCACCAAGAAATGTAGTAAATGATGAAGCCTTCACAAGCATCAATAATCCGCAAATAAATAATCATTCGGAGCACGGCATTATTTATGGCTGCGAAATTAACATCAATGATCACCCAAACATTGTAACTAGATCAGGTAGAGTAGTCACCGCTCCGGGGCGTTACGCAACCCGGTAAAGCATTACAATTTTGAAATAAGTGTAAATATAAAAAATAAGCTCAAGATATTATTGTAATTGTTAGTAAGCTTAATATTAAAAAAAAAGCATATAAAAGTAATTCAGCTATGTATGTGTGACATAGTCAGGCAATACCGCTTCATCATTGATCGTGGTATGGACGACTATGCGTCAATAGGGATAATATAATAAAAGAAATATTAAAAACGCGGCACATACATTTATTTCACAATAAGTCTTTAAAATTGTTTCCTCATGCAAGGCACAATTTTATATTGTTCATATCTGTAATACAGAGCTCATAAAACTGGGAAGCATCCATGGAGAATCTACATAGGTACAGGACATAAAAGAAGTGTCAAGGTGAATTGAAAGCCCAACGACTTGAGAACGTGAAAAATTCCTTAAAAAAACTATGAAGACTGATTTCTTGTATTTGACTTTCATATATATAAGGATAGCCGAATAAGGTTTAGATACCAAAAACACACAGAAAACATGAGTAAGGCATTTGAAATGTACATAGCAGGATTTACTTTTAGGAGTAGGACTCGGAAAGGATTAGAATCAAACGTCTTGTTTCCCTGTCCTTGTAATTATCATATTGATTCTTGTGTGCAAACAAATCAAAGGTATTCCGAGCCATACGGTGACTCAACTTACCTGAACTAAGTGTACGAATACCTTGTAACAATTTTTTGACAGATCTGCAACTATCATTTGATTGCCTGTTTTGTAATATGATAAATCTCATACTAAGACCAAAAACGCAGACAGTCTTAAACCTCTCCTCCAAGCCAATAAATAGGTTCATCAATGGTCTAATTTTTCATCATGCCAGACGCACTCAGCATTTTGACCATAAGGCCTTAAGTGCAGCGCATTTGTCTTTTCAAACAACGGGGATCTATTTTTACTGAAGTGTCTGTTAGAACTTGCCAACCAACTAGAGATTACCAATAAAAGCACATCTAAAATAAAAGCACAAATAAAAGCTCCCGACGAGTGTACACTCAATATCAGATGCACTCGTACAAGACCTCTTTGCACTTGCTAGATAAGATTCACAGCCGTGCGATAAAACTCATAGGTGACACCAATATTGAACAGTCAATTGACACTCTTGAACACCGACGTAATATCTCTTGCAGCACTTCGTTCTACCACTATTTCAACCGCTCCACCGAAATGGCCAGTAGCATTGCGACCCATCAAACCTTCAACCGTAACACTCAACGTGCTGTAAATTATCATCAGTATGCCCTCAAGTTCACTTTCAAACGTAATCCGAAATCTCGTAATTCTTTCCTAAGCCGTGCACCTTGTTTTTGGAATGCCCTGGCGAGCTCTTTATTCCCTAGCCTTTATAACATGCAAACATTCAAAATCATCGTACATCGGTATCTCTTATTTTTCGTCCTTGACTTTGCTTCACCTGCACTGTGTGCAAACATTTTAAGAGGTATCCGCGGCTCAAGTGGTAGCGTATTGGCTTTCAAATCGGACGGTTCGGGGTTCAATATAAGCCGCCCTCGAGAGACATTGTTTTTTTTTTAGGCAACCAAATTCTCGTGAGATGAATGGTTATATAAAATACAACAACAAGTCAATTTACACTAATAATTTATAATTTGAATGGCACCCATGGAGCAAAATAAACACCGAGCCCTAACATCTTTCTCTTTCCCTCTATTCAATTTTCCAAATAACTTAACACGTGCTCATACGTAAAACCCCCTTGAGTTGATGTAGTAGCTCTGTCTCTCGCACCTGCAGCCTGATGCGACCTTAAATCGGATATTCACAGAGAAAGTGTTCCGGGGTGTCGCCACCACTATCAGATATTGTATTAATATTGTTTTTACTTACCAAATCAGCAGTCTACAGTTTTTCCTACTATAGGGCAGCAGAAAAGTCGGTCTCTTCATAAAGACGTCGGTTACGTGAAAAGTCAAGCCACCTGGAGTGCTGCTCATATAAAACCGAACTATCGATGGAGGTCATTATCGACGACTCAGACAGTCCTAGCTCATGTTTGACTTCTGAACAACTCTTCTTTGAGCCTTGAGCCAAACAAATCTCAGTTTGGACTTTTTGCGACTGCATTCAGTGAAGTCTTTCACTCTCGTATTAGTTCGGAAGTCGTGTTAGGGTTGAGTAAGGTCTCAAGCGTAGCGTGGTTGTCGCTACAATTGCATATACTTCGCCCCATTTAAAGGGTGACCAGATAAGAACGATGGGAAAAAAAATTATTCTGGCTTTATTTCGAAGCTATATTCACGGCTTTATGTATGGAATGGCACATCATTCAAACGGCCGCCTCGGCTTCGCTGCCAGTGTTACAAGTGATGGGTCCAATATGTGCGGCGTTATTCCGGCTATAGAGTGTCGAATGTTGTCCTCGAGCTCATCCAAAGTGGTTGGTTTGTAAGCGTAGACTAAGGGCTTGACGTAGCAGCAGAGAAAATAATCGTGTGATGTCAAATCGCATGATCGCGGTGGAAAATTGATAAACGCTTGCCGTGACATGATCCAGTCGCCAAATTTTTCCTTCACAACGAGGCAACGCTTGTAGGGCATGTAGCGCCAGCTTGTTGGAACCACAGCTCGAATATATCGATGTTGTCAAGCTCTAACTACAGAAAGTCGGTTAACTTCGCTCTATACCTGAGACCATTGACGGTACCGGTGCCTCCTTCCACATTGTGAAAGAAATAAGGTCCGATGATGCCTCCATGTCATAAACCTCAACAAACAGAGAATCTTTGTGGACGCATTGACCCTTGGCCAATAATGACAATTTTGCTTGTTGACATAGGTTCTGAGCCAAAAATAGGCCTCTTCCGAGAAGATGATTTTTTGGCCAAAATCCGGATCTCCAGTCAACATTTCCAGCGCTTCGTCGTACGGCTTCAATTATTGCAGATTCTTATACGGATGTAGATCCAATTCTAACCGCAAAATAAACCCCCTTGACTCCCTGGCGATGCCTAATTCAGCTGTTCGGCGCCGAATCGACATTTCTGGGTCTTCTTCGATACTGGCCGCTACGGCGGGTGGGTTTTCTTTATCTGTCTGTTTAGTGGCTTAAGATCAAAAAGGGTTTCCTAACGCTCAAATTTTTCCACGGTGAGACGAATTGCCTGCACACTGAAGCCATGATGACGACTGACCCCATGACGAAATTCGGGTTGTGTATTTACAACTGAGCAATATTTTTTAACAATTTCAGCACTTTCGGCAAGCGTAAAATGATGCATGATGAAATGCCAAATCTTACTGAATATTTTGGCAGCTGAATGCCATTGGCAACTTTGACAGCTGCTGAAACATAACAGTTGGAAAAACTATCATTGCTATCTGATCACCATTTACCAATTATTCATAATACCATATATTATAGTTCATTCCCATAAGGATTGCGTATATTGCAGCTTTAGTAGACGGAAGATAGACGTAAGTTTTCCTGACGAGATGTGAGATTTAATATTGTTGTCCTCCAGAAAGACACATGCGGCGTATTCTTTTCTTAATCAGTTTTGTAGCCATCCGTAGTCAGGTTTCAAAGTTATGTAAATTCCAGTGCATGTTCCACCATGACCACTTTTTTTTTAAATCGAAAATGACTTGGCTCGGACTGAGCAGAGCCAGGTGTGCTAGCGAATGCCCCCATGCAGGAGTGACAGACCATTGTTTAGACTCTGGTGAAACCAGGAGAGGAAATTGGTCTTTGAGTGATTTGAGTTATGAAGTTGCGTGTCTGTCATAGCTACTGCAATTATTACGGTGTAAATACGATACGTTAAAAATTGAAATGTTAATTAATTCTTTCTGATGTGTCATTGTTAATTAATTCTTTCTGATGTGTCATAATAGTTTTGGGTGAATCTTTTAATAAATTTGTTGGCTTTTCGTACAAAAATCACTCAACATTTGTTTACGGTTTTCAATGCAAAAAAAAACCTACATATATACAAAAACTTACAATGTCAACATACAGTAATGGAAAGAATACGGCACTGAAAACCATGACGTCGGAATCTTTCTACAGTCTACATATATAAGAAGAAGAATAGGGTGAGTTACTTAAATCTTTTGAATTTTGCTTGAAAGATATGGAGGGTTAATCTACACTTATCGTGAAGGAAGTTGACTTCTTAAAAAGTCGAGTTTCTGCATTTGACGATACTCAGAATAACATCAGCCACTTGCAAATGGAAGTTATGTACGAGTATATAAAAAATAACAGCAAGAGCAAGTGCAACTGAAAACGTTCGAACAAATAATTAATGCAAAACTTACACTGTTAAGACAACAAATAGACCATAACCACCTACCATAAGTCGCATTTTTCGAGCAATTCGGTGATTATCATCAAATTCTGCTCGACCTAAGATAAGTTGTCTGTTTGTGAGCAATGCTAGCTTTCAAGAAAACTCACTCGCGGCACTTTTCGACATGGGATGCAGGATTTGTTGTTAACGAAAGGAACGAAATCATTCAACAAAAAACAGAGTTACGAGTATTATGCGAAATGCCATAAAAGATAAGAAGGCAAAACAAATTTTCTTTGCCTATTCATCACGTGGAACCCTAAGTAAGCAAAGTTATTCAAACTTCAGACCAACTGAGTATTAACAGCCTAGATAAGTTTAATGAAGTTTTTGCCACTTATAAACATAGGAATGAAGATGGAGCAAATCAGATGTCAACAAATATCGATAACTGTCAATCCTAAGTCTTACGTCCAGTCGTACTGAAAATGTGAAATCTTTCTAGTTGTTGTGAATACGTCTTTAGTTGTTCACTGTCTACCCAAAGCACTATATCATCTGCATGTAATAAAAGTGGAACAAGAACACATTCTCTAAGGCATTCTACGATGTTACGAGTATCAGTGAAGATAGCGAAGAATAGAGTGCTCATAAGCATCCTTGTTCAAGACTCATCGATAAAATAAATTGATCTGAGAGCGTTTCATCATTATATACAGATCAGTCGCATCAGTCGGGAAAAAAGCTCTTAGTGCTTTCATGGCGTTAGACGAAATCCCTGATTAACTTTCCCCATCTATTGAAGTCCAAAAAGAAGTTGAACAATTATTTCCTCCACTGCAGATAGGATTGGGCAAGGACTTGATCTGCTTGAAACTCGCTGAGTGGCCTCTTTTCGTCAACCCGGGTCGTTAATCTGTATAGCATCTCTCCAAAAAGCTTCGTGTTTAAAACCGATATTCCTCTATAGTTTCCTGGCAGATTAATGTCTCCTTTGTAAAATTGAAGTCGGGAAGCACTATGGAATATCCCAGGTCTGGATCTTATTGTAGCAGTCAGTTAGGATTGGAATATATTCCGATGTGACATTTTATAAAAACTCGTACACAATTCTATCCATGCCTGCTGCCTTGTTTTATTTGGCACCCATCAGTGTTGATGTAAGCCCTTCCACTGTGAAATCGGCGTAGGGAGATTGATCTGAAACGGCTCCGTATGCTGCAACCTCCTTAACTGATTTGCCTTAAGAAAACAGGCTATTGAGTCCTTAGATCTGTTTGCTGCTTTCATAGATTTCGCCGAAATCACCTGGCGATCTTGCATTTAACAAGGAAGTGATGCTGTTTGATGATGTTTTCTTTTTTTTTCGTGGATAACTTCTTGCATTGCTTAACGGCTGTTGCATAATTAAGTCCGAAATATGTGAATGTTGTCGAACCATTTTTGCTTAACTTTGCCTTTGAATTTCCTTGAAGGTTGTAAGAATCAGGCAAATCTAAAAACTGGACACCACTATTGTCTCTTCGATTTTATTTTGTGGTGAGTGAGCTGTTCAGAGTAGTTGGTATTACCAAGGAACTTGCGAGCCAACCTTGCTCCGTTCCACTTCTAGCATTAAAGTCTCCCATAACAAAGACATTGTCTTCATCCTTCATCTTCATAGGAAAAAATCTGCAATCCAGTGATTGCAGTTTAAGTATACCGGAACAATACGTTCCATCTGGCGTGTATTGGCATTCTATAGAGCGTATTGTTAAGTTAAAGGCTTTCCTTACTCTTGAGTTGTTTATAATCATTGTCGCTTCACATTGTTTGTTTTTGCGGACTTAACTCTGATAATGTTTCCTATATGAGGAGGTCTGTCATTAATTGAATGACTTAGATGCTCCTTGTCTAAAGACAAGGGTTCAGTAGATACACCCCTTTTGAAAATAGGAGTTAGTTCAGTTCTAGATCTTTCTGTTTAATTGGCCAGAGGAATGGCGCTTCCCTTCCTACTTCATCAGCCTAATGTTGTACGCACACCGAATTAGATCAGCAGTCAATGCCAGTGAAAATGTGGGGATGTCTCCAAGATAGTAAGTAGATGCAATTATCACTTCTATAATATTACACTCACTTTAATCGTTGCAGGTCTGCCACATGAAGTAGAGTCCAATAACTTGCATGCGCGTTACGAGAATCCTAGAATTCTTCTACCCCTTCTCTCTGTTATAGTGCATAGTAGGTGAACAAAACCCATGGTTTGACCAACGTGGAATCGTTTTATCAGTGCTACCGAGGTAACCTTCGCATGGTGAAGGACATGGTGGACATCTTCATGACTTCACATTTTTTGGTTGAGAACCTTTGGAGGGGTAACCGTACTACGCAAGTTGGGATTTTTCTAGCCAAACTTCCAGAAAACGGTTGTCTAAACATTGACCTTGAAGCTGTATACTGGCTCAGACTTCGAGGCTATCACAGAAACAGATCTACCTGCCATTGTTCCATACGCTGAAACTGTGGGAAATGAATTCTATGTTGATGGTTGCAGAATTCGTGAATTGGAAGAAACACATAAGAAAGGAAAAATGTGTTCTGCTTTCTTCGATGAATAGGCTTGATGGTAGGTCAAAATTGCAGCGGTAAACACTGAGGTCCTGCTAACGACTTTGCTGGTAATACCATAAGATAGCTGAGGATTTAATACTACGAGTAAAGTATTACGAAGCAATTGCACATCAAAATCTAGAAAGCAATACCCTTGGTGATAAAGTTCATCTGCATCTGTTTCGAAGTCTTTGTGTTTGCAGTCTCTCTACTACAGATTGTTCGATATTGAGGAATGATATGATAATGATATTTACTTACTTATTTATGTCCTGTTTTCCCTTGTATGTCCTACTACGCCTACGTGCCATCGTTAACGGTTCCTGGCAATGAGCCTCAGCTCTCTCCAACTCTCCCCCAATTCCCGTGACTCCTCCTCAACTGTTCTGATCCCTGTCCTTTTCGGCCGACCTGTTCTTCTAGCGTCTTATGATAAAGGATTCCATTGCATCGCGTAGTTTGTATCGTCTTTTCGATTTCTATGACAAATTCATTACCACTTCTAAAGTTGGATAGTTGTGCGTATTGGTTAGTCACCCGTTTTCTGGTAAATATGTTCGTCAGAAGAATACCCTTAAGATGTTCCGTAGGCACCTATTAACGAACTTTTGTAGTATTTTTGTGATAGTATCACCTCAAACAGAACAGTCGTAGCTTGGTGTTTAAGCTGATTACATTGCTTCCCCACATCATGGACATCATCTTAAACGCAGACTTTACTATGCCGATTCGGTTGACAATATCCACCTTCGGTACAGATAACACTCCCAAGATATTTGAAACTCTCTACTCTCTCTACCGATTGTCCAGCAGTGCTAAATTTAGTTGAAGAGTTAGTACCGAGGTTAATGATTTTAGTTTTGACAGTGTTAATCATCAAACCCACGTTTTTTACCTTTACGTCGACAACGTAGTCCAGATGTTTGACTTGAGATATAAGAGTCCAACGAATTCCTTCGTTTCTAGTCGACAAGGCATCGCTCATCACTAATAAAAAAAAGTATCGGCGATAGAATGCAACCTTGTCGGACCCCACTTTCAATCTCGAATTCCTCTGACAACTTTACTCTATGCAGAACATGATATCTAGGTCCACAGTAGGTTCCTTTGATCATAGCCATTAGTTTGTCGAGTATACCTCTCGTGCACAAGGTAAGCCAGATAAACTGCCTGTTGATACTCTGGAACGCCTTCTCGAAATCAATGAAAAGCAGGTGAAGTGGTGGTCGGTATTCAGCGCACTGTTCAATAATGGTCCGCAGGGTATTGAGGTGGTCGACATAGGAGGATCCAGAGCGGTAACCTGCTTTACTTTAGCAACTGCGGGAAGAACATAAATGCCTCTCCAGTTTTCACACTCCATAAGACTGCCTTTTTTAGGAGGAATTATGACATAGCGAAAAATGGTTTATGAGATTATCTCCATCTACCATACGAAGCATCATTCTTAACTGAAATATTGGACAATAGTTTTGAAACTACGTTCTAGTTTCAGGATTTGTCAAATGTGAAGCAATCAGGGCATTTTTCTACACTGGTTCCGCTATTAACTGAGGTAATGAGAATTCGTCAGATTTTAACCCTAAACGGCAATTTAGTAATAAGAAATATTAAGGAGGCTCTGTATAAGATCCCATTCATCACAGCCCTGTATTGCGCAGAAACACAAATACCCTTGGCCGTTTTGAACGTAAGACGATTAGAGTGGATTTTGATTGCGTTTACGAGCCTTCTATGAAAAGATATACCAACAAAGTGAGAAAAATATGGATCAGTCACCTGATATGCATAGGAGATTTAGAGAGAAGGAGTATCGACTTCCCGACTTCTGTTTATGCATATTTTCTTCAGTCTTCCTTCCTCACTTTTTAAGAATAATTTGATTAGCTCGGTTATCCAAACAGAATCCTTTAAGGGCCATCCATGCGGTATCGATAGATCGGGCCAGAGCTAGCGGTATCGATAGATTCATAGTCACTTTCGATGTATAGTAGAACCCTGTCTGCTTGTCCCATCCTGCAAGTTAATTTCGCTAAAAGCTGGTGGATAAAAATAGGCCTCCATCTCCATGAATAGCTAAGAACGTATAACTGGATCCACACAGATCATCAAATTTGTTAATGAGGCTAGATAAAACCAAAGGACGCCTTTTCTCGCCAGTTTAGCATTACTGACTCAGCTCAAAGTACCCTCAGTCTAGTCGGTTCTACACACTTTGACAAAACTATATTGAGATGGAAGTGGGAAAGAATAAAATACTTCTCTCGAAAATGCATAAGCCACTCTTCCAACGTCAAGGTGACAACAAGAGACATCGACGCATCACCTCTTTGCTTAGTTCTTCATAATGTGGTTCAGGGCTATAAAGATTGCGCATATCCGCGCTAGAAAAGCTAATGTTTCCATAGCGCAAGTGAGTTGTAAAGGTATTGCGAATCACAATCTAGACAGGTTTTGGCGCTGCTAAAAAAAAAAAACCAAACAAATACAAATGTGTATGCCTTTGACATACCAGAGAAGCTAACCTTTTACAATTGTTTGAATTCTTCAAACCCGTAGAATTACAAGAACTGTAATACATTTTAAGTAGTAAATATTCTAATAGCTTTTGGCTAAAGTAGATTATCGTATAATGTCTCACCTGCACAGAGAAGAAAAAGTAATAATAACAAGTTTCGGACAGCATTCACGCATGAACACTAAACTCTATCTTTTGCTATTACTGCAAGTCGTTTCCATAGAAGCATCCACCTCTCATAGTGAAGAATCATTAAAACAATATCTCAAAACAACCAATTTGTTTGAAATTTGCCATATGAAATTCTACCTGGTTACCTAAAAGGAGATCCCGTTTACACCATTCCATTTATGTACTCGTATGTCTACATGTGTATGGAGCTCTACGTTTGATAAATTACTCCAACAACTGAGCATGAGTTTTTGGCTTTCCTTTGCCATAATTAATCGACCAACATATACAACGAGAAAGAAAATTACATCATGGGATCCTAGAAACTTCCTCCGTTATACAAAGTGTAGTCACTGGTTTTTAAAAAAAAATTCTCCTTTTATGTAGTACCCCGAGCAGTATTTCATTAGGTACCTTCGCCTTGCAGGGGTGTAATTAAAAACTTGAATAAAATAGAAAAAGTCCCCCTGTAACCATGTTCTACTCACTTACATGAGTCTCTCGTCCCCTTAAATTCAAATCCTCACAAAACTTACATTTAAAGCTTTTCCCACGCTTGCACCATCGTACCACTTAAGCTGAAGCAATTTTAGTAAAAAATTTCATAAAATGTTCCTATTTGTATAAATTAACGGTTTTTTTACTTTTACACTCTTCACTTCAACCGTTTTCTATTTGCAAATATGCAGTAGAGAAAAAAGGAATAGACAAAAATAACCCTCCACAGAGAAAGACCGTATATCCTACAGAAAGTTTTAAGGACGAACATGCAACATATGCAAATGAAAACCTTTAGAGAAAATGGAAGACAGCACTCTTCGTAGAGAGGAGGAGGTCCTGCATTCGGAATTCTGAATTTTGTATCCTGATCCACCCGACCTTTGCGGGTAAAACATTTTATTTTACACATAAAAATTGTTGACCTAAAAATAAGTGCTCACGCGGGGTTAGAGTCAACAGAAAAGGAAACAGAAAATTCAAAAAAAAAAAAACGTTCCTTATGAAAGTACGGATAAAAGGACAACAAAGGAGTTTTGATAAAATATCTTAAGTGGTAATAAGGACGTACATAAACTAGTGTGTTACATCCGTACGAAGTGTTTAACTTTCTGCTGCAGTAGCAGTTGAATTCGTAAAAATACTCGTACGTTGGCGGGTGGATAGTAGGGAGCATAATCTCGCAGAAGTATGAATTGTATTGCAAAATGTAATTCCAAAAGGACAAATCAAAAAATTCAAATAAAAACAGGGTGAGTCCTATTAAATTGGAAGCAAAAGTTAAAAAATTTATTTCGTTAAAGAAACTGCAAGAGAACTATGATACCAAGAATCATTTGTACAGACAGACTAAGCCCGCTCCAGTCAGTCACTCTTCGGTAAAATGTCTGCTTTTTTTTATATTTTGGTACGACTTCCATCATGACAATTACAATATGTATGCCGGAATTGATTCGTTAATAACTACGCCACACTAACACCTTTTATTGAGAAGGAAATGTGACTATAAAAGGTCTCCTGAGCCTTGCTGAATAAAGCGTTGATACCCAGATACATATGATTAAGTTTACATTTAAACTTGACGATTGCCGTATCAGAAGATATAGCGCTGCTGAGGATGACGAAGTTCCAAAGTAACTCAAAGTATTTTAAATGTCCATAATAGATTTCTGCCTGATGCATACGACGGGTAAGACGCGTGTTTTCGTGGTTACCCCAATAGGCTACACTTTCGCTTATGATTGAGTACATTGATAACACATCAAAAAGCATTCAGTTGTACAGAACAGTTGCACAAGCAACAATTAGCTATATAACTAAGGTAAATTTTATGTAACAATGCATTAGAAGAAACGTGTACTGTAGCAAGGAACTAAGGTTAAAAATCAGGCCACCGAGAATATGCAAAATATCGTTTAGGAAGTATGACTTACCCTGAAGTTTTTGCTCAAATCCCATCTAGATTACTGTAGGTAAGCCAAACCGAATGCTTGTTTACAGAAAAACTATCTATGCTCCTAGAGTTTGTCACTTATTGACAAGAATTTCTTGAATTTTACAGGAATATCACAATGTTTCACCAATGTAGTAGAGTGATGCTCTCAACAATACTTGAAGGGCTTCAGACAAGTACAAATTCGCCAGCGCTTGGGTAAAATTGACGAATACGCCTCAGTTGACCTACCACACTTAGCCAACACTCTACGGGTGGTATTGTATAAAGCTTATCTAATGTCCAATTGATATACCCATACACTCGATCGTAAACAGGTACAAATATGTAGTCAACATCATTAATCCAAATATTTAGAATGTTTACCTGCTTACATGTGGCCTTAGTCAATATTGTAATATTCTTATCCCATATCAAACTGACCTTCACAATCTCACCTCATTTACCAGCAGTAGGTTTTTCTTGTTAGTTCAATAGTCAGCGCAATTGTCCTCCTAAAAGGGGAACTGAACCATCTGGATATGCTTAATATTTGCAGTATTAATTCAACTGTCGCAGAAACGGATCTATTATCAGGTTTGATGTGAATGGATTACAGATGAACATCAGGGGGATCCAAGTTCAATTTTCGCAATAACACTCTCATTAGGATTCACAAAACACGTTCTTATGCCAGAAAAATAGCTTTGACAGTTCACAAGTTCTGGGCAGACGACCCCAGACAACCCCAAAGACCCTTAAGCAGCTTAAATCGTCAAGGCATCTTTAAGTTTAATGGTGAAGCTCAACACATATTTGGCACCGCTTTGCTCTCCTTGATGTGGCCTACAACAAAAGACGTTTCATCGATGCATTTCCAACATCATTTTTCTCCATGAAGCTGAATTGGAAGGGAGAATCAGTTCAGTCATCTTTTCTAGTAATTTTCCTTCAACGAAAGCAGGCTGATGAGTGATAGGGTCGGGGACCTTCTCAGGAGACTTCAGGAGAACAATTAGGGTGATGACTTATTTGAGTCGTTAAACCAAGCAGGTCCACATTTTCTACATCGGGCATTGAACTTATGCTGTACTACAAGTAACATTTATGTCACAAATCCTGTGAACTATAGATGTAGTAAAGCTATACCTAACTGCATCGGACATACAATAAATACTAAAAAACAGTAAACGGTTTTAAGCCGAAGGTTTACTGAAAAAACGAACCTAAAATAATTTTCAATCAAGCTTAAGATGTGGTTCGAAAATTGAACGCTTGCGAAACACAACTCAAAAGGTGAGACGGATTCATTTTGATAGACTCAACTGGAAAGAAATCGCCTTGACATCAGTTATTCCGTCGCTTTTGTTCTTGGCAGTGTAAGGAAACTTGAAGCAAATGGTGATGAATGAAAATAGCATATGCCAGTAGCACAATCCAGATTTTCACATTTCTTTAAGAAAGTTGTGACCCAGTCGGAGTAGAGAGCTCAGACAAAGAACTAGTTGCAAGTTTTTTTAATGGAATTTCTAAGGTAGAGTAAACGCTTCAATGACAATGTGCCCCTACAATATCACTCACCATGTCACCGCGGAGTAGCTGCAGCCTGATGCAAGCGTCTCAAGATGTTGCGTCAGTAATGCCCAATACATTTAGGTGTTTAGAAAAAGTGTAGTGCAGGGTGGTAGCCCGGTTTTTTCTACTGAAGGTGAGCAGAAGGCCCCTGAACTCTTAGAGAGTTTGGGAAGTATTCGTTTGATCTGTCGGCATCCTGGAGAGTCATGCCGTATAGTTATATGAAACCCAATTGGCAATGGAAACCCTACCCGAGGCAGACCTAACATAGTTTCGAGTCCTAAAGAACTCTCGTATGAGTTTCGCCTAGCAATTTCCTGGGCGATTTCATTCCTGTGATCTCATTGCGATCTGATACTCAGGCTATGTAGTAGTGATGTAACCTCTCATCGATTAATACTCTTCAAATTGTCTGCCCTTGGCTTTGAACTCATATTGTTAAAATGGGTATCCTCTCAGCTCCATTTTTGGCCACCTCTGGAGTTCCAGAAGGCAGTCGTCTACCATAAATGATCTCGATAGGATCATTAAACATTTACCTCCCTCCCTTTACTCCGACGATACCAAATTTCTTAAAACCGCTTCCTCTCCACATGACTCCTTACTTACTTCAACAAGACCTTGATTTGTTGTCTCAAAAATTGTTTGGAACTTAATATCGCCAAATGCCAATCCATCACCTTTTCACATAAGTGGCACCAATCTCTTCCCCGATTTTACCTTCTCCACAACCAACCTATCTCCTCCGTTCAATCTCTTCGCGATCTCGGCATTTTGTGTGATAGCAAGCTTAATTTCCGTTTACATATGAATGAGATAATCCATAAAGCCAACTCTGTGTTAGTTTTTGTAAAACGGTGGTCCAAAGAATTCATCAACTCATACGTGACCAGGTCCCTCTATATTACCTTTGTTCGCCCCTCCTAGAGTACGCCAGTCAAGTATGGTCCTCATATCATCGTGTTCATATCACCAGAATCACAAATTGATTTGCTCTTCGAGGTATTCCCTGGGACGATCCTTTTATTCTACCCCCCATCAAAACCGTCTCAACATTATTAACTTAAACACCCTTGAGGAACACAGAGATGTAGCCGACTTTCTTTTAATTCATCGACTCCTTTCAGGTCACTCTGAATGCGCCTCCAGTCACAATTCTATTTTCCTCAATACTAACCCTTGTAATCTACGTAACTTTCGTCTTTTCTTTCTACCAACCCGCCACACCTCATGTGACGTAAACCAACGAATCTCCCGTATACTATGAAAGATCAATTCAAACCTTACCGTCCTTGACCTTCATCGTACCCACTCCCTACTTCAAATCCATTCTCCTTCACCATAACAACGTTAGTTTAAGATTGTATAGCTTGTATTAAGCGGAATAAAAGGGGGCCTTTGTCCGCACTAAAACTAGACTCAATAATGTGTTGCGTTCTCGATCTATGACATTAAATATGGAATATAACGTCGTTGAAATGTCCGCCGCGGCTTTGCTTAAGAAGTCTAAAGGCGTTAAAACGCACGACCTCGGTGGCCAGTTCAATTCACCGCAGCCTCGATAAACATGTCCTTAAATCACTCGTGCATAATTTCTATCGTTGCATACAGTGTGTGGCACGTAGTGACATCCTTTAGAACCGCATGTGTTCTTTAACCATATCATCCAGTTCAGGCCACAAGAAGTTGCTTACCGTCGATCTGTTGCGCTCGCGGTTGCCGGTTATGGCAATGCCTGTTCCGTTTTGGAAGAAGTACGTATGAATCCGCACCAAACAGTGACTTTCTCGGAATCCATTTTGTGCTGGTATAACTGGGGTGAATTGGTATCATCCCAAATCTGACAATTTTGTTTTTTCACACATCCCTTGATCCAAAAATGGGCCTCGTCCCTAAAGATGATTTTTTTGCTGAAATTTGGGTCAACTTCAAATTTGATGATTTGTAGACGTTGCTCACTGCTATAAACTTTCACGTTGATTTGCCATACACTACCGAACAGTTCACAATAAATTTGACAGATGTTGCTGTAACAACATGGCCGCTATAACCTAACAAATGTCGATCGTCCCTATACATCTATGTTGAAAAAGCCAAAGAGCTTCAAATTCCTCTAAGATTGATTAGGGTTCTTGGTTCTACTGCAAAGATTAGGAAAGCTTGGATTATTGGCTTCTGGAATCCAAGGCTAAAGTACACTATTTCAGTTATGAAACTTCACCCCCACTACTAGTCCCTTAAACACGTCATCGTATAAAAATACCAATTTGGGATCAGACTTTTCCGTTCAAGCTGATGTTTTGTCAGAAGTGCAAAATATTATCCAAAAAAATCTGGTGGTGGCTCTATATTCTTTAAACTTACCAATAGACTAACGAAAAATACCGCAGATATTTTCAGAACTGTTTTCTATCAACGAGGCCTTGATTTTTCTCCTTTCTGATCCTGATGAATTGTTTTTCCACGCTGGAAAAACCACTGCTTAAGCTTTTTCATCAATTCCACTCTTCAGGACTCTTTTCAAGCAGGTGGAAAACAACATTTGTCCAGCCCATCTCTAAAAAAAGGCAAATTTTCTTCTCCCTCCTCCTCCAGACCCGTTGCATTTACATTCCTTCTGTCAAAGACGAAAACTTCTCAATGACCGGCAGTACGTTTTTCATTGCAACTGGTCCACTGGTGATTTGATGTCATATCTTAGCGAAAGATGGAATCAAAGCATATATGCTGGAAGCAAGATAGTTCCACTTGATATTTCTAAGGCATTTGATAGAGTTTGTGCATTTGGCATCGACTACACTCTCCTTCAATGGATTAGAAATTACCTTTCGAAACGTTCAATTCAAATTGTCTTGGATGGTTTCAACTCTGATATTAACAAAATAAATTCTGGTGTGCCCCAAGACGCCGTTCGGTCTCCGACACTCTTTTTAATTTTCATCAACGATCTCCTGTTTGCTACTTTGCTGACGACAGTACTCTCTGCTTTTTATATTCGTTTATATTCACGTCCCTGCTCTTCGGCTGTAGAACGGGAACCTCATCTTGTCTCGATCTGTCCTCAATATGTAAGGCTTTTGTCCACCCAAAATTGGGGTACTGACAGATAACATTTATCGACATAGTCATCGTCTCCTTAATCACCTAATCTTATCTCAGGCATTCTTGAAAATCTCAGTAAAGACGTTGATACACCGAAGGATTTCAATGCCCTCTCCAAAGAGACTTACGTAGAAGAGGAGCCATTTGGAGCTGCTTTAAGTGAAGTCGAGCAGCCTATTAAAATGTTTCCTGAACTATTGTCGGAGAGTTTCAAAAACCAAACCACAAAATCAATTTTGGCTCTGAGGGAGAAAAACATTCAGGTCTTGTCATGTTTTCCATGGCCAGATGGCCAAATATGGCCAAATAACACTACAAACTTCGTCTTTACATTGCTTCCTACATAGTTCGAAAGAGAAGTTATTTGTCAAAAAAGAAGACTTGCAATGGCCTCCTAAGTACATAGAACGTTCTTTGTATCTAGGAAATTTAATTTTGTCCAAATCACGCTCGCCTGCAGCTTCTTTTTAGCTGAAAATTCATGGAGCTAAGACGACGAGGCCAGCAAGAAGAGCCCGACTACAAATCCCAAATAAATTCACAAAACCACCAAATTTAGAACAAAGCTATCATGGCCCTTTCAAAATAGTTGTAAGGGCTCCTAATGACCTATGCTCCTAAAACGAAGGACATGCTGGTATAATACTTTATCTTTGTTGTCGAAAATTGGGTCACTAGGACTCTTTGGTAATTTCAAGGTTTTTATCCCCTCCAAACCGACACCAGTAGTAGACCATGTAATTTTACTTTGAAGACAGAGTTGTCACTACTACGAATACACAATATTGTGCAGAAACAATAACCAGAACCAGAGCAGCCTCCAGAAATAAACTTTGCTTAAATAACGACAAACCTCCGCTATTACAAAGTCAAAGAATTTCTCTCCAACACCCTGTTGCACCTACACCAATACCAAAACTTGTTCTCTTTGCTTTGTCTCGTGTGTTTTGTTTTTTTTTTACATGACAAGCCATAAAAGAAAGTCAGATTGTGTCTGCACTAGTAGGAGTACTTTTGTGAACTCTTTGAGAGCTCTTCCTTCCGTGGAGTATACTGCTTTGGCAATTTCTGTTTTTCTTTCTTTTTTGTGTTCCCTTGAAGCGCCCTCTAGTGAATAATTCTTTTTTGAGATTTCTACTCCTTTTTCTTTCTTTAAATTAGGATGCTACTTTTATACGGCTTGTTTATTTTCACACTGTTTAACCCTGGGGCTTTGGCCGCCGAGTGCCGCAAACTGAAAACTCTGAGCATACATACATACATACATCGTATACGACTAGAACATACCGTATCGTGCAGTAAGTTTTCATTTTTTCTACGGCAAGGACATTTAAGGGTAATAATACCGTTACCAAGTCGTAACCGAAATTACCCACATCTATGAGGGTTGAGGCTTGAGAGCTAATAGGGTGTGGGTACAGGTTTTTTCTTCTACAGTTTCCGTTGTCATTGGTTCTTACTATATAGTAAAAAAGATACAGACCAACAAATGACGTTGGCAATGGTAGTGGTAGCGGTAGTGTTAGTTGTAGTCATCCACCTACAAATCCGTACTCGTCGTACTCCTGAGTCGAATCCTTACCCGTTCTGCTGACTTGGATTTAATTCACTTTCTCAGGGCTAAAGGATCCCATCCCAGGAGGATTAAAAACACTTTAAGAGGATAAATGTAAGCGGGTAAGCGGCGCATAGCAAAGCACACAGTACACCATACTAGGGCATACGAAATTCACATTGCAGTAGGATGAGCCAAAGTTGGGCACAACTCCAACGGCTTTGACTGAATTTGAAGCCCAAGTGAACCGAAACAAATAGGCAGTGTAGAAGGCAAACGAATGAAATGGAAAGTACACACACAGAATACGAAAAGAATATGTGGAAGAACTGAAATGAAAACGTAAAAGGATAGAAAAAAAAAAAACAAAAAAAAATGAATTCAATCCTTTGCGCTTATTTTTCTCAGAATGTAGGTGGAGGCGAGCAAAGTGGATATAAAAATCTGTTACGGGTCGTATCCTTGGGGATAGGTTGTGCCCCATTTGGGGACTCCAAAGCTCACATGAAGTTGGCTGAGAATGGCTTTAATTTTATTTTGTTTTCTTTTTTCTTGTTTTCACTTTTATTTTGTTCTGTTTCGGTTCGATTTCTTTCTTTGTGTTTTGTGTGTGTTGCTGTGGCGGTGTCCTTTTCTGTTATGCCGTTCGTTTTGTGAATTTATTGTGTGCGAGCAATTGCGTTGCCAATTTCCGGTTATATGGCTCATCCGGAAGGATATAGGGTTAATGAAAGGTAAGACCTCTGGGGAAATGGGAAATGTTTAAGTAGAATTCACGTACGAAAATTTACTGCAGGAAGTGTAGGAAATGATTTGAAGGATTTCATTACACATTCTATGTGTGTCCTAGAGAGTTTGGTGTCCCGTGCCGTTCTGTTTGTATTTGAATGATATTAGGTGAGGTGGTAGAGAATTTTTATTTTTTATTCAACGTAGACTACGGACTAGGATTTGAGCTGATGTTCATTTCAAAGAGATACAAAGAGAACTAATGGGGACTAACTGACAGTTGCAGTAATTTTTACGAAATAGACAGAATGGAGTGTTACGTTTTTTTTTTGAACAGTAGACTTGAAGTATGTCATGGGAGGGTAGAGGAATTTTTTATCGCAGATATATGGTTTCATATGGCACAGTTTCGCTTTTAACAAAGTTTTGGCTTTGTTTTGGTTGCTATAGCAGTACGAATATTTTTATATGGCACCTGATGGTTTGTGAGGAAAGAGAATGTTGAAAAGAAACTAAACGCTATCGGGCTTAAAGGGAAATATGGTAATCACTTTTTTTTTTTTTGGTACAAACATGTCTTCTTTCCTTGGCTTTTCTATTTTACCATCGAACAAACGCCGCCATTTTACAAATATACATTTGTTTTTAAGTTGCTCCTATTTGATTTTCGATTGTGGCAGCTTAAGTGTTTAGAAATAGTTGTTCATCATGATCCAAAGAATTTCATGTTTCATTTGGCTTTGATAGGTGTTTTGCTCTTAGCTGCCGTTTGAACTGATAAACGTGATGCAACCACGACCTCAGAATCATATTATTCTAAAGGGTCTTTCATTAAGCGCTTCCTATCTTTCAATATAAATAAAACAAATTGTGTGTGAGATATCATCGACCTTTTTTATTCATTTGAAAGGCCTTTCGATGCCATTATGTATGGAATAAACGTCGTTCAAATGTCTGCAGCGACTTCTCTCGGTGGCGCGCATCCGAAATGTCCAATTTTCCATGACTCTGGCCCATAAATCAGGCAGAATTTGATCGATGGCATGGGTTATGTTGGCTTTGAGGGTCGCTGTGGTTTTTGGCTTATTCACATAGACCTGCGACTACAGACAACCCCACCAAAAAAAGTCTAACGGGGTCAAATCGCACGATCACTCAGTCCACATCACCTCTACGTAAAACTACCATGCCCTCGAATCGCTCGTGCAGAATTTCTAATGTGGCGTGAGCTGTGTGACACATAGCGCATGTCATTCCTATTCAGATTAGTCCCATCGTAAAGGACTTTCTTGGGATAATATTTGTTGTACTCTGATTCTGGTGTTCTGTACAAGCCAAAACAAGTCCTAAGACACTGCCTTTCAAACACTCGAATCCTTTCCATCTGATACGGCGCTACATTGAACCACAAGGGACAACCATACGCGATGACTCTCCTGATTAGGGCCACATAGCATATGACTTTCACCCTGGAGACAAGTTGACTGCTGTGAAACAGCCTTATTGTCAGAGCTAAAGCCTTCTTGGCTCCAGCAAGACAAGCATCTAAATGTTTGTCAAAATATAAATACTTATCGAGCCAAATACCAAGGTATCTCACTACGCTTCTCACCGCTAATGGCAGTCCGTGCGATGGTATCCCTAGAAGCATATCTCAATGGAGTCCTGAACAAGATTGTTTCCGACTTTTGAAAATTGATTTTCAATTTCCAAGCATAGCAATACGCCTTAATATGATCCAAATCACGCTGCAGAAGAGTATTGATGACTTCGATTTTTAGACCTGATCTGAACGCCACTAAATTGTCTGCGTACGCTATGGCATGATTGAGGGAACCGACTAGATCACTTGTGTAAATGTTAAACAGTATCGGACAAATCACAGCCCCCTGTTGTAAGCCGTTTTTAATGTTAAAGATCTTGCTCGAAATAACATTGTTACATTTAACAACGAACTTCTTTCCCATAAGCATGTCGTAAATCATATATAGCAGAGGTTTCGGCATACCCATTCTCGTCAACTTATAGAAAAGCCCCTCTAACCATACCGTGTCGAAGGCCTTCTCAAAGTCAACGAGGCAGGTACACGTACACTGGTTCTTGCATTTATTCCATTGTATGTCGGAGACCAGCTTTGACGCAGAATGAATAGTGTCATGCCTCGCCCTAAAACCAAACTGATTTTCCGGAATTATATTATTTTCCTCAACCTACCTTAACAGCGCTCTAATAACCACTTTCTCGAATACCTTGCTAATATTCGGAAGCAAACTAATTAACCGGAGATTTGCAGGGTTAGTTTTAACTTTATCCCTTATCGGGATTGGATGTACCACTGCTGTTTTCCAATGCGTCGGATAATATGCATTATTCAGCGCATTGCTAAACAGCGTAGTAAATATATCCACTGCTTCCAAGGGCAGGTGTCTTAATATGACGTTTGGGATACCGTCTACTCCCGACGACTTTTTGTTTTTCAGAGACTCAAAGATGCACAGGAGTTCATCTTTTCGCACGAACAAATGCGAGGAAGCTCGTTCATTAGCGAGGATAACGTTTGCCGCGTTTTCTTCACTGAATAGGGTGAAACCATGATTCTCGGATCGCCAATTTTGAAGTTCATTGCGCAGATAATATTGATTTACATAGTCCCCGTTGTCAATATGTCGTAATTACAGCGAACCGGATTGTTCACCGTATACACGGCCTCGAAAAAGGCTCACAGCAAATCTACTTTCTCCTGTGGGTCTTCGACCACGAAAAGACCGTCGCCTGAGTCGGCACTCTCTGGACTTAAGCCGAGGGTCAATAGTATATGTCTGTTTTCTGTCGTTTTTGGACACTGAATGTCATTGTGAATTTTCCTCCTGAACAATTTATTTATCTGTGGGAACACTACTGGATTTTATAGCCCGAAACTTATTGCGCCAGTACAAACTTACAGACTTACTGTAATTTTCTTTAATTAATTGTTTTAGTGACTTTAGTGTTCTTATTTCCGGGTCGGTTCTGTCAGTAAACTGTCTGTACAACTGCTTAGGCCTCGAGAGCAGTCTCCTTTTGTGTGCGTACAATGCGTTGATGGTTGGAGTTCTGTATTTTTCCACCTGGTTTTCGTTGGAGTATTCTATCCGGGGGATAGTCTGCTCCATAGTTCGTTTGATAACGTCTTGCATTGTTAGTAAACTACGGTCGATTTCTTCGTTTGCCAAGTTTCTGTTAGTCGGGGGATCAATTTCATTCATACGTAAATTACGCTTTAAGATTCTGGAGAAGCACCGCCACCGTACCTCACGGTATTCGTATGGGTACACTTGATCGTACTGCTTCAGCTGCGTTTGCTCGTTTGGGATCCGTATTGTGGCGGCACGTTCGTAGTGATCATTATCGTACTCGAACGCACGCAAAAAGTTCCTTGTGTTTCGAACCACGTTAGTCAGTTCTAGTCTACTGTCTATTAATGCCAAGTCTAGGAAAGAACCGGCTGATGGGAAGGATGGGATATTCGTCGCGTACAGTTCAAGTCTCAATCTCAATCAATACTCAATCATATTCTGACACCACCAGTAGTATAACTGGTTGCCTCTGGTGTTTGGCGGATTATTGCCCCATACCGTATGTCTAGCATTAAGATCTCCGGCCAAAAAATAATAATTTTCCTCCGATTAGAGCTGAAGGCAACGAAAAAGTAATTCGAGCTCAGTTATAAATTGAATGGGATTAGGTGCTTCGGGTGCATAAAGCGACACCACATACACTCGCCTTCGACTATGAAGATGAATGCATACGATGCAGGCTTCCAACACCCGGAACCTCATTAAATCCCCGCTATATATGACCCTATGGCGCACACCTTTGCGTAATAAGCTACCAACCCCACCCCCTTGTGAGGAGTGTGGACGATCCCTTCTATATATATTGTAGCCACTGTAGCCAATTTTGTGATTCTGGTTAAGCTTAGTTTCGCTTACCAAAAGCACATCTGGGCATTCACTTAACACCAGATTTTGTAGGTTGGCCCTTCTCTCGATCCTGATTAGTGAGTTAACGTTTAACGCAAGGATCTTCAGATTAACCTTATTCAACGTAGCAGACATTATATCGGCGTGCCAGACTTGTCAAACAGGGTCGAATAGATGACGTCAATTCGAGCCGCTTGTCCATTTAATAGTTTCTGAAAATGATCGATTTTTCCGTGCAAGGACAGAAGGATCGCTTTCAAATTCAGATCCGCTTCCGGTGCTTTTTCGGCTACCTTTGGCGTATTTTTTGCTGTCATTGTGGACTTACCCGATCCAAATACCATTTGGGCAAAGGATACATTGGTTGCCACAAAATTAGAGAAAGCACGACTCTTTTGACGCTTCTCTTCTTCGATCAACTGTTTTCGAGCCTGAACTTTCTTTTTCAGCTCCTGGAACCTAGGACAACCCCTGAAATTGGCAGGTTGCCCCGAGTTCCTACAGAGTACGCAAAAGAGTTGACCCCTATCCACTACTCTATCGTTGCCTAAAGGACATTCTCCGTATTTGTGGTCCTTGTCGCACTTAACGAACCTAAATTGCATATTGCAATTAGCCGCGGCGTGCCCGAACCTCTGGCACCGCATACATTGCAGTACCCGATCTGATCTCTTTAATTTTTCCCAACTTACAGCATGATAATATAGGAATTTGATTTTTCGCAGACTATCGATTTTGCTGTTGGGCGTTAACTGTACTAAGAAGAATGGTAATTTACGGTTAACATCCCTTGCCGCGGCCGTGGTAAACGGCTTGACCCCCACGAACTTAAGATCGTCGCTCTCCAACCTTTTAAGCTCTTCTTCGAGCTCCTCCGTTTTTATTACTGGATCAATGCCTTTCAACAGCATCGTTTGAAGTTTTTCACCCTTAGGCGTATATGTATAATATTCCGTACCTGATTTTCCTAGAGCGGTACGTACCTTCCTGTATTCCTCCATGCTACTACACATAATAATGTGCTTATTCGCACTTAATCTTTTGACATAAAAATTCTTAGTTGCAAGCTTACTCGTACATAACTTAATACTATCATTGATTTCTAAGTTACTTACATTAATGGGAAGCACCCTTTCCCTCTCCTTGTTGTTTTTGTTGTTGCTGTTGTTGTTGTTGCTGCTGCGATGTTTGCTGTTGTACTCCTATTTGCAATTTCTGCGGTGTACGTTGTTTTTGTTGTTTTTACGGTTGCTTGTTCTGTTGTAGTTGCTGTTCTTGTTGTTGTTTTTGCTGCTGTTGTTGCCTCTGGTTTAGTAGTTTTTTCTGATTTTGCTGTATCGGCAACTCTTTCATAATTTGCTGTTGTTTTTGTTGCTTTTGCTGCCGCAACTTCTCTCTTTTTTCAAGGAGCTCTTTTATAAGCTTGTCGAGCTTTGCCTCATCATTCTCTTCCTCTTCTGCTGAGGTATCAGTATCTGACAACTCTTTAAATGAGTTCCCCTCTCCAATGTAGCGGCACTCACCCCCTTCAGAGTCATAAGAGTACTCCTTTTCCGCCGCTTTAATATCTTCATCTTCTCTGATTTTTTTCTTTGAATATAGTAAATTGCCTACACATGTTAAATTTTCAATAAGTCTGCTCTTGCGATTTTCTTTTCCGATTTGCTGGTATAAAATTTACTTCCAATTCTTGACTGCGTTTCGTTATATAGCAATTAAGGCTCTCGTCAGAATTATCAGGTATTTCTCTACATGTTTTTGCAGCTTAATTCGAATATGCGATCGGCGGCTGGTAACGAGAAGCCAACTAACCGAGTTCGTTAAAAACGAATCTGCAAGCAGGTTTCAAATATAAGCTGCGGTGGCTACTGTCTGTTGGATCGTGTCTAGCGACAATCTGCTCTAAGGCGCAGGCAGCCATAGACATAATCACCGATTCGCGCACCTGAAATGGGCCTTCAGCCATTCTTCTCAGTACTGAGGTTGTTCGCATTACGAAAAGAGGAAGCTGACTGGTCTGACTCATCTAGTACTTAAAGGCATCCGATTCTTCAAACAGGCCAAGTATTCCGGCGCAATCCTGGATACAAAAACGTATATGGACTAAATTTATTACATCGAAGGGCTCTAAGGCGCTGATCGGCCTTTTGGCAGTGCAAAGGATCTGTCGGCAAGACATAGAATCTGTCATTGAGATAGGTCCTTCGGAACTACACGGAAATGTTGTAAGAAATACTTTACCCCGTCTGATCTGGCCACAATATATAAGGCATTAATCCGCCCAAATTTGGAGTACAATGTCCACATCTGTTCAAGTGCGCCTAAAACAACTTTGCGCCTGCTAGATGGGGTTCAAATCCGTGCGATGAAATTCATAGGTGATACTATATCACTCAGACAATGGACACCGTCGAACACCGACCGCAACGTTGTATCTCGTCTCTCGCTCTGTTCTATCGCTATTTACAGCACCAAACTTTTAATTCCATTCAAATTTCTAACCGGCACACCCGTCTAGCTATGAATCAGTATACCTCAAGCCCACTTTCAGACGTACTCTAAAATATCGTGATTCGTTCCTAAGCTGCGCAACTCGCTTATGAAATGGCTCCAAAACTGATCTAGGATGCGGTGCTGGTATCTTTCTGGAGGAAAATAGCATTAGATTTCATTTTCCGTTAGGAAAACTTGCGTTTATCTTCCAGACGGAGCAATACGCAATGCTGATGGCAAATAACTATATTGTGAAAAACCGATGGAGGAAGCATAGCATTGGCATTTGTAGCGACAGCCAAGCTGCTCTTAGAGCATTGATGAACCCTCTAATTGACTGAGTCTGGTTTGGGTCCCAGTTCACAATGGGATCACGGGAATCGCCGATGAATTTGCTAGGTAAAACTCAGAGGAGAGCTTTTGAGGACCAGAACATACGTTTGGTCTGCCGGCATCCTGCGTCAAGACTTCCACTGACAGTTGTGTTTCATATGACCCTAACCGCAGGTAGACCAAACGAATGCTTGCTGACGTTTGGAAGAAGTCAGCGGCCTTCTTGCTGTCCCCCACCAGGACAGACTGCAGATTAATTACTCACGTCTTGACGGGGGACTACACTTTTGATAAACACTTGAATATGCTGCTCATAAGTGATACAACATCCTGCGAAAGTTGCTGTGAAAGTGATAACGACACAGCTCTGTGAAGGTCCGGCTTACGCTCGCATGTGGCTGCAGGTGCTCAGAGCTAACGGGGTAAGTGAAGACACTTTGGTACTGAAGCGCTTACTTGTCTTCCTACGAAAGACTGAGAAATTCCATTAAAAGGAACTGAGTGCACTGTTCCGACCGAAAAAAAGAAAAAAAAGACATTCATCTTCAGTCAGCTCTATTGATTGGTAGCTGCTTCTTATTTCTCACGACAAGTGGGTTGATTTCCCCCTGCACTTGCTGGCGCCAACTGAAAGGTGTATTTAAAGGCTTCCTGAACCGAGACAGTGGTGTCGATTCACGCTGCATATCTGTCTAAGCCGTTAAATTTTGACTCATGTAGCTAATAGTGTATCTGTGTTGTACCATACCTGCTATAGATTCTGAGCCATAGGTGAGTCAAAGTATTTTTCTCCCGACACAAGAAAGCGGCTCCTAATCCCTGTGATAAAGATAAAGTGTAGAACCTAATACACACATGTAAACAAAGTCCTTTACTACCACCCCTATTGTAACGTGTTGCAGATATTTCTAAATATCGCGTATTTGTAGAGGTCTTTCCTGAAGCTTTGAAAGTCGATATTTTGTTTGTCTTCTGGATGACAACATGTACTTCATTTTTCACCAAGCCCATCTTCGTCACGTCTGTACAAATCCGGTAGATAATTAACTCTCTATGTTGGTGGCCCTGTTGGAAGTAACTTTGGATATGATTATCCTTACTTCATCGAGGTTGGATGGAAGGAATTGTTGCTCATCGTCGGTCGTCCAGATCAAATGATTTGTTCTGCCTGAGAGCAGAATATTAATCGTCATGGACGTAGAACAGGTTGAAATGATTCTTCCATATTCTACGAGCTGACTGCGAGTCTTCAATAAGGTGATCTTATTCGTTATTGTATGCTTCCGTTCGTACTGTTTGTCTGAATTATCAGAACGTATGCTAGACCACATTTACAGTGCGGCTCTACATGCTTTCTTTTCCCTGATTGCTCTAGTTGGCATTCATTATCAAGATTTGCCACTTGGTCTCGTTACAAAATAGTGTCGTCACAGGAAAGAGCCATTTGAGTAAAGTCTTTCGATGACAAGCTTCCTCACAGCAATATCCACGTTCATATCTTGGGTAAAACGAGGTAGTGGTCCGAGTTAAAGTTGATCCCTGGGAACAGTTGAATATCCAGAAAACTGGAACCATTCCTTGCGGCGATTGTAATATGATCAGTCTAGTTTGCAGTGGATTGAACAGGACCCGTTCCTCTTATGAATGTTGAAATATAGGTATTGTGTGCTTGCTACGATGACCAAAGATGACGACCTTTCTTGCGATTTGAATATAACGCTTAGCATATATCTTTTTGAGGAACTCATAAAAATAGTCCTTATTACCATCGTTTTGTTCCGCATATTGGGCGCCCTCGCATATTGGGCTGATTTTGAGAAATTCGGATTATCACTGGGCGATCGTTCACATACCTGAAACTTGAATATGTCTGCCTCTAATGACAAATCTGCTTGTCTTCTAGGTTCCAATCACTGTAGTATATAACGCGGCTTTTCATCATTCTTACATCCTTCCTTCGCACTTCTTGAATGCCGATTACATCTGCTAGACCTAGGAGTCTAAGATCTCCACGAGTTGTTAAAGAGAGTTTCAGAGAGCCGCTGCTTACCCAATTTGAGTTCTGTCGCCATCATCTCATTTACGAAACACTGACAGGTAAGTAAGAGGACCACCAGGTCAAGAAGATGAATGCATTCAATATTATTGATTCCATCTAGGGAGTTCTTCCTTTATCCAACTTCCCTTCCCTTATCCAACGTTGAGATTTGGGTGGCTCTTGCAATTTTAGTGTATTCAGGTTCCAGAGGCCACCACGAGGAAATCGCTAAAGGCCTTAGGCAGTAAGTTTTTTTGGAGTAATAGAGAAGAGAAGAATACCTATCAAGTCAGGTGTCAAATTAAGGAAATGTATATGGAATTTTTTTTTCAATTGTTTTGGAAAATAATCATAAAAGGACACATGTCTCAACAACGCTTCTTTATCGTGAACAATTATTTCTAAAACTAGCGTTCAATTGTTAGAGCGCTTCACATATCTTTAAGTTCACATAGTCGTCAAATTATCGACTTATTGAACTTAGATCGACCTCGCATTGTATGCTCCGAAGAATATACAATCTCTGTAAATCAAAGTGTGACCGAATTTGTACCCGAATTCGTCAATTATCCGTTGTTCTTAGACACCTGCCCATCTACTGCTTTAAAGATTTTGCCGAAAGGTCTTGGCCTTCAGTAGATGAAGGAGTTAAGGCCATAGAATTCGTCATTTGTTAGATGATTGCGCTCTGAAGTGTTGGAAGCCTATCTACTTATTTACCGAAAAAAATCGTGTTAAATAGAGGGCCTATTCCTGCTTCAATTTGTCTGAAAGAGATTCTCCAAACTCCATTGACTTGGGTCAATAGTGAATGTTATACCGTTTTTGGGTCAATAGTGAATGTTATACCTTAAAATTATGGATAACAGTGATCCGAACTAGATGTAATTTTAACAGGATAAAACTACGTGCGATTGACTATTCTCCACAATATCATTTTTCGGCAACTAAGGATTTCTTTCCAGTTGTCTCCAGTCTACTTGTACTTGCCAGAAACATCATTTGCTTAGTCACAAAAATTCGAAAAAAAAAAATCTTAAATTTGCTTAAAGCACCAAAAATCCCAGAACTTCGAATGGTCCCTTATCAGATGTAATAAAATGGCAGACATACGATATCAGCTCTAAACTTTTCACTCAGTTTGGCCAGAATTTATACTAATATTGGCACTCTTGAAGAATTCCTTGCATTAACCCCTAACTGTAGTGAACCTTACCCCCATGAAAACTAACCCTCATTTTCAATGCTATAAACCAATCTGTCACAAAGTACCCCCATCCAACTCTATCCC
Source organism: Volucella bombylans (assembly GCA_949129095.1). Taxonomy (NCBI): domain Eukaryota; kingdom Metazoa; phylum Arthropoda; class Insecta; order Diptera; family Syrphidae; genus Volucella; species Volucella bombylans. The sequence goes on along the minus strand of OX422143.1, from coordinate 161,265,244 downwards.
CATCACCAATGCTCACAATGCCAAGCAACTATCACGCTTCCTCTGAGAAAGCCCTCTTGCTGTTGTATGTCTGTTTACAATGTCCGATGTAAATATTGACGACCTTACTGCATGTTTTTTACCAACACCAATCAAAAACAAAATGTGTATATAACTCCAAACACATCATAGCCCCCCACTCTGCACTTAGAGAGCTCGACCAGCCTAGGCAGCTCTAATGTGTGTCCGTTCATGTTTATGTGAGCATTCCATCACTAAATTACCACCAGAGCCCAGCATAAGACGAAGCCATCAGCACACAAAATTCGCTGAGTTAACGTTTTCACCAAATATGCGATGAGGTCCTGGGTTCCCAGCGGTTGGGGGGCACGAATAGGTTGAAAGCTCTTTCACCCTTAGTGCCCTTTTTTGGATTCGTTCTCCATTTAGCTGGTCGTTTGCGTTTGGTCAGCTCTGGCTTAGGTTCTTTTCCACCCGCTCATCATGGTGCGGACTATGGGGTAGTTCTTCCGATTGGACATTGTCTGCCATATTGCCTCAGTCGTCCTAAACGACGTAACAAATCCTTGTTCCACAGAATTTCAGCCTCACTCAGTGGGCGCTTAGTTTGGCCAGTTTCGAGGAAGGACCTAAAAGCATAGCCTTTACCAGAGGGTGGATGGTGGGTTTTATATTTCGTTGTTGGTGTATTGAATGATTATCGTTATATTGAATATTTCGGGACGAAAAGTATCCTGACATACATTGGCCTGTTGGCATTAAGTTTTTGTTTCTTTCTTTTTCTAGATCACGGTATTCCTTACAGAGATGCGTGTACTAGGTGGCTATCATCGTTGTGAGTGATTGTTGCTGACTAGATTCTATGCCAGGAAACTCTGTTGCTGGTCACTGAAGTGGAATTGTACGTATGTATGTGCGTAATATCGGGTGTCCTGGGAGGACGATATTTACTACATCGGTGAAGCTAATTAGGTTTTATTGTTATTAATTTTATAGGTCCCTTTGGGATTGTAATTCACTGTGGCACAGTGGAATACATTGGCAGGGGTTGAGTCCAGAATTATGGGTGGGCTTGTTTTTCTGCAAAAGTTGCGATTTTTCGAACATTCGTTGTTATCGTCGTCATCTTTGTCGTTGTCGTTGTCGTTGCCGTAGTCGTTGTCGTCATCGGGTATTGATGTTCACAATTTGCCGGAAATGAGGTGTCTTTATGGGAACATAAGAAGATATATTCGATGTTTGATTGCCCGAAGGGGTGAATGAGAATTTTTGTTCGCTTGTGGATTTATTTCTTTTCATCGGAAACAAAGGCATATCGTTAGCGCTCAAGGCTACCTAAGGCTTTTGTAAGAGATGGAGTGCTGAGGCGGTGGGAAATGAGTGGTTGTTCATTTTGGAAAAATATGTTTATTTGTTTTCGTAGAAAAGATATATCATATTTATCTTAATCGGAAGTCCATAAAATATTTTATGTCACATTTTATTGGACATCTCTAGTAAAGAAGAATCTATCGAAGCGCTTGATATAAAGAATTATACGCCAACGGAGTAAAGTCGGAACAGGCCACTTAGACCACTTAGTCCACTGTACTCTTACTATGTTCCTTTCAACGTAAGGTCTCAGAGGGCTGTAAAAAGATTAGTAAAGGCTCCGGCTATAAAGTGCCTACAGTTCCAACAAGCAGCAAATCACATTCACAAGCAAATTTCTCCTCGGTATTGCCGTAATTCTAATAGTAGCGTCGCGAGAGGTGGTGGAACTTATGCCTAACTTACTGCGATGTTTAGCAAAATCGTAGTGCCCGATAAGACGCCAGTAAGGGTCTGCAAATTGTACGTCCCAAGGAAAGAACAGATAGAAAATCTGCTAATTTTCTACGAATATTCAGAGGTATTCCTTTGATATGACTGTAAGATGAGGAATCATGGCATCTATTGTTGTACGTAGACTGATACATAAGTTTTGAGAAAAACAAGTAAAAATATATATTTATCAAGGAAAACGTCCGTCTTGTTTTTCAAATTATTCTCCATGAAGATCCATACACTTCTGCAAGCCTTTCGACCAATTTTCAAAGCACTTTTTCCACTCCGAACGAGATAACTCCAGATCAAGCGCAATTTATTTTTGATTTGCGGGAATAAAAATAATTCATTGGGTGTCAGGCCAGTTTTGTACAGTGGGTGACTAATCAATTCGATGTTTTGAGTGTTCCAAAAGTCACTTATTTGAGACGTCCTGTGTGAACTCGCATTGGCGTGGTGGAGAATGATCCGTGTTCGGTGATTGTTTTTCCTTATTTCTCCAAAGATTTCTGGCAAACAAATGGTAGTGTATCATTCTGTTGCTCAAATGGGACGGTGACAACATGTCTGGGATTTCCGAAGAAACAGGCGTCCATTTGCTTCGAAGTGCCAACAACTTTTGTTGGATTTTGTTCGACGTGAAAGATACAGTTGACTTCTGTTTAGCTGTTTAGTTTCGGGCATATATGCATAGATCTATGATTCGAAGCCTGCCGCAATCTTATAGACATCTTTTGAAGCATAACATCGATGTTTTCTGGCACAATAAAAGATTTTGGAAGACATCGTCCTATGGCGAAAGACGACCACGATTGAATTCGAAAAGCCAGCGAAACACGGTGGCCGGTATGACGCTTCATCGTCAAAAGTCGAAGTGAGTTGATCGGCATATCCGCGTCGAAAATCGTAAAAAATTATCGTACTACAGGTAATGTTCACAATTTAATTCCATTTTTTGGCTGAGATGAATTTTTGAACTCTCATATTCCAAAACCTTTTGAGCACGTGTACCATTTAAAACGTCAAACTTTACGATGCTGATGCCAGATATTACACATCTACACCGGTATTGCCATATTTCACAAGGCTTAAGTAGCAACCTGCGTACTCGCAAGAACATTGAATTAATTGAAGTTCTGAGAAATCCTTCTTTCATATTCACTCATAGGCGATTGCATTTCTCGGAGTCTTGCACCTGTCTTCGAATTGCATCATCAAACTTAATTAAACGAAGCTTGAATGTTGCTACAGATGCAGTGATTTCGCTTTCTCTACCGGCGTACGTCTCCGCTTGGAAGACATATACATGTTTATCTAATCAGAAGTGAACTCCAAGATTATGTTCCTCCGTGACCAGTATCCTCAATTAAGATTCTATTCATCACCATTGCTTAAACCCACAAAACTAGTGATTCGTCACCGCCGTATTGTCAGGCCGAATTACACTTGCTGTCAAAAGTTGCATTGCCGACAGCATCCTCAATGTCGGTGAAAATGTCCAGCGCGTATTTCTTCTTGCCGAGTGCGCCTTCAATTCTGCCTACCAGATTTTGAAGAGAAGTCTTTCTGGATCTTCTGGATATTGCATCTTGGGCAGAGAATGCATTTCCATACGAATTTTGAGTGTGACTATCCTCCACAAGTCAGACTTATTGTTCTGATCCCCGTTCCAGCAAACAATGAAGATTGTTTTCAAAGAAAGCACTTGCTGATCTATACCTTATTGTAGCATAATTGTATACAGGTTATCGGTGTCAGCCGAATTGAAGACATAAAAGTAAGCAACAGCGTTTTTGATAACCTCATCCAACGAACGAACCTACGGCGTACTATGTTAGACAGTTAAATTTCTTTTGGCTCTTTTAGCTGAAATCGTTATTAGAAGTACTCTTCGAAATTAGATTTCGCTTCTAATATACTTTTCGATTTGTAAAGACTCCAGTCTCCCTCTTAATTAGGCTTAGGGTACCTGTAGGGTATTCTTATAGTCGGAGTTTCTCTTGACTGAAAACGTCAGCTTAAAAGAGCAACATTCTCTGTAGACACTGAGAAGTGTGAATTTGACAACCCCCGTAATGTACTCGTAACTGTTTCTACACATCAATTGTGCTTATTTTATATCCAAGTGGTAACCATCGAGTACTGGTTGATGTCCGTCAGAACTCGACTTACCAAACGTATAACCGCGTTCAACACATAAAAATGCCGGTAAGGATTTCCGAGACATAGTCAGGGTCTTGGAAAAGATAGAGCGGCAGATGAGCATTTAATGGACTAACGGCAGCGTTCACATCCTCATGGGTATCTATAATGGAACTCGCCCTCCAGGTTGGGGGTTATGTAACCATGGTAACTGCCCGGCCATTGGAAAAAAAAAACTGAGTTACGAAGCAACAATAAGCCTCGGATACGGACGGACAAACGAAACAAAGACAACGAAATTCGGGTCTGCACGTGCTATGTTAATTCCCTTAATAGGCCACGTTCAGCCGAATAACTAGCGGAAGCCATCGACTGCTGCAAAGCAGATGTTACCGCCATCCAAGAGGATGAAAAACTGCCACATCGATTGCTATCGACGGCAAGACCAGCGCATACTTGGATGAAGTGTTCTTTGTTGGAGGCAGTCTTGAGTTTCCATCATGTTAAAGAGCGCCTCGTAACAATCCGTATTAAGGCTAAAGTTAAAAACATTAGCCTTATATACCCGCACGCCCCACAGAGCAGAAATATGACGACACCAAAGATGGCTTCTATAAGCTCTTACACAAGACTTACGAGCAGTGCCCTAGCTATGATATTCAAATTGTCTTCGGCGACTTTAATGCAAAGTTAGAAAGAGAGGGCATGTTTGGTAGTACTGTCGGAAAGTATAGCCTGCACAACACCACCTCCGATAACGGATTCAGGCTGATCAACTTTGCGGCGGGGCGAGACATTGCCGTAGCTAGCACGCGGTTCCCGCAACTCGATATTCATAAGGGGATTTGGAGAACTCCTGATAAATCAGTCGTCAACCAGATTGACCACATCGCGATCGACGCAAGGCACTTCTCCAGTATTATGGATGTCCGAACTTTCCGAGGAGACAACATCATCTCGGACCATTACCCTGTTATAGCCAAGGTACGGTTTCTGACATCCCGGAAATCGCAAAATCAAGTAAGGAAGTTTGACGCTGGATCGCTACATTCGCAAGAGATCATCAAATGCTTTTCCGATCGATTTCTTAAGAGGTTCTATGCTGCCAGCGTCAATTATCGACGAACAGTGGCAATGAGCAATGAGAAAGATTAGAATGAGAAAGAATAGTGCAAAACTCAAGCGCCAACACAAGAGACAAAATCATTCCAAAGTTCGTCCAATTACTCGCGTACGCAGGTGATATTGACATAATTGTAAGAAAGCAGCGTGATGTCAGTAGCGCCTTCGCGAAGCGGCCAAGACGGGTTTAACTGTCAATGAGGCAAGACAAAGTATATGCTCTTAAAGGGAAAGGATAGCCACCACCGACGCGACGTCTAGGACAGAACCTCACCCTCCATAGATATAACTTTGAGGTAGTTAAGGATTTTGTCTACCAAAGCTCCGCTATCAATTGATACAACGACACCAGCATTGAGATCAAACGAAGAATAACTCTTTCCAATCGCTGCTTCCTGGGCTAAGAAGGCAATTGACTAGGAAAGCCCTCTCTACAACAGCAAAAGTGTTCCCATGTAAGACCTTAATAATGCCAGTTCTGTCCTATGTAACAGAAGCACGGACTTCATCGAAATTTGATGAACGTGCTTCGATATGAAAATTCTTCGGGAGATTTTCGGTCTCATCTGCATAGACGGTGAGTGGAGGATGAGATACAACGACGAACTGTACGGGCTGTACAGTTACAACGACTTAACCAGAAGAGTGAAAGTCCGAAGACTGAGGTGGCTGTGCCCCCAAGGGACACCGTAGTAGAGGAAGACCGCGATTCTGATGGCGCACGCAAGTAGAAGGGGACCTCGATCAACTTAGTATGCGAATCTGCACGTAGCTAGCTAAAGACAGCTGGCTGGAGACCAGATGCGCATCTGAAGTAAGTATGCATCGGGATCTACTTTCTGTTTCAGTCTAAGCTTAGCCGGATTCCTGATGGATGTGTCAACTTCCTCCTTAAAGCCTGTCCAGTTGGCTTTTCGCGGATCCCTCTTATTCAGCAAGAGACTGATTCTGAAATCGATGTACTTGTGGCCTGACGTGAAAGCCTCTGACAGAACTTTCCAGTCGATTGTCTGGATACGCTCGGTTATCTCGATTACTCGTTGTAAAAATTTTATAAGAATTAGCTAATGCATTGACGAATTTCGCGTCATTTTCTGTTCTGAATGTGGGTCGAAAGACCTAGCAAAATTGTATGTGAGGGCTTAAATCGGTAGAGCTGTCGAAAAGACCACGGGGTGTGGTACATAGGTGCATTGGGATTACGAGTACCTCCACACTATTTAACAAATTATGGTTTAGTCTAGATGTGTTTGGTCCTTGACGTCTCAACTGGGTTCTTTTCTCAACCTTTTTTTTGTACTCTTAACCTTTCCTGCTACGACAAGGCAGCCATAGAAATGATAGATTTCCTTTTATAAACAGATATTTGATATATAAATTGAATTTCTTCTTTTATATGATAAGGCCAGCAAATCCAGATTTTCTTCACAGGATATTAAGATTTAATATCATAACTCAGCGAAATCGTCTTGTTATCTACCTAGCTCTCCTTAATTTTAAGTTATGGCGTTCCCTCTTCATCACCTTTTAAGGGATGGTGCCCGTTGAGGAGTTTCAACGGATCATACAATTTTTATAATTCAGTTGTGTTATATCTACCACATGGCATACAAGTTATGAACTTTTTGTTTGTCGATAACTACCGATGTAAGCTTCTGTAGGCCTCGAGTAAGCAGTTTTTGAAAAGGCCGTGCTTTAATGCCGTGCCTTGACAGTAAAAGAAAGAATGAGGACTCAGAAGTATGTATTGTACTTCGTTTGTAGATAACATTGATTTATATGATACTCTTGATTATGCCAAGGCTATACCAATGGCTCTGAAGCTTGGTTCTCGTCTTATGAACACTTATCTGAACAGGACATATTCTGAATTACATAAAAATATAATTTCGGTTCTATGAATTTTCCAACTAAACCATTTCTTTATATTTAGTCAGCAGTTTAATTACCTCCAATCCACATTCTGTTTACTTATAGCTAATTCGCTATCAAGCCATTTGAAGATGTCATCTTCAGATCGTGTCAATTTCAAGAATACATTAATACAACTATCTTAAATAGCAAACAACAGTTTGTACCTCCATTTGAATGCCAACTCGGAAAAAAGTTTTGCAACCCTTTTACAAGATTTATGCACCATAAAATGAAATATGCTTATCATCACCCAAACTGTGTCCATCCCTTTGTTTAAATTTGCCTTTTCTAACAGTAACTCTTCTCCAAAACGAAAAAAAAAATCCTTCCCAGCGATAAAACCAACTAGCGCCCCCCCAATTTAACCCTCGGCTACCCTTTTTCTGGATGGCGACTACAAAAAAGGATGCACGCTCCACTTGACGCACCCGAAACTCAGTTGAGAACTTTCTGCCAAGGAAGTTCACTTCATTCAGCAGTTCAGCATATTTTTTTTTCGTTTATTTTTTCTTATTTCTTTTAAGGACTTTCGAAAAATAAAAAAAAAGTGGTGAATTGTCCCTTCATTTACAGATTTCCTGTCAAACATAAAGTCACACAAATTTCCTAACAATAACCGATACAATCTGCCAATGGAAATAGTTTTCCTGCTCAGTCCGAGACATCTTGGTTGAATATTACTATCTACTACTTGTGCAAAGGACAAGCAAAAAACAGGATCAAGCCGGGCGAATAAGAAAGAAGAAACCCGAAACAATCGATGAGGAAGGAACAAAAAAATAAACTGAATTGTTCATAAATTTATTTATCCTATTCCGCACCAGTAAAATTTGTATTCACAGCAATTTTTTGCTAGAAATAATTTGTTTTGTCGTCCGTTTTGTTTTCTTTTTTCTTTTGGTCCTTTGTCCTTTGGTAAACGTCCCGGGGTAAACGGTTTTTGCAAGACGATTTTCACTTGCCATAAACGGGTAGGACTTACTTGAATACGAGTCATGTAAACAACGGATTGTAAGTTTTCATTTCTATGTATTTATCTATGTATTATCTATGTTGAGACCCGTTCGCAGGGACTTTATGATGGAACTAGAGTGGAGTGGATAGGCTGGTTTGGCTATAGTAAGTTAGAATCAGTGTGTCCAGATAAATTCTTCAAAAAATGCGATGAAGTGTGAAGAACCATTAGAGCAGTTGATATCCAGTTTTCCTGACCGACTACTAGAAGAAGTTTCAGAAAGCGACATTTAAAGGATGAACAGACTTGGCTCTGTAATATCGTAGGAGTTCACAAAGTAGGACTATCGGCATTTCCTATCTATCATAAGAGACACTAAAAGATCTGTTACCACAAAAATTCAATCGTGATCACCATGATAGTTGGCTGAGTTCGCGGCGTCCGTTCCTAAAAAATAAAAGAGCGGATTCTGGTGAACTAAATCAGGGATGAAATTCAAGATAACTCCCTACAAAATAATGTGAGTCAGTGTGAATCTCATCGAGCCACGCAAGACTTCACAGATGCTTATGGATTTTCCGGGACCAAGCCGTAGAAATCAAGAGTCAAGCCGGGCCCATTCTTAGGCTCTTAGACCTAAAATCTTATATACCACAGCAAGTACCACTAGCTGACCCGGCGAACTTCGTTCGAAAATGAATTTCACACATTTCAGGTCACTGGAACGCTTTGTTGTTTATTTTGTTGTCCAATGTGTAAGCAAACAATGCGGCTGGCTTTCAGTCAAGGAAATTCGAGATTAAGGCCACACACTTGCAACGATTGGCCTTGCGACTTGTTGATTGTCATGGAGAATGTTAGTCGGGAAACTGAATGCGCTTAAACTTGAACGGCAACTCGGTGTATCATCGGAATTCTTGGAATGAGAACTTCCTCGCCTTTGAACTTGCCTTTAATTATGGTGGCTTTGACAACGTTTTTCATGAGTTTCTTCACGGTCAACCTGATTCCATTGCACAGTTTCGGTTGGTTCAGATTGCGCAGCATTATGATGACAGAGCTGACTTTGAGTTGCAAATTGTGCGGTGGCAGATCGGGCAAATCAAACGAATTTGAAAATTTAATTGGATAGTTTTTTGCTTCGTCATTATTTTTTACGCGATGCAGTGTGACTGCGATTTTATTTTGAATAATTAAATTCAATTCATCGACGTCATCTGTCCGTTGGCATGTTCATCGTCAACTGCAGCTTCTTTACGTATCGCCAGAAATATAATAATTTCAGGTTCATCTTCTGGCGTTGATCGCGGGATGACCGGTAAAGTTGGACGGAAATCGCCAGCCGGCAGTATCACTGCGCCTCCAAAGCGTGTCGCATTATGCCGACATTTTCGTCGTCAACCGCCTTGATCAATGTGTCGTACACTTTCTTTTGCTGGGGATTCAGCAATGTGACTGTTTCTGTCAAAGCGTCTCGACCGAAATCTGGCTCACGCTGTAATTCTCGATTAAATGCATCGTGCATCGAGCGATTGGAGGCTGGCATTCCCAATTTACAAAAGAGACTGCCGCACATGAGCAGACACCTGTCTTCGGTCAATATCAGCGCCTCGTTTCAGATCTCATCGTTCATTTGAAGTTTGGAATTTGATGTCGTTCTTCAAACTCGATGCAAAATATCGTCAGCCATGTCGTCCTTATATTTATAACACAAATTGAGTGCGTTCCATCGAAAACATGTCGAGATGATGATGGCGAACAATGTACGAATTTGAGTCGAAGATGTAGAAACTATAGCATCGACTTGTGTTGCGGCCAAATGATTTTCGTTCGCAAGCAAATTCATTCACTGGCAGGCTTTTCGAAATGTGGCGCACAGGACACCATCAACAGCCCAGTGTAGTACATTGACCAAAAGTAATCGCAGATACAATAGAAGCAGTCACCATTTTTCGGATAAACAGTATACGAGTAGATGCGACCAAGCGCATCAGTTGAATACACATCCCTATATCCGGCATAGCAATTTTTTAGACGACGTATTTTAAGTGTAAAAGCGAGGCATTTCCGAGTAGAGCACCACTCTGGCGAACGGGTCGCATGCGCAGGTGGAGAAAAAATTCGTTAACGTTTTTGCTGGTGGCCGTTCGGCTCGCTGACCTGCATTCTCTACCGTGAAATATACGCGTTGAACATTCTCCAAGTGAATCGCCATTTGTAGAGCAGTCAGATGACATTCGCGTAACGGCCCAATTGATAGCACGACACTTCGTCATTCTTATTTGAAATGTTTGTCCGTCGTGTACCTACGAGAAATGAATGTGGATCACGTATGGCGAATCTAGATTGTGATTTCCGCAGGGCCCTTGAATCATCTGCTTAATTATGACTTTTCGGGTCGGTTTCTTGATCGGATATTTCGGAGCTAATGGTTGAAACGACTTGGTCCGGTCGGATTGTCGGCATGCGGCAATCATCGCTTCTGCCATTTGCGCTTAACGATGAAGTCCAGGATCGTTTTGAGTTTTTGTTTGAAAACTCATGCGGTAATATCGTGGCGGTTGCGAAACGAAACTTGACAGACAGTTAAGAACGGCTCTCCTACAGATGTAGTTGGATGTCGTTGGATGCTTTCCACAGATCTGATGGATGATGTAAAAAAAGCTGATTTTTGTTTTTGATTTTCATTCAATTTCAGGAGTGGAAGGTGTTTAACGCTTGCCCTGATGCTATCGAATCAGAGTATCTTGTTGTGGTTGTATGGTTTTTTCTGTGAAATCGTTTTTAGGTCTTGAAAGCGCTCACACCACCACCATCTCAATAGCCCACTTTGGGCCACTATCCTGATCATCAATCCCGAACTCCCACTACAAAAAATATGTGAATCTGCAGCAGTACCAAGCCAAACACCCTTCAAGTACCCCATGACAATTTAAAGGATCGGGAACGAACTATGCCATTAAAAGATTGCTAAGTAGATTTATTCGTACTTTCTTCAACATGACTGCGGTCACTATCTGCAGACACCTCTTCTTGGTTGACGAACTGGGGAGGAGGAACAGACCAAGAGCTACTGTTAAATACTAATTCTCAGTAATATCATAGTATATTCATGTCTTATTTGAAATCTGCTTGCATTGCTTGGCAAGTCTAGACATTTACAATGCCAATTACAATGCAATGCCAACGTTCTGGAGCGTGCTATGTCATCGACATCAATTGCGTCGACCCTTAGTACAGACCAAGTCACTGGCTTTACCTGGAAGCCTGCCATGTAAGCCTAAGCCTACCGTGTGCTATCAGCGCCCTGAACAAGCCCCATACAGATCAATAAGAAATATTAAATCATGCGTGTGCATGAACTTCACCCTTGATAAAGGATAAGGACTATATAAAACCTAAGGATCGTGGTACTCTGTATTTGCTTCATTTGCGAGGAATCTGACGAAAGTCGTCAGACTCTCCTTGCGATTGAAGTTTAAACCACAGCCATCCTAACAAGGGGCCAATCTTCAACAATCCTCCCCCTCGTTTTTTTCATGAAAATTCGGATCCTCTTTCAACTTAAAGGCCATTGAGCAAAACTTTTACCTACACAATAGTGCAATAACTTGGCTTGTTCTCTTGGGTCAAAACGATTTTATATGGAGATATAGCCAAGTTTTTTCGTAATCGGTTGATTGTGGTCTTGCCTAACCGACTCGCATACAAACGCAATATTTTCTTCACTTCTGGCGTTTTGATGAATCGGACAGAATATTGTAACTGCCAGCTATGACCTTGAGGTAGCTACGATTTTTCCAACTTCGTATTCACCACTTACTTTTATAATGGTGTCTTAGAGATTAAACGAAGGACTTCACGGTAAATCGCTTTTTCTGTGGCCTAAGCAGGCAATTGGGTAATGAGGTCTTGCGAGGAATCACTCATGAGACACTATACAAGACCTATGTCACCTAGTCCCAGATTCTTCAAACGATTTGTGGTCCCGTTTGCGTTGGCGGACTCTCGACAAAGAGATATAAAGGGCAAACTCTGCTAGCTATATAGCCCACCGGGTCAGAAAAGTGCGCAGTCTTCTGAGAGGATACTTGGAGCGAATGAGTGAATTAACGCTCCGACCCGAGGAGTCTTCAATTCGTATCCGGAAGAACAACGCAGTTACAAAAGACCTCGACTTAGGTAGCACTTGAGGAGATCTCAAGGCTTTTGAAGTGCATAAATGAAGGTAGTTGGCCAAAGACTTTGTTTGTTGGAGAGATTTGTTGCTTGTATCCCAGGTCTACTCCGGACTGGCCCTAATAAAAAAACAAAAAATAACACACGTAATCCACCCATTATGATAAAGTTTAAATCCGCATATGAAAAAAAAATATACCACTTCGACTGCTAGCCATTGGAATAAATTCTGACGTTTACATACACATTCATGAAGCTCTCTCTAAACACAACCATCTGCTAATGCAACGTGCATTGGTCCACAAAAAAGAAAAGAAATTGGTATCTGTGTATTCTTCGCGTGGAATTGTTTACGTTAAGTTGAGAGCAAATGGAAAGCTCTTGCTGTTGAAAATATGAGCAACCTAGTCAACATTATCAATAGAAGCGAAATTTCGTCGACCTATCCGAGAAAACAAAAGCGGCCAAATTTTTAACTTTTTTTTTCTATTTTATTCTTTTTTATATATACGAGTATTTATATTTTAATTTTAATAATTTTATTCTCCTTTTGTTTTCACAATACCTTTCAATCTTCAATTATATATTATATTTATTTCTGATTTTTAACTCTTCCTGTTTAATATCTTGTTTGCTGTTTGTCTTGCAACATCTCTTTTTCTTTCTGTATCTCCATTTTTATTCATGTCAAATTTATTGGGCCGAGTTTCGGCGAATCCTAGGGGTGATTCTACGGAGACCGGTGGTAATACTACATTGGCTTCTATGTTAAAGGTATTCTACAAACAGAAGCATGACCTTTAGATTTGCCATATCAATGTCCAAAGTCTTTGGCCAAAAATAGAAGAATTTCGCTATCTGTTTGTAGGTTCGGGGGTTGATATTATTTGCGTTTCAGAAACATGGTTTTCTACAGACTCCGACTTGAAGGATACATTATATAGTATGGAAGGCTATCAAATTTTCCGTGGTGATCGTGTAGGTGGTGGAGTCGCTGTTTACATTGGAAATGGTATTTTTAAAAATATGAACCCGTATCAATAAAAATAAAACAAGCCGTTCAAATTTTAAATAAGTATAAAAAATTGTATGTTTATTAATTTAAGTTTTACTGTGAAATCGACCGAGTCTGATGACTGTACAAATACTTCTCAAAAATGAATGTGAAGAAAGGAAAATTCAAATTACTAAAACAGCTTTCTTTAACACAAAGAGAAACTTGCAGTTATTCCGCAAGTAGCAACCAATAAATATAAACCAGTATAATTTACAGCATTACCAGATACAAATTAAGTTAAATATATACTTCAAATTTAATTCGTCATTCATTACATAATATTTTTAACATCCTCCCCCGCAAACGAATTTAGGATTAGTCTCTCAATTCCAAAGGATAAAGCAGTTGAATTGGTCTTCTTAGAACAGCTCCTGTTGACAAACGAATTTCACACGCACGCACTTTACCATCTCTACCTGGAAAGATTTTCTGTACCACTGCTAGGCGCCAAAGTGATCTGGGCTGTGATAAATCCTCTAATAGAACAACGTCTCCTTCTTTTATATTGCTGCAGTTTGACGGTTTTTCAGCATGATGAAGTGAACGAAGCTGGCAAAGATACTCCTTAAACCACCTTTTTTTAAATGAAGTCAAAAAACGTAAACGTTGCTTCCATTTTTCACGCAGTTTACTTCCCGTTTCTTGATTATTTGCAATTTCAGTTGACATAGTATAATAAGTATTGACGAAATGCGCTGGAGTTAATGGCGAGAGGTCCAATGGATCATCACTCGTATAAGTTAAAGGCCTGGAGTTCACAACGGATTCGACTTCTATTAGCAATGTGTTTAATTGATCATAGTTCAAAGTACTCTTTTTAACAGCAGTTCTGAGAGCCGACTTAACAACTCCAACCAGGCGTTCCCAAAAGCCTCCCCACCATGGCGCTCGCTCCACAATAAATTTCCACTTAATCTTTGAGTTGCTTAAAAATCCCAGGAATTTCTCGCTTGATCTTAAATTATTAAGTTGCAAAAGTTCTGTTGAAGCCTTTTTAAATGTTTTAGCATTGTCCGAGTAAATTATACGAGGACTTCCTCTCCGTGCTATAAACCTTCTTAACGCTAGAAGAAAGCTTTCCGTGGTTAAGTTGGTAGTACTTTCTAAGTGCACTGCACGGACAGCAGCACACGTAAACAACAAAATGTAAAACTTTTTGGAATGACCTGTCTCATTTGATATGTAAAGAGGACCAGCGAAATCCAGTCCACAAATTTCGAATGGTCTCGATGACAAGATGCGATCTTTAGGCAATGGTGCGAAAACTTGTGCCGCAGGCTTACCCCGTAAAGTCTTACATACAAAACAGCCTTTTATAGCGTCTTTTATAAGTTGACGACCCTTAATAATCCAGAATTTAGAACGTATTGTGGTAAGAACTAACGATATGCCACCATGGAAAGTTTTCTCATGGATATCCCTTACAATAAGATTCGTTATGTAACATTTCGGTAGAATTATTGGATGCGACAAATTCGGATCATCGAAAACTTCTTGAAGACGTCCTCCTAACCTTAGTAATCCATCAGTCCTGTCAAGGAAAGGAGAAAGAGATATTAGCGGAGAATTAAAATGTATACCTTTATTCATTCGGAGACTTCCAAGTTCTTTAGAGAAATGATTCCTTTGTATTACGCTGATCCAATATTTTTCGGCGAGATCGATTTCTTCTGCTAGCAAGGGGCCTTCATATCGCTGTATATTCTTAAATACTTTAACTGCTCGCAAGACATAAGATGTGACTCGCAAAAGATGCCTCCATGAACTAAATCTTTCACTGTTACATATTGATGTGCATAGAATTTCAGGTTCACCTCCATCATGCCTCTCAAAGGCGGATATGTTAGAAAGTGACACCATACTCATACCGTTCGTTATTGGCCAGTATTCTTGCCCCTTTGAAAGCCAAGGAGGTCCTGTCCACCAAAGAGAAGAGTTTACAAGAACGTTGGCACTTACCCCTCTTGTAACAAGATCAGCTGGATTATTCGATCCAGCGCAATGCCTCCAACACTCTATACGCGATAATGACCTTATCTCCTTGACACGGTTTTCGACGTATTGTTTCCAACGTTTTGCTGTTCCTTGAATCCAGAAAAGAGCAATAAGAGAGTCAGACCATAAAAATGTTTCAGAAACCGCTAAGTTAAAGTTACGCTGTAAGAATGATAATAAACGCGAAGCAATAAGAGCCGCAGTTAATTCCAATTTGGGTAGAGTAAGTTCCGATCGTTTGTCAGTCTTAAGAGGTGCAACTCTGTTCTTGGCACAAATAAGCTGAACAGAAATTTCCCCATTTTCATGCACCGTTCTGGCATAAGCTACTGCTCCATAGGCTAACTGACTTGCATCTGCAAAAATATGTAACTGTGTCGAGTTTTTTACCGCAGCTATATGTCGAGGAATTGCTATTTCGAGGAGATCTTTAACTTCATTGCAACACTGTTCCCAAGTTCTCTGCAAATCCGTTGGCAAAGATGCATCCCAGTTTAAACCCTGTTTCCATATTTCCTGGAAAAGAATTTTTAATCGTACACTCCACGGACCGATAATTCCAAAGGGATCAAATATTCTTGCCATCGATCTCAAAACTTTCCGCTTGGTTCCAACTAAAATTTCAGACCTAAATGCCGTCATTGATGAAGCCAAATCTAATGCAAGCTCATCCGTCGCCATTATCCATTGCAATCCCAACACCTTTCTTATTCCTGTATCTCTTCCATCTCTTGAAAAATGCTGACTAACAGTTGTATTATTTGTGCCCCATTTGCGCAACAACATCGAAGCACCACCCAAAATAATCTGAGATTCTCGATAAATATTGATCGCATCGTCTTCGTTATCTACACTCACGATCAAATCGTCCATGTAGAACCCCTTTCGTATCACTTCACACGTCTTTGGATATTGCTCCCTGGCCTCTTTAATAACGATTTGTATCGCTGCACATAGTAAAAAAGGACTGCATGTCACGCCGAATGTAACTCGAGTCATACGAAATGTTTGTACAGCTGGTAAAATGTTTTCGTTTTCTATTTTCGATGAGAACCAAAAAAACCTATGACTATCTCTATCGTCGTCGTGAAGTACGATCTGAAGAAATGCCTTTTCCACGTCTGCTATGAGTCCAACTTTACCAATGCGAAAATTTAGTAATATAGCCAGCAAATCAGGTAGTAAATTATCCCCCACTTCCAGATTTTCATTAAGTGAAGTAAAGTTTGGTGCATGCGCTGATGCATCAAACACTATGCGAAGTCTGGTGGTGTCTTTATCTTCACGGTACACAGGTCTGTGTGGAAGGTAGTAGGTATGATGCACGTTATCAAAACAATTCGGGGCAATTTCGGCAATACCAGTAGAAAACATTTCGTTCATCGCATTATCGTATTCCAGTAATCGTCCAGCTGAAATTAACTTTCGCACCAGTAATTGCATTCGTGTTAGTGCTCCTATTCTATTATCATTCAGCAAAACAGAATTTATTTTCCACGGAAGGGATGGATCGAACCTATTCCCCTTTCTATGTATGTATGAAGATAAATTAGAGCTTACCTTGTCGTTCGATTCGTGTGAAATCCCAATTGCGTCAAGACTCCAAAAATTTTTAACATCTTCGCAGGTGCAAATACTTAAAGCTGTAGTAAAGCTTGCGGTTTCCTTAAACTGCGCTCCTGAAGGACCATGAATCGTCCACCCCAAAATGGTATTAATAGCTGATAGTTTGTTCGTAATGCGTCGCTGTTCTCCTGTGACGATTTGCCAATATGTGTCAGCACCGATCAGTAAACTGATACCGTCTTCGGCAGTGTGGGTGGAGATTTTTGTATCTGCCAGCATCATTCCTTGGGATACAAGTTCGGCATTATTTGAAGGCATTGAAAGGATATCTGCACAGATATCAGGGACTACTATTGCATCCAGAGTCACAGTGCGATCATCAAATTGATTACGTAGTAATAATCTTACCTTTTTGCACAACTTACTGGGCTTAGCCTTATCTGTACCAAAAGGAATAACACTGAGATTGTGCACACCCACTACAGGCAAATCGAGCATATCCGCAACAGTGCTTCTCACAAAAGAAAGCTGGCTTCCACCATCTAATACTAGTCGAACGTAAGATGAACGGGAAGAAGTTTCGCTGCTGATGAACGCATAAGCTGTCTGCAAGTAAACTATATTTTGTAGACCTTTTTCCGATGTACTCGTATATAAATTAATGGATGGTGGGCATTCTATAGACGAATCTTTGCTTATGGTGGCACTACATGAAGGGGTAGACTTGCGTTCATAAAATGTTGGATCACACATGCTGGTTACGTGTCGCTTTGTACATGTTTTGCATTTAATTTTCACCCTGCACATTTTTGAGTTGTGTCCTTTTCGGCAACAGCGGTAGCATCTGCCTTCTTGTTTTAAAATTTCCTTCTTTTCCGATAAGTTTTTATTACTGCATTCAGATGCGGTATGATTTTTTGCCTTGCAAAATAAACACCAATAATTTTTTTCAGTTGTCAATAATCCTACAGCTGTTTTGACAGGACGTGTACTCACCACAGTTGAACGATTGGTGGTGACTTTTGCTTCGTTTGCTTTCTCCAGTGATTCGATTTCACGTTTTAAAAATTTTAGTAAAATATCAACTGCTTTGTCGCTGACTTTTGACAAAAGCTTTTGAGAATTACTTGCTACTGCACTGTCTTCGTTATTGGTGTTTAACTCCGAAACTTCCTCAGAGTATCTATAAAAATCCACTCGTAATTCGTTAGGTAGACAGCGTAAAAGGACACCTTTCAACATAATGAAATAATTTGACGAAGATATTCCCAGAGTTGAAAGAGAGCGAGTAAACGATAGGACTAAGGTATATAGCCGTCTCAAACTTACAACATCAGACTTTGAGTGCACTGGCTGAATAGAAAGTAGCTGTTGCATGGTGTGATCTATTATTTTATCGCTATTGCCATACTCTTCTCTCAGCAGTGTTATTGCTGTACGATAATTTGCTTCTGTTGGAGTGAGACCTGCCAATGTTTGTGCAGCCTTGCCATAAAGCACCGTTTCCAAATAATTAAATTTGTCGATCGTACTGATAGAGTTGTTCTCGTGTATCAAAGCACGGAACTGTTCCCAAAAGGGAATCCATTCTCGAAAATCACCTGAGAATTTTTTGGGTTGCAGTCTTGTCAGCTTAATGGCACTTTCAGGAGAAGTGTTGGATGGCCTTGTTAGAGTTGTATACTCACGTGTATCTACTGCAGTGGTGTTGCGTGCAACATGTTCCTCAACTTTAGAGAGCCGATATTTAAGACGAGTTAGTATAATTGTTGCCTTATCTTCGTATTCTATGACCATCTCGGACTCCTTTGTCATGTCTTCTTCTTTTATGAAAGACACGACGTTTGCATTTGCTTTTCGTAAATAATCGTTGATCACGTTCAACCTATCTATAAAAATTGTTAATTCTTCAGCGATAGTATCTAGGTTGTCCATGCTTTCGTTAAACTTGGAGCCATCAGACTTTAAATAATCGGTCGCGCTTTTTATGAGCTTAGTCAATTGACCACGATACGAAGATCTACTTGATAATTCCATTATCCTACACACAATCTACACGATTTTTTCTTCTCCAAAATATATAAATTCTTGTTTATTCTTCGATTGTTCCCGGGTTTCGGCACCAAGTTTTAAAAATATGAACCCGTATCAATAAAAATAAAACAAGCCGTTCAAATTTTAAATAAGTATAAAAAATTGTATGTTTATTAATTTAAGTTTTACTGTGAAATCGACCGAGTCTGATGACTGTACAAATACTTCTCAAAAATGAATGTGAAGAAAGGAAAATTCAAATTACTAAAACAGCTTTCTTTAACACAAAGAGAAACTTGCAGTTATTCCGCAAGTAGCAACCAATAAATATAAACCAGTATAATTTACAGCATTACCAGATACAAATTAAGTTAAATATATACTTCAAATTTAATTCGTCATTCATTACATAATATTTTTAACAGGTATATTTCGTGGTGCTAAAATAAATTGTATGTCCAAAGGTAATCGTGAGATGAATTTTTTATTTCTGGATTTAACTAGCGATACCGACACAGTTCTTCTCGGAGTGGTTTACAGGCGAAATAAAAATGTTAATCTTTCTCAGCTTATTTCCTTGTTAGAAGAAGTATTTGTCACTTCGCCTAACGTCATCGTATGCGGAGACTTGAATAGTGATCTCTTGTTAGAAAGCAACCTGATCGATAGTATGTGTTCACTTAATCTTTTTCAAGTTAATCTTTCTACACCTACTCACTTTAGAGATACTTGTAGCACTTTACTTGACGTCTTTTTTGTTAGTGAAGCCACAAGGGCGCTCTTTTATGACCAATTGTCAGCCCCGGGTTTTTCAAAACACGATCTGATCTATCTAACCTTTGACCTTAATTATCAGGATTTTCCTAATTCATTTGAGGTCAGAAATTTTAGACACATTGAGTACTTGCTTCTAGAAAATGATGTGCGCAGCATTAACTGGGACCTAATATATTGTATGCCTTCTTCTAATCAACAAGTAGAGTTCCTTCAAACCAATGTCAATCAACTTTTTAATATTCACGTGCCACTTAAAACTAAAATTGTGAAACATCGTGCTAATCCATGGTTTACAAGTGACATCCGAGAACTTATGGAAAGGCGTGACGAAGCGTATAACCAATGGAAACGCTTTTGAATAGAAGATCACCATATGTTATACCGTATTCTGAACCACTAAACGCATCCATGACTGGAAAACAGTTGTGGAAGAACTTGAAGGAAATTGGCTTAGGAAAGCAGAACATCCTTTTTGATAATGCTGATGGTGACGAACTTGCATCGATGCTTTGTATCTTGTGCTCCTCCTTCTGTCCCCTCTACCTTGCATATTTCAAACTACAACAACAACAACACTTTTTCCAATGCAGCTTTCGAGCTTCCGAGCTTTCTCGCGTTGAAAAGATTGATGTGGTGGAGAGTCTACTTTCAATCAAATCCAATTCAGTCGGAGTTGACGAAATTTATCCAAAGTTCATTAAGGTTATCCTGCTCGCCATACTTCCATATGTTACCTATACTTTCAATCACATTCTAACAACAGGTGTGTTACTTTCTGCCTGGAAAAAATCTAAAATCCTACTTATTCCCAAGAATCGAACAAAGAAAGATTTTCGCCCAAACGCTATACTTTCTTTTCTCTCTAAAGTCTTTGAAAGATTAATGCAGAAGCAAATAAGTAGGTATCTTAATGCGAATACTTTATTAAATTCTCATCAGTCCGGTTTCCGTGCTAAACATAGCTGTACCACAGCACTCTTGACTGTGGTAGACAACATACGACAGAACTTAGATAAAAATCATGTCACGTTGCTAGTGCTCCTCGATTTCTCTAAGGCATTTAACAATGTCAATCACGATATACTATGGCCTAGTATCTTCGTATCTTGCAAATCGTTAGCAGGTTGCGTTTGTGAACAATAAAATGTCAGACTTTCTGCCCAATACACGTGCTGTCCCCCAAGGTTCCATCCTAGTACCCCTTCTCTTTTCATTGTACATTACGAAATTGCCCTCCATCGTCACTAGTTCCTATGTCGAAATGTAAGCCGACGATACTCAGCTGCACATGAGTTGCTCACCCGACCCAATCGATCACTGCGTCAGTTGCATAAACTCCGACTTGAATAAAATCTTTAATTGGTCGCAACAGAATTCGCTGCTTATAAACCCTAATAAATCGAAATGTATTGTAATATCAAGGAAAAGTATAAGCACCTCATCCTTTCCACCCATCTACCTTAATGATGGTCCGATCATATACGTCGACACCGTAAAAAACCTGGGAATGTTATTTAATAAAACCTTAACTTTTAATGATCACATTAACTAAACAGTTGAAAATGGTTATGGTATTCTACGTTCACTTTGGGCGACTCAATACTTTACTACCATAAAAACGCGAGTCCGGTTAGCTAAGACACTAATTATCCCGATTTTAACATATGATTGTGAAGTTTTCGGAAAGTGCAGACTCGATTAGTAGCCGAAAACTAAATGTCGCTTATAATAATACAGCCCGCTACATCTTCGGTCTTCGAAGATTCGACCATATTTCGCATTTATCTTACCGGATTTGCAACATTACGTTCGAAAGACTCTTACTGTACCGCACCATACTAATGTTGTATAATATAATTTCTACACGTTAACCCCGAAACCTCTTTAACCGACTAACATTTATCCCCGCGCTATTCTTGCCTAACGTCAGTACGTCAATTTTTGTTTACGCCACTAGACTCTGGAATTCCCTCCCTCGTCAAACTACAGAAATAAGACAGAAAAAGAGATTTTTAACGAACTTAAGATCATACTTCTGCACTAATGAAAAATTTAAAAATAAAAACAAAAATATATATATTATCATGCACCCATATACCTACTTCTTATTGTACAAGTAAATTTAAATTTAAATCGTTTATATGTTTCATTTTCCATATTATTAATTTGTATCTGTCTCGTTAAATGGTAGTCCTTATTGTTTCTTTTAAGTAAATTGTTTAGCTTATCACTATTTTAAAAGATAACATATCTTAATGTGTAAGCCTTCAAATATCTACTTAAAAAAAAGTCTGGCCCTACAGGGAATGAAGAATTAAAACAGCTAAATTTTTGGCGCGCCCTTAACATCAATATCCAAACCTGGAGGTATCTACTCAAGTAAGTATTTTTGTACTGACCACTTTCGCCACAGGGATCATAGACCAATAATTTTTCCATCTTCACTTACGACCTGTGTATTGCCACATACATACTCGTATGTCGACTCACATTGGATCACTGAAAGAATCGCTATTCTGGTCACACTGTTTAAAATATGCGACTAATGTTTCCAATTTCCGGTAAATTTGTTCTTCTGGACGCTCAATCAGTTGTGCGTTTCCGTTGGCATTTAATAATAAGCGCAAAAGTCATTTCTTATCTTGGAGATTCTTGTTTTTATTTTTTGCTCTGTATTGCTTGCTTCCTTTTTCTTTGAGTTTTGTGGTGGGTTTCGCTTGGGGAAAGTTCCTAAGAAATTGTCCTTTTTTCCTGCCGGAAATTTGCTTAAGTATATTTGTACAGCTTGGCGACGACGCGGATGATAGCGCAAAAACTAAGCGACAACTTGTCTGCTTATTATCAGAACCACCCCTCGTAGGGTGTGTACTCATAAATACACGACTCATTCTAGGACCACAAAGAGATGGAGAGGAAGACATCCTGATTTATTAGATTCATAAAACATCGTTTAATTGATACAATTACGGGCAAGAAAAAATTGTTCCCAGTATTTCTACACTAACACAGCCGGAAGATGTGACTTGTTTGCCGTTAAAGACTTTCTAAAGTCTTCTTATTCATCTTCTTTTTCTACATGCTTGAGTTGGTGTTCCTTTGACGCAGGAATGAATATCTCTGCGAACGGTCTATGTAAATTGGTGGAGATTGAAATCGACAAAGGAGAAAAAGTGAAAGGAAACGCGAGAAAAAGGAAACCCCGCCGCCACCAAATGCAGATACGCGAAGAATAATCCCAGGATAACATTTTCGCTTGTGAAAATAAATGATATGAAGGATTTTCTCATCTCACTTTGTGCTGGTTTGTATCCTGCAGGATAGCAGACAGAGTGAGATGGGAAACTGCGCTCAATAACGTTTTTACGTATCTCAACTTTGGTTACATGATCAACATTTCATTTCGTCCTCACATTCAGACATTCCTGTATTAGCCTTATTCGCACGCTCATATTAAGGATACGTACGATACTTACTTTAGGACTTACGTTAGTCACTATAGCAGTATAACGCAATTCCATTGAATTTTATTTTGAGCGCTGTTTTCACAGTTTGAAGGAAACAAATTACTTTTGAAGTGTTGAGGGTTTTGGTTTTGTCAGGAGCTTAAACTAATCCCATGCCAGCGAGCGGCTCACTGGTGGGGGTTGCACTGAAGACGGATAAGACACTTTTTAAGTCAGTTCTTCACTTTTAGGCAGAGGAAACGATTTTGTTATTCAAATTACAGGCAGCTTCTTCTCTTTATTCGTTGGAAATCGGTGTAAATGATGATTAATGTTGGGTGAGTTTGTATTGGATGAGTTTGCGAGGGAGGAGTGGGGACACATACATGTTTGTCTCAATTGTTTTTAGATCTACGATGGGGGTGCTGAAGTTCTTGGTTGTTAAGCATTTAATAAATAAATACTTGGCGCAGAAATAATGGCACACGTGTGTCACTAACTACGTGGAGATGAAATTGGAAAACACGACCATAGCTGCTACATGTGTGAACGGATCAAGATTGGATAACAAAAACAAATTTCAAGTTATTTTAGTATTAGTGAAAGTCTCGGATGCTTTGGCTTAAGATTTTCTTTTCTTCTCACGGAACATGGAACCCTTCCAAAGAACTAGTCCACTGTATTTTGTTTTTGTGCCTTTTAGCAAATCCCTCAGTATCGCGTAAGAAGAAGAGCAATCGCCTCTAATATATGTACCTGCAGCGTAATACGAGCGTAAAACGATTATTCATAAAGGAAGGGCTCCGCCATTACTCTCGCAGCAAACGTAGCAGGAGTTGGTATCACTTGTGCTTCCTTTTTTAGTTTACTTCTCAATTTATTTCGATTTCTTCTATCCATATAAACTTACATGGTAGACGAAAAATGTTTAAATCTAATTTAACAATGTCAGTTACTTAATTTAGTTTACTGGCTCTTTCCGAGCACTCTAAGCTTAACACTCAATCAACACTCAACCTAAACTATTGTACTTAGCCTAACTTAATTGTAATCGGTGTAGGAAGCACTCGTTTCCTCTTGCCTCGAGTGGTCACTGGTCATCGTCTTTGCAACGTGCTTTCGAATCACCTTATTCAGGAAATTGTCAATTCTGTTTAGTCGAGCACGATTGTGAAGACATAAAATTGATTCTGGCTTTATTTTGAAGCAACGTTCATGCTATTATGTTCAGAATAGCACATCACTCAAATGGCCGCCTCGGCTTCGCTGGCAATGCTTCAAGCGGTTTGTCCAATTTTTGATGACCTCGAGCTCGTTCAAAGTAGTTGGCTTGTTAGCGTAGTCCAGAGGAAATAATCGAGTGGTATCATTTCGCAAGATCGCGGCCGCCAATTGATGAACACTCGCCGTGAGATGACCCAGTCGCCAAATTTCTCCATCACAACTTCGAGAGTTGTGTAGCTTGTATGACATGTAGCGCCATCTTAGTGAAACCACAGTTCGGATATATCGATGTTGTCCAGCTAAAAGCACAGAAGGTCAGTTAACATCACTCTATGCCTGAAAATTATACCAGACACCGACGGTACGTCTCCTTCCTTCATTTCGAAACAAATAAGGTCCGATGATGCCGCGATGCCATAAACCGCACCAAACAGTCAATCTTTGTGGATACATTGATGCTTGGCCGAACACTTGTGGATTATGCTCATTCCAGTAATGTCCATTTTGCTGGTTGACATAGCCGCTAAGCTAAAAATGGGCCTCGCCCGAGAAGATGATTTTTTGGCCAAAATCCGAATCTCTGACTAACATTTCCCGCTAACTTTAGCGTACTCACGGCGTTGTCTATGGTCGCTCGGCTTCAATTCTTGTGTCAGCACAATCTTCTATGGATATGGGCCCAAATCCAACCGCAAAATAAGCCGGGTTGACTTTCTGGCGATGCCCAATTCAACTGATCGGCGCCGAATCGACATGTCTGGGTCTTCTTCGACACTGGCCACTACGGCGGCTATGTTTTCTTCATTTCGCATCAATTTCTGTTTGATTGGTAGCTTAAGATCCAAAAGAGTGTACTTAAGCTCAAACTTTTCCTCGGTGCGACGAACTGCCTATACACTGAAGCCATGATGATGACCGACCTCACGACGAAATTGACTTTGCGTATTTACAACTGGGCCGGATTTTCGATAATATTTTTTAACAATTTCCGAGCGTTCGGCAAGCGTAAAACGATGCATGATGCAAATCTTACTGAATATTTTGGTAACTTTAATAGCTACAGAAACATAACAATTGGAAAAACTATAATTTCTATCTGGCCAGCCGTTATGTTTTTTAAAGTACAAATTCTGATCGAGCTAGAAGAAGAGTATTGATAACATGGAGTGTTATCACATGCGTGATTGAGAGATCTAGATCCGTCGTGTATATGTTAAACAGTATCGGAGAAATAACCGCTCCTTGTTGTAAAGCGTTTTTAATATCAAATATTTTTCTGTAAATTACGTTGCCACATTTGACAACAAACTACTTTCCCATACCTAAGCATGTTCTAAATCACATATAGCAGATGTTTGGGCATGCCCATCATGTCATGGCTTATAGAAAGGCCCTTCGAACTTCCGGTATCGAAGGCCTGTTCGAAGTTAACCAGGCAGGCACCCATATACTGTTATGCCTCGCCCTAAAACCAAATTGATTGCCCGTGATTATATTGTTATCTTACACACACTTCAACAGAAGTAAACTAATTGACTGAAGATTTGCAGGGTTTGTCCTAATTTTATCCCTTTTCGGGATAGGTTCTACCACTGCTATTTTCCTATGCGCTGGATAATAGTGTAGTAAAAATATCCACTGCTTCCAAGGGCAGATGTCTCAATACGACGTTTTATTTTCCAGTGAGTCAAAGATGCACAGCAGCTCATCTTTTCACACGAACAAATGAGCGACAGCTCGTTCATCCTCGACCATAACGTTTGCCGCGGTTACTTCATTGAATATCGTAAAACCGTCATTCTCAGATCTCCAATTTTGAAGTTCAGTGCGCAGATAGTGACAAAGACTCTATTCTCTTTCTGGATCGTTCACCGTATACAGGGCCTCTGCTGAGAGCTTTTTCCCAGCAAATCCACTCTTTCTTGTGGATCTTCGACCAAAAATGACCATCGCCATCGTCGGCACTTTCTGGACGTATACCAATTGTTCTTTAATTGACTGTATATAGTTTTAATTAAATTAGTTTACTAAATGTGGTTTCGTTTTATTTGTTTTTTAATAATAAATAATTGCGTTTTTATAAAAATTTGTTTTGATTAATAGGTATTCTGTAATATTCTTAAATTTTGTAATTTTATACTTAGATTCTCCTGTGGTCTGCTGCTGCTGCGAATATCTTGGCTGGTGGTTCGACATCAAAGAGAAAGAGATTAGTTAAAATGCAAGCAGCAGCGGATTACGAAGATGACAAAAAAAAATCAAAAAATAGCAAAATATTTACAACAGACAATTAGTGTACTCGTAAATATGAACAAACGGTTTCTTAGCACCAATAGTCGGTAATGTCTGTCTGTTTTCTGTTGTTTCTGGAATTCGGATACACTGAATGTCATGGGAATAGTTCCGCCTGAGCAACTTATGTATCTGCGGGAACATATTCGAATTGCTGGAATGTATAGCCCTAATCATATTGCCCCAGTACAGAGTTACACATTTTTTGTAATTCTCTTTTATTAATTGTTTGAGGTTTTTGATCAGTGACTTCAGAGTCCAAATTTCCAAGTTGTGCCTGTCAGTAAACTGCCTGCATAGCGGTTTAAGCTTTGAAATTTGTCAGCCAGGTAAGCGTTTGAGCGTTCTACCTGCGGAATAGTTCGCCCCATTGTTTGTTTGATAACCTCGTCCATTTGTAGTAAATGTCGATCAATTTTGCCGTTTGTCAGGTTTCCATTTGTGGGGGAGGATCAATCCCACTCAGACGTAAATTACGAGAAGCACGACCATCGCGCCCTACCATAATCATATGGTCGTTTGGGCTCCATATTGTGGCAGCGAGTCCGTCGTTACTATTGTACTCGATCGCTTGCAAACAGTTCCGGGTTTGCCAGTCAACGTTCATTAGTTGTATCAGCGCTAGGTCCAGAAAGCGTACAACTCAATTTTGTACACAATCATATTGTGATGTCACCGATAGGTTGCCTCTAGTATTCAGTAAATTATTTCGCCATGCTGCATGTCTAGCATTAAGATCCGGAAAGTAAATCGATTTTAGTAATAAATTGGTTGCGATGAAGTGCTTCAGGTGCGTAAAGTGAAACCATATACACCCTTCTCTCACTGCGAAGAGGAATGCATATAATGCAAGATCCTAAAACCTGGAACTTACGCACGCTACCGCGATACTCATATATGACCTTATAGCGCAAGCTTTCACGTATTAAGACACCAACGCCACCCACTCAAGTGGATTCAGGACGCTCTCTTCTATATATATGGTTTTCCAATAGGGCCTTGACAACTTTGAATTCAATTTGTGAACGCACTCTTTCACTAATCATCAAACTGTCACTGTCAATTTATTCAGTAAACTCAACATTTTCATCATGGTAAAGTACACTAATGAGCAACGTCTGCAAATTATAAAAATTTTCTACCGAAATTCGGAGTCGGTGACTGCAACTTTAAGAGCGTTAACTCCAACTTTCGGTCTTAATTCTCGCCCTAGTAGACAGTCAATAACAACTTTAATGCAACAATTTGAGTCTACATATTCATTGTGTGATGTTGCCGTGTCAGTGAGACAACGGGTTGGTCGAAGTGTCGAAAATATCGCTGCCGTTCAGGCGTCCGTAGCAAACGATGCAAATCAGTCAATTCCACGGCGTTTTCAAGAATTGGGCATCATTCAGACCACATTATGGCGTATTTTGCGTAAGGATCTTTGTTTACAACTATACAAGATCAAGCTGACTCAAGAATTGAAGCCGATGGACCATTTGAAGCGACGTACGTTTTCCGATTGGGTTGTGGAGAAGATGCGCCAAGATGATGAATTTCATCGCAAAATCATCTTCAATGACGAAGCTCATTTTTGGCTCAATGGGTGCGTCAATAATCAAAATATGTGTTATTGATCGGGTGAAAATCCACATGTGCATGAAATCACCACTTTATCCACAAAAAATAACTGTTTGGTGCGTTTTTGGGCCATATTTTTTCGTCGACGATAACGATCGTCACGTTACTATGAATGGTCAGTGTTATCGCGCCATGATAACCGATTATTTTTGGCCCGAATTGGAAGATATGGACTTGGACGACATGTGGTTTCAACAGGATGGTGCCACAAGCCACACAGCACACGCTACAATCGATTTATTGAAGAGTAAGTATGGTGAGCGTGTTATCTCAAGAAATGGGCCAGTCGATTGGCCGCCTCGTTCGTGCGATTTAACGCCGCTTGACTATTTTCTGTGGGGCTACGTTAAGTCATTGGTTTATGCCAACACGCCGACGACGTTGGAAGAGCTCAGAGCTAACATTGAACGTGAAATAGCGGCCGTTTCGGCCGAAATGTGTGGCCGAGTCGTTGAAAATTGGGTCCAACGAATCGACCGCTGAAAACGTGGCCGCGGTGGCCATATGAACGAAGTCGAGTTCCATTCATAAATGTTTTGATTGTAATTCAAGCCGATAATACAGTTTCTGAAATATTTCAAATGGTTTGCGTTTTATTTAAAAAAAAAAGTTGTCAAGTCCTTATTGGAAAACCCGATACATGGTAAATTGGCGGGATGTTCTGAATTTTTGCAGAGTACACGAAAGAGTTGCCTCCTATTCGCTACTCTCCTTCTCCAATTTTGGGGTCCTTATCGTACTTTACGCATTTAAACTGCATGTTTCTTTTTTATCTCACCCCGCCTGAGATTGCTTCTGTTGTTGTTGCATTTGTTGCTGCTGCTGCTTCTGTTGTCGCTTTTATTGTTTCTGCTTCTGTGGTTGCTATTGTTGGTCTTTGTTGCAGTTGCGGCTGTTGTTATTGTAGTTTCTGTAGTCTTGTCTCCAACTGCTGTTTCTCTTGTTGTGGTGGCTGCTTATTTATTTAGTTTTTTTGTTGATGTTGTTGTTGCTGATTCAGCTGTTATTGTTGATGAAACATCGTCATCATCCGACAGCTCTCGAAATTAATTTCCCTCGCTTATGTAACGGCACCCCATTCGCTCTACAGGCGACTGATACGCAGTTTTCTGATCAGGTCGAACTCACTGTACAGCTCGCATAGTTCGTCGTTGAATTTTCTCTTCCAAAGCTCGTCTATTCAAGCGGGACCGAATATTTTGAGAACAATTTTTCTCTCGAAACCTTCGATAGAGTCCATGCTTTAGCCCCATGAAGTAGGAATGGGATGATCAAGGTCCTATATAGAGTCTCCTTAGTTTTTCAGCATAAGGCCTTACCATTCAGTTGCCTACTTAGCCCAAAGAAACAACGATTGGGTAGAGTGATTCTTCGTTTTATTTCTGCTGAGGTGTTTTTAGCAGAGTCAAGGTAGACAAAGTCTCTTTCTACCTCAAAGTTATAGTTGTCGATTGTGACGTTCTGTCGATTGTCCACTTCGTGATCTAGCGTACCCCTTTTTGTTGAAAGCACTATACTTGGCGGAGATTTCAACGCCAAACATAGTGATTGGGGAAATAATACACCAAATACTATGGGGAATCTACTATTAAGCGATTCTTGGGTCAGCACAGTGTAATGTATCGACTCGGGCTTAAGGCGACGGATAGTCCGTCCTTTCCCAGACACGGGTCTTACTTGGATCTTCTGCTGTTCGACTCACGAATACAACTGACATGCACTAACCAACAAACTATAAACTGTCTACGCACTTTTGTATATGACAGTGACCATTGTGGTCTCAGCACCGAAATAACTGTTCCCAACGAAATTGCGGAATTGGATGAGTTTGTTCAAAGGCATTCCTACAATTATAGTAGGGTGCGTTGGACACACTGACTAGAGCACTCTCCTTGAATTCGCTCTACCCACCGTCCAACAGAAATCTGTCAAATGAGGAGATTAGCAGGTATCTAAGACTAATGACGAGACAATTAAACGAAAAATGGACAAAACGATACCTCGGTACCAACACACTGACGAAGACTTATTCCGCAACGCAACTATTGACGCACTGCACCGACAAAAAAGTAGGCTGCTGTCAAGACTAAAAACCTTGTACAGACAGTTTACTGACAGACATAACCCGGAGATGATGACACTGAAGTCGTCGATTAAAAACCTCCAAACATTAATAAAGGAAAATTATGACAACATCTTTGTGATCGAGGATCCGCAGGAGCAGGTGAAGGCTATAGGAGCGACTTTCCAGGAAGTGTACAAGGCGAATGTTATCATTGGCTCGAACCACGATCTGGAGAATCGAGTCTTTGTGCACAATTCCTACCTTCGAAATGAAATTGCAAATTGACGATTCGAGAGCTCGGGTTTCACCAAGTTCAGTGACGAGAATATGGCAAATAATGTCATCACCCACGATAGGGTACTACCCCCGTTTATTTCGAAGGAAGAGCTCCAAACGATCTTCGAATCACTTAGAAGTAAGAAATCAGTGGGAACCGATGAAATACCGAACATTGTGCTTCGACATCTCCCTCTAGAAGCGATGAACATTTATACCACCCTGTTTAATAATGCAATGAATAATGCTGTTTAGTAATGCAATGAATAATGATACATCCCATCCCCAAAAGGGATAAAGACACTTCCAATCCGGCGACTCTCCACTCGATCAGTCTTCTTCCAAACATCAGTAATGTTTTCGAAAACTTGATCAATAGAGTTCTGATTAAGTGGGTTGAGGACAAATATATAGTTCCGGATAATCAGTTCGGTTTCAAGGCGTGCTATCATTCATGCTGCGTCTAAGCTGGTTTCTGATATCCAATGGAACAAAGGCAAGAAACAGTGCACTGGCGCCTGCCTGATAGACTTGGAGAAAGCCTTCGATACCGTATGATTAGAGGGACTCTTTTTCAAGCTGGACAGGTTGGGCATTAGTAAACCACTGCTGTATAATCTTTTCGATATGCTCTCCAGTAGACAGTTCATCGTGAAGAATGGCGATGTGACTTCTGCTGGAACATTTAACATTAAAAACGGTCTGCAACAAGGTGCGGTAAATTCGCCGATCCTATTCAACATTTACACGAGTGATCTGTTAGGTTCACTTCACCATGCCATAGCGTACGCAGACGACATAATCGCGTACAGATCAGGTCCAAAGATTGAGGTCATTAATATACTTTTGCAGCGTGACTTCGACAAAATTAAGAGATATTGCGATGACTGGAAGTTGAAAATCAACTTTCAGAAGTCGGAAACCATTCTGTTTAGGACGCCTTTGTCTGGGGCCTCTAGGGATACCAGAAAGAATTGGCGAAAGTTCTCGATCGTGGGGCAGCACGGGCAGCCACTTGCTTGTCGAAATGTAGTCAGATACCTTGGAATCTGGCTAGATTAATATCTGTATTCTAACAAACATATAGATGTTTCTCTGGCCAGAGCCAAAGGTGCTTTTGA
This sequence comes from Volucella bombylans, assembly GCA_949129095.1. Taxonomy (NCBI): domain Eukaryota; kingdom Metazoa; phylum Arthropoda; class Insecta; order Diptera; family Syrphidae; genus Volucella; species Volucella bombylans. Next base: position 161,233,650 of record OX422143.1, on the reverse strand, counting down.
CCTTACAAAGAGACTGTTTTATAGCAGCCAACTCGATGCGGGGGTGAAGGTAATCTGCTACATGGCCCTTATCAGGCCCATGCTTGTATTTGGATGTCCCGTGTGGTTCAACGTGAGACCAAGTTCATTGGAAAAGATTCGGGTGTTTGAGAGGGCTTGTCTTAGGACTTGTCTTCGCTTATACAGAACACCAGAGTCTGAGTACATAAAATTCTATCCCAATGAGGTCTTGTACAATAGGGCGAACCTAATAAGAGTGGACAATTTCGTCATTAAGTTGACTCGAAGGCACATTGCAGGAGCAATGACCTCCTCGAACAACCTGATCTCCGGGGCTTTCTACCCCAATTATATGTATCACGAGAGAGTTCGCTTTGACGGCTTTATTCCTCCAGAAGCGTTCCTCTATCTGGTCTGGTCCAGGACAGATTGGCGGTTCCGCTAATCTTCCACGTCGCTCAAACAACTGCGGACAGGCGACTCAACTACGACAGAGACGTCGCACATGGCAGTGCGGAGCGTCTCCGGTTCAGTAGGGCGGTAGGGAGTCGCGACATGTGGGATGTTGCTCGGCAGCTCCAACAATTTTGGTGGCTAGTTGAAGGAGGGAAAGTTTCGTCGTCCAATTCTTCCAGTACTAGGTAGCTCCATAGGAAGCAAAGTCGGTCGTCTGACTATTTTATTAGCCTTAGCCGGCTTACATAGTTACAGGTAGGATTAAGTTAGTTTTAAGAAAAAAAATATATAAAAACACAAAAAAAAAAAAATAAAATAAAAATTATATATATATATATGTGCATATACTTATATATTAAGTATATAGGTATTATGGATATATTTGCATATGTATGTATGTGTATGTATTAGACGTAAGTAGGTTAAGTAGATTAAGGTTTCAGGTAGTCTATAAGTTTTTAGTTTTAAGTTTTTATAATATAAAAAAACAGTCCATTTACTAAGTTTTTACTTAAAATTTATTTTCTTAGTTCTAGTATTAAGTAATGTTAAAATAAATATAAAATTAGTCTGTAAGATTCGTCGAAAGACATAGTTTAAGTGTTAGGTTTAGCTTAGAGCGCCCGCATGGGGCCAATAAGTTAGAATAAGATTATGTGTAAGTTATTTAAGCTAATTTTTTTTTTTTTTTGTCTAGCATGTAAGAGTAAATTAATTAGTTAAATAAAAATGCATTTAAACTGAACTGAAAAACTGAAACTTCATGTCAAAAACATTCTTGACCAATTAAAAAAAAGAAACAATCTTCTGAAAATGATATGCTCCAAGAAAAAACGACCCCATCTGGAAACAGCCTTGACGATAGCAAAGACCTTTGTTGAAGGAACAGCACGGCCTTACCACCTACATTCGGATAACAATAAAAAACTTTAACGCTATTGACGCTGGAATTAATATTTGCTTCCGAACAAACTCAGGATGCCTTAAATCAACTAAAATCGAAGCTTTGCGTTTTGAAACTGTGTATCAGGCTTTCCAGAATTTTGGCAAAATAAGATCTGTTAACTTGGTCAGTAAGGCAATATCCGATCAAACACACCCCCTCTATGGTACTGCAAAGGAAATTTTAACTTCACGAGCAAGTAAACGAAAAAACTCGCTCTCTGCAATTGCTCGAATACTAAGCTTAATAGCTAACCAAGAGATCTTTTTTGCTGATAATAGTTCAATAGCATACGGTACACCGCCCTGGAAAAGAAAATTAATACAAATTAATACGAATCTAGCTAAGTTTAAGAAGAAGAATACCCCTGTTGAATTATTCCAAATGCTACACCACGAGATGAAAGGAAAAATTGGCCCTGAACATATCTTTTATACAGTCGGATCACATAGTGACAGCCATTCGTCTTATGCTGTAGTTAAATGGGAAATAAATGCACAAACTCCCTCGATCTGGCAAGGAATTCTACCTAAAGAAGCAGGAAGCTACATTGCAGAATTGGCAGCAATAAATAAGGTTTTATCTGTAGCACAAATTTATTCTGGACGTAGTGTAATCTTGACAGATAGCTTAAGCATTCTTAAAGTCCTCAGAAATGAAACCAACAAATGCTCACACTAGAACTTCTGAGAGGTAATCTAACAGGAGATATCACACTAGCGTGGGTACCAGGGCATATCGGTATCAAAGGCAATGAAATTGCAGATCTTGGAGCCAAAGAACTTCCGAACACAGCAGAAGGAGGAGCTTACTGACAGATGAAAAAGTTGTCTTACATTCCTTCAAACACACAACCCCCACAGCCATCGTATACCATACAATAATCAGCTTAGCGGGGAAGTTTGGATGAGAACACTTCGAGTCAGATTCCAACTCTGACATTATTCTCCACTAAACATCTGTACACTGGCGAGAACCCGGAAGTATGTGAACCCTGTCAGACTGAATTATCTATTTGGCACATATTTGTCGAATGCCCTGTATCACGTCAGATAGACCCGTCACTGGAAAGTACACGTATATCACAGCAATTAGTAAATATACTTAACCCCTCAGATTACAACACAATCGAACGAATAAAACTAGCCTTAGATTTTCGTAACAAATTCAACGCAATATACTTACTTATGCCTGTTACTATTTAACTTTTTGAAACCTTGTTTGTAAAAATTAATATTATTTTTCCCTCCTTTACAACTTTAGCTTAACTAATATTTCATTAATTAAATTTGGTTTTTATTAAAGACGGCATCACTTATGGTTCTATTACCTAGATGCCTTATTAAAATAATTTGTAAATTATTTGATTAAATAAATAAATAAATAAGTTAAATGTCTGAAGAAGCTATGCTATATAGATGACCTTTGTATCTTCAATATATGAACTTTAACTTAAATATTGCAAAATCCTAAATTTACGCATGCATATATACAATACATATGGACATACATAGTACATATGTACATATATAGTGATGAGAACTCAATTTAAGTAGTATGTATATGCACCACCTATTCATATATATATCCAAGTATATCCATTGTCAGCAACATCTAATTTTTTTTTTTTGTTTTGTTTTCGTATTCTTGAATTACGAGTATATATTTTATTTTATCTTCTGTCATTTACTTTTGTTGTTATCAAGGCTTAAGTTAAATTTTTGTATCTTATTCGCATCTATTTTTCTCCTATCGCTTTCAATGGAATAAATTTTATATCATAGTTACTGTTTTTACATTGAACCCGATTAGCAATTATTGAGGTCAATTTGAATCTCCGAAGCAGAACTTTTTTTTTGGGATTCAAATTTTTATTTTTTACTTTTGGGCCAGTAAGTTAGAATAAGATTATTAGTAAGTACTTTAAGATAAGTTTTAAGCATTTTTTTGTCTAGCAATTAAGAGTAATTTAAGTGTTAAAAATAAAATGCATAAAACTGACTTGCATCATAGCGCTTAAGTTTGACATGTCATGCTGGGTTGGATGAAACCAATACTCGGGGCACCAACGAAGAGCTGATATACACACAATTGATATACAATCATAGTTACAGCGCTGGGCATCACCAGCTGGACTCTACATGTTATATGTCAGATGTTGTCTTATGTCAGATGCCAGATCGCAGGTGCGATTGGTTGTCAGATGCCAGTTATGCCTCCTAGTCTATGTGAAAAAATATTACTGAATGCTGTAAAACATTATTAACTGTTGTTTAAATTGGTGATTGGAGTCAATATGTCATGCCCAGCTTATGGAGAACTGTCAAAAAAAAAACCAACGATAATTATAGAAAAGCCATGAAGATAACAAATCCATACGGTATCGCTGCCTAAAAATTCCCATTATCTTTAATATGTATGTCTACGAAGCAGCATTATTCATTTCTTTTTGAAAATATCATATTTCCTTCCAGATACAAAGTTCACTTCATCCTTACCACCTAACATCTAAACAGCGATCCTTCTATATCTAATTAGCAAGTTTTATACCAAAATTCAATGGGTTAGCCCCACTAATGATCATTATCCAATCCGTGACTAATTATTTGTGAGTCCATTATTCAGTAAAGCCACATTGTATCCCCTTTGATTGGTATCATAATTAGATTGTGGTCATTTCCAGGCACCATCTCCGCCTAAATTTGTGCTTATCACAGGCCAGGCCACCACTTGGATGTGAAATAATCAGCCTCCCGTTGATTCATTTTGACAAAAGCGCACTTGTGACATCGGCTAATCTATTCCAATTAACAATCCATAATCCAGGAGATAAATCAAAAATATTGGCCCGCAGCCACGTCAGTCGGTGGGGGTGGCACCCGTCTAAGTTGAGTTGGAGGACGAAATTGGATTAATACGAGTACGAGTACGAGTACAAGTATGAGTACGAGTAACGATGGCCTGCTTAATTAGTCGTTATCTCTCGATTAATTGTGATGGTTTGTGTATCCTTGCCGCTAACTAAGCAGACAACAACTGCGACTTCAAAAGTAGACAATGACAATGAGTGGGGTACCTCCTCCTTATCGCCTTGTGTCTTCCCCTTTACTGATGATGTTGTCGTGGTTGTCGGAGTTGAAGACGAAGTAAAAGTTGCAGTCGGACTATTCCGTGTCCTGGTTATCATTGTACCGGATGACCAGAGGGCATCTTAAGTAGATCTTCGCACAAACTTACACAGGGAGAGGGATACATGCATTAGTATGTACATGTGTATACGGAAAGCGCCATGAAAGGGCAAGTTCATGAAACATTCATTAAGGACATTTCTGTTCATTTCCTTTTATCGCTTCGAGGAGATACTTTGGATCGTTCTTCGTAGACAAAAACAAAACTTTGCTTCGATAGGAATCGTCATGTGGGAACTTTGCCAGAACGCGTCGTCGTCCTTTAAAGTAGACTGGCGAGGAGATTGGGTAGTAGCAATACAAACTAACGGTGACAAGTCAAGTGTAATGTCAAGTATCCTAGGTGAGTAGGTTCATTCGTGTAGTGTTGCCACTGCATCGTCCTTTTTGGCAGTTTCATTGGAGTCTTCTTGTGAACCTGCAGAAAGTTTTTCCTTCTTTCTATCTGAGTGTGAGTTCTGTTAGTCTATCGACCAAAGAGAATGGAAAAAAAAAACTAAGAAGGAGGCACAAAAAATGAGAAAGAAGAGATAAATGGATACATGATGTTGTAAAAGTTAAGGCAGAAAAAGTTGTTAGGATATTTTCTTGTAGCTTACGCCAAGGTTATTTGCTTTTAGCTTGAGCTTATGTTGTCGCCTAGTCTTAAGACTTTACCACGAGTTGCAACAATACAGTGGTGGTAGGGTGGTATAGTTCGAGTCCATGGTGGTTGATTTACTCTCGATAGCAGATTTTATTAGATATCTGTGTGATGTTTTTCTTTTCTGTTTTTCTTTTCTTTTTGTATCTGCACTCGTCTTTTTCGGTCATGATTAACTTCTTAGTTTTAATTCAGTTTAAAGTTAGTCCTTTCCAGATAAAGATGGTGATGTACTCCTATACTTAGACATGGAAGGAGGAGGATATAGAAGACTGCAAAGTTAAGGCAGAAAAGTGCGGTCTTGGGTTTGAGTTCGTCGACAAGACGGACGGGATGAAGAAGCAGCAATGCTGTGGAAATAAGTTATTTAGCTTAATTTTTCGTTTTGGATCCATTGAAACAGATAGGACAACAACTTTGGTTTCCTTTTTCTGGCTAATTGTCGTTTCTTTATGTTGCGTGTTTTACTTTTTCGAGGGGTAGTTCCGTTTTTTTTCCTTAGTCTGTCAAAATGATACACCAGTGTCCTTGTTGGGGTAATTAAATTGAATTTGGTAAATGAAAACAAGTAAGGAACAACCAGATAGAACAAGAAACGGAGAGAGCTAAAGAAGTTTAAACAGAAAAGTTTTCTGTGTGTAGTGTGTGTGGATGGGAGAAAAGTTTTAAATTAGGAAAACTTTCTAAAGGACCTGCTGTGCTTCTCAATAGAACGCTTTAGCTTTATTGGCGGCCAGGAATTAAATAGTTTTGTAGCGATGTAGTTGTTTAAGAGTTGCAATGAACAAATTTTCTGTAAATTTTGAGTAACTACGTGTTTGTGTGGTTTTAATTTATAAGCGGAAGGAAATGGTTTGCCGAAGAGGTTAAGTGTTACAACTTCAAAGGGTTGGTAAAGTCGTAGATGAATTGTAGGGTTGACATGTTTATTTAATATTCAAAACATCGGAAGTGAAGAATCAATTCGATTACCGAACAAATAGCATCATCTAGAGATACAACCGTTTACAGCAGAATATTCTATGTGCGAGTATGTATCAATAAGAGGCTTCGGACCAGTTTTTGGGAAAATGGGACAGAGAAAGAAAGAAAGATTTTTGGATTCAGTGGTTATCCTGGGTGGCATCCAACATTTCATGGGGAGATTGTCTTACGTGATTTTAGTTCCCTGAAAAAAAGAATGTTTTTCGGGCGCAGTTGATATTGAATTCCGAACCGTCTCATTTGGAAGCCAATACACTACCACTTGACAATAGAATTGTCCCCAGCGATTTCAATGCAAAACTAGGACGAAACTACAGAAACCTCTGAGGCATCGCGGCTAAGAAAAATCGTCTCCACAAATCCTATGATGCCCAGCTGTTTGAAAAAAACCGATGGCTCTTGGACAACCTCAAGTGATGAATCACTCAACCTTCTTCTGGACACCCACTCTCCAGGTAGCTCCCAACTCGCGGCCAGTAGCAGCCCAAACAGGCCTACTGCAACCGTGACCAAAATTCATGGTCTGATTACGAGAGACAAACTGCTCTGGGCGCTGCATAGCTTCAAACCATACAAGTCTGCTGGTCCGGACGGTATTATACCTGCCGAGCTACAGAGATCCTCAGATATTATTCTACCAGTGTTGGAAAATATTATGAGGAGCTGTGTAGAACTTATCCACATTCCACTGTTATGGAGAGAAGTCAATGTAGTATTCATTCCCAAAGCTGGAAAATGTTCTCATGTAGTCCCAAAGGACCTCAGACCTATAAGTCTATCATCATTCCTTCTGAAAACTTTAGAACGACTGATTGATATCCATATTCGAGCTAAAGTTGATCCAAGACTTCTGTCTACGGCTCAACATGCCTACTGTAATGGAAAGTTAGTGGAAACGGCTTTGCACTCTCTGACTAGCCAAATCGAACGATCCCTACAATATAAGGAGTACACAATGGTTGCTTTCCTAGACATAGAGGGCGCCTTTAACAACGTCAACACATCCGCAATCACGACTGCGCTGTCAACTCTGCAGGTAGACGGCTCACTTGGGGAGCTGATTAGTCTAATGCTAAAAAGCAGGATAATTAACTCCAAACTGGGTGAGACTTCTGCTAAAAGATATGTCAGTAGGGGTACGCCGCAAGGCGGTGTCCTCTCTCCCCTTCTCTGGAACTTAGTAGTTAACGAACTACTGATATACCTGGAAGCGGGTGGTAGCAGAGTGATTGCCTATGCGGATGACGTTGCCATAGCCGCCTCAGGAAAACATCTAAATACCATTAAAGAACTCCTCCAAGTAAATCTCAACAGATTAACTCGCTGGGCAGATCGCTGTGGATTGGGAATAAACCCCCATAAAACTGGTCTTGACCTCTTTTCTAGGAAATATAAAATTCCAATCATAGACCCTCCTTCAATAAACGGTGTTTTCTCAGATAAGCTAAATCTAAGCCTCTCTTTCCGCCTCCAAATCACTGTAGCGTGTTCCAGGCGGAAATTTTGGCGATTAAAGAAGCTCTGTCCTGGCTAAAGAAAAACGTGATACGAGTATTTGCAAAGGATATCCGCATATTTTCGGATAGTCAGGCCGCCATCAAGTCCCTGGACTCGGTCACATTATATTCTAAAACTGCCCTTGAATGCCGATCATCTCCAGAGCAGTTCAACATTCCCCTTTGTTGGGTGCCGGGCCACAGAGACATGCCAGGGAACTGCAGAGCCGATGAACTCGCCAAAATTGGAACCACTCTACCTATCCTACCGGACAAAGGTAGTATAGGTATACCAATCGCTACGTGCAAACTAACACTAAAGCTAGATGCCAATAAAAGAACAGACCTTAGGTGGACTGCTGGACAAACATGTCTAGCGACCAAACAGATCTGGCCAAGGCTGGATCTGAGTCGATCTAAGTGTCTGATCCTTTTAGGTAGGAAACATCTCAGCGCCATAATAGGTGTCATTACCGGACACTGCCTCATAGGCAAGCACGATAGGCGCTTTTACTAACGATTTCTGTAGAAGCTGCATGGACGAGGAAGAGGAGGAGACAATCCCCCACCTACTCTGCACATGCCCAGCTCTCTCAGAGAAGGAAGCTTCATCTAGGAGCTTTCTTCTACAACGACCTAAACGATCTAGAAAAAATTGACGTTAACAGTCTCCTACGCTTTATTATAAGCTCAAACTGGTTCCAGTAGTAAGAAGATCATAGATCCACGTGGCATCACAATGGGCAATAGGCCTAAGTGGGTTGGTATTTCCAACAGCCACTCTTACCTAACCTAACCTAACCTAGGACGAGAGGACATATTGGCCGCACTATCGGAAAATATAGCCTGCACGAAACAACTTCCGATAACGGATTCAGGCTAATCGAATTTGCGGCGGTGCGAAACATTGTCATAGCTAGCACGCGGTTCCCACATCTCTATATTCATAAAGGAGCTTGGAGATCTCCTGATTGATCACATTGCCATCGGCAGAAGGCACTCCTCCAGTATTATTGATGACCGAATATTCCAAGCGGCCAACATCGACTCGGACAATTACCTTTTTGTTGACAATTACCAAGGTACGGTTGCGGATACTGCGAGGAAGTTTAACGTCGGACGTCCAAATTCTTTGCCGATAGAGTCACGCTTAGTCTCTTAAGAGGTTCTATGCCACCAGCATCAAGTATTGAAGACCAGTGGCAGCATTACCAAAAAGCCATCAGAGATGTTTCACTTGGTCTCCACAGCGAAACTGCTGGTTTAATGACGAGTGACTGCAAGTACATACAGCCGACTTAGTGTGGGAAACTGGGGGCTTCTAGCTAAGGATCGAGCTAGCTGGAGAGGCTTTTTGGTTGTGGCTCAGGTCCACCACGGACTATAGAACCACCTTAAGTAAGTAAGTATGTATCTGAGAAAAACTTATTTATCATATAAGGTACAGTAACTGAGCATCCCATATTGTCGCGATCGAAAAGACTAATGCAAACATTCGACTATGTGTCGACTGTAAAGTGACAATTCATCCGCATGCATGAGCAGATCATTACCCCTATCGTCGATGTGATGACATTTTTGACACGTTGAGGGACTGCTCTATCTTTTGTGTATTAGATCTAGAACGTGCGTATCATCAAGTAGAAACAGATGACGTTTATCAGGAATTACTAACAATAAATACCCATAAAGGACTGTTTAGGTTCAGGTAATTGGTCTTTGGAGTAAAGTGTGCGCCAGAAATTTTCGAATCCACTATGGATGATATTTTGAGAGGATGTTCTAAACTTCGATTTAATATGAATTTTAAGGAATTTAAAAATAAAACTAATTTGATAAAAGTTCTTCCGAGAATAAATTAGTATCGAGTCCGCGTCAACTACGAGAAATGTAAGTTTAAAAAAAAGAAATTGACTACCTAGACCATGTAATAAATGAACACGGAATTAAACCCAGTAATAGGAATCTTGAGACTTAACAAAAGACATCAAAACCTCAAAATTTGCCATAGCTTCAGGCCTACCTAGGACTATTAAATTCACTGTTCTCCATCAGAATAAATAAAGCTTCGCGGTGGAAATAACAAAATTTCTTTATTAATTGGTAAAAACTATTAATGTTATAAGAAAATATATCCTTTATTGGAAAAAAAAGCTGTCTTCAATTGGGGACATTGGGCTCAAGCAGTAAGAAAAATTTAAAAGCATTCTCTATCAACGCATAAAGTTTGCACACACTTTTTGCATTGCCAACGTGCTTTCTTATGACACACGGTACATCTTTTAGATAGTGACTGACCTCATCATACTGCAAACTTGGCACCATAGAAGCTGTTGGACGCAAATTGTCACTTCTTGTGTGTCTCAAATAGGTGACGAGCAATGTAGCGACGAAATTGAAGCTGATCTAACTTGTCTTCATTCGTTAGAATGTGAAGGCGCCATGCGTTTGCCACTGCTCGATCCAACATGTACGCGAACAAAACCCACCACAATTTTTTTGCCACATATTCCAGTGCGGTACAATGACATTGATTGATCAGCTTGATCAACACCACCCAGACTCTTGTTGTAGCTTTGGAAAACATGCGGAATGCCAACGTCTCCTTTTTTCTTCTCCACTGCGCCCCATCTCTTTACTTTCCCTAGAGGGAGGGCCCTATCATAGTTCGACCCCATGGTGCAGACACTGTTGTCCAGCCAACGGACGGATAAATTTTGGTTGATTTGGTCTAAACGGTAGTCAAAATCAGCATGGTTTTTATTTTTCATTTCCTTCACTCCAACTAGAGGGCACCTTCGCGAATTCGAAACTAGTGAAGAAGTTTTCAAAAAACACCACATGGTCTTTAGCACTTATTCCTAGTTTGTCGAGTAATAGCTTTACCACTTTTGTACCCAATGGCTCTTTAGGATTGGCTCGCAATACCAGTCGATGGCGTAACAGTATTTATCCGAACTTGTGACCATCCATGAATTGTTTCGCCGGATGCAGCCCAAAGTACTTCACCATTGTCTCGTCTATGGACAAATTTTGGTGTAAAACACCCCACTGCAAAAAATTCTTCATAAGTATATATGCAAGCTGTGGCAGCTTACACATTTTGTCGGATGATTCGACAAGAATGTCACAGAAATGAAGGTATTTTTTTATTTCCGCAAATTGATTTCTTGGCATAGCTCTTGACATAATAGACACATTACAGTCTTCGTTCAGGCACCAGTACAGCCATTCTCGAAGCAATCAATGGTAACCAGTCAAAATAACTTTTAACTATTTCTGATTGCTCTTTTGTGTAATAACACGTCAACAGCTTCTTAACCGTCAAAGGTCAACAAAAGAAATAAGAAAAAATAGAAATAAAGTTAACGGTATGTGTTTAGGTATCCTCGTTTGCGCACGGCTGGCGTGACCACAGAAAGTCGGTTAACATTGTTCTATACCTAAGACCATTGACGGTAACGGTTTATACTTTCTCATTTTGAAAGAAATAAGGTCCGATGATGCCTTCATGTCATAAACCGCACAAAACTGTAAATTTTTATGGATGCATTGATGCTTGGCCGAACACTTGTGTTCGCTCCAATAATGGCAATTTTGCTTGTTGACATAACCGCTGAGCCAAAAATGGGCCTTATCAGAGAAGATGATTTTTTGGCCAATATCCGGATCTCCAGCCAACACTTCTAGCTTCAAATTAGCACGGCATTGTCTATGGTCGTGCGACTTCAAGTGAATTTTCAAGGACATACATATTTGGAATGAGTTCAACACAGTTGTCACTGCTCTTATTACCCAAGCGGAGGAGACTACGCTTCTATAATAAAACAGCGTCTTTTTGGCGAATGTATTGAAAGGCAGTTCTATTTTTGTTCATTGCCCTAACAAAATTTTTCATCAGTCCTCGTTTTACGTGGAGTGGCGGAAGTATTACTTTTTGTGGATCAACTAAAGGGAAATTTTGAACATATTTTTTGCCGGATTGTAGTTTAGGCAATACCTGTTTTTATAATGCTCTTTTCTATCACGACTGTCCCATTCGCAAAAATAGCAACAAATTTTCGTGTACCCTAATTGTAGTCCAAGCAGCAGGCTACGACTTTCAAGTCTCCGCAAATTTACCAGTGGTGTTCATCATACTTAATCCGAAGGAAAAGGGTTTTCATATTTTCTTAAGACTCTTTCATATGGACCATGGGAGGATCTTGCTGCTAAATTTGGCCAATCGCGGTTACAATTTTTACATGTCTTACTCTAGATGGTAGATGATTTGAAATCTTAAATAAGGGACCCGAATTTGTCCAGAACGAGTTTCCGACATTGGTGATCTTCTCGTCGCTACGAAAGTGTAGCAAGAAAACAAACCGAAATTGATATTCCGAATTCCATCGCAACAATCCGAGAGAAAAGAGCTAGGTGTTGTGCTCTCTTACGGAGTTTACCCTCCTAATTGTGTCTAGCATTGCATCACTGGAACACACCATGGTAGCTACGTAGTCCGTGGGTATAGTGCGTGGCTAAAAATTACACGATGTGGTGCTGTCCGTAGGATCCTTTTACGCCCTTACCCGCTCGTATCTGTCTTTTCGAAAGCAAAGTTATTAGACTTATCGAAAGCAAAAACCCTAAAAATAAAAATTTGAATGACAACTCTTCCCAAAAAAAAAGTTCAGCTTCTGATGATTCAAATTGACCTCAATAATTGCTAATCGGGTTCAATGTAAAAACAGTAACTATGATATAAAATATATTTCATTGAAATAGGATAGGATAGGATAGGATAGGATAGGAGAAAAATTGACGCGAATAAGACACAAAAATTTAACTTAAGCCTAGATAACAACAAAAGTAAATGACAGAAAATAAAATAAAATATATAATTCAAGAATACGAAAACAAAACAAAAAAAAAATGAGATGACTCTAACATTGGATATACGTACTTGGATATATATATTGTGATAACCACTTAAATGTGAGCAGCGACATCTAGATTTACAGAGCAGAAGATGTCGATACTCGAAGACCAGAAGATTTCGATACTTGAATAATAAAGTCTCGACCATTGATGACTGGAGAGTGGAATCGAATCTTCTAGCAAATTGGAAATTGTATGGGACGCTGGATGGCGAGGATTGTTCCTCGAGTATGTCATTCGAGTATAAATACCAGCATCCCGAAGGTACTCGTATGCAAATCAGTTCTAAAGTGAAATTTGAAGTGTTAATTAGGAAAAGTGATTAAGTGGTTTAAGTAAAAGATAAGAAAAGTATAAGTGGTTGAGAAATTGGATTGTACTGAGAGAAACAATTAAATAGTGAACTATAACTGTACTGAATAAAGGGATTTGTATTGAAAAGAATAAGTTCTATCATTTGTACCCACACAAACATTTTACAATATGAATAGGTGGTGTATATACGAGTACATACTACTTAAATTGAGTTCTCATCACTATATATGTACATATGTAATATGTATGTCCATATGTATTGTATATATGCATGTGTAAATTTAGGATTTTGCAATATTTAAGTTAAAGATCATATATTGTAGATACAAAGGGCATCTATATAGCATAGCTTGTTCAAACATTTAACTTATATTACTGTTAAGGAATATTAACATTTTTAATCACTCACCGGGGATAAAACGTGTTTAGGGATGAAGTGCACTCCTTCGCCATGTAGATGTTATGTATGAAGCACTTGGCAATGTGTCTGTATGTCTTTTCATTTTATTTTCTTGTTGGCTATCAAAGAAATTGTGGAGTATTGCTTGATTATGCACATAGTATAACTACATCTTTCGCAGATATATACATATATTATATTGCATGTAATAGGCGCCACATATACATGCACACAACATGTAATGAGTGTGTAAGTTAGCATAAATAGTTTTAGTTCTCATTATGGTGAGTCAGTCTTTAAGCGATTGTCAAAGAAACAATAAATTGGATTCCACTATCTGTTACTAAGAGTTTTATTTGGGAACATTACATTGGCGACGAGGATTCCATACAAAACAAAGCTAAATGGCGAATTCATCTAAAGTACCGACATTCAACCATGATCAGGATGACTGGACAATGTTTAAGGTGCGGTTGGAGCAATATGTACTTTATTGCAAATGATATCGACGATCAGGACCGATTCGCCAAAAAGCAAAAAGCCAACTTAATTGGAGGATTGTGTTCTACTTCGTATAGGCTGCTCGAAAGTCAAATTCAACCAAGGTTAATTAGTGATGAAACAACAACTTATGTTATATGCATCACTGCACTAGACAAACACTTTGAGCCAGCTATATCGGGATTTGCTGAGAGAAATAAATTTTATATGGCGACTAAAGAAGAGCATGAAACAACAATTGTATGGGCAGCACGTGTGCGAGAATTGGCGAAAAGTTGCAAGTTTGGAAGTCATTTGGAAATGTGTCTGAGGGATAAATTCATTATTGGCCTACCCAGATGCTTGGCAAAAGATAAATTATTTTTGGAAGATGTAGAAACTCTAACCTTTCAAAAAGCTATCACCATTGCTTCATCTGTGGACTGCATAAAACTGCAGTACGGTAATAACCTGGAATGTGAGACAATTGTCAAATTGGAATATTCAACTAGCGGAATCCACAACATCAACTATAAAAAAAAGGTACAGCAACATCAGCAACGAAAGCCAGAAGAAAAAACATTTTGCAGAGTTTGCGGTTATACCAATCATGGGGAAAGCGAGTGCCGTTTCAAAAACTACAGATGCAGGAAATGCAACACGAAAGGGCGTTTACAAAAAATGTGTAAAATGAATAGTTCAGTAGCGAGTAACAAAAATCAAAATGCTTTTAATTTTATGTTAAACAGTAGTGATGATGATTTGTCTTGATTATATTTTAGCAAAGGCGAAAAAAGTAATCCAATTCTAGTAAAAGTGATAATGAACGGAGTTGCGATGTGCATGGAACTTGATAGTGGTTCTCCGGTTTCGGCGATCTCTTTATCTGCGTATTACAAATATTTGGCTAGGTGCAAGATTCTTTCAACAGCTAAGCGGTTTAAGAGTTACAGTGGAAATGCAATATCACCGATTGGAGTTATTAAGGTAACAGTTACGTATAAAAACAAAAGTGTGCTACTTGATATATTTGTAGTTGATAATGGGGGTCCCCCACTATTGGGTCGTGATTTTATGGAAGCATTCAGTATACGGTTTGAGGGATTGAATTTTATTGAATATCTAGACAAAGAACTAGTACAGATATTAGAATCATTTCCATCTGTATTCGATGACAAACTCGGAACGTTCAACAAACATAAGGTGTCTCTGAAATGAAAAGAGGGTGCTATTCCCAAGTATTTTAAGCCTAGGAGGCTACCCTTTGCAATTAAAAGTAAAGTAGAGCGCGAAATAGTTAAACTTGTGGACTTAGGTATACTAGAACCCGTTGATTATTCCGAATGGGGAACACCAATTGTGCCCATATTAAAGAAAAGTGGTGATGTTCGTATATGTGGGGACTTTAAAGTTACACTTAATCCACAACTCTGTGTTGATCAATATTCCCTACCAACAATTAAGGAATTATTCGCAGAAGTTCATGGGGCGATGGAATTTTCGAAATTAGATTTGAGCATGGCATATCAGCAAATAGTGTTGGAAGAGAATTCGAGAAATTTTACAACAATTTCAACTACTAAGGGTTTATTCAGATATACTCGTTTAGTTTATGGTTTAGCCCCAGCACCAGCATTATTTCAGAAAATTATTGAGCAATTGTTATCAGGTATTAAAGGGGTTATAGTATTTATGGACGACGTTTTAATCGGTGCTAAAACGCGAAGTGAGCATTTAAAAATACTAAACGATGTTCTAAAAAGACTGGCAGAAGCAGGATTAAAGGTTTCAAAGACTAAATGTGAATTTATGGCTAAGTCAGTGAAATATTTGGGTCATGTTATTGACAGTGAGGGCCTTCATATGGACCCTGGACGGATAAATGCAATTCTCAAGTTGCCAGCACCAAAATCATTTGTCGAATTGCAATCCCTTTTAGGCATAATTAATTTTTATAGAAAATTTATTCCTAATTTGGCTTCAGCAGCAGGATTTGCTTTGCTTTCAAAAGACAATGGTTTTCTTTGGGGAAGCGAGGAAGATGAATGTTTCGGACGAGTAAAAAAGTTACTAACTTCAAATCAGGTGTTGGCACACTATGACCCCAATGTGGCTCTGAAACTAATAGTTGATGCGGGTCCAAAAGGAGTGGCTGCAGTTTTAGTGCATGAATACAGTAGTGGGGTTCAACGACCCATATCTTTCGCTTCTCAACGGTTGTCGGACGTAGAAACTAGGTACTCGCAAATTGAAAGGGTGGCCTTGGCAATAATGTTCGGTGTCAAGAAGTTTCACCAATACATTTTTGGCAAAAAATTTATATTGGTTTCTGATAATAAGCCCCTTATTTCTATATTTGGTTCACAAAAAGGAATACCACCAATGTCAGCTAATCGATTGCAGAGATATGCCCTATTTTTATCAGGCTACCAATTTGAATTAGAACATGTCAATTCAAAAGGTAATATTGCTGACTATTTGTCTCGTTCACCTGTAGATAACGCTGAGCAAGAAAAACTACTGACGAGTGAAATATGCATTAGTTACGTAAAAGAATTTGGGACAGTTGCAACGACTTTTGGAGAAATTAGAAATGCAACGAGTAATGAACAATTATTGGTCACTATAAGGCAATATATAAGGGAAGGCTGGCCTAAGAGATGTGAGGATGAGAGGATGAAACCATATTTCAGTCGAAGGGATGAGCTTTCTGCTGAGGATGATTGTATTTTTTGGGGGTATAGGGTAATAGTTCCAAAATGTCTCAGGAAATCGGTTCTCAATGAAATTCATGAAACACATTTGGGAATTGTTAAGTCCAAAAGTTTAGGGCGCAGCTATTTTTGGTGGCCTTTGATGGATGACGATATTGAGAAGATGGTGAAGTCATGTGAACAGTGTATGCAATATCAAAGTAATCAATCCAAGGCTCCCTTGATTTGCTGGGATTGGCCAGATGCTCCCTGGCAAAGGTTACATATTGATTTTATGGGACCCTTGTTTAAAAGGAAATTTCTAGTTGTTACTGATGCATATACGAAATGGATTGAATGTATCGATATGGGAGAAAATATATCAAGTAGCAACACTATAAAGCACTTACGTCCTTTATTCTCACGGTTTGGTATACCTAATGTTATAGTCTCTGATAATGCTACCACTTTTGTATCCGAAGAATTTCAAAACTTTCTAGCAAGCAATAAAATAACTCATAAAAAAAGTCCTGTTGGAAATCCAGCTACCAACGGACAAGCTGAAAATAGTGTCAGAATTTGTAAACTTGCAATAAAGAGATCTATGCATGCAAAAAATTCATTTGGTAATATAAATCAAATCCTTGAAGCTTTTCTATTGGACTATCGCAACTCAGTTCACAGCACTACTGGAATGTCTCCAGCTATGTTAATGTTTAATAGGAGTCCAAGAAGTAGGTTTGATATTACAAACCCAATTAAAAGTAAATTGCTTCACAATAGCCGAAATTCAAATGTTAGTGAAAAAGTAGATTTAATGCAGGCAAAGCAAAAGAAATATTATAAAGGAAATAATGGAAAACACTTTGAAGTAGGAAACTATGTAATTGCTAAGGATTATTCTGTTACAGGAAAACAAACTTGGTGTAAAGGACGCATTGTAAAAGTTTTAGGAAGGCAATATTATTTAGTTGAAATATTAAGTAAACAAAAAATATGGAAGAGACACGTTAATCAATTAAAATCGATTGCAGTTAATGACTTTTCCGAAAATACGCTAGTTTCCGTAATTGATCCTACAGAAAAGGTTAAGATTAGTTGCAATGATGATTCTAATAATTCTGTCGCTTATCAGAATGCGGAAAATATTGTATTAGACGCAGTTGTAGATAATGTTCCAACTAAAAATAATATAGATTTAAGTAAAGATGTTGAAGTACAGCTACAAGACAAAGTAAAAATTAACAGGAAAATAGATTGGGCAAAATTTCAAGAAAAAGATAGATACCCTAAAAGAACGCTAAACAAAAATTAAAATGTATATAAATCTAGTATAATTGTGTATATTATTTAAATACGAGGGCGGGTCAATAAGTCCGTGACTTTTTGAATAAAACACAGATTTTTTGATAAAAAAATAATTTTATTTTTCAACATAGTCTCCCTTGAGCTCTATACACTTTGTCCAACGCTTCTCCAATTTTTTTATCCCTTCCAAAAAAAATGATTTGTCGAGGTCCTCAAAATAGGCCTTTGTTTGCGAGATGACTTCATCATTGGAGTCAAATCTTTTTCCACCAAGCCATTTCTTCAGGTTTGGGAACAAGAAGTAGTCGCTCGGAGCGAAATCTGGGGAATAGGGTGGATGAGGGAGCAATTCATAGCCCAATTCATGGATTTTTGCCATGGCAACTGCACATGTGTGCACCCTTGCATTGTCTTTTTTCTCCTCAAATTAGTGAGTAGTCTGATAAAAATAGCTGTCAAACACAAACTAACTGACGCAGCAAGTTTAAATTTTGACAGGAGTCAACTGACAGATGCCTGTTGACAGGAGCAGTGTTGCTGTTTCAGTAAAGAGGTCAGAAATTCAAAAAGTCACGGACTTATTGACCCGCCCTCGTATAAGGGGGGCATTGTGGAGTGTGGCTTGATTATGCACATAGTATAACTACATCTTCCGCAGATATATACATATATTATATTGCATGTAATAGGCGCCACATATACATGCACACAACATGTAATGAGTGTGTAAGTTAGCATAAATAGTTTTAGTTCTCATTATGGTGAGTCAGTCTTTAAGCGATTGTCAAAGAAACAATAAATTGGATTCCACTATCTGTTACTAAGAGTTTTATTTGGGAACATTACAGAAATAAAATTAAATGAATGAGAAGCAGGCTCAGTTAATTAATAATCAGTATTGCACTCTACAACCTGCTTATCTCCTCGCTAGGACTAAATGATTAAGAATGGGAAGAGGGAGAGGGTATAATTCCATGTTGCTTCTAGTCTGGGCGATCGCTCGTTGATGCTCGGAATTGCTTGTTTCTTTGCTCCTGGGTGCGCCTTCTTCACAGATATGTACACTTTCTGGATTCTGTGCAGTTGATGGCGTCTGTACACTTGCTAGCTCTTATGTACCTACGGAGTATATTGCGGGAATTTTTATGGTCTTGCCTCCCTTTTGCCCTTTTGGTTTTTTTTTTTTTCCACACTCGGCTTCCTTTTTTTGATTTATTCAGGTAATATTCAGCTAACTTTTCTTCACTCAGTTTTTCTTTTCAACATTTTTAACAGCGCTTTTCTTAATTCAGTCTGTTTTTTTTTTCTTACTTCGTAAAACCAAACTGATTTCCTACGGCAAAACCGATTTGGTTTTTCTATTTTTTTCTACTCAACTCTTCCGCAAAACCAAGTTAGCTGACCACTTATCGTCATCCGATCTTCGCTCGATGCCTCGTATGACATTTCAGAAAGAAGCAATTCCGTTTTTCCAAGTACCGAATTACGATGAATAGATTAAGGTCATTCACCCCTAGAACTTTGGAACATATGATTCACCTTTTTTTTTCTTTGGGTGCAGAATAAATATGTATCATATAAAGGAACCCTGCCAAGGAGCTAAGGGTATTACGATCAACATCAACTGGAAAGGGGACATTCCAGTAGATGGAAAAGGAATATAAGCAAGGTTGTTGTAGTCGACAATATGTACTAATTTGATTTTAACGGAAGGTGGCGCTGCTATAAAATAGTTTTTATTTTGTTTCTTTTTTTTTGTTCTTTGTTGCTTGTTACATACATATATACATACATTTGTGGATACACATACAAATTAGGAGATCATTTCCTACAAACTCAATATGATCAAGGAAAGAGTTCTGCATTGTTATGCAAGTCTCTATGGAGTTTTATCTCACGTTATTAATGCCTGCGAAAGACCGGTCGTTGTTGCTTCAAGCACCTTAAGCCCAACAAAGCAAAAGTATTCGTATTAGCAATTATTTTAACTGTGTATATGTATGCATTTATGGGATATCGTTCACGAACTACGTGAAATATTTAACTCTAAGGAGTCCACGCCGTCAGTTGCCGCAGCTAGAATTCATCATTAGGCGATCATGCTAAATATGCATCAGAATAAAATTGTGCAAAAAAGGTTCGCAAATGAACGGACGGACTTTCTTGGCTTAAGGGATTGGATGAATATAGTATTGAAACGATCGCTAAAAAAAGCTTTTAAAAGGATTGCCGCCATCTGTTTATCATTGACGCCCTCATGGAGTAGTTGGACAAGCATTCTAAATGCGGCGGTGAGAGTAGGTTCCAAAGCACGTGCAGGTCGATTTTTGTACCTCGTCAACAGGTTAGACAGTTGGTCTAGGGCTGGGTATTGTTCGACTAGGGTGCACACTGACTGACAGAAACTTAGTAAAGCCCATTGCTATAGCCTTGACCTTGGCTAATTGTACTTATTTTTTATGTGGCAGCCACCGACTACTAGCTTCAGTCATTTAGACGAACTCAAGCAATTAAATGAATGACGCGATCAAAAGTTACTTTGGCTTACTTCAACGTATTTTGAGCAGAGATTTAAAAGGATCAGTTCACTAAAACAGAGGTGGAAGTGAATGAACTCTAAATGGGTAAATAGCATCATTTATATACCCGAAATTGGTTAATGAATTCGCAATATTCATCATCTATTGCTCAACGATTCTTAAAAAACCGGTGTGATCTTCCATATTGGAAGATCATATGGACGAAAATATTCCTGATACGTCGGACTTGGAAAGTGTAAAATTCTAAGAGCTCTACAGCGTTGATGTCGCTGGTCAAAAAAGTGTCCATCATCGCCTCAGATGATTAGGACATGTACAGCGTATGAACACCAACACATGGGTTTTGGATTCCTTGAGACAATAGAGTAGAGGATGACATCATCTCTGGTGGATTATATAAGTGCCATGGCATCTTAACTAGTTTATTAGTAAGTAAGACCACGAGCCTTATACATCATAGTGGAAAACCCGCTAGTTATTTAACGTTACATTGTTTTTTATAGGTGGATGCAAATGTCATTGATTCCGACGGTTGTTGGTAGATATGGATAGCAGTGATGGGGAACAGGTCCATGGAAGTGAAACCAGATAACACACACTTTACATTCGTTCTGTTGGACAAACCCAAATGGTTCATTAACTACCAGCTACCTTGGTATGTACCTCGGGCCACAAGACGTAGTCCTAATATAAAAGCGTAGGTTTGAGTTGAAATTGGACAAACATACAGACTCAATGTAGGTTTTTACTCCTGCTCACTGCTTTCTCAGCTGTTAAAGTTTTTTGAGGTAAGACATCTGAATTAGGCTTCAAGTGATGCTCAGTTCGATGAATATGAAGTCTCACTTTCTTTGAAAATTATCCTTTGCACATATTATAGATATTTTAGAAATTATGGAGAAAGATTGTAGCGGAAAATATTTTTAGAAAGTGGCATCTGTATTCGTCATAGTCCAAGTTGAGTGGTTCATTCTGCCTGACCTCGGAGTGTTGGTCGTCTTCGCCGTTAAACAATTTCCAGCAGTAATCCTTCCAGATTTTCAGCACTTTACCTCTCCGTGCTTCTATTCAGAATTTGTATCCTTGGAACATTATTTTTACTTTATGATAAAAGTTTCGAACATTGCAGTAGCACCTCTACAGTGCCTCGATCAAACACTTCTCTGCTTACTTTGCCTTCTTTTTGAGAGGCGGTTCTTTTGAGAGGTGATTCTCCCATCTTTTCAGCTCACAGAGGTAGCCGTATGCCTCCTGTTTTGCTACGTGTGCCTGTCGACAATTTCCATAATTATGGAACCTCCAAGTACTATTGCACTTGGATTTGTGTTAGCCCCGCATCTTAAGGTGGTTACCACAAATTACTGCTTGTGGCCAATCTGGCCGTAAGTTGCGAGGTATTGGATCGCCCGCCTTGGGTTTCGTTACGGTGGTGTGATGATACCTACCACATCAGATGCGGCATCTCTGAAAGCTTGTTTATAATGGTGCCACTCGTACATACTCGTAAGGCCTCACGAGTGGTTTTTGAAAAATCAAAAATCGATCAAAAAAGGCTCTAGCAGTTTCTCGAGATTGTAGCCGTTCGGGCTTAAATTTCCTTACATTACTGATATGCGGAACTATTGGAACTGTGTCTTGCGTCAGTGTGTTCAAACATGCTGTCTTTTCTTAGCTTGGCAGTGAAATCATGAGATTGGTCGAGAAGCTCGTAGAAACAATCTCGAACAAAGTCGTTCTTCTCCTCTGTGGGGCTATGAGCGCATATTTGGCTTGTACTTTCGAATTTAGCCTTAATGCGGATTATGATCAGTTGTTCGCTCACATGGTTAAGACTTTTCGTCGAAGTCTTCCACCGATAACATATCCGCATCCAAATGGGCGCCATTGTATAAATAGTTCGAGGACTCCACGTGAATAGCTACATAAATAGTTTGAATGCCAAACCAACCGTGTATATCCTCACTCCTTGCGAGCAATAAAAACCTTCAACGCAATTGACACAGCGACATGGACCAAAGAATTATAATTGAATCTCACGCTTCGATTGCTAACCACGAACTAATTAAACTCATCACCTCGGCATGCCGAAATCTTCTGACAACTGACTGATGTCGTGCATATTCTTCACAAAATCGTCTCTTGTGGATGCTTAACCGTCCACTGTAAACAGCCAGAGACCCTCTTCACGCGTTCTTGCACGATTTTCGAAATTCCAATTCAGTAGCATCACAAACCACATCCCTTCATCAATCCATATGAATAGAACCATCTCAACGTACAGTTTAAATCCAATCTAGTGTATATCTTCTGAATGTAAGCCAAAATTCGCACGACGACAAAATCCAGAAATAGCAACCCTTCATGTCAGCACTGGGATGAGCTGCCACAGCCATATTTCATCAGATCTCTTCTTATCCCTTTCAATGATTGACTGGTGGCAAGGGTGAAAGGACCACTTCATGTATCCGTATATCCACTGGTCCGACTCCTTCTGATTCTGCATGTGAGCAAGCAATTTCCTATTCCATTCATCTGGCAGCAATTCCACTCATTTCTTTTGCATCTATTATTAGTGAAATGGAAAACATCCATATCCATATCCATCCATATCCAAATCCACATCCACATCCACGTCCAAATCCACAACCGAATCTAGATCCATATGACGACTGATGTCTGGGATCGATGCCAAATCGTTTTATTTGAAGCTGAGGGATGAATCCAACCGAATGAGCGTTGACAGAAAGAAGCCCACACTTACTCCTCACAATTCTGTTCGACCTAACTTTGCGTCGTATCTTGATGGTGCTTGACTGGACTTGAGGTCTATCGGCATCAGGAAACATATATACATACGAATACATCCGCACACCGGTTAGGGAATAACAATATCCGCTTCGATTTCCATCTGTTCCAAGAAATCCAACTAGAAAAATGGACTACTTTTCATTTTGTCGTATCCATTCTTGTTTGGCCTGGCCTCTCGATGTCTTGATGCTGATTTGGATCGCACGTGTTTGGCACGAGGAATAGAGTTTTTGAATTGCCAGAGATTGTCAGTAAACGATAGGCTCGTCCACGGAATGTTATTGCTATATTGCAAGGGCAGGGCAGTAGTGATGCTGGCTGGGAAGCGCTTGGAGAAACTGCAACCTCAGATAAGGATACTGATATGACATGTGCGGTATTTCAGTTGTCCTAGTTTGTTTTGCTAGTTGTCTTAACGTTGCTGTTGTATTTTTCAGGCAAATGCTGCATTGTCCTTGTAGTGACATGGCTTGGAGTTTAATTTGTCCTCCAGTTTTAATTGTGGTCTTCGTTATTCGTTTGATTCTGGAGGAAACTCTGCCAAAGAGAATAAATTTGAGAAGCTTGAGGAGGGAACCTCTTTTTGCTGATAATCAATTTGATCAGGCGACCGACTAACTGTGGCATTTGAATCGGATCTCCTCGCATTAGGTTACCCGTATGGTAAATGGATTTCCATATTTCCATGTGGATGCACGTATTGCCAATAAATTGTGCATATAACTATGCGTAAGTGTAGTTATAGTCTAGAGGGACGGGTACTGGAGGTTTGCTATTTAATGACCCTATGCTGTTTGACTATGTTTAACAGATGCTAGATATCAGGCCAGGACTTATACCAATACGACTTAATTGATGCACTGTTTATCTGAGCTCTGTTGTATTTTATGAGAACGATAAATGGTGAAAGCAGGCCGTTGTGTTTGACGTTGATACATGCTTTTAGGTTCTGTCATAAAATAAGGATTTTTATCCAAAAGATAACACCTTTAGGTTTATCGACTTCCCTGGCTATAATGGAGATTTTCCTCAGATTGTCTTCTTGAACAGTGTTTTTGTTAGTTTCGAACTGGGACTAGTTACTTATCCAGTACTTGTTTAACTTCATGACTAACTCATATTCTGATGTCAACCTTATAGTTCTGTTAAGCATTAAGACTATTAGGTGATGGCTAATTAGCAACAAAAATCTGATTTTTGAAAGAAGTTCTATTGGTATCGTTAATACTCGTAGCAAGCCAATTTTGGAGGTGACTGAGTAAACTCCTAACTTTTAGCAGCACTATCTGTGACGAATGCATCAACATTTAGCTGGATTTGACCCTTCAATTTTAGTAGTAAAGACTGTTGTTGGCGCAATTTGGTATGCATAGCGCAAGTCAATTTATCTACAGTCTAACTCTACAGTGACTGGTTTTTTTCTTATAATTGGGATTTAAGTACCCTTAAAATGCTTGTATATAGCGAAGGCGAAGGAAAACCAGGTAGGAAAGAAAAGGAGGTACCGATGGACGTTGGTTATAAATGTTTGAAGGTTATAATGATTAGGAAATAAAGAGCTGGGCAGGACATTCCATAAGCGAGTTGTACGGCTTGGGAACGAATCACGATATTTTCAAGTACTTGTACGTCCGAAAGTGGGCTTGAGGATATACTGATGAGCATTCATAGTGAGACGAGTGTTACGGTCAAAAGTTTGAAGGAGCGGAATGCTACTGGTGATTTCTATAGAGCATTGGTCGTGGAAATAGCGATAAAACAGAGTGAGACATTACGTCGATGTTCGAGGGTGTCCATTGTCTGAGTGATATTAGTATCACCTATGCATTTTCGCACAGTTTTTAATCCTATCTATCAGTGGACAGTGCGGACATTAAGTTGTCATTGACATACACACCGAGAATGGAACGTTTTTCGGATTCGACTATGCAAGTGCCATTTATGGACAGTGGCTGGGTGTTTAAATTTCGCTTTAACGGCAGCAGACAGCATTGTGTGTTGGAAGCACTAAATTCTACTCTGTTTGTGGTTCCCCAATTAGTTATGATATTAATATCGGAATTTAACATACGCTACCGTTCCCGTTCTATAGCCGAATAGCAGGGCCGTGAGTCCGGAAACGAATATGAAAGCAGAGAGTACTGTCATCAGCAAAGGAATATATTAAATTAAAAGTAGCAGACAAGAGATCATTTATGAAAATTAAAATAAGTGTCGGAGACAGAATGGAACTTTGGGGCACACCAGCATTTATTTTGTAAATATCGGACTTGAGACCATCCAAGACAACTTGGATTGAACGTTCCGAAAGGTAATTTCTGATCCATTGAAGAAGAGAGTCGTCGATCCCAAAATTGCGCACTTTCGACAAAAGAACCTGCTCCCAGACTCTGCCAAGTGCCTTAGAAATATCAAGTGCAACTATCTTGCTTTCGCTAAATTGATGTACGCTTAGGTTCCATTTTTCGGTGAGACATGCCATCAGATAACCAGTGGATCTGTTGCTAGGAAAACCGTGGAGAAGTTTCTATGTTTCGAAATATTTCATGAGCTGACGGTTTATCAGCGTTTCCATGACCTTGGGCAGAAGGAATGTAAGTGCAACGGGTCTGTAGGAGAAGAGAAAAGAAGATTCGCATTTTTTTGGGACTCGCTGGACAAATGCTGCTTTCTATCTGCTGAGTAGTATTGATGAAAAAGCGTACGTAGTGGTTTTGCCAGCATGGAAAGGGAGAGATACCCTCTGGACCAGCGGATTTGTGAATGTTAAACTCTATAAGAATTCTTGCTACTACGCTTGGAGGCGTTGGCGAAAATTTGCCTTGACTATCACAAACGTATGTGCAACGATGGAAGCCACGTACTTAACAACACATCTGAACAACTCTTCGCTTTTAAAGGAATTCATCAATAAGCTATCATCACATCTTCTACTGACTTGGGCACTATTTCCCAAGAACTGACAGCCTGTCACTTTGGTTGAATTTAGCAATTGGCTGTAGGACATAGCAGAGGCCGCATATTTAGTAATAATACTACACGTGGCCGCATCAGCTTAAGAGAAACGTCCAACTTCCTCAACCGAGAAACGTAAACATGTGGTTACCTAGCACACTCTTCCCACACCCCAACAACCACAATCGGCCTTGTAGTCACCAGATCGAAAAACCGTCAACCAGATGGATCGCATTGCGGTCGTCTTTAGCTAAAGCCTCGGTGTACCCAATCTGAAAATCCAGTTATTTCGAACGTTAAAACACCGAAAAAGTACTATTCGACGTCGAACGACTAAAATCGCAGAATATTGCCTGAGCCTTTTCTGGTCGAGTCCTCCAAAACTTTTCGTGAAGTCCTATGCTACCAAGAGCGGCCCAAAATACCAGTGGCGACATTATCAGAAAGCCATCGAAGCCATCTGATACGCTAGAATTCGCTGACCACCAGAGTGAAACTCTTGATTTACGAAAAGTTTCGGAAAAGGCAAGCAGCGAAACAAGAGGAAACAAGGCGACGCTGCAAAGAAGGACATGAGCTGCTCAAAAATTCTGTCAATTAAAGAAAGAGATTGAGGAGACATGCTTCTGCAGAATTAATGTGCGAAAGTTCTACCAAAATATGAAAAGAACTTTAAAAGGTCACAGATAGCGAAAATAAGCGTGCGTACATAAGGATGGCAACGTAATAGTAGAATCACATTCGGCAATGTTTACATCTGTAGATTTTTAAATAGCCAAGATCAACATGCTGCAGTTGGGGATAATTAACTATTCAACGTAGGTGATGATAGATAAAAACTTTGTCCACCCAACCAAGAAGGGGTCTCTCTAGCAAGAGATCAATTAGGCAGCAGAAGGCGACGAAGTACCTACCGAGTTTTTTAAGTTGGATACACCAATTCATCTGTAAAATGTGGTGGGATGAAAATACGCCCGGTGAGTGGCATCTCATCATCGTTTGCACGATCCTAAGGAAGGAAGACCCTGTAGCCCGGACCAACAATAAATAATTAGTCCCTCTGACATCACTTAAGTGAATACTTGAAACCCTGTATCAACAACCTGGCAATTCCTTAGGTTTTGTAAATCTGCTAACGACCAGAGATTCATCTTGCGAATCGGAACCCTATCACCTGCTTTTTTGTTTTTCTTTTAGTGTGTGCGAGTATATGATAGAATCTATAAAGACGAGCTCCTTGCCAAACTCATCTGTCATCCATCAAAATGACCATCGTCGAACTTTTACAGACGTCTTATCTGAGGCTGTCCGTTGCGGATCCTCGTCAGAATTATGGACTATGACAATGGTGCCACGAATATGATTTTTTTGTGATTCTGTGTCACCATGTCGGATGTACATTGTCTTTCAGATGAAACCCAACTTACCTTGTATCAGATCTTGTGCTTAAACATGTTACTTCCAACGACAAGGGGAATTATGTTGAAGGAGTTCAGAAAACTTTATAAATTGTCGTTATTTTCTCTGAGGCCGTACTTTACTGTTCCATGATTAAGCACGTTGTTCTCCTTGCCTGCCTTGGCAACTAGGCGGAACCTGCTGAGGATGTATGTATTTTGTTTTTTACTTATTCATTGCAACTTAGATTTATAATCCATAAGCATCATTTAGATTAGGGAAACGTTTCAATCCAAACCATCAAGTTTTTACACATAAACATGAACCATCATAAGATGGAGTATCAAGACGCAGACATATGAATATTAGATTAAATAAAGGAGGAAGTGGAAAACTTCTCTAGTTTCCAAAATAAATTAATTTCACATTTACTTTCCTCATTTCCTGCAAAGCAGTACAATAGCAGACTGAGGCCAAAATTCCCTGGCAATATGCCCTTTAGGTACAAAGACACCGCGACAAAATTACAGACAACGAGGTAAAGACTCCCTTCACCAACAGAGACCATCCCTATTGACTTTTCTAATTACCTTCGCTCAGCTAGTGTGAGATGGTATAGTACCAGTCTCTGCTTGTAAAACACTGCGTCATATTCTAAGAAGAAAATTTTACAAATTACGCCTAAAAGTTGCGATAGCATCTAACTTCTAAAGCGTCAGATCATCCCAGCACACAGTAGATACATACTCCGAGATACATATAAATGTTTGCATGCCTATTACTTGTAATTTGCCTTTTTTTTCACGTTGTTGCTGGAAATATTTTTCTTCCTTCTTAGCTACTAATTTTCGGTGGAAAATTGCTTTTGACATGACGTCATCTGAGGGTAAAACAATTCGAAAACACCTTTGTACTCCACCTCTCTACCTCTCAACCATCTGCCACGTTAATTCGTTAGTTCCACACCGCCCACAGCTGCATGAAGTTTCAGAGTTAAAGTTTCTTTCGCAAAGTCTCAGTTTTGTCCATATCCATAGCCTGAGCTTTACTTTGAGGAAGATAAATTATAATTTCCGCACATTACAGCCAGCACAGTTGAGGCTGAGGTCTATTGTTCGTGGTAGGTAAGGGGAGTAGTGGGTGGATCACTTTTCTCCTTGTAGTCGTAGATCTCTGGAGCCTGTAAAGGTATAGAAATTCTCGAAGTCAATCATTGGGGCAAATAGTTTCGAAAGCATATTTTCGGAAAGTTGAGCAAAATTCTTGTGAAAGATTTTCGCTTGAACTGTGTAAAAGTTGAATACTCCTCCTATTCCATAGAAAAGTGGATCCCCCTTGATGTAAACCTGTCTCTCAGAGGGGTACTTTGCTGGAAAATTGTGAATTTTTTCGCCACAGTTTCGTGCTCGAAGTTTGAATATGAAACCTTGTAGCATCAAATCCTTTTATAATAGGTTGAGGTGGATGTGTATACACGAACATCCTATCCGAGTAGATTTATGTACAGTTTATAGTTTACATGTTACCAGATTGGGTAACATCATGCGGAGCAGTATGAGGGCAACACGTGATACCCTGTCCGTGGCACGTTGTAATAGTGAAATTAAAGTGTTGTTCTCTTTTAATACAACCAAATGTATCTTTGATGAAAATTAAGAAATTTAAATGCATGGAATACTACTACTATACCTCATGGATTCAGTGTTCTATTTTAGGTTATAATTCCAGTTCAAGAATTGATGGCCTTTGGCATAATTTTTTTCAAGAGAAAAGATTGTATTCAGATTCAGTATCTGCATGCATGTTGTTACGTTACTGGTAAGTTGGCCAGCTTTAAAATGTCCAAGGTTGCCTCAGCTAAAACTCCCAGGAAGCTTTGTGGCCTACTTTCTTAACAACGTTACTTTACAACGCGTAAACATGCATGGCATACGAAAATCCAAGTACATCAATTCAGGTAGCTCTTATCATAATAAATAAAAATTTATCGAGTAACGAAAACCGTTAGGGACTTATTTAGGCCTACTGTCATCTCTAAAATTCTACTAATTGCTTTTTTCTGACAAAAAATTTGTGATCTTAAACATTCCCTTAGAACTTGACATCGGTAACTCAGCTAATTGTAAAATACGATGAAGATCGCAAGTTCAATTCCGACTGTGGTCACTCGGACAAGATGATCTGATCCTAGGTTGACTGATAAAATTCTTCCTAAAAGCCATTTGGTCGGAGGAAGATTGGATTCTTTTACTATTACCAAATTTCCAGGCAGGTTGTGCATCTCAGTATGACATCTATGTGCTCTACTGAAAGTTGGCCCATTGTCAATTAAATCTTCGACGTAATACCACGATATGACAACATTTGTTGTCATATTTTTTATTAATTTGTTTTCTATCGGAATAGAGCACTCAAACCATGAACTAGTCAACTGTAGTCATTTCAAGTTCCTTTTAATGGAATTTATCAGTCTGTAGAGGAAAACTTAAGTGCTTAACAAAAGTGTAGTACCCCATTACGACGCCAGTAAGCAGCCTATAGCCTGTCGTACTGTGGGACAACTGAAAGGCCGTTTGTCCTGCCGGCAATCTGGAGTATCATGCCTATCAATGGAAACTCTTACCGAGGACAGGCCGATCTAACGTAATTTAAGGTTCTGAACAACTCGCCTTTTAGCACTGTCTGGCAAGCTCATCGACTATTTCATTTCCCGTGATTCCACTGTGACCTGGAATCTCAAGAAGACACAGTGGATTTAGCCTTTCGACTGCGTTCAGTTAAGTATTGCATTCTCGAACTAGCTTGGAAGTTATAAGGGAGTTTAGCAAGGTCCTACGCTCAGGTTGGTTTTCGCTACAGATGTAAGTGCTTCCCCTCCACCGGTTCTTTACAATCTAGTTCGTTGCCTTCAGCATTGCGTATATCTCTGCTTGGAAGATACACACAAAATTTTCCGAACCAGAAGTGAAATCTAACGTTGTCGTATCAGTTTTGGAGCCATCTCTCATTTCCTAGTTCAGATTCTGGCTGAAACCAGTTTTGGGCACAGAGAAAGCAGCTTCACTTTGAAGCAGACAATTGCTAGACAGGATCCTACAGACAGTACAGCTACATGATCCACGTATGCTTGTGCATACACGTTAGAACTAATTAGCGCGTTGAGCAGTAAGTCGACCAATATGCAAAATAGCAGTGGAGACAGAATGCTGTATGGAAGTGCAGATCAACTACCATCAATTGGAAAGCATTCAGAGAGGCGCGGAAGCATTCAAAGTTTACAAATGCACAATGGGTAGTAATTCTGACGCTTTATCCTTTATCCGAAACAATCAGGCTTTAGAGGAAATCATTTTTGTTCTACGGCTATGATAAATTTTCTTGATGAAATACGACAAGATTTCGATACAGATCATATAAGCCTACTTTGTTTGCTTGATAGGGTAGATCGCAACATTTTAAGGAGGAAGCTTAACGACTTATTTCGTCCCAGTGATATAGCTGTAGAACTTATCGGCAGCTATATATCTAGTATATTCCAGTCACTTCTGGTGACAAATCTTCTTCACTGAAGGCCTTAATTCAAGGTGCTCCACAAAGGTCAATTTTTGGTCCAATACTGTTCTGCATATTCATCAACGATCTCCCATCAGTCTGTACCCACATTTCGGTGTATCTTTATGATGACGTATAACTCCATCTAGGCAAACCCTTTAGCAAGCTTGGTTAATGGGGATCTTACCCAAAACTATGCTTGGTCCATTGCTAATGAGAAGCAAGAGAAATTTAAATCTCAATATCTTGCCAGACATATGCTTAACCAATACTAAAGTTACACTTGTTGAATATTGCACTAGTCTTGGTTTTATTATCGATCGTAACCTTTCAGGCTATAGTCATACTACATAGCCTATGGATGTTTACGTACACTGTGGGTTACTTCGTATCTTACTCCTATTAAAATGAGGCGTAAGTTGGTTACTGAGATTGTCTATAGCGCTCTTGATTCACTATAACAACATAAGTTCCAAGTAGCACTCAACGATGCGGTCCGCTTGGTATATGACTTTAGAAGATACGATCACATCTCCGAACTTTCTATAAAGCTACTACGAGTAGATAAGAAATCTTTGTATCGTTCCCCATACTCGCTAATATTTTAATTCTTCACGTTTAGCATATTTTTCATGCATGCTATCAAACTATGGAACTCACCAGAGTAACCAGCAGTTGGTATATGTTTTTGTAGCATAACTGGGTATATGCCATCAGTTACAGACGACCTGAAGCCATTAAAGGTAGCAACAGCATGTTTAATGGCTTCATTCGTCACCACAACCGGTATCATTCGGTATACCAGCTATGGTGTGTTGTGGTATTCAACTCTCTAGCAGCTTCGTTAATAGGATTTGTTTCTGATTAGTTTACCTGGGAAGTGAGTCTCCTGCATGAGATGAAAAGTCTTTGGTTTCGACTCAGTGTAAGTGATTCAGTTTCTGAACAGGTTCCTCTAACTATAGCCATCATCCAGGAACTGCGCATCGGACAAATAGAGAATGAAAAATTCTGACAATGAATGCTACAGAGAACAGATGTGGCATCAATTTAAGTACGAATTTGTTGTAAGTGGGAGACTTTGGCAAAAAGTTCTAAGCTCCCCCAAGTAAATGAACGACGTATTGAAAACTCTTTAGTAAAGCTAGCAAAAGAGAAGAGCAAAATATCGGCTTCTCCGAAGGAAAAGGAAAGATTAAGTGAAGCACGCGATGGAAAGGTTTCCATTCGTATAGAATTCGCAAAATGTTTTTCGGACAGGTATCGTTCAGACATGAAACTGATTGTACTCCATGTGTTCCGACTGCCAACAGCACGCGGTATTGGTGCGGTCTACTTTCTATGTAGGTACTTACTGCTTGATTTCGGTGATCTAGTGGGAACCGATGCTTTCAGAGTTGCGAGGCTATTTTAATGGAGAGGTACTACTTTACGAACTCGAACAGACACTCGTAGAGATGAGCAAATAAATTTAGAATAGGAAAGACTGACTTAACTGCAAGAACAATGGCCGTTTACGGGTAGTTCCCAAAAAAGTCCTTCTAAACTAATTTTTAGCACTGTTTGTTGTCCTTATAGTCAAAAGAAATTCAATGGGGAGGTATGGTTTATTTCAACTAATAAGGCAATTTAAAAATCTGTGTCTGTTGTGGAAAGTGTATTAAGTCATAAATTTGGCTAAACAGCGGTATTTCTTACATGCGATGAAAAAAGCTAAAACTTTGCTTTTGCAACTACTGTTTAGTCTTATTTCAACCCTAACAGCATTCAGATAGACCAAAGCCAAAATAGGGATCAAACTTTCTAGTGTGAAAGATTTGGCTCATATCAAGCATTCAACAGTGTTTCCTGAAAAATTACCTTTTCCTGACTTAAACACTATAGAGACTCTATACTAGACCCACATCATTCTAATAATGCCCTACACATATCACGAGGAAATGTTGGCGTTAGAGAAGGTGGACGAATATATTGTTTTTAGTTTTGAACGCAAATTTTTGTGAGTGATTTTAGTCCGAAAGGAAGAAGCTTCGATTTTTTCGTAACCTCGCCAAGTGGGCACCTTAACCAACTTGGAGCGTGTTATCGATTGTGCATCAGGTGCACCCCGTACTATATGTCTACTACATATATGAGGTGAATGGACCTCTGAGTCACCTTCTTCTGACTACTGAGACTACGGAAAAAGATGTTTTTGTCTATTGCACTACCAGTTCGTGCGGTTTCGTACGTTGGAATCTTCTAAATTGCTCCCTTTGGTTTAGGAGTTTAGATGCCTCTTTATTTGTGTGCTGTCTCAGCCTTCTCGCGTAAGCTGTTGCATATCTTTGAATTTCGCTAGACACCGTCTTCATCTTCAGATCGCGATGAAGATCTGTGTCACGGGTGTACAATGGTGAATTGTACATCTTGAATCCTTTGAGTGATTTTGATAGTACTTTTCTTAGCACACACCCATAATTAGATGCCATAGTTCCATACTGGTTTTATTACTTGTTCGTAGACTAAAGTTTGTTGTGGATAGATAAGACTGATCATCTTCCAATGAGCCAGTCCATTTTGTTTAGCTCTTTTTTTCTTGACGTATTTTGCATCTAAGGTTATTCATAGGTAGTTGGCGCTATTTCTTAGTCCAACACTCAATGGCTTTCATCGGCGTTTGTAGCTTTCTCGCTGTGTTTCTGCTGTTTTGGCGACTGACAGAACCACTGTATCATCAGCGAATGTAGCTATTATACTGTGTGATGTGGTAGATAAATCATTTGTGAACAAAAGGTAGAGCGTGGGACCCAGGATACTTCGCTGAGTAAATCCCGCTTTTATTTCCCTTAGTTTGGAGTACGCATCTTCTGTTTTATTCTAAAGAAATGAGGCGTTAAGTTTAATTCAAGTACGAGTAACTTGGAATACTGTATTGGTAGAATATTCTTCAGTTTGCTCACTAGTCCTTCGTGATACATTTTGTCGAGAGCTTGAGCTACATCCAGAAAACACGCAGAACAAACCTTTTTCTCTTCTCGCGACTTTTCTGTGACATCAATTTGTAGTTGAATGACTTTCTCTAAAGCCTTTCTTCAGTGTGCGTTAAATTTTTTGAAATTTTTTGAAATTTTTTGACTAGGAAGAAGTCAACTAAATCGGAGTTTTAGCTGAATCTGTTGTCCAGTACGTCGGTCTTCTAGTGGATATGAACTCACATCCCATATTCTGAGCCCGTTTTGTATAGCTCACGACCGTTATTTGGTATTAGTCGAGATCCTCAATAGGTATGTTTTGCTTTGCAATCTCCTCCCATAATGAAGTTTCGTTCCTGTCTTTGAATAAGATACATAGATAGAATGTTATAACTAGGAGGGCTATAGACAGCCGTCAGGGATCCATACTTTGTTTGTTCTTACCGATTCATTTATAGCTTTAAACTCGTCTGTACTGTATAAGTCCTTTTGGTAGTGATCAAAGATTTTTTTGACTATTACATGACATTCACCCCGAACTCTGTTAGCTGGTGTTAGTGGGTATCATAGTTGTTGCACAATTTTCCCCGATCTAAATAGGATTACATTTATTCGATTGCCGGTCTGCCGATCAAACCAAAAAAAACAAAAACCAATTTAAATACAAAGAAAACCGAAATACGCATTCGCTGGTTGAGATCCGTATAACGATCTGTCACTTGGATTGCGTGGTGAAAAGAAAATTCCTTGGGGAGGAAATTTGCAATGACAGCAAATCGTGTGCTGAAACAAGTGGCTGCTTAGCTGGGCTGGGTTCAGGGAAAACGATATTTCCAAACGAACTTCAATGCTACAATAGATAAATAAACTAATAATCGTTAGGCGCCATGTATTATACTTTTTACTCCGAGTGGAAGTGCAAAACCATATGTTGCAAATAAATTGGAAGGGATACCACACAATATTCCGTCGGAAAGGAAAGACTACGAGTATATGTATATTTTTTCTTGCTTCTTTATAAAATGACGCTTTTTGCGGAGTGATGGTAAAACAATATATTGCAGAAGCCGGTAGGAGGCAACAACAAAACGTTAATTCAAACGGTGGTGCTGAAGGTATCACTAAGTAGATTGGACCGATACCGAATACGCGAACGACTACAAAATCTTACTTTTTTTTTAAAGGATTCGCCCGGGGTAACGCGAGGTGAATGATGTTACTTATCTTTTTCCTAAAACTGCTATACTCCTGTCAGTCCTTGTCAGTCCTGACTTCGTCCGTATTTCCTCCTGGTTTTTATTATACAGTGTGTCCCCTAATTCGTCAAAGATAATTTGGGAAATGATTCCTGGCTATATTCTAAGAAAAAAATCGTTCTACTGTAAGGGTCTATCTCCAATGTTGACTTCATTTATCGAGGATTTACGAAAAGGCTTACTTTGGTATACCCGGACGCATGTTAACGGATATTGCTCAGTCAATACTAATGGCAGAAACTTCATTGATGACTTTGTTCTTAGAAGAAATACTGCTCTTAGTAACTACATTTAAATAAAGTTAATATCTTTTTAGGGTCTTCAGACATCTAATTTCAAAGCTGTTCCATTTTTCCTGCCCATGCATAGATTTTGTGATATTTGAGGAAACCTGCAGCAGGTAAAAAAAACGAATTTATTGCTTTTTACCTACATTTCTAACAACAGTTGACAATAACACTGGTTTGCCAATAATTATTAATTTTCCAAAAATTTTTTTTAAATTCCATATCTATTAAAAAGTTTTAAAGCATGCTCGTCTATTTGACTTCCTGTCAAAACCTTCATTTCCTTACCCTGTTCCTCAAAAGTTCTTAGAAAGAGTTAGATTTCGGGTGTGAAAGCCTATTCGGAGAATTTACCAAACAAAAATGGTGTAAAAGATTAGATTAAAAATTAATTCATCAGTTTAATTTTTTACGCCAAGGTTAAAGTTGCTTAGAAACGCTATTTGAAATGTCTGCACTTACAAAACAAACATACTCAGACTTTGCTGACGTTTATGGGCTGAGCACAGGAAGTTCAATTAGAGCGCGATGAAGATACCATGAACTTTATCCTAATACTGGAAGCTATTACAGCTGATCCCTCAATTATCATCAGATGCTCAGCTTTGCAATTCAATGTTTCCAGACATACAATTTTGAATGTACTGCATGGAGAAAATCTTTATTCATACCACTATACACCTGCACATGTACTGCTTCCCGATGATTTAGAAAAGAGATTTGAGTTTTCTAACTGGTTGCTGGAGCGGAGCTTGGATGACAACGAGTTTATTAGCAGAATTCTTTGGACGGAGGAATCTTAATTTACAAGAGATGGGATCACAAATTTTCATAATCTTCATACATGGGCTGCGGACAATTTACATACAAGGAGACATAAATCATTTCAACACAAATTCAGCGTCAATAAGTGGGCAGGTGTACTTGGAAACAAGTTAATCGGTCACTTCAAACTACCACCTAAGCTGAATTCTACAAACTATCTGGAGTTTTTGCTAAACGATTCACTAGAACTATTGGAGGGCGTTCCACTAATTCAACTAGCTTCATCATATTTCCAACAGGACGGGGCTCCAGCCCACTATGGTCTTGAGGTTAAAAATTGGGTAGATGAAGAGAAGAAAGAAATGGACCAGACCAGTTCACTGGCCTGTAAGATCTCCTGACCTTGCCGTATTGGTTTTTTTGTATGAGGAAGAATGAAAAAATTTGTTTATTTAACCGAAATATTTAGCAACTTTAAGTCATTTTTATTCATAGCCTTTGGAGCTTAAAGCAAAAAAACCCTTTTTTATAAATTTTACCTGCTGCAGGTTTTTCCGAGTATAATAAAATCTGTGGGATTTTCTGCAAACTCATTGATGATTTTTTTTATTATTCATAAGAAAAAAACGAATAGTAAAACGGTATGTTAATTTGGCATTTTCTGGAGAAAGGTGACCTCAAAATCAAAAATTAGCATGGGCAAGAAAAATGGAACAGGCTTAGAAATTGTATATGTGAAGACTCTAAAGAGATATCAATTTTATTTAAATGTAATTACTAAGGGTGGTATTTCTTCTAAAAACAAGGTCATCAATGAAGTTAGTATTAACTGAGTAATTTCCGTTAACATGCGTCAGGGTATACCAAAGTAAGCCTTTCCTTAAATGTTCGATAAGTGGTGCCACCATTGGAGATATACCCTTACTGTAGAACGATTTTTTTCTTAGAATATACCCATGAATCATTTTCCAAATAATCGTTGGCGAATTAGGGGAAACCCTGTATACTATATATCTCTCAGTCATTTTTCTTTTTCCTTTCTTTTTCTTGCTTTTATTTTGTTTCAAAAATTGTTTGTTCTTTATCACCAAAAAGTGATTAACCCTATTCAATCGATATTAGCTCGAACCGTAGGTCTCACACATACACTCATTCATACATCTTTGTTTGCAACTGAAATTTGCAACCGCAAATTTGCTGAAGTGTGCCACCGTGCATTGGATTTCCGTTGCTTCCACTCTCTCTGTATTTTCTAAGAGGCGCGCAACTAAGGGTCCATTCTTTACAACAACTTTTTCTGTTACAGACTTTTTTTTTTTCTTTTCCTTTCTTTAAGGTGGGTGACCGTTCCTCATTGAGTAGAACGTCTGTGGCGGTCCGCCTGGCTCTGTGTATTTATTATACGAAGAGGGTTCCAGATCGTCTATCTGGCTCTAGACGTACAGCGTCTCTATGCTCTTGCACACCTATTGGTTGTCCCCTACGACAAGAATAAAAGCAGAGAGACAGAATTCAAGAACCCACCAATAATATGCTTCTCCAAGGAGACAACGGACATAAAATGGACGGATAGGGTCAAATAACGGATCGGACTGGAGAGTTATGGGTGGAGCGGAGATGCCTTTTAAAACTAAGAGGACTACCGGTAAGAGAGACAACACAACACAAGGGACAAGAGCCGATAATTTCATCAAGGGCTCTTGCATACAACTATTTTGGACGCTGGTCTCGCGCCTTTCTCTTGGCAGATCCTCTTTCTGCTTTTTAACTGACTGTCCGTCATACCTGCGGTTGATGGTCCTTCAAGATACCAGATGGGTGCACCAGTGGCTGATGGACCCTTGGTTGCCGGTCACACTTCTAGGATTTTGAAGAACCAGCGGAAAAGAATGTGCATGGGTGAAGGCTAAAGAAAAGGGAAAGTGTAGGATTTGTTGTGGTAACTTTTACTGCAACATACTCGTAGTTTCAAAATTTTAATAAATGACTGCTCTGTAAAAAAGCCTAAGCAGAAATACATTTTTTTCTACATTCAAGATAACTTGCAGCTCATCTTGGCATTGGAGTAATCCATTCATGTTCCATAGCATAATTCTTAGGTGTTTCGCCATATTTAATTTAGTGTACAATAAGTTCTAGCCTACCAAGGCGTTCTATCAAAAATTTGTTAAACAGTTCTACTGATCTAATCTAGTTAGTATTTTCGATAGGAGATCTGGAGTCTGGGTTTCTTTGAGACCGCAGCCAGTTTCCTTTAGGATTTGTGAATATTCTGGTTTACGTACATTAGATGTTCGTTGGATTTTGTCTGCGCTTTTTTCCTTTCTAGTTTTTTTTTTTTAGTTTTAAATGCATTTTATTTACTTAATCATTAACTCTTACATACTAACAAAAAATGCTTAAATGCTAGCTTAAAATTACTTAACAATCTTATACTAACTTACTGGCCCCACACAGGCGCTCTAAGCTACTCTAAATTCTTATAACTATGTCTTTCGACTTTATTTACATTTTGCTGAGAACAATTTGTTTTGAATACTTAAGGCTAAGAAAAAATATTTGTTAACAAAAACTTAGCATATGGACATAATTTTTTATGTTTTATAAAACTTAGTATCTAACTTAAAATAAACCTTAGCCTACCTAACCTAAATGCACAATACACACATAAACATTATACACAATCATATACATATATCAGTATACACTTTTGTATACACTGATATATGTATATGTTTCTTAAATGCTAACCTAAACCTATGTAAGCCGGCCATCGCTATTTACTGAGCAAATAGATTGGTCAGCTCTGCCTCATTAGTGAGGCTGGTACGTAATTGACGGAAACGACGACGAAACATCTTCCCCATCACCACCAGAAATGCTGGTGCTGCCGAACGACATCGCTCTTATCGCGATTCCCCACCGCCCTACTGAACCTGAGGCGATCCACACTACCGTGTGCGACGTCTCTGTTGTAGTTGAGTCGCCTGTCCCCAGCTGTCCGAGCGACATGGAAGATTAACGGGACCGCTGATCTATCCTGGATCAACCCTATCTGATCTAGGTAGAGGAATGCTTCCGGTGGAACGAAGCCGTCAGATCGCACACTCTCGTGGTAAAGGTAATTGGGGTAGTAAGCCCCAGATATCAGGTTATTCATCGAGGTCATTGCTCTTGCAATGTGCCTTCGAGTCAGCTTAATTACGAAGTTGTCCACTCGTATTAGGTTCGCCCTGTTGTAAAGGACCTCATTAGGATAAAATTTCTTGTACTCCGACTCTGGTGTTCTGTACAAGCGAAGACAGGCCCTAAGGCAAGCCCTCTCAAACACCCGAATCTTTTCCATTAAGCTTGCTCGTACATTGAACCACACAGGACCAAATACCAGCATGGGCCTGATAAGGGCCATGTAGCAGATTACCTTTACCCTCGCATCGAGTTGGCTGCTATAAAACAGTCTCTTTGTAAGGGCAAAAGCACCTTTAGCTCTGGCCAGAGCAGCATCTACATTTTTGCCAAAATACAGAAACTGATCTAGCCAGATCCCAAGGTATCTGACTACATTTCGACAGGCAAGAGGCTGTCCGTGCTGTTCAATGATTGAGAACTTTCGCCAATTTTTTCTGGTATCCCTAGAGGCTCCAGACAACGGCGTCCTAAAGAGAATGGTTTCCGACTTCTGAAAGTTGATTTTCAACTTCCAGTCATCGCAAAATCGTCTTATCTTATCGAAGTCACGCTGCAAGAGAGTATTAATGACCTCGATTTTTGGACCTGTTCTGTACGCTACCAAATCGTCTGCGTACGCAATAGTAGGGGGAAGTGAACCTATCAAGTCGCTTGTATAAATGTTAAATAGAATCGGCGAATTGACCGCGCCTTGCTGAAGACCATTTTTAATTTGAAATATTCCAACAGAAGTCACATCGCCATTCTTCACGATGAACTGTCTGTTGTGTAGCATATTATAAAGAATGTACAAGAGTGGTTTACTGATCCCCAGCCTAGTCAGCTTATTGAAAAGACCCTCTAACCATACGGTGTCGAAGGCCTTCTCCAAGTCAACAAGGCAGGCACCAGTGCACTGTTTCTTGCCTTTGTTCCATTGGATATCAGAAACCAGTTTAGACGCAGCATGTGAGATATCATGTCCCGCCTTAAAACCGAATTGATTATCCGGAATTATATGTTTGTCCTCAACCCACCTAGACAGAGCTCTATTGATTACTTTCTCAAAAACCTTACTGATATTCAGAAGGAGACTTATCGACCGGAGATTCGCCGGATTGGATATATCCTTTCCCTTTTTGGGGATAGGTTGAACCACCGCCGTTTTCCAATGCGCTGGATAATGTGCATTATTCATTGCATTATTAAACCGGGTGGTGTAGATGTCCACCGCATTTTTTTCATTCATTTTTAAAGCATTTTATTTTCTTAATCATTAACTCTTACTTACTAACAAAAAATGCTTAAATGCTAGCTTAAAATTACTTAACAATCTTATACTAACTTACTGGCCCCACACAGGCACTCTAAGCTACTCTAAATTCTTATAACTATGTCTTTCGACTTTATTTACATTTGCTTTACTATATTTATTTTCTGTAATTAAGGCTAAGAAAAAAAATTTGTTTACAAAAAACTTAGCATATGGAGTTTTTTTTTTTATTTTTATATAAAAACTTAATATCTAACTTAAAATAAACCTTAGCCTACTTAACCTACATACACAATACTCACATACAAACACATAGACATTATACACAATTATATACATATATTAGTATATACCTTTATATATACTAACACATGTATATATTTCTTAAATGCTAACCTAAACCTATGTAAGCTGGCCATCGCTATTCGCAGAGAAAACAGATTGGTCAGCTCTGCCTCATTATTGAGGCTGGTCCGTAATTGACGGAAATGACGACGGAACATCTTCTCCATCATTCAACCACCAGAAATGCTGGTGCTGCCGAACGACATCCCTCTTATCGCGATTCCCCACCGCCCTACTGAACCTGAGACGATCAACACTGCCGTGTGCGACGTCTCTGTTGTAGTTGAGTCGCCTGTCCCCAGCTGTCCGAGCGACATGGAAGATTAACGGGACCGCTGATCTATCCTGGATCAACCCTATCTGATCAAGGTAGAGGAATGCTTCCGGTGGAACGAAGCCGTCACAGCGCACACTCTCGTGGTAAAGGTAATTGGGATAGTAAGCCCCAGATATCAGGTTATTCGTCGAGGTCATTGCTCTTGCAATGTGCCTTCGAGTCAGCTTAACCACGAAATTGTCCACTCGTATTAGGTTCGCCCTGTTGTAAAGGACCTCATTAGGATAAAATTTTTTGTACTCCGACTCTGGTGTTCTGTACAAGCGAAGGCAAGCCCTAAGGCAAGCCCTCTCAAACACCCGAATCTTTTCCATTAAGCTTGCTCGTACATTGAACCACACAGGACCAAATACCAGCATGGGCCTGATAAGGGCCATGTAGCAGATTACCTTTACCCTCGCATCGAGTTGGCTGCTATAAAACAGTCTCTTTGTAAGGGCAAAAGCGCCTTTAGCTCTGGCCAGAGCAGCATCTACATTTTTGCCAAAATACAGAAACTGATCTAGCCAGATCCCAAGGTATCTGACCACATTTCGACAGGCAAGAGGCTGTCCGTGCTGTCCAATGATTGAGAACTTTCGCCAATTTTTTCTGGTATCCCTAGAGGCTCCAGACAACGGCGTCCTAAAGAGAATGGTTTCCGACTTCTGAAAGTTGATTTTCAACTTCCAGTCATCGCAAAATCGTCTTATCTTATCGAAGTCACTCTGCAAGAGAGTATTAATGACCTCGATTTTTGGACCTATTCTGTACGCTATCAAATCGTCTGCGTACGCAATAGTGTGGGGAAGTGAACCTATCAAGTCGCGTCTATAAACGTTAAATAGGATCGGCGAATTGACCGCGCCTTGCTGAAGACCATTTTTAATTTGAAATATTCCAACAGAAGTCACATCACCATTCTTCACGATGAACTGTCTGTTAGTTAGCATATTATAAAGAATGTACAAGAGTGGTTTACTGATCCCCAGCCTAGTTAGTTTATAGAAAAGACCCTCTAACCATACGGTGTCGAAGGCCTTCTCCAAGTCAACAAGGCAGGCACCAGTGCATTGTTTTTTGCCTTTATTCCATTGGATATCGGACACCAGTTTAGATGCGGCATGTGAGATATCATGTCCCGCCTTAAAACCGAATTGATTATCCGGAACTATATGTTTGTCCTCAACCCACCTAGACAGAGCTCTATTGATTACTTTTTCAAAAACCTTACTGATATTCGGAAGGAGACTTATCGACCGGAGATTCGCCGGATTGGATATATCCTTTCCCTTTTTGGGGATAGGTTGAACCACCGCCGTTTTCCAATGCGCTGGATAATGTGCATTATTCATTGCATTATTAAACAGGGTGGTGTAAATGTCCACCGCTTCTAGAGGAAGATGTCGAAGCACGATGTTCGGAATACCATCGGTCCCCACTGATTTCTTAGCCCTGATTGTGTCGAAGATCTCATGGAGTTCTTCCTTCGAAATGAATGGGGGTAGGTCACCCTCTCTGGCAATGACATTATTGGCCATATTTTCGTCGCTAAACCGGGTGAAACCAGAGCCCTCGGATCGCCAGTTCCCCATTTCATTTCGAATGCAGAAGTCGTGCACCAAGACGCGACCTTCCAGGTCATAATTAGGGCCAATGTTGTCAATGGCCTTGTATACTTCCTGGAAAGTCGCCCCTATGGCCTCAACCTTCTCCTGTGGATCCTCGATCACAAAAAAGTCGTCATCATCAGCGGCCTCACTTGGATCAATGCCTGCTATTGTCAGTAACCGTTCGTTGTCTGTTGTCCGGGCTATTTTAAGACACTGAAGGTCGTTTTGATTTTTTCTCCGAAATAGTTTATTTATTTGCGGAAACATATTCGGGTTGCTGGTGTTTACAGCCCGAACCTTGTTGTTCCAATACAAACTTACAGAAATTCTGTAATTCTCTTTTATTAGCGTTTGAATATTTTTAATCGACGACTTCAGTGTCCTAATCTCCGGGTCTCGTCGGTCAGTTAACTGTCTGTACAAGTTTTTAAGTCTTGTCAGAAGTCTACTTTTCTGTCGGTGCAGTGCGTCAATAGTAGGATTGCGGAACAGGTCTTCGTTAGTCGTACGTCGATACCGCGGTATTGTAGTGTCCATAGTTTGTTTAATTGTCTCGTCCATTTGTTTTAGGTAATTGTCGATCTCCT
The DNA here is from genome assembly GCA_949129095.1 of Volucella bombylans. Classification (NCBI taxonomy): domain Eukaryota; kingdom Metazoa; phylum Arthropoda; class Insecta; order Diptera; family Syrphidae; genus Volucella; species Volucella bombylans. The sequence goes on along the minus strand of OX422143.1, from coordinate 161,190,010 downwards.
CGTTTGACAAATTCCTATTGGACGGTATGTGGAGCGTGTTCGAGGAGAGCGCTCTTGTCAAAGTTGCGGAGAAGCGTGTCCATCGAGTCTTACTGTAGTTGTAAGAATATCTTTGGACAAACTCCTCCAATTCCGCAATTTCGTTGGGAACCGTAATTTCGGTGCTAAAACCGCAATGGTCGCTGTCATACACGAATGTGCGCAGACAGTTTAATGTTTGTAAATTCGTACCTGTCAGTCGTATACGTTCGTCGTACAGCAGTAGATCCAAATAAGACCCGCCTCTGGGAAACGACGGGTTATCCGTCGCTTTAAGACCGAGTCTGTACATGACATCATGCTGACCCCACCAATCGAGTAGTAGGTTCCCTCTAGTATTTGGCAAATTATTTCCCCAATCTCTGTGTCTAGCGTTGAAATCCCCGCCGATTATAAAATAATTCTCCCCCGATTCCAGCCTCAGAAGTCGAAACAGCGTGTCGAGCTCTGTAATGAATAGGGTGGATTGTGAAGTATCAGGTGCGTAAACAGAGGCCAAGTACAGCCGCTTTCCACTGCGGAGCGGGATGTACACGACGACTGCCTCCAACACCCGGAACCTGCGCAACACGCCCTTGTACACTCTGTGAAATTTTATACCCTCTTTAATGAAGATCGCGACACCGCCTCCACGTTTGGATCTGGGCCGATTTCTTCTTCTAACAATATAATTATTGTCCTCCAGTTTGTGCTTATCGGTTAGCTTTGTTTCGCTAGCGAAAAGCACATCAGGAGTTTGGTCTTGTAGCAATTTAAACATCGCGGCTCTTCGTTCGATCCTAATCAATGAATTCACATTCACCGAAAGGACCTTCAAAGTTTGCTCCACCATGTGCGTACCCATTACGACATGTGTTGCGTTAGGCCCGGCAGCAACGCGTAGATCTGGTCCACCCGCTTGGCCTGTTCTTGAACCTGCTTTTGCAGCTGAGCCATCTGCCCTTGGATTGCGAGCAAGATGGCTAGCATGTTGGGTGCAGCTTCCGTTGTTCTCGTCATCGGAGCCGGAGAAGCAACAGTCGCTTGCTGTACCGTAGCCCCCCTACCTGACGCCATTTGGGCGTAGGAAATTTGGGACGTGACGGCTGGTGTTTGAAACCTCACAGGTGAAGCTTTGACCTCCACCTTCTGCTGCCGAGCCAGTTTTGCTTTCTTAATGTCAGCGAACTTAGGACAACCCCGATAGTTTGCGGTGTGTCCCACGTTTCCACATAACACGCACGAGAGCTGCGACCTATTGGATGCTCCGTCAACACCCAGAGGATATTCTTCGGAACTGTGGTTCTTAGCGCACTTCACGCATCGAGGCTGCATTTGGCAGTTCGACGCGGCGTGCCCGAACCTCTGGCAGCGAACGCATTGTATAACGCCTTCGCTCCTTTTTAGTTTTTCCCAGTGAACCACCTGGTAGTCTAGGACATTGATACTCCTTAGACTATCCAGACGGCTTTCGGGACTGAGTTGCACCAGGAAGAACGGCAGACTCCGTTTCTCCCGCCTGGCTCTAGCTGTGGTAAACGGCTTTACCCCCACAAACTTGAGTCCTTCGCACTCCTTCTCTTTGAGCAGTGCCAAGATCCCCTCAGGATCAGAAGACGGTTCCAACCCCTTTAGCAGCATCGATTGCCGCTTTTCACACTTCGGTGTGTATGAGTAGTGCTCCGTCGTCGTTTCCTTTAGGAGCTCTTTCACTTTCGCATAGCCCTCCACTGTATTACAGTGGATGGCATGGCGATCGTTCCCCAATCGCTTAATATTAAAATTACTTCCAATGACCAACTTACACAGGTCCTTGGTTGCATTTACCTCCAATTTATAGGTGTTGATAGGAGGCACCTTCTCCTTCTTCTTCGTCTGCTGCTGCTGCTGCTGCTGCTGCTGTTGTTGTTGTTTTTGTTGTTGTTTTTGTTGTCGCTGCTGCTGCTGTTTCTGTGGCTGCTGTTGTTTTTGCTGATGCCGTTGTTGTGGCATGTGCTCTTTTTGTTGTTCTTGGTGTTTTTTATGTTTTTGTTGGTGTTGTTGTTGGCTCTGCTTTGGAGCAAGCAGCGTCTGCTGTTGTTGCTGGGATTTTTCTTCCTCATCCCTCTTCCTTCTAAGCATTTGCCTTTCTTTGATGGCCCGTACCCTTTCTTGTAGCATTTTTATGCTGCTACTTATGGCCATCATCTCTTCCTCTTCATCTTCTGACTCGCTCGGTGCCAATGAAGCGAAGCTATTCTCTTCCCTCACTCCACCAAGCAGTTTTATAGAGGAAGTTGGTTGGGAGGGACGTTGGACTAAGTTGGAAGTTGGCGTTAGCTTCCTCCTTCGCTTAGCTGTTGGTGTTTGGCTTGCACTGCTTGCAGCCTCACCTGACAATTCAGCAGGTCCCGCTATTGGCATAGCGGACCGCTCTCCACAATCCATCGTGTGCTGTTTACTACAACACTTAGTAACACTTTCACTGTTTTTATTATATATCTTCTAATTTCAAATAAAAAGAAGAGAAAAAAAAAAAAGTTTTTCCACGACGCGGAGTCGAACCCACAACCTTTGCTGTCTCAAGCGAACACACTATCACTCAGCTAATTGGAGCCTAAATCAAATTCGTTAAATGTCTAAATTAAGGGAATCAACTTCTCACTTTCTAGCCGAACACGTTTAAACTCCGCGGAGGTGTATGAACGACTGACAGGAACTGGATGTCCACCGCTTCTAGAGGAAGATGTCGAAGCACGATATTCGGAATACCATCGGTCTCCACTGATTTCTCTGCTCTGATTGTGTCGAAGATCTCATGGAGTCCCTCCTTCGAAATGAACGGGGGTAGGCCACCCTCTCTGGCAATGACGTTATTTGCCATATTTTCGTCGCTAAACCGGGTGAAAATAGAGCCCTCGGATCGCCAGTTCTCTATTTCATTTCGAACGCAGAAGTCGTGCACAAAGATGCGACCATCCAAGTCGTAATTAGGGCCAATGTTGTCAGTGGCCTTGTATACATCCTGGAAAGTCGCCCCTATGGTCTCAACCTTCTCCTGTGGATCCTCGATCACAAAGAAGTCGTCATCATCAGCGGCCTCATTTGGATCAATACCTGCTATTGTCAGTAACCGTTCGTTGTCTGCTGTCCGGGCTATTTTAAGACACTGAAGGTCGTTTTGATTTTTTCTCCGAAATAGTTTATTTATTTGCGGAAATATATTCGGGTTGCTGGTGTTTACAGCCCGAACCTTATTGTTCCAACACAAACTTACAGAAATTCTGTAATTTTCTTTTATTAGCGTTCGAATATTTTTAATCGACGACTTCAGTGTCCTAATCTCCGGGTCTCGTCGGTCAGTTAACTGTCTGTACAAGTTTTTAAGTCTTGTCAGAAGTCTACTTTTCTGTCGGTGCAGTGCGTCAATAGTAGGATTGCGGAACAGGTCTTCGTTAGTCGTACGTCGATACCGCGGTATTGTAGTGTCCATAGTTTGTTTAATTGTCTCGTCCATCTGTTTTAGGTAATTGTCGATCTCCTCGTTTGACAAATTCCTATTGGACGGTGGGTGGAGCGTGTTCGAGGAGAGCGCTCTTGTCAAAATCGTGGAGAAGCGTGTCCATCGAGTCTTACTGTAGTTGTAAGAATATCTTTGGACAAACTCCTCCAATTCCGCAATTTCGTTGGGAACTGTAATTTCGGTGCTAAAACCGCAATGGTCGCTGTCATACACGAATGTGCGCAGACAGTTTAGCGTTTGTAAATTCGTACCTGTCAGTCGTATACGTTCGTCGTACAGCAGTAGATCCAGATAAGACCCGCCTCTGGGGAACGACGGGTTATCCGTCGCTTTAAGACCGAGTCTGTACATGACATCGTGCTGACCCCACCAATCGAGTAGTAGGTTCCCTCTAGTATTTGGCAAATTATTTCCCCAATCTCTGTGTCTAGCGTTGAAATCCCCGCCGATTATAAAATAATTCTCCCCCGATTCCAGCCTCAGAAGTCGAAAAAGCGTGTCGAGCTCTGTAATAAATAGGGTGGATTGTGAAGCCTCGGGTGCATAAACAGAGGCCAAGTACAGTCGCTTTCCACTGCGGAGCGGAATGTAAACGACGACTGCCTCCAACACCCGGAACTTGCGCAACACGCCCTTGTACACTCTGTGAAATTTTATACCTTCTTTAATGAAGATCGCGACACCGCCTCCACGTTTTTATCTGGGCCGGTTTTTTCTTCTAACGATATAATTATTGTACTCCAGTTTGTGCTTATCGGTTAGCTTGGTTTCGCTAGCGAAAAGCACATCAGGAGTTTGGTCTTGTAGCAATTTAAACATCGCGGCTCTTCGTTCGATCCTAATCAGTGAATTAACATTCACCGCAAGGACCTTCAAAGTTTGCTCCACCATGTGCGTACCCATTACGGCATGTGTTGCGTTAGGCCCGGCAGCAGCGCGTGGATCTGGTCCACCCGCTTGGCCTGTTCTTGACCCTGCTTTTGCAGCTGAGCCATCTGCCCTTGTATTGCGAGCAAGATGGCCAGCATGTTAGGTGCTGCTTCCGTTGTTCTCGGCATTGGCGCCTGAGAAGCAACAGTCGCTTGCTGTACCGTAGTCCCCCTAGCTGACGCCATTTGGGCGTAGGAAATTTGGGACGTGACGGCTGGTGTTTGGAATCTAACAGGTGAACGTTTGACCTCCACCTTCTGCTGCTGAGCCAGTTTTGCATTTTTTATGTCGGCGAACTTAGGACAACCCCGACAGTTTGCGGTGTGTCCTACGTTCCCACATAACACGCACGAGAGCTGCGTCCTATCGGATGCTCCGTCCCTACCTAGAGCACACTCCTCGGAACTGTGGTTCTTTGCGCACTTCACGCATCGAGGCTGCATTTGGCAGTTCGACGCGGCGTGCCCGAACCTCTGGCAGCGAACGCATTGTAAAACGCCTTCGCTCCTTTTTTATTTTTCCCAGTGAATCACTTGGTAGTCTAGGACATTGACACTCCGTAGACTATCCAGACGACTTTCGGGACTGAGCTGCACCAGGAAGAACGGCAGACTCCGTTTCTCCCGCCTTGCTCTAGCTGTGGTAAATGGCTTTACCCCCACAAACTTGAGTCCTTCGCACTCCTTCTCTTTGAGCAGTGCCAGGATCTCCTCAGGATCAGAAGACGGTTCCAACCCCTTCAGCAGCATCGATTGCCGCTTTTCACACTTCGGTGTGAATGAGTAGTGCTCCGTCGTCGTTTCCTTTAGGAGCTCTTTAACTTTCGCGTAGCCCTCCATTGTATTACAGTGGATAGCATGGCGATCGTTCCCCAATCTCTTAATATTGAAATTATTACCAATGACCAACTTACACAGGTCCTTGGTAGCATTTACCTCTAATTTAAAGGTGTTGATAGGAGGCACCTTCTCCTTTTTCTTTTGCTGCTGCTGTTGCAGTTGTTTCTGCTGCTGCTGTTGTTTCTGTGGCTGCTGTTTTTGTTGTTTCTGCTGCTGCAGTTGTTGTTTCTGCTGCTGCTGTTTTTGTTGTTGATGCAGTTGTTGTTGCTGCTTTTGTTGCTTTTTTTGTTGGGCGCTTTCTACCTCTGTTTGCTCCCTCTGCCTGCGTGCAGTTTGCATTAGCTTAACAGCCAGCATTTTTTCTTGCAGCTTTTCAATGCTGCGGCTAATGTCTTTAATCATTTCATCCTCATCTTCTGATTCGGATGACGCTAGGGAAGCAAAGTTATTATTGCCCCCTTCATAATGATTATCATCTTCTGTTCGCACATTCACTCTTTTTTTCGTTAGATTAGGAGGGGTTCTCAAACTCCACCTCCTTTTAATTGCTTTCGCAACGTCACCGGCAACACCATTGTTGCCTTTTCCAACTCCCGTTATGGGAAGAGCGGAGCGCTCTCCACCATCCATCACGTTATTTTATTTATTGTTTTTGTTTTTATTTGATCACAATTTAAGTAGAAAACGAGAAAAAAGAAAAAAAGAAAACAGAAGTTCCAAAGTTTGACCTAGGATCGAACCCGTAACCCGTATCCCACGCTTCGATGGCCGACGCCGTTAGCCACTGGGATACCGAGGGGATTGATTTTATTGTAACTAATTGTCTTTAAATGGCACTGGATCACAATTTAATTATTTACTTATGTAAAAGCCGAACACGTCAACACGTCAACACGTCAACACGTCTATCCACTGTCGAGGTCTATGAACGACCGCTTTTTTCCTTTCTTTTTTAGGCAGGGTGTTAGGTGTTTGGGTTTGATGCTCTGATAATTTAATTCGGATTTTCTGCAATTCCTTAACTGCAATACAATACAACCACAATAGTTTGCTGGATGTGCTTCTCCGCAGTTACAGCACTTGGATATTTCCTCCTTCTTTTTATCGCACTCTGATGTCTTGTGTTTTCCTATACTCTTGACACATTTCGGAGTCTTGGCACAGAAGCGTTATTAAAACCTAGACAGTTCTTGCATTCTGGGATAATTTTTGAGTATTTGATGCTTACTATCGAGCCAAAGATATGTCGTATACTATGGATTCTTTTTATATCGTCTGTAGCTTTAAATGTTATTAGGAACATATCCATAGGTTCTCTAGTTTTCCATTTTAGTTTATTGACTGCCGCAATTGCTTGACAACCCTGTTTAATGAGGGCTGAAATAGGGTCACTGGAATGATGAAAATTGTTGACAATGACTCTGATTGGCCTTTTTTGTTTATCTTCGTGGGAGTACCAAAAGACGTTGTAACTGGTTAATGCGTGAGTTACTTCACATGCTTTTTTTTGTTCTAATATACAAATAAATAAAGTGATTGAGTTTAGTCGCCTGATTCATCCTTCTTTATTAATTTGATAAACGTATCAGATAAAAAGCCGCATCAATCATCAACTCTCCAGTCAGGGATTAAAAAGGAGCAGGACTGTTGTGAAAGTATGATGGCGGTGAACTGAATTACCGATGTGTGTCGAGTAGCTACAGTAGCGATGTTTTTAGTTTAATGTCGATACATGTTCAAATTCTTAAAGCCAAGGGAAATGTCTCACTTGGGATTTCTCTAAACCATACAAACCCTTATCTTCAAGCTGTCGCATTATAGCATGTTAAGCAAAACAGGAAGGTCGCCCTACCTTCTACCATCCCATTGAGTGACACTACCATTCCGATAAAGACAGAGATTGAAATTATGAACTTTGATGTAATTTTTTTCAGATTTGCGAAGGCAAACAATCGAAGGTTCATAAGGAATCTGTTGATGCTATCATATTTTCGCGTTGAGTGGGCTTAGTATCTTGAAGGTATTGCAAGTTGAAGCGCCATAACCGTCGTAAACCTAAAACATGACTGCACATCGGGTTTGAAGCGACCTAAATGGGCTTCAGTAGATTTTATTCAGAACTTAGGAGACCTATTCGGATTGATTCTCTCTGAATAAGTTAGTTGGCCATGTAAAGGTGCAAATAATATCTTAATCAAAAAATCTTGCTAATTCTAGAAGATGTCGTTGCCGATCCTAAGACTCCTTGTTTGATTTCGTATCAGGAAAGTAAGTGGGGAAATAAGCCCTTAAAATAAATCCAATAAAGAGCTATTTAAGGACGAAATGTCTTATAAATGTATGCCACTTCCTTTCATTATACAAAATTTGTAAATTCTTCATCTAATTACAATACTTCAAAGATCTCCTTTATTTTGCTTTAACCTTGCCAATACGGTCGTTTCCTTTCCGGGTTTAATCCTACGCGAACGGAGAAGACATTTCAGTGGATTTGGATTTAAACTTGTAATCTTTCTCTCAGAGTTTTCTCTTAGATCACCCCAAGCAAACAGAATTAAATATGTAAAATCTCATATATAAAATTTCCAGGAATTGGTGATTAAAAAATGCTCAAGGACCCATCCGTGGAGCATCTGTCACATACTGTTCAAATAAATGACACCAGTCTTCATCACAATTGCTACGCATTCCTGACAATGTTGAATGCCTTCATGGAAATCACTTTCTCATTAGCAATTTGTGCGCCTGGAGGAGCATCAATCCCTGTCCTCATAATTATTAAAATCAAATTTCGTTGTCCCGAATTCCCGCTTTCCCGGATTCCCTTATTAAACACGACTACACTACCAACGTAATACTCGTATTCAATTATTCATTCGTAAAATTTGATCTTTTGAGTAACCTTCTTGCCACTGGCATTGATCCGTTCTACTATGTATATACAATACATCCAACCACCCACCATCCTCCACTACCACTAGGTACTATGTAGCAGCAATAATAAATCGTCAGCAATTAGGAATTTTCATAGAAGCCAAATGAGCTGTGAACTGATAAGACACCATCACTTGCCATCGTTCGATGATGTTGAAGTCTGCCTGAGACAAGAGGGAGCTGTAGCTTTAGATATGTACATACCCACCCATGCGGTCCTTTCTTCTTCTTCAAAGAAAAAAGTTTGTGTGTGGCAGGCGCATTCCGTGATGATGCTTCAAGTTAAGCTGGCGAAAGTCTCGCGTAATAAATAACGTTATGATCTCTCATTAATTTAATGGAGAAAATCATTAGTCACGAAATCGGGAAAAAATGTTTTAATTCTCTTCGGCTTGGGTAGATTCATATTGGTGTAGTGGTTGGCTTGGGGTAGTTCTGAGGGTTTACCACTTTTCTGGTGAATTATTTATTTCACCCAGCTCCCGGCTGCCGTCGCACGTAAACATCCATGAGCACGTATGCCAAAAATGCTTGTTAATTACTTATTTTTCGAAGGGCAACACGCCCGTGATAGACCAAGGGGTAGGTCACGAAACGAACGTACGTAGGGTTCAATTCTACGTAGAGTTAGTGGTCGATGGTTAAATTGCTATTGAAAAAGTTTCAATGACTCATTGGCTTTGCCTTAAAAGTAGACGACGAAAATATCGGAGGCAATTACTTGACTGTAAAAAAATTAATTCGTTTGCTATTTATCGGTTTTATAAGTTTTAAAGCTCGGGTAAAAGGGCTTTTTAAATCGGTTAATGGATTTTAAAAGCAATTTTCATTTTCATTTTCATTTTCATTTTCGATTTCTCTTTTCTTTTTTTTAATTACTCGAGGATTTTATATGTACCCGATGGTACCTAGATACTTTTCACGAGGATTTAAGGTGGAGTCGTTTGTCAAAATCAGGATAAAATTTAATTGCAGCTGAGAAATCGATTCTGGTCCACATGAAATGTGTTGGAAATACTTTATTCAGGTAGTGGGTGTTATATACGAATTAATTTGGATGGTGTTAATTGTATTTAATGAGGACGAAAAGAGAAAATACCTTTCAACGGATGAATATTGAAAAGATTGTCTTGCTGGAAACGAAATATAAACAGCTTATAGCAGGGCAAGAGGAGGTTAAGGGTTCAAGGGATTGTATACATATGTATCTTTAGTGATTTCGCATTACTCGTATATATGAACCTTCGGTAGCGTCATCTCAAGATGTTTGCGATAAGACTAGTACTTTGCTCTGCCCCCGCTTTTTATTAGACAACGTCACTGATAGGAGAAGCCTTGATAATTGGGCGGGGGCCCCGAGTGGTACAAGTACTATTTCCAGCACCAGATTCGAAGCCGTTAGTAAGGTACGCAATTCCACTTTGGTGAAACGTTGGAGCTATCTAATGGCTCCGCCATTCTGTGAGTCATGGTGTCCAGTTGACGTGCAACTCGACTTCGAGCAGACCGATCAGTTCCATAGCCATCAAATATGTTGAGCCATGGTATGTCCAAGTTTCAATCGATCTTACCGTCCCTGCGATTTGGAGTATAAACATACAGGCACCACGATACTCCCAATCCCAAGTCAGGCTGGAAACAAGTTCCAGGGGCCTGTGACGTCCCATGGCACCAGAATACAGCTTTCGGTCGAACTTCGCAGCTTTGCGGTCACTTCCAGTTAGGCACATTCCTGTCCAGGACTGACGGCTTTGATGCCATAAAAGTCGTCAATAAAATACTTTCAAATTAATTTTAATTCCCATCTGCTAGCTATTGTATCTACATCGTCGCCTACGGAGAATACCATTCTCGAAGCTATGAATTCTTGCGATTTTAACTTTGTTAGCGAGGACACCGGTGATATCATAAATTACGAGTATGCCCATAGCTGAAAATTTCTAAGATCCGAATAGAGAGGACATATGGTATGCATCCAATCCTCAGGAGTAGCATAAACAACCTGCACCTCGCTTAGCCCTCTTTTATGCAAGAATGAATTTAGAGTGTCATGTATGGAGAGCAAGAAACCCAAACTGAGACTAAAACTCAGATAGAGTAGCTCACATATTAATGATATATACCTCAGGAAGCCGGAAGTAACTCTGCCATTTTCGCTTGACACATTCGGCTAGCAAGGCCTTTCGCTCACTCAAGGATACATACTTCACATCACCTGCAGATACCCAGTAACACGCACTTGCTGAAAGATCTTCCCTGATCCTGAAGAGGGGTACAGGTATTACGTATCAGTTCCAAGTCTAGACACTCTCAATAGTTTTTACATTACTTTCATTGTAACAGAGCAACACATGTACCTGTAACCGGCTAAGCAAGGTCATTCTTTGGCACGATAAAATCCGAATGCAACCCGTCTCAGACTTAACTGCGCTTTACCACACCGATGCACCAAAAGTTGCACAGGCAACAAAGAGGCCAAGTTATATGATACGTACAGCACACTTGCCAAGTCCCAAGTCGAACAACAAAATGCGTCTAACCTGCCCAACAGCAGGTTCTCTTAAGGTGAGGTGTAAAATATAAGCACTTGCTTATACATATATGGTACTTAACCTTAGTAACATACTCGTACCTGAGGCCAACGCCATTCAAACTCATTGCGGGATGACGATTTCGAAATGTACTCTTTATTTGTAACTGTCTTGTCTCGAGACACGCTAAGTCGACGGTATTTTTAAGTCAATGAAGGATAAAAAGGCTAAAATGTCATAATTTCGCGGGATGCCTATACATCCATGATGGCGTGGAGACGCCTTCCAGCGTTACTGTCGCCGGAATATCTGGTTCTTTTCGCCGAAGGAGTCATGATAGAGCCTAATCCTCCAGGTTGTGGGTTCCGTTTGGACTCGACTACCCGGCTGTATAAAAAACTCACTGTTGCAGAGAAACCAGAAGTCTCGGATATGGACATATCTATGGTTGGAGACCCTGCCTAACGATATATAGAAGGACGACATTCGAATCGTGTAGCCGAACATCGAACGGAAGCTGCCATTCAGGATATACCGAGAAAAGGAAGAATGAACACTGGCGAACACTTGATGCAGACAGCAAGGACGTATCTCTTTGGATATGGATTTATTGTAAGCGGCAGACTTTGGCAAGAATCGTCTTATAACATTACGCATCAAGGCACTATTCAACATCAGACTACTATAGAGGAAAAAGGTTGCTCTTACGAACTCTGTAACAGAACTTATGAGAAATGCCCGAAGTATGATGCTAAAATCTCCTTAGATAATTTTAATGCAAAATTTTTGATATCCACAAAGGGACATAACGGTCACCTGATCATCAAATCGTCAACCAAATTGATCATATTGCGATAGACGTAAAGCACTTCACTATGCGAAACTCGCAAGTCAACACCAGAGGCACAATTTAACAAATATTTGTACAACTATTTGCATATGGCGACAGCATTGACATCATTGGCAGAACTCAGTGGGCTATTACTGAGTTACTAAGGCCTTGTCAAGGAACACCAAGGAGACTCTATATAAGATCCTAATCAACCAAGTCCTGTTTTATTTTGCAAATATATTCTGGGCCGTTTTGACTGCAAAATTCATTAAGTGATTTGAAGGGTTTGCAAAAGGAGATTTAACGGCGAACTCTACGAGCTATACAGTCACATAAGATAGCATAACATAGCTGAAATTGCAACTCGGAGGAATAACTTCGTAGAGCAAGATCTCGCCGTAGGTTACATCCACCTGGGGGTACGAAAGTGGAGGCAGTTAGCCAGAGAATGCACGAACTCGAATGGTCTACTGCTTGAGACCCAGGTTCACCCCAGAATGTCGCTCCATGTAAATATGTAAACTCTTTCACGACTTCCAATCATGCATCGAGAATGTAAGTTTTCCCTGAGTCTTGTTTTAGACCCTGTTCACAATGGGATCACGGGATGTTAAATCGTCCATGAACTTGCTAGGTATGGTTTAGTAGATAGTTCTTCCGGACCCAAACGCACGATGCGCCCTTGGTTAGGGCTGATATTGCCAGTTGGGTTTGTCCATAACTGCAGACAGTATGACTCTTCAGATTACCGGCATACCAAACGACTGCTTCCCAAAATCTCTAAAAGGACGTCGACTGCTTTCGTTCAGTAAGGGCGTCGTGACGGGGTACTACGACTAAGTGACTAAAAATTCTGCTGTGTTTGCTGTGATATTTATAACGGCTATCTCTATGAGTTTCCGTCCTATGCTTTCATCAGGATGCAAGAATCTGGCGCTGATGTACCGGGAGCGGGAAATGGATTCACTATATCACTCATCTTCCTTCGCAGACTGAGAATTTCCAATAAATATAACATACAACAAGTTCAATGAACCTTTTCTTTGATTTTTAAAATTAGTTTTAATGATGCGGATTTCAGTAAAATTTTGAAAATTCGGTTACTAAAAAATACCTTAATAGCGCAATAAATGTGTTGAAACCTCATCTCAGGACTGTCACCAATATCTAGCCTCAAAAGCTTGTCAATTATAGGCCGACGGCTTTCACCATTGCGTGGCGATTGATCGGGAAACTGCGGACTGTCTTGCAACTTGAAGTTAAAATGGCAAAGGCATGCTCTGCCAGTAGCATAACACTAGAATATGCCGTCATAGGGCTCACAACCCTATACGGAAGAGATTAACAAGATGCGACGAGCCAATTAATTGCCTCGGATAGAAATGGATGCACTGTTAACGACATTTGCAAGCGTTTAAAGACAACGAATGTGCAGAACCTTAACAGACCATGTACAACCGAGTAATTAACGGAGGCCCTTGACTGCTCTCACAGAGATTAGATTTTGTATGGCAATGCCTGCAAATCGCTTTCTAGAAAACTTTGGAACAACTTTTGAGAAAAACAGATTTCTGAAGAGCGCCCTCATTCAAAATTCACTTCAGTTTTGGGTCAATTCAGGATGAACAACTACAGCTCCATGTTAATGATATTATTAACGCTGACAAGCTCTTTGACTCAAAAAGAGTATTTTTTCTTTTTTACAAAGGTTAATTGTCAAGCTTACTCTGTAGTATAAAAATCGTTATTACGTAGTTGTCAAAATTTGTTGTTGTACCAGAAACTAAGCTTTCTCTTGGCGACCAAAGGACAGTTCTATTGGTTTCTCATTTCTCGATGACTCTACTTAAGTTGTCCAGCGATGGAGCACCTAACCATGACAGTATTTCTTGAGATTGATTTCTTGAGTTCCAGATTAGCAGTGACAATTTCATGATTACTCGGTTGACCTTTGAGAACACATCTTTCCTTTGCAGATGAGTTAGAATTAATGATGTGATCACAACCTTGGTTTCCAGCATCTTACTTCGTATTTGTAGTTTGGTTTGAATGACATTCTTATCAAAATGGACCGCAGTATAAGAGCTTTTATCATATGTACATTCAGGGTCACAAGTCTTCAGTTACACAAGATTTGGCATATATGCATACAAAGGTAGTCTTGTTCATCTCAACAAGTGAAGAAAGACCACCATAGTTTAAAAAACAGCAAAGGAGCTTCACATTTCTATTAAACTTCCAGAGGAAGTGACATTCTGGTTGAGTGGATAACAGTCCAGGAAAGCGATAGTTGGAAAACACATATCACTTGAACTCTATTGAAGATGACATAGTTATCCTGGAAATTAAGGATGAACAGAACATTAGTTGGCGGCCTCAATCCGCAACCAATTGTGTTCTAATAAACCAAATTAAAGAGCAGTAGTATTCCGCATTTTATTACACAATGCGTCATTAATTCCCCGAATTTCTTTTCCACACCCTCCACTTACTAGTCACAGATACTCGTAGATAAAATAAACAATTGCTTTCACTCTGATTATATGTATGTATGTTTCCATTTTTATTATATCCAATAAGAAACAAAATACAAAACGGCCTATAAAGCAGTCAGCACTGCACTACAGTCATGGTCTGGGCCGTCAGATCTCAGCACATCAACTCTTCAACGGACTGTAACCCATTGTTTCATTCTTGATGGGCACTTAAGTTAACTCTGAAACTCACTTAAGATTATCTCTACAATCACGTATCTCATAAAATATTTCCGACAAATAAAAACAAAAACCCTGTGTTCCTCCATCAGAAGAATTCCCAATCCTAGCCATCGTCTTCACTACTTCGACTTCCATGTTTAGTTCATCTCCTTTCTAACCTTCACCCCGGTTCATTTCACTCCATCTATCGTTGGAAAATGCAAATTTTCCCATTCGCGTAATATGATCTCATTGTGAGAGATTGTTCGTTCGTCAAGTCAAACCAAAACAACGGAACTCGTCAAATGTTATTCACGGAATATTGTTCAATGACAATGGCGAAAAGTGTTTTCTTGAATTCATCTCCTGGTCTACAAGGACTACCCTTTCGAGTCATGATGGCACGCAAAGCACTGTCATTTCACGATCTCACGTCTGAACCGCAGAGCACATTACTCACTGAACTACATACAAAAACCATTCCCTTCATCATCATCAGCGTAAAGTATTAAAGCGGGACAAATGACGAGTCCACGATAGGGTCTGCTATCGGAATCGGTCTCGAAATTAGGAAACAGGGTATGTAATTCTGTATAGGTGCCTTAGCCAAAACCACAAACCACATTGAGAAGAATGCCAAAGAGTCGGGAGGGCGACTGGCTTAAGGGGGTTAAACGAAAAGTTCGTACCATATATCGCCGCAACGCTCCGTCGCACTCTGAGTGGAATCCGAACAGCGAAATAATGGAGTCTGTGAATTCATTTTAACAAATTCGCTTTAAGTTGGAGGGCGTTGTAAACACAACCGCGTTGCGGACCACCCAAAGAGTTGGTAGTTGCTTGCTGACTTAGTTTACCACCCTTACCTCAGAGAACCTAACTAAAGCAGCTTGCAGGGGTTTATGCTTTTCGCTGCGGTTTTTCCCTTCAAATTTTCACAATTTCCTTTTTTTCACTCTTTTGACGTTTCTGCCGGTTTTTGTTTTTTTTTTTTTGCTTTATTTGGGTGGTAAGGGCTTTCCCTTTTTGTGTCTCATCTTTTCCGACTCTTAGAAGCTTTGTGCACGCGATATTTCTGTACGACTATGTACAATAGTATCGTGCGAGCGAAGCAAACATTGCCTAAGGGTTAACAAAAAAAGGAACTAAGGAAATGTGTACATTGAAGCCGTACAGAGGATGAGTAGATAGAAGAGAATATAACAGGAAAAAAAAAACAAGGTACCTACTGCACTGGAATTCGGCTGCCTCTGGCGGACAGAACTGACACAACTGAATACACGAGGAGCACTGAAAACACGGTTCTGGCAGGAGATAACCCTGTTTTGGGAATAAGAGTTTTTTGTGTTTGTTTTTGTACAGTCCTCTCTCATCGTCTTCGGAAGGGTTTTTTACTCGTTTGAGGCAGTGACAGGGGATAAGGAGTTTAATTTTGTTTTCTTTTTGATTTGAGAGCAGAAGAGCTAAAGTATCTTTTCTCCTTAAGAGGATAAGTTTGGTAGAAACCAATTGGAGAAGTCATTGAATGCGAAATGTTGAATTTACGTAACAAAGTATGCGTAGATATTGGAGGAGTTAACATGACTTTAAAATGGAGGGTGACTTACGCATACATACATTTGAATTGCAAGTTGAGATATTCTGATTCTGTATGGAGTTGAAGGATATTGTATCAATGAATTATTTATTAATCGTCGATACTTTATTTTGCTTTAGTGGATTGGTTTTACAGAACTCGAGATGTAAATGATTAATATGAGAATTGGCAATGAGGCAGAATGTGGTGTTTAATCGTTACTGAAGGTACTTTTCTTATATTATATGCCTGTGTGTAGATGCTTAATGATTATTGGTTCAAGCAATTTAAGCCATTTACTTTGGCCTCTATTATTTGGTAAATGCTCAGGAGGTCAGGGAAAATCGTGTCCAATAATGAGAATCAGAGGAACCACATCTGATTCTCGTGTCATTTCGTAATTGAAGCATCCCCATAGTGGAATAATGTTACATCATGAGGTTACGGCCTTGGCGATTTGACATAGAAACATATCAGGCAAATTCTGAGCAACATCATACTAGCCATCACATATCTATTAAAACGTCTTGCCTGCATGAAGCCAGAATAAGATTCCAACCTGATACACGGTGTTCCGTGTATTCTTTAACATAGTCGGAAATGCATCCCCTCCGAGTCACAAAGGTTATAAGCAAAGCCTTACGCTGCCATGTTTTGACTTCTATTGAAATTATTTCAAAGTCAGTGCTGCCTAAAAATTTATGTGACAAAAGTTACTGAAGATAAAAGGTGAATTTTTTATTTACTTACTTACTTAGGTGGCGCTCTGGCAGTTTGCGGTGAACCTGGTCTTCAACTAACAATCCTGTCCAGTTAGTCCGGTCTTTAGCTAACTGCAGCCGGTTACACACTCCAAGTCGGTTGACGTCCCATCTATTTGTGCGCCACCTAAGCTGAGGTCTTCCTCTATGGCATTGTGGCTCCGGGTTATTTCAGGGGACTAACGCGCAGTTGTCTAGCTAGGCCAATGTTGCTGTATAGCTCGTATATCTTATCGTTGGACCTTCTCCCCCAAAACTACTCAACGGAAATATTACCGAATAATTTTCGAAAAATTTTTCTCTCGAAACGACTGAGGATATCTTCATCCGCTTTCGATAGGATCTTTGCGCCATAAATCAAAACTTTAGGGTCTTATATAGAGCCTCCTTAATTTTTCAGGATAGGGCCTTTCTTTTGGCTGGCAAGGCAATTGACGGCGATTGACAAGGGTGATTCTTCGTTTTATTTCTGCAGAAGTGTTTTTGGCAAAATTCATAGCAGAGCCAAGGTAGGCAAAGTCCCTTACTACCTCGAAATTATAGCTGTCGACCATGACGTTCTGACCGATTCGGCGATGACGTGTGCCCCTTCTTCTTGGCAGCATATTCTTGGTTTTGCACTAATTTACCGCTGAACCCATATTGGCAGCTTTCAATTTTAATACTGGCAAACGTGTAGCCCGCTATGTTCTCCCAATTATGTCGGTATCATCAGCATACGCTAGTAGTTGCACAGACTTCTGAAATATTGTACATCCAGCGTTCGCTTGTGAGTTGTGCACAACTTGTTCAAGTCTCTCGGTTAAGTCGTTAACGAATTTGACGGAGCAGTGAGAGTTCTCCGTCGACATTCTGCACAGATAGACGAGCTCAATCGCCTCTATAAATGCTGTCATACGCGATCTTAAAATCGATGAAAAGATGGTGGTAGTGTCACGGCACAGATAATTAACCAGGTTGTTGATGAAAGGTTTCAGACGTTCAAACAATATGGCAGATGAGATCTTGTACGCAATCTTCAGGAGATAACCTGTATAGTTCGTGTAGTTGAGGTGGTTTCCTTTTTTGTAGATCGCGCAATAGAAGGTAGAAGATAAGGGGTGGCCGTGGTGTAGTGGTACTAGCAATTGCTTCTAACTGGGAGGGTCAAGGTTCGAATCCTACCCATTGACAAGTTTTTCAAATTTCTCATTTGTGTAATTGGAACTCAGACAGAAAAATTCTGCGTGTGAAGGCATGACACTGACACGTAGATTTGGCTGTTGTATAGTTTCAAGCACAAAAAATTACTGCGAATTATAACCTTCCACTCTGAGTGAAGAAAAACTCTCCGTCCTATTCGGACTCCCACCCCTGGAGAGCAAAACATAGAAACCAAACACACCTGAGTTTCAAACCACTACAAAAAACCAATTTTCCTTTCACCTCCTTCTACCTTTCCACCCACGCCCTGGCAACAGTAAAAGGGTATCAACACCTTCGGCGCGCGTAAATTATAAAAAAAAAAAAAAAAAGATTCCATTCATCAGGTACACACTCTTCTGACTAGATCTTACAAATAATGTCACCTCCAGCAGCTTGGATTACTTCGGCTGGTTAGCCGCAGATCCAGCTGCTTTGTTCGACTTAAAATTGGTTATTGCTGTCGTTACAACGTTCTGCTCAGGTGGATGGAAGTTTTGGGTATCATCGTCTAAGTTGAATGTTTTACTCTGCCTGACAGCGGGATTATTGGGTTTCTTCTTCATTATTCAGTCGTCTGGAAAATGTTTTCCATTTTCTCAGCACCGACTGTGACTCAACTACAAGATTTCATTCCTCATTTCTGTACGGGTCTTCTTGCCTTGACACCTTGTTTTTACGTATTGGTAAAACCTTCGCACATTATTCTTGGAGTACAGCCCCTCAATATCTTCCATCGAAGAAGTGAACATTATTTGCACTTCTGAGAATTCTTATTTTACCAAGTAAATGAGGCGCTGTAGGCAAGGTGCCTACAAACAAAAACAAATACACCAGATGACGAAGCAGATGTAAACATGTTTATGGCCTCAGTTGTTGCACAGAAGCTTAACAGTTCAAATGGTGAACATTGAAGGAACCCTCGTCCATCATCAGTTCATTATGCATGTTCTGTTTCAATGTGTTCCCTGTCCATTAGCGGCCACCATACTTTTGATTAAAGTCTGCGTTTCATGACTGTTTCTACTGGATGGAATTCATGCCCAAAGTCTAGTACTCTTTGTCGTAACGCCGCTGATATGATGCCAATTCTGGCACCACATAGAAGAATGTTCCCCAGAGCGCGCAGTTCTAGCCGAAATGGAAAAACCTTGTTTCTGAGATTAACATTAACATTGTCCATTCGTCACTCTTTACACTTCTTACTACTTCTCCTTTCCAGTTTGTGAGTATCTCCTCTCTACAACAGAGAGGCTGAGATGACTTGAGGGTTTCCATCTTGAAACTGCAATACGACTGCATCTAAAGCGACTGCACTTGCATCGGCTATTAAACGCGTGCGATTGTTGGAGTTAAAATAAGCCAAAGTGGGCATTTTCGCAAAAGAATACTTTAATCGCCGAAACGACTGTTCTTGTTTTTCGCCCCACGTGAAGGAAACGTCTTTTTTTGTAAGACTCCATAAGGTACCGTAACGTCATAAATATCTGGAATAAACTTATGCCACGATCCCCATAAAGATTCTCATTTTCACCTTCGTGTTTGGCGGTCGGAACTCCAGATTGATTCGAACTTTTTCAGGATCTGCGCTAATCCCAGTTGCACGTAGTACATGACCCAGGAACTTAGGCTCTTGAAATTTCCAGCTACATTTATCTATGTTGAGCGTAACGTTCATGTTCTTGAAAATGGTTAAAACTGCACTCAATTCCATGTCGTGCTCATCCTCAGTGAGTCCAAAGAGAATAACGTCATCCAAATAATTCAGGGCATTTCGACAAGAAGCCAGCATCTTCTCCACAGTTTCTGAAAAATTTCAGGAGCTGTGTTTAGTCCGAACAACAAAAAGTGATGTACGTTGTGATTTCGCGACTATCCACGGTTAGTTCTAATTGGTGGTATGCATTCTTAAGGTCCAACCGAGAGAATTATCGAGCACCTTTGAGTTTGGTCATAAAGGAATTAAACGTGGGGGGCGGATAATTTTCTCTGAGTATGGCTTGGTTAGCCCGACGCATATCCACACACAGTCCAATACCTCCCTTCTTCTTAAAAACGATTACTATGGGCGATGTACACGAAGTCGATTCGATGATCTCATCTTCAACTGCCTCCTTTAGTCTGCGTCCAACATCTCAACACTTTTCCCTAACGCAGATAGAATGCTAAGTGGAGATTGTTGAACCGGCTTGACTGACCCATCTGTCGATAGCTGAACCTATGTATCTTTTATTTTTAGGAATGGTCGATGTTCTTCAAGATGATTACTGTCAATACCAAGCTTAAGAACTTTCAATTTTATGGCTGTTTCATGCCCAAGTAATGATTGTTTGCCGTTTCTAATAACATAGAACGAGGTGACTAATTCTGCTCGCTGATTTGCACTTATCGGAGCTTCAACTCAAATGGTGCTATTATTTCAAGCAGGTCCTTACCCGCATGAGCTCTGAATCTGTTTGGTGATTCCTTTCGGTTGTTCAGCAATGCTGTCAAATTTTTATATAATTGTTCCCAGTATTTTTCTCCTATTAGAGTATCGATAGCTTACAGACCCCAACGTAGCAAACAATTTTCCCACTTGATGGCTCGCCTAACTTTTCGGTGACTTCGAAGCAGTCGTGTTCACGAACCCTTTCCCCTTTATTTTCTTCGTCTACAAACCTTACGTTAGAATGTTCAAACCTTTTCCTTTTTGAGCGCAACCGGTCTTAAATATTGTTCTTTTGTTTATCTCTTTTAGGCTTAAATCTTCTGGCGAAATGTCCCAAAAACCCACACTTGCTACACCACATAATCACGCACATCTCTGGCATTTGGTTTGAATATTTCTCCTTCTGCACAGAGGAAATGTTATTAATTCCACTCGACGATGGTGTAGGGCCCATAGTCTCCGTCTGGCTCGCGATTTGCTCGTGTACTTGACACATTTCTATTATCTGTTCTAAGGAATGCTCCTTTTCCAGTAGCCGCTTCTTTAGATCATTTCAAGACATTTTCATCACCAAGGGAATATTTAAAATTAGCTACTGTACTCGTAACTGCAGTCCTCCTAAGTGGATCAGCTTGTTTTTCTTCCTCACATCACCAGCAATCTCTTCGGAATCCAAATAAAGAGAAAATGATAGATACCATCGATTTGTCGATCGTATATATTACAAACGATCGGTTTTATCCCCGATGGGCTTTTCCTTCAATTCCGAAATGCCTGCACCACGATATAATTTCTTATTTCCTATCTTTTAACGTTCTTTTTACCTTTGCCCGGAGTGATTCTTTCTCCCACTCTTACCCTTCTCTATCCTGTTGTAGGAAGAACAATTTAATATTTAGCTTCGCAATTTAATGCCTTTGGCTTACAATTGAGTGTAATCTCTTTTCTTTGATATTGAATGCTATTAGCACAACTTTGAACAATTTAATGGGCATAATTCACGTCTGTTATCAAACTTCTTATTTGCGCTCTTGTATCTCTTTTTTTTTCTCTTTCAGGGTACGCTAATGTAATGACCGGTGAACGGCAGATAACAAAACAATCACAATTATACTATTTATTTAGATCTTTAGATCACGTGCCACGCGCCTCGACTACCTGCAACAGACAACCCCGTATAGTGGCGAGTGGCGACAGCGTAAGCCCGAGTGTCAGCTCAAAGCTCATCATCGCTGACAGATCGCCACAGATACTAATTGGCGATATTCCCGGACCCATTTGGACGTATACTGCCATAAATCACATGAGTTTGGTTCTCTTATCAAGTCAATTGAATATTTTTCAGTAGCCGTTAGTGAATTAGGTCTCAGCTAAAGAGCCGTTGTGCTCGTTTTTATTTCCAGAAATTACTGGAATTTGCCGTAATTGGTGAAAACAATCCACAAACAGTTGAATCCTATCCCAGCTATTCGATCTTCTTACCGGGTGGAACACTGCCTTTTCATCTATTACTTCATTTATTTTTTACAACTCGTCAAAATCTGACAATCTACTTCACTACTAAAATCTCATTCCATTTGGAGATTTATTTATTTTCTTCCCAATCGATTTGTATTTAGTTTTCTTTGACGGTTTCTATTTGTTTTCGTTTTCATTTGTAATATGCCACTCAATGCGAGTAGTCACCTATTCGTATTGGAGCCCTTCCAGCAGATAGCAGCCCTAACACTGCCACTATGTATCTCTTCCTGGGCTGATGTTAAAGGCAACTCCTTTAAGTAAACAAACTTTGAAGTATCTGAACAATTTTGCGAGTGGATTTTGCTATTTTTCACTCAATCGCAATTCCAATTCCGATTGCAAATACCTTTCCATCCGCCAATACCACGGCTGTACACTCCCTGATTGTTGATAAGCCGAAAGCGGATGGGTAAATTGAGAAAAAATAAAAAAAATAAATAGAAAAAGCAACAAAAAACACGACAAGCACGTCGTGTCAGTTATTCTATCTGTCAGTCAGCCAGTTTGCTTATTGATTCAATATGTATCCTGCTCGGATAACAAACATCACTTTGTACAGGGCAGTGAGTCGTATCGAGTGGAGTGGGATCGACTCGGAGAGGCAGAATAAGAATCACCCTGTCATGTTTGAAGCTCTGCAGAAGCAGGAGATGCTCTATCTTTCTCCTGGCTTTCACTGTATACGAGTATATGGCTCTTTGAGTTGCACACGAGAATGTTTGCATACCAAACACGTTTACTTGTCGGTCGGTTGTACTGGCTGTATCTAGATGGTTCTGCAATTGCTGGAAGAGTCTTCCTTGACGACTCGCAGTATCTTCACTCAATGGAACGTCACGTAGTCGTTTAAGGGATTTTTTTTTCTTCTTCTGCTTTTTTGCGCTTGTTTTCCAGACACAGAATGAGTTTGCACACGGGTTACGGAAGCGATTGAAATCAATGGAATCAATGCACAATCCGCTCCAAATAAAATATTAAATTGCATGGATTCAACCATTGAATGGTTGATAACCTTTCCCTTGAAGTTCTTGGATGGTTGCTTCAATGTTGGTTCCTGGCTCTTCTACACAGTCTTTGCATAGATAAGTGAAAGAAAATTTCAAACTTCTTTTGTTACTTTGGTTGGATTTGAAATATACATTTCTGAAATATATATTTCTATTACCTATCTTGGTCTAAAACAGAGCGATCCTTGTGTGGGGGTACTAGGGAATTGGACATTATACGATAGAAGGATTGGTTACCTGAAACTGTGAAAGTGGAGCAAAGGGCAATGACTATGAAGCAAATGATGGTGTGTAGACGAGAATCACTTTTTAACAAAGTGTGGATGCAGTAGATTTGTTTGTTGTTTTTTTTGTTTTTTTTGAGGTAATTCTTTCAACATGTGAAGCGCTAAGCTATATATGCTAAATGGGTTCCATCTATCTATTGGGGATTTGTTCTCAGAAAATTATCCAGAACGTTACAGGAGAATTGAAGTCTTCCACGTTCGTTTTTCTTTTAGATGCGGAAGCAATTATTGATAATGCAATTTTGAATTGTGAGCTATTTAATATACACACCTTGTGATTTTCAGATTATCCTTGCCTTTTCCATGGGTCATCTATGTAACTCATAAACCATCCTATAACTGTAAAGTTTTTATGACATTTTAGTTGTTGGAACTGTATTTTCTTCTAGGAGAGAGCTGTCACTTTTATAACAAACGACTGCGCCTTAGGTACAAAATCGTATGTATAGTATTAGTCTAAGAGCCCGCAGTATAGATTTGGCAGTGAAGGATAACCAAAAAATATGTACATTCATAGGTAGTATTTATTAGTGTGATTTAAAATAAGGCAGTCTGGCAGTCCTCACTGACGGCCGAGAAAAATAACACTCCCTTTAAAATGCGAAATTATGCCCAAAAGGAATAGGGGAGATAACCATTTAATTTTTATTGAAAACGATAGAGCAGAATTTGTTTGCTTTAGATTCATTTATGCCAGACGTTTAAGATACGGCGAAGGCCACGCCAGACGCCATCAAAGTGTTTGAATTATGCCCAATTTTGCATAATTAGGGTAACCATGTCAATTTTATATAAAACATAGAACAGAGTTATATTATTATGAATATATGGTTCCAAGACGTTTACGGTGTGTTGAAGAAAGTGCCAGACACCGTTAAAATAAGCAAATATTCCATTTCTTCATAGCTAACATAACCAATTTTTTTTTCTCAAAAGATAGTTCAACTCTTCAACTCTGGCGCGCGGCCAAGTTCTTGCCAGACGCGTCCAAATTAACTAAAGTAACAAAAAACATGAAATGTACCCGGTCGAAAATAACTTATAAAATTACTATTTTTGTGCGTAAACACTAGAAATTGACCAATAAAATAATAAAAAACTCGTTCTTTATAAATATACCAACCCCAAATACTTTACCTATCGCCAAGTCCTCCCAACGCGCATCCAAAGTATCCAAACCTAACAAAACCATCCAAACGTCTAATAATTCATGTGGCCAACTGAAATTTCTGACATGGTGTATTTAATATCGCAGCCTTCGCCACTTGGGCAGGATGAGGGGATGATTATGAACATCTTGGACCAGGGTTTTATAGAAAACGCACCCGGGCAGATAGTGGAAGCATGGAACTCTGCAAAGAAAATTTGCAACACTTAGAATGATTACGTGTTTCATACCACTTTGGCTACAAAGAGGTCTTTGGTGAACTTGCTAATGAGATTTTGCCTTTCCATTATAGGGGCTACCAATGTAGATAATTTGTAGATCAGCGTGATTTCCATAGTCACACAGTATATGATCTTTCTTATCTGTCTATTTCGTTTTACATAAGAATACGTACATATGTCGTCATCCGAAAGCATATGAATAGATGAATTTGATTTATATTTTCGTGTAGGAGCCTGATCAATTGCATATTTTACCTTAAATCTGTGATACTGTTTTCCACAGTACTAATTGTGTGAGCTGGTACTCCTGCTGTAACTACTTACTACGTACAATGGAATCGCAACAAACCTCCAAGACCTTCGCCTATCGCATATCCCTCAAACTCTTCTCATCGCACTTACAACCTGCATTGCTAAAGATTTGTGACCTCTATTCTAAGAATCCATTAGAAATGTCGCAAGTAATGTGCTGATTCAACCCGATTTAATGAAGTGTTGTCTGCACATGTAGCAAAATGACTTGTCTATTAAGCTGGGCTCCTTAAAAATACGAAAGCAGTTCGAACAAGAAAAAGGGAAGAAAATCGCTTCTTCGGGGAAGAAAGACAAATCTTGTAAATCGAGCAATGCTACTCCGGGAACTATGCTTGGAAAATCAACCAAAAATTAAAAAACCTATACAAGATCGAGAACTGAAACCTATGGAAATGTGCCAATAAATTGTTCTATATCCTCAGCAAAGTAGGTGGTGTTGACAATTTCTACTAACTGTTAAACGGCGAAAGCAACACAAATTTCAGTCAGAATGAAACATTTATGCAACTAGTCCAAGGCCAGGATTTCCTCAACCAGGCCAACTTAAGAATAACAAGGCTGCCAGGCCGAAAGAAGTACCGGTTGAGCTATTTGGGGCATAAGTGGCTATTGAAAATGATGGAATAGAGCTTACCACAACCCTTTCCAAGATTTTGTCAGAGGAAAGTATGCCTGACGAATGGAATTTGTTATAGAGGCATACGTCTCCTATCGCCTATAAAACCCTATTCGCCATATAGTATAAAAAACCTTATTGACCACTTTTGGTGCGGTTTTAAATTGGTTAAGTCTACTATTGGTTAAAAATTCACACAACGGTACGTGTAGAAACAAAAGAAAACCCAATCTGTTGAGTCGAACTCTACGGATTAAAGTCTAGCTTTTTCATCCCTACCAAATTGATCAGATTGCGCTGAATGACAATAGGGAGTACTTCAGAGAATTGTGCGAAATTTTCAGGCCAAAACCAGGAGTACATTTTTCCGAAAATCTGTGGAACAACTTACATACGCTGATATGATATTGATATCATTGGCAGAACCCAGCAAACTGTCACTGGTCCTATTAGGGCCAAAGATCTAGTCCATTATACTCCTTTTACTAAAATTTCTCACTCTTACTTAGAGAGATGAATACGCGTTTCAATACCTACAGCTACCATATTAGCGCCAAGTACAACCTGATGCGAGCGTAGCAAGCGCTGAAGGATGTTGTGTCACTTATTCCTAACACATTTAGATGCTTAGTAGCACCCCCTCACGATGCCAGTAAACAGTCTACTGTGTTACGCCTATTGAAGGAAAATAGGAAAGATGATAACCTAGTACAGAGGTGGGGAGGTTCGGTCTACTGCAAACAGGGAATGGCAAACTTGCATCTGCAATTATGCTCATATGAAGACGCAGGTACGTGAGTCCGCGCACGACTGCCGTAGCAGTCGTTGATGAAAATTTAAAAGAGTTTCGGAAACAGAATGGAGCCCTGGGGACCACAAGTATTTATTTTGTGAATCTCAGACTTGAAACCATCCAAGCCAACTTGAATTGTATATTCCGAAAGGTAATTTCTAATCCACTGAAAAAGAGAGCCATCGATTCCAAAAAGAGCCGGGTGCCAAACTCTGGCTTTCCACAGATTGATGTATGCTTTGGTTCCACTTTTCGGTGTTACATGCTATCGGGGCTGATAGTTTATCAGCGTTTCTATGATTTTGGAAAGAAGGGACATTAGTGCAATTGGTCTGTAGAGGAGGAGAGTGAAGAAGATTCGCCTTTTTTAGGGACGGGCTGGACAAATGCAATTCTAAATCTGTTCGGAAAGAGTCCTAAAGAGTAGGATTGATGAAAAAGCTTACGCAAGGGTTTTTCCAGCGTGGAAGAAGACCTCTTCCGAAGACGGAGAGATATACCATCTGGACCATCGGTTTTGTACTACAGCATCAAAGAGGATGGAGATCAGAAATTGTCACATATCTCGTAACGAGATGGCTAAAGAGCTCAACCGAGATATTAGTAGACATGCATTCAATCTTTGGTGATACAAACTATAAGCTAAGCAGAATTTGGTCTAAACCAGAGACGTACCAAGACTTTTCTACCTACGAAAAGATTAATATCATCTTACGGAGCATCATCACAGCATTAATAGCGCTAAGAGAACTAGCCTTTGCGGGTTGTCATTCATATTAACGACTGTCCCTCAAGCTAACCATCATTACACGCTTTTGTAGATATTAATCGGGTACATGCTAATAGACTTCTTCTGACTTGTGCAGGAGTTGGAAGGAAAAGAAAATAAGAAGCCCTCTTCACCAGTAGGAAAACTTATCTTGTTCAACTTCGAAAATCTATGAAAAGCTCATCGGGCTTGTTAGAAGTTCCAAATGATTTGGTTTATTCGGTACACCTTGGAATTCTCTAATATAACAAAGAGCCGGTTATGGCCAAAGAGAATCTCATCGATATCTCAGTCAAGCTTATCGTAACATCATACCGTGACGCCTTACTAATTTTATCTCTGTATATCTCTTTCAAACAAGATGGTCTCCAAATAAATCTGAGAAGCTAAAATGAGAAGTTCATTAAGTATTTCGGCCTGACTTGAACTGTTGATGCCACTAGTAATATTGAACATGGATGAGTCGACATCCTTGAATGTGGAACTAACTGCTAACAGCGGTGGAGACTATATGTCCGATGTCCATGTCTCATAAAAAAAAACTTCAATTTTCGTATTCTCAATCTAGATTTTACTTAGAGCAATTTCTAGAGTCGTAAGGAGTAAGCAACTGACACAATTGTCCAGTCATCCGATCACAATTGTTGGCATCATCTTCAACCACAACTTGCAAATGAAGAACCGGTCATTCTTGTATCTGCATTTGAGGTCGTGGGCATTTGCTTTCTTTTTTGAAAGCCAACACTTCTTATGAATTGATTGTGTTTCGCACCAATAATTTCTCTACCAATAATACTAGATATTTAGAACGAAAATATCCCTCCTTTCATGTGAAAATAGTGGGTAATTAACATTCCTCACTGTCATGCTAAATGAATCAGATATCCTTTAATGATTTCATCTGATTCAACGTAACCCAGACGACAGCAACAAGAACAACCATAACGAAACCATTCCTCCCCAATCTCACCCTAATCGTCCAACTTTCAGCAAAATTTCAAAATTGAAACCCAGCTAATGCCTCGGTACTAGTGCAATGTTGAAATTTTCTCACTCCAATTCAGTCATTCTTCTTGACTAAGTCGATTGGGCAAACCTTCTCCACCGTAATTTCATTTGCATGCCTAATTAATTTTGCACAGGACTAGGTAAGAGTATCCTTGCTGGCCATAACTGAAGGAATCTTCCTTAATTTCTTGTTCTTCTTCTTCATCGACATGGTTGCCGTCCCTGTGTTGAGAATCAAAAACAAGTACTCAAAGTCGTCCTGGTAGTTGTTCCAGTATTCATCCCCTTACTTCTTCTTGTCCCATTTCTACATAATAACAATCGTGCCATTGTGAAAGGATTTACGTACCCTCGTTGTCGGTTGCTTGTCGTTCGTAGAAATAAGGGTGTCCTGGTCTACTGGAAAATAAAGTACATTACTTAATTTGTAGCGGCACACTCTTTTCATTTTGGGGGAAAAAGTTAAATTGCTTAATGAAACAGAATTCAACTAGATGTTCAGCTATGCTGGAACTATTCGTAGTCCTGGCTATGAGAAAGGAAAGCTGGCAGTCATTTCGAGAATGCTTTGCTGCGAAAGTTCGAAGCAAAACCCTTTTCAACAGATTTCCTTGGATGATTTTCAAAATACGCTTCCGTATACGAATACTCTTATAGCAACTGTGTTGGTTGTTAAGTTCATCTTGTGCCGACGGTATGTAGGAGGAAATATCTGCAATACATTTTTCCGAGGACCAGGACATTTTAGTAGGGTTTAAGTCAATGCGAAGAGTAGCATCTTTCGCTGGTTTTATCACTTTGGAACTAATTAACAAAAACGAGGGAGACATACTTTCTGTTGAAAAGGATAGGAAATGAAAAAGAAGGATCCGCTTTGCGTAATTGTGCTGTTGGAGAGGCGGGGAAATTTATTCATCAGTACACTAAGATGAAATTGGAAAATGGGTGATTTTAGAATTTCAAACAGTGTGAATGGCAAGTTAGATCATAATACAAAAGTGGATGAAACTGAAGTGAGGTTAAAAATAGAAACAAACGTTTGACGTTCTGCTAGAAAGGAGTCTTTGAGACAGTCTCGAAAATCTACAATATAAAAATCATTTACGAAAATTACTTACAGAAGTTAAGATCGGGATACATCAAAAAGACGTTTCTTTAAGTCGTCGATATTTAATCCTATCAGTCAAATTGTCGGGTAATTATAACTATAATCTGTAAAAAAAATTATGAAATAACTGCTGTGGCTTTGTACGCCTACATTTCAACATATGATAGTGTAAGTACTCAAAACTGGAATATTGTGTCACTGATGGTTTTTTCTATACTTCCACCTTTCTACAGAGGATTTTGTTTTTGTTATTATGCCCCCACATAGATTGTTCTAATATAGCGCCACATGTTTTATGTGTGCTTACAGACTTCACTTGCAGTCAATTCAAGTATTTATTGATTAGTTTTTCAACTATTAGATCGTACCACATGAAATGTCCGCTTTTTAAAAACCAGTATTTTCTTTACCTTTCCCATGAGAGAAAGGTTTTGAATTATTGTTATTGTGGATACTCCCATGCTTTGTGCAATCTCCCACACCGATTTCATTGGTCCGTTCAAAGCACTCGAGATACTCCTTAATTCAGCAGGTAGTTTGTCAAAAACCCTAGGTGCTACCGAAGAATAACAATTTTGGAACTGGTAGAGTCTTGGTAGATCTTGGTACTACGCCAGGCGCTCACTACTTCGTATTTCATAAGCAGTTGAGGCTTGGTTTATGAGGTTACCGCTTCTAACAAAGAATACTTTCAGAACTTTGTAAAAGCAAAGATGTTTTAAAGGGAGAATGCCAGAACTGATAAAAAGTGGAAAGCTGTGATCTGACTTCTTTGACTCCACATACGAGTAATTCTTAAAATATGCTTTTGAGCCACTATTAGAGGTTGAATGTTATAGTTGTAGGTGCCACCCCAGCAGACTAAACCGTATTGCATCTTAATTTGAACTAAACCATAGTAGACAGTTTCCAATAGATTTCTGGAGCAAGAACGTTTCAAATGATACAACGTATAAGTAGCTGTGGATATGTGTTTTTTAAGGAGCGCAGTGTGCATATTCCAACACATTTTACTGTCAATGACAAGGCCAAGGTACTTACAATTTTGAACCTTGCCAATCTTGAAGCACTTTGTCGATCTGGGCACATTAACATCAAAAGTACAGACATTATTGGATGATCGACAGGTTTATTTTTTTATAATGAGCGCGCGCTCAAGGGGTTTGTGTACCCTTAAGGTGAGTGTTCACAGCGCGGGCAAAGGAAATTTAGGGAGCAAGAAAAGAGAGATACCGATGTACATTGCTTTTAAATGTTTGCAAGTTATAACGACCAGGAAATACAGAGATCGGCAAGGTATGCCATAAGCGAGTTGTACGGCTTAGGAACGAATTACGATATTTTAGAGTACGTCCGAAAATGGGCTTGAGGGTATACTGATGAGCATTCATAGCGAGACGGGTGTTACGGTTGAAAGTTTCAATGGGCGGAATGCTACTGGCGATTTCACTGGTGGTGGAAATAGCGATAAAACAAAGTGAGACAGGAGATATTACGGCGGTATTCGAGCGTGTCAATTGATTGATTGGTATTAGTATCATCAATAAGTTTTATCGCACGGTTTTGAATCCTATCTAGCAGGTGCAGAAATGTTTTAGGAGCACCTGACCAGATGTGGGCATTGTTCTCCAATTTTGGGCGGATTAATGCTTTATATATTGAGGCCAGATCAGAGGGGGTAAAATATTTCTTACATCGCTTGAGGAAACCTAGACATTTCGCAGCATTTTTGGCGATATCAAATATGTGGTCATTAAAACGTAAGTTGTCATTGACACACATACCGAGAATGGAAAGTTTTTCAGTTTCGACGATGCAAGTGCCATTCATAGATAATGGCTGGGTGTTTAAATTTCGCTTTAAATACAGCAGACAGCATTGTGTTTTGAAAGCATTAAATTCCACTCTGTTGATAGTTCCCCAATTGGTTATGCTGTTGATATCGGAATGTAATGAGCTTAGCATACGCTGCCGTTCTCGTTCTACAGCCGAAGAGCAGGGCCGTGAGTCCGGAAACGAATATGAAAGCAGAGAGTGCTGTCATCAGCTAAGGAATATATTGGATTAAAAGTAGCAGACAAGATATCATTAATGAAAATTAAAAAGAGTGTCGGAGACAGAACAGAGCCCTGGGGCACACCAGCATTTATTTTGTGAATATCAGACTTGAAACCGTCCAAGACAACTCTAATCCATTGAAGAAGAGAGTCGTCGATCCCAAATACACGCATTTTCGACAAAAGAGCTTGATGCCAAACTCTGTCAAATGCCTTAGAAATATCAAGTGCAACTATCTTGCTTTCGCCAGATTGATGTACGCTTTGGTTCCACTTTTCGGTAAGACATGCCATAAAATCACCAGTGGACCTGTTGCTAAGAAGGTTTTAGAGCATAAACAGGTGTTTTCACTGTCACGACTGTGAAAGACAAAATCCGTAGTATGGAGATCAAAAGACGGAAGATTAAATAACATTAGTTTGGTCTTATCACTAATGACTAGTTTATGGATCGAAAACCAGTGCTGTAGGATTTCGAGATCATGGTTGATATCGGCGATGAAGCGATGATAAGATGGATGAATTGGAATAGACAATTGCAATATCATCAACAAATGCAGTTTGTAAATCCCTCAAAGGTAGATCAAAAATAGAATTTATAAATGTTAGCACAGGCCCAAGTAATGAGCTTTGTGGCACGCGAGTGAGAATATCAAGGCATTCACTAAAAATTCCGCCAACTTTTACCAAGTAAATCAGTCAAAAATAGGACCTCGGAACCCAGCTTTTTCTAACTTAAACAATAGAAAATGATGATCCACAGTATCAAATGCTTTCGTTATGTCAATAAAGAGGGAAGCAGTTATTTTCTTGTGTTTCAGACTGGCATATATGTACATTGCTGCAAAAATTTAAGAGTGCATCTTCTGTAGATTTACATTCTATAAATCCAGATTGATTAGGGCTAAAGTAGGAGTTTCTCTCAAGAAAATGTATAACTCGGCTTTTTGTGACCTTTTGAAAGATTTTCGAGAAAGTCGAAAGGAGAGAAATGGGTCTATATTTATTTAAATCATTCCGATTAGATTTTTAAAAAAAATTGTATAACCTCCGCCAGTTTTAAACTAGTTTATTGAAAATGTAAGCTAAAACGTCGACAATGCTAAGAGAAATATTCTTTATAAATACATGTGAGTAGCTATTCCGGGAAGATGAATTTGATTTACCATATTTAGATTCATTATTACCTTATACACATCAAACGAACTAATTGGCTCAAAAAAGAAACTGTTTGCTTGGATATCATTACTATTAAAAAAAGTGTCATCAGAATCCGTAATATTTTTAAACCCAGCTTCGCAAAGGACGTTAGACGGAGCATTTATGAAAAACTCATTAAAAGTCATGGCGATAGAACATAACTAGTTAACTGCACGTTATTTATTTTGATACAGGTGATGATCCTCCTTTTTTAAATTTCCTTTAGCTGCAGTAAATTTATTGATATAAAAATGTTCCTTGATTATAGGAACTGTGATACTAATTTCTTTGCAAACCTTTAGATACTTGGACTTCAGACGGAAATTGTTAAGAAATTTTCTGTACTTTAATTTTTTTCAGCAAATTCATAGTCATCCAAGGCTTAAGCCCTTTTAATTTAGGCCTTCTAGTATCACTAAGATCAAAAGCACTGGAGGAATCCGATTCATTAAATACAACTGACCAATTTTCGCGAAGTAAACGAGCATTAAGGTTATTAAAGTTTAAACGTTCATTACGCTGTAATGTAAAATTCTCACACGCCAAGCACACGTGCCACTTTGTCTTATAAAAACAGAAAATTTAACGTTCTGGCACAGATGTTCACTCGAGAGCTTCTTATTTCCGACTGAAACAGGATATTAGTTTTTCATGATTACGAAGACGTCTATGCTGAAGAAAACCATTCTCAGACATACGACTTATTTTTATAAAAACTTAAGAGTCACATTAGTAGTTCCTCAAATTTTGTCTTTCGAAAAAGAACTGAAACAAGGTTAAAGCGTTGGATAAATCGCTTATTACTTAAAAAATAAAACTCAAAGATACAAGTACATTACACAAGCAGGTATGGCAACATCAACAAAATACCAATTTAAGAAACTGTTTTTAAAGAATCGGCAAGTATTTTAAGAAGGAAGTTCGGTCCAGTCGTGATAGGTACTATCATAACGAAGTACGAAGTTCATAAAGTAATTTAAAAGAAGAGTGGAATATCATAAATCCCATGGTGTATAGAAAAGTTAGTGACACATTTAAAATTACTAATATACATGAAGATATTTCAGGTCCATGAGAAATAGCAAATGAGTTTAACAATTCCCAACCGATGTATTGGTCTCATATAACTACTGTAGTAGCTGAGAAATCAGTTTCTTTAAAAGTAATAGCTTCTATTTTGAGCCTCTCTCTCTCATTCTTGTGGAAATGATGTGAAAAAAGTAACGCATTCATTGTTTACCCCACTATGAAATTTCACAAATGTGAAATTGTTAGTAACTAAGTTGTTATAGAGAATGACTAATGAAATCGAATTGAATTGAACTTCTTCTGGATACTAAGATGAGCTAATTTTTCAGGACATTAAGCTAGGTCAACCAGCAGGATCTACAATGAAAACGTTTTTAATCGAAATGTTAACGAAATCAATCTGATTGGGAAATTTAAAGTCTAAGCACACACAAATTGGCAACTGAGTGGCACTGTTGCACAGAGGCATTTATTCTCTGAAAATAGAAAAAAAAAACAGTTTTCTACATTTATCTACGTTGTACAGCACGTGCAAGCATATCTCGTCGTTGAATATTTTCCTCCAAATTCGGACAACGCAAACGTTGCCGAATTTCTTGCGAATAATCTTCCTCTCCAAACGACTGAGGATATCTTCATCCGCAATCGATAGAGTCCATGCTTCAGTGCCATAAAGTAGGACAGGGATGTTCAAGATCTTATATGGAGCCTCCGTAGGTTTCTTGCGATAGGGTTTTACTACTCAGTTGCCTTCTTAGCCCTAAAAAACAGCGATTGGCTAGGGTGATCCTTCGTTTCATTTCAGCTGACTTGTCGTTGGCAGAGCCGAGGTAGACAAGTCCTTTACTACCTCGAAATTGTAGCTTTCGACTGCGAGGTTTTTTTTCCAATTCTACGATGTTGACAGAAGGCGCACATTCTTGGTGAGTTTCGCACAATTGCTTCAAGTACGATCTTGAAATTGATTATCTAAAATCATTCCCCATCCGCATTCTCCACAGACGGGCGGGTGGAACAAATGCCAAAATATTGAAAATATGATATTAGTCAAATGACCACCTTCTGAGTTGATGCACATTTGTGCTCGTCTTACGGCATTTTGAATTGTTGCTTGCAAAACATTTCGCTCCAGATTAGCGATTTCTTCTTCAATGTTGGCTTTCAAGACTTGCAAGATTTTCGCAAAGGCGAGAAATAAGTCTGGCGCCGTTGGATCTGGCGATCTGGCCTGCCATTTCAAATCGCCAAAACACGAGATCACACGGCCTGGTAATTGGTGATTAAAAATTTCCAACGATTCCCGAGATGTGTGAGCGGTTGCTTCGTCTATTTGGAACATACAATGCTCGGGACCCAATTCAGTAACTTGCGGCAAAAGAACTCGTGTCTGTAGCGCTCATCAGTTATAGTGACTGCGGTTCGATTTGTTCAGGTCGACGGAAGTTTTGGCTATCATCTTCTAAGTTGTATGGCCCATTTTGCGTGATGGCGGGACGGTGCTCTTCGTCCGCTTTATACAGTCTTCAGAACAATATTCTCAGAATCGACTGTGATTGTACTCCGAATTTTCCTGCTAAATCTCTACAGGTTTCTGTACGAGTCTTGTTTCTCTTTCCTTTTTACCTCTTGGTAATGCTTGCTTACGTTGTTCCAAGATTGAAAACTCACAATATTTTCGATCGTGCCTCTCGCGCTATTTTTACTTTGTCTGGTCAAGACGATATTGTTCCCATCTCTTTTGATCGTAGAGCCCCCGAGGAGCTCTTGACCTTCTTTGCAGCTCCGCTTTGTTTGTGTCTTGTTTAGCTTCATGTGCTTGTTGGTATTCATCATAAACCTCTGTTTTCTTGATGGTGGTCTGGTGAAACCCAGCACGTCAGTTGTAGCGCATCTGTTGACATGTTGGCTGTTTGCAGTTTGTTGCCAGATTTCGGGAAACTCGTTCCACAAAAACTCTGGCGGTCTTTTATGATTGCAGCAATTCTTCATTTTTTCTCACAGTAGTACTTATTTGTTGTTGCGCTTACAAAATCTGGATTTCTACCTTGGGTCCAGCAAGGTAGTGATTCGATTCAATGTTAGATGCTCGGCAGGTTCGAACATCCAGAATAATGGTGTAATGCCTAGATGTTACGAGTGGCCCTTTTTCCTGCTGCAATTCTTATGGTTCCTCTGTACTATACTTCTGGCCTACTCTGCTTGCCATACGATATTACCCTATGTGATGTGATAGATATCATTACCATTATTCAGATGTCTTATAACATTTTTTCCATAAGCTCCCCCTATTACCCTGAGACTGGGGCAGGTGAATAACATCAGCAACCATTACTTGGAAAAGAAAAAGCAATAAAACGTAGCCACGTCACACTCGACTTTACACATGGGTGTCAACGAACCATGTTCTGCAAAAGGCTATTCAAAAGATCTCATAGTCTATTTTGTCAAATGTCCTTGAATAATTAAAAACAGGTAGAATGAATGACTCGCAAGGTCCTTATATGGTTAAAGCAGGACAATCTGGAGCGAAAGCCCGCCGTATCCGCACTCGCTCAGATTGATTTTCTTAGGCAATTTAGCTATTATTCATGGAATCTATTCCTCCTCGAAATGCTAACGCTCGTTTTCTATGGTGGATGAAGAGATGTCGCTGTGTTCACCTTGCGGTTCCTTTTTGTAGCCCTTCACTGCATGTTATTCGTGTTCAGGAACACAGCGTAACCACACAAATTGTTTCACACCATCACGAAATGTTCCACCTAAGCTGTTTCTCTTTAGATATCAATGTTACGAAATCATCCTCTTAGTACTATTGAGTTGCAAGTTTGGGTTTTAAAGAAAACGATGTTTCTTAAGAAAATATTACTTCCTTCTTACTACTTACTAAGCCCTGAACTTATCCAATTAACAACTATCGAAGCACATTGATGATACTCTAATACGCGTGCTCTACTTTATTTTACTTCATCGACTATCATGGATCCATTCAGACTATGCAGGATCAATTTCACATTTCTCCCTCTTGACTTCACAAGATTCAAAAGTGGCTCTTTATCGAGCAAAATCGGGTTGAAGCTAAGTTTCTTTCTCTCAAGATTTCAAATCCGTAATAACGTTTTGATTGAAAAAAGTCCTTTGGTAATCTTAGTGGTCGTTAAGGAGTCATTCATGCTATATTCTTATACGCCTTGAAGACGTGACAACATTAAAAATGTTAATAGACCTAAATTTTCTTTTATGTCACACTGTAATGGCTTTGGCAGCCCGACTTGCTCCACATTTTGTTTTGCCGCCTGACCGTAAATCACGTCCAGTTTCCATTCTCATTAGCACTGTCCAAACGGGTTTCATTTCCAACTTGAAACGATCTGCACTTTCCTGCTACTACGGGCGCCCCGGTCTCCATCATCACGTTATCACGTAGTGGGTATAAATAAATCGCCAAGCGCTGGACACATCCATTGCCACAGCACATGGACTCATCACTCATATAAGGAGTCTCTTCTCTACACCATTATTTAAGAGAGAAAAGTAGTAACGAGTTACTTGTTAAAGTACGTCAAAGTCTCTAATTCTCTACGAAACCAGTCTCAATGGCAACACGGGAATAAATCTAATTAATTTCCTAATTAAGTATCTAACGGAATTCTTATTTATTTGAATGCCACTGCGTTCCTTTTTTTTTTATTAGAGGAAACTCTTTTCCTTTCCACGTTGAGGTAGTCATTCTCGTTAAACAGAATTTAAGACCAATTTTAAGGAGCAGAAGAAATCACAATACTTATGCACACCCTGTATCTTTTTATCCTGTTTTCGTGCAAACAACGGTCGATGGGAATTTTTCTTGAACTGCCGTCACAAGTGAAGGTAATGATTTCCAGGCCCAAACCATCAACGGAAACACCGGTGCAGTGATTTAATAAAATTGTGAATGTCCTCTTTTATGGGCAGTAGGTACGAGTACACCAGGACTATGACGACGACTACGACGATGAGAACTGTGAAAGTGATGGTGGCGGCAACTTTAGTGTCCTTACGACTTACACCTTTACCATTTTACCTTGGTGTCTTTCCCTATCTCATTCGATATTCAGTAGCTGATTATAATGGCGGCATTGTGGTGGCATTACTGTAACTCCTGTAAAAGGTGGTCGTAGATGGTAGTCCTTATCGTCATTGCCGACACCATAGTCATTGTCATTGTCGTTGTTGTTGGCGTCGTCGTCCTTTTACCGTTATGGTAGGGTTATGAATTATTTATGCCATCAAATATTTATTCGGCACAAATTTGTAAGGACCTCAGATGAGAGATTAAAAGAGATAGCAAAAGGACGAACTCGCTGTCTGATTTTTGGGGAGAGAGCGCACTTTTCGGCAAATGGAAAACGTAATCATGGGGATCAGAAGGCGAATTAATCGTGTGTTTGTGCTAACGGTAACAACGGCACACCCAGAAATAAACGAAACGACGTGAAAAGCTATTTAGTTTTTGTCATAGTGCAAAAGAGCAACAGGAGCCGAGGAGGGGATACCTTTTCATTGACGGTTCACTTGGTGGTTGGAAAATAACAATTTTCGTAAAACGTTTTGGTAATCATAGGGCCGTTATGAATTGGGTTTTGACATGAGAACAGAGAAAAGATTCAATCTGAGATTTAATACTTACTTGTTGCATGGTTTATGAGGGAGGGAGTTTTTTCTTCCTTTTAAGTATTGTAAGGACTTCTTTTGTGGTGTTTTTTTTTATATTTTCGAGTAATGTGTTAGTCCCTTTTAAGCTAAGATCCTTGTGTATAAAAACCACTTTCGAACATAGGTATGTACTCGTACGAGGGAAAGATGCATTTACCCCTTTTGCAATTAAATCTTTCCAAACGGAGCTACGAGCACATGCTTTTTGAACCCGGTTCCAACTGTCTATGCTAAGATAGAACTTACAATACACTTTCGAAAACTGAAAAGATGACAGTTTATGTTTCTCAACCTGCTTTTGAGTACCTAGACTTATAAGAAAGGGTGATTCGGCTACATTAGAACGCTGAGTTATGATTTTTTACATATTTATTATTTTATTATTCTAACACTTGATTTCAGTCGCAGTGTATAATTACATTTGCAAATTCAATAACCCAGGAATTGAAAGCATGAAAAACTATACGAAAATCGTTTTACGACACACTGATTACTCCGAATTCAAATCCGCTCTACCAACGAAGTGAAAACCATAGCCTACTACAATGACTCTAATTTATTGGAGCATATGCTGAACAAATGTAATGTCCCAACGGTTTCGTTCCAGCCGTTGCAGACGTATAAATACCGTAAAGGAAGGGTCCCAAGATTTTTGAATAACTCAAAACTATGTGTTCGACGATTGACCTTAAGCATATATTGGCTAAGGTGATATAACTGCTTCAGAACTTTCGTGAAATATTGCTTAAGGTATAAGGTGTGGTCCTTTCAATTAAGCTTATTATCCAATATAATCTCTAAATACTTCAAGCTGTCGACGCTTTCAATTCGAAAACACCCCGTGCTGCAATTTTCAATATTGTTAAAGGGTATCTGATTTGTTGTATGTACATATGTAGAAGAAATCTGGGGCAGTACAGCGAATGATACATCAAAGGCAAGCCTGTCCTTTTATATTGAAAAGCATGTACTCGTATCTATTTTGTTTTTGTTTTCTCTTTTTCAAGAACGTTGCAAGAACAACGAATCCACATGTGTGTATACCAAAAAAAACGGTAGGACTTAGTACGAAACCCTGTGGGACCTACGTTTGGGTTATTTTCTTTTGTTTTATCGTAAATATTAAAATAACTACTTTATATATTTGGCTGATTTTTGTTGACTTTGTTCTATGTACCCTTATGCATCGAATTCTAGCTGTTTTAGGTTTGAAAACTTAGTTTGCTACGATTTTTTTCGAATTTGAGTGTTTTCTGTCAGATTGGGTCGTTTTCGAC
Organism: Volucella bombylans; assembly: GCA_949129095.1. NCBI lineage: Eukaryota > Metazoa > Arthropoda > Insecta > Diptera > Syrphidae > Volucella > Volucella bombylans. The sequence goes on along the minus strand of OX422143.1, from coordinate 161,150,710 downwards.
CCGTATATGAAACTCATTTCGTATTGAAATTTCGTTGGAGTTTTATTGCGCCAGTAAATAAAATCGGTATTTTGTGTGATTTTATAGTGATGAAGGTTTTGTGACTGTCGTTGAAATTGCTAGCAATGGGTCCGATTCATTTGAATCAGAGAATGAAGGTGAAGAAACCCCTGTAGATTCGGTGGGTCCTGATTCCCAGTTTATGTCTAAAAACGATATAATTTTTGCTGAAGTTCATGCTTTCAGTCGCTCGAGCACGTTCCGAAAACATAATTTCAATGAAACCAGGTGTTACTCGTTACGCAATTACACGCGTTGATGTTCTGATGGATTCATTTTTTTCTTTTTTTTTGCGATTCAAATCGCGAAAATAATTCTAGAAAACACAAATAATTATGGCCGCCGGAATTTGGAGACAAACATAAGGAAATAGACAAGAGCAAGAGCGTGCTACATGCATATTTTGGTGTCTTGATTCTCGCGGGTGTTTACAAGTAAGTCTTTATCAAGTTTTGTTGGCTCTCTTCGAACATATGTGGTTTTCGCAGATCTAAAACAGAACGAATTGAAGATTTGTTTGACGCAGATTTCGGTCGGCCAATACTCCGAGCAATAATGTCTAAAAAACTTTTTCGATTGGGCGATCCCACTAGGCAGCCAATTACAAATTTGCTCCAATAAGTAGCTTATGGGACAAATTTGTTGAATTGCTGCCATTGTTCTATAACCCATCGTCGAGTTACTGTCGATGAGCAACTTCTTAGTTTTCATGGTCGATGCTCATTCAGGCAATATATGCCAAATAAGCCTGAAAAGTACGGGTTAAAGTTTTGGATGTGTACTTGCACTACATTTGGAAAATTCAGTCATATTTAGGAAAAGTAGTTGGAGGTGCTGCTGAACGCAACCAAGGTGAGCGCGTCGTCCTGGATTTACCTCAAAGTATTGAAGACCACAACATCACTATGGACAACTTTTTTACTTCTTACGATTTGGGCCAAAAAAGGATACGACTATGGTCGGCATGTCATTGAACGTGTCAACCGGATGACATACCAGATGACACGATTTCTATGTCATCCAGATTACTGATTTGATTGATCGTGTGATCGCTTGTCATCGCTATTGGGACTGGATGATCAAATTTTTTTGACAGCGTGTCATGCGAATGACAAGGCCCATGGATGACATGACTTGATTTTCCACACTGTCATCTAACATTGGATGACACGTTTGCATCGTTGAAAAAGTTAAAAATTAATTTTCGTTTTGTTTCTGTGTTATAAAATGAGTGACAACGACGGCGAAGCCGATATTGAGACCATAAATAAAACCACCACGGTTTCAAGAAAAAAAAGAGCAGAAAAATATTATTTTCCTGGGACCGTCAAACAGAGTCTGCTTTAATTGCTAGCTGTTCCTGTCCTGTCCTTTGAGATAGTGGGCGGAAGGATTACAAAACTCCGAACTCCAAAATTGATTTCTAGAAACAGGTGGCGGTCAATTTAAATACTAAATATTTTATTTGGGCCAATTTGGAGCCAGAAAATCAGGCCAAGCGACAGACGAAATTGCGAAAGCGTCGTGGCCTCATCTAAGTAAAGGAGTCTTCCGAAGTGACACAATCGTGTCCAATTACGTCCACATTAGAATTGGTAGGTAATCGTATTTCAATTGATCTGCTTTCATGGATGTATACATTTACACATTACTATAGTCGTTTGTTGTTTTCCAGGAATATGCGTACGATGATTAATTAATTTTAAATGAGTTGACGCAATTGTCAAACGCTGAACCGTCCCTCGAAGCTGCTCAACCAACACCAGTGCCGAAAAAAAGGCAACAAAAAAAATAAACAGCGAAAGCGCCGTCGTCAGCAGCAACTCCATCACCATCGTTGTCCTCGAATTCCAATTCTGGTAGCTTTCGGAATTTGGCGGCTATAGTGTTGGGAAATATAACACGTAGAACAGATGATCGGCATTGTGTGTTCGGTGAACTGGTCGCAACACATTTGAGAAGACTTCCAGAAGACGTCGCCTTAAATTTGGAGGGTCGAATCATGCAATTCATTTACTCTCAGTCGGCACCTTCACGCACAAATTTCATCGACCCGAACACCATGCCGAGTACTTCTATTTCGTCACCGCAGATTTTTGTTTTGCGTCTTTTGAGTTATCTCGCACTGGTTCAAGAGGATGCAACATCGATGTAATTGGTTCGGAACGCCACTCACCCCAGGTGGTCACATTGCCCACATCATCCACTTGGTCTAACAAATTAGGGGGTGAGTAGTGTACCTTCTTAGTCGTCATTAGGTAATTGTGCAGCACACAGCAAGCGAGCACCAATTTCTTCGTTTTAACTGCATTCAAATAAATAGGCTTGCGAGGAACGCGGAAACGCGCAGACATGATGCCAAATTGAATACCCGCTCCAGCAACGTTACACTCCTTGTGCGTACGGTTTCATTATGTTCGGCCTCATCGCGAATGCGTCGTCCGTATGGAACGGCTGCATCCCTGCCAGGTAATGGTTTCGATGCAGGCAAGTGCACCCGATTGTGCCCCAATGCCTGGCCGAAAGTCCATCTATTGAATACCCCACCGTCTGACATTCTACCATTACGGCCGATGTCAACGTACAGCAATTTGTAATCGGCATCTGCTACTGCCAGCAAAACGATGCTGTGCTTGCCTATAGAAATAATTTGCGTTTAATATTGCAGTTGTAGTCCATTTTATTCAACTATTTCATACCTTTATAATTATAATATATGCTACCGGCATTAAGTGGTGCGACCATCACAACGTATTTGCCGTCCACAGCACCGATACAAATGGGAAATAGCCACGCCTCATCAATTCGCTTCGATACTTCCTCCCATTCATCTTCATCCCTCGGAAACTATGCACAAAAAAGATCTCAAGTTTTCCATTTCCACTATACATGTACGCACACTTACCTTAATAAAGTCCTTGACTAGAAGCGTGTAAATAGCTTCGAGAACTTCTGGAACGATTGCCGAGATGGTTGACTGAGGAATTCGGAAGAGGTATTGCAGTGAACGAAAATTTTCTCCAGTGGACAGGCAGCGCAGCGTGAGCACCAATCGATCCTCTGCCGAAATGCTCACCCGCATATTGGTGTCCCCTTTTTGTACGATCGGCTTCACTAAAGCCAACAAATAGTCAAATTGTGTGGCTGACATACGTAGGAAATTTGTATGCAAATGTGGCTCCTCAGTACGGAGATCGAGCAGCAACTTTGAGCAAAAACCTTCCTTCACACGACGCATCAACCACTTTTATGTCCATGTTATGTTATGACAGCACGGCGCTTTCGTGGTGGGACTGCACTGTTGTCAAAGTCTTCGTCGGTGCTGCTCTCCAACAAATACTCCGATAAAATTACACTTTCGATATCTCTTTTCGACATTTTATTTAATAGTTATATGGATGTTCACGACAAAGTCAGTTTCAACTGAGAAAAAAAAACAACAGAAAAAGTGTCACAATTTTTTTAAATCTTTTTTTCGGGTTAAAGTAGTGTATGTTGAACTTCTAGAATCAGATTCTCATCAAAAATATAAATAACCACTGTGTAGAACAAGAAAATTGCAACTTGAGAGTGAAATATTTTCCTTAATCGGTTAATCGGTTCAGAAGTTATATCAGTTTTAGTTCAAGGTTTAATATACTACTTTGACGGAAATTCCAAAAATTCTTCAGACTTGAAAAAACCGAAAAAAAGAGATTCAAAAATTTATTTTACTTTTCTAAGCGATGAGTATAATTTTTTTTGGCAAATATATATAACATCATACAATATAATTATATAAACTATTATTTTCCCTCCGCGTTTTTCTCTTTTTCTGTTATTTTATTTTTATTTTACTGACGTTTTCATTTTTCGCAAACAGCTAATTACAAATTGTCATCAGTGTCATTAGTGTCATCTCTTGTGATCGCCTGTCATCCGGCATGTCAACAGGATGACAAAGCAAGCGTGTCATCCATTTTGAGACTAAATTACACCCGGATGACCGAACGGATGACACTGTGTGATCGGGTGTCATCTAGCGGGTGACACGCTCGCAGATGACATGCAGATGATAACCGAATTGCAAAAGTTCTCTAACGTCAGCATGTCATCCGAATGACAAGTTTGGATGACTGCCTCATCGTACTTTTAGCCTTAAGCTCCATATTAACATACTGGCAGTCAATTGTATGGGTATGGCAAACTCAATTCTTAAAACACAACTTCATAAATTGCCCACAAAAAATTATAATCAAAAAATTTGCAATTAAAACAGATGGCTTTCTAACTCGTTTTAATACTGTTTGTCTTTAACATTAAACTACAATACTTCCCATCACAAGAAAAGACAACATAAAATATTCTTCTTACAGCTAATCCCCAATTACGACATTAATCTCCTCACCCCTAACTAGTTCGTTGACCTTTAACTGATTACATTCAGAGATACTTGCGTCTGCATTCCCTATTCCTATTGTTAACCCCAATTTCAGTACGAAAATGAACCAAACCCCCTTCTATGACTTCAACTCTTAGTAAAATGCTCATAAACTTCAAGATTTATGAGAATTCTTAAATCCTTAAATCCGAACCGGAATTTCTTCTTCTCTTAGTATATAACACAAAAACAAACAACAAAAGAACAGAAATGAAAACAAAAAAACTAGGACCCAACTTATTCCCTTTCCATCTCTTGGTATACAAATTTGCACGTTTATCTTTCACACCTAACTTCTACCCTCATATCCGTAAACCTACTCGTACTCTGATTCGTGTATCTAGCGAATGCAAACACAATCCCGGAAAAATCCTCAACACAAAATAAAATTCTAGAGACGAAAAAAAGGATACATCTGCCGGAAAGACCACAAAACAAAAAAAAAAAAAAAACTAAAAGGCCGGTTGGGAAAGAGAAAAAGAGAAAAAAGAATTCCCAAATGAAAGATTCCGCATTCGCTTTGAGTTCTAATACAGCACATCCACTTGCGCGTAATAGCATCAGTCTATGGTCGGTTCGGTCTTCGTCGTTGTCGTCGTTCTTGCCTGCCTGGCCTTTCCAACCAACACAAACATTAGAGGCGAGAAAAATAGCACTACAGTTGAGACGTATCCAGATCCAGGCAGACATCCAGATGAGTCAGCAAAAAAACCATATCAGATGCAAATCCACCTGAAAATCAGCAAAAAACAAATCTAGAACAGCTTTGGGTTTTTTCAGTTTCTCTCTTTTGGACCGTAATTAACCCGGCTGCCAATGAAACGAGCTATAGACATAAGATACTCTGACAAGTCTTTGATGTATACGAGTAGAAAACCTTTAGCCTCAACTTCACTGCACACGGGACACATATTGATTGTATATCTCGGAAAATGGTGGGTAATGAAAGAAAATCTTTGGGGACAGCTGGACGAAATTCGGAACACAAACAGTTGACGTTCTCTAATTGCCTGGCTTTTTGTCACCGTTAAGGCCCGAATGTCTAGATAAAAAGTCAAAAAACACGACTGAACAGCATGACTTGGTCGGCAGAACTTGCTCAGGTATAGGGAAATTCATTTTGAAAGTTAATTGCTATTTCAGGCAACACTTTGAATGTTTGTTTGCTTGTAAGCTTTAAGTGTTTAATATTTTGATGATTGTAAATATATTCTTTAATCTCATTTTCCATTTAGATCACCTCTAAGCCGCTTTACACTATCAGTTACAATTGTAGTTCAGTTCAGTTTAAATGCATTTTTATTTTTTCAACTTAAATTACTCTTAAATGCTAGACAAAAAAATGCTTAAAAATTAGCTTAAATAACTTACAAATAATCTTATTCTAACTTATTGGCCCCATGCGGGCACTCTAAGTTAAACCTAACACTTAAACTATGTCTTTCGACGAATCTTACAGTCTAATTTTATTTTATTTTTACATTTATTAATACTAAAACTAAGAAAATAAATTTTAATCAAAAAAACTTAGTATCTGGACTATTTTTTAATTTTTTATAAAACTTAAAACTAAAAGCCTACAAACTACCTAAAAATAAATCTTAACCTACTTAACCTACTGACATCTAATGCATACATAAATACATATATATATACATACATAATATATAAATATATGTATGTATATATATATTTTTTTCATTTTTTATATTTTTTTATATTTTTTTTTTTTCTTAAAATCTAACTTAAACCTACCTATAACTATGTAAGCCGGCCATGGCTAAAAAAAAAAATAAAAAAAATAGGCTGGCCCACCTTGATTCACATGAAGCTAACTATCACTGGAGGAGTTCGACGACGAAGCATCCTCCCCTTCAAAAAGCCACCAAAATTGTTGGTGCTGCTGAGCAACATCCCTCCTGTCGCGACTCCCTACCGCCCTACTGAACCGGAGACGCCCCGCACTGCCATGTGCGACGTCTCTGTCGTAGTTGAGTCACCTGTCCGCAGCTGTTCGAGCGACGTGGAAGATAAGCGGCACCGCCAATCTGTCCTGGATCAGACATTTGCTATCTAAATAGAGGAACGCTTCTGGAGGAATAAAGGCGTCAAAGCGAACTCTCTCGTGATACATATAATTGGGGTAGTAAGCCCCGGAGATCGGGTTGTTTGATGAGGCCATTTCTCTTGCAACGTGCCTTCGAGTCAACTTAATGACGAAATTGTCCACTCTTATTAGGTTCGCCCTATTGTATAAGACCTCATTAGGATAGAATTTTATGTACTCAGACTCTGGTGTTCTGTATAAGCGAAGACAAGTCCTAAGACAAGCCCTCTCAAACACCCGAATCTTTTGCAATAAACTTGCTCTCACGTTGAACCACACGGGACATCCAAATACAAGCATGGGCCTGATAAGGGCCATGTAGCAGATTACCTTTATCCTCGCATCGAGTTGGCTGTTATAAAACAGTCTCTTTGTAAGGGCAAAAGCACCTTTAGCTCTGGCCAGAGCAACATCTATATGTTTGTTAAAATACATAAATTGATCTAGCCAGATCCCAAGGTATCTGACTACATTTCGACAAGCAAGTGGCTGCCCTTGCTGTCCCACGATCGAGAACTTTCGCCAATTCTTTCTGGTGTCCCTAGAGGCCCCAGACAAAGGCGTCCTAAAAGTTACAATTGTACGTACTCGGAGTGTGTGCATAAGAGGAACTAATGTCTTATTTTGTGTTCAGGTGAAGAGCAGTTCGGCTTATAGAAGACTATTTCTATAATCGAAGTCAAAGAGCAAGTATCGTCCAAAGAGTATCAAAGTCTAAAAAACTAGTGTGTGGTGTCCCTCACGATTCAATACTAGGCCCTCTTTTACTCTGTTTGTACATCAACGGTCTTCATAGTGTATGCACTTATATTTATATGATGATGATGTCCAAATTTACTTATCAAGACCAGCCGACTTAAGTAAAGATTTCCTAAGGTGGCGCTACAGTTCGGGATGAACCTGCGTTTTAAATAACAAGCCTCTCTAGTGAGCCCAGTATTAAGCTAATCGCCTCCATTCGCGCGCTCCAAGTCGGTCGAAATCTCCTTCTACTTGTGCGGGTCACTTAAGGTGGCGTTGTCCCTCCGGTTTATATTCGAAGACACTGTAGACTAGAGCATTGGCGTCCATTCGCTCTTTATGACCTAGCCACCTCAGGTGAATGCTACGCAGTTTTCTAACTAGGTCGATGTCGCTGTACAGCTCGTATAGTTCGTCTGTGAATCTTCTCCTCCAAAGCACATCAACGAAAACGTAACCGAATGTTTTTTGAACGGTTTTCCTAAACGAATGAGGATGTCTTCATTTGCTTTCGATAGAGTCCATGCTTCAGCACCATAAAGTGGGACTGGGATGATCAGTTGTTCGGGAAAGGGCCTTACTACAACTACCTTCTTAGCCCAAAGAAACTGCGACTGACAAGAGGTAGTCTTTGTTTATTTTTGCTGAGGTGTTGTTGAGAAAATCCTTTTCTACCTCGAAATTATAGCTGTCGACTGTGACGTTCTGTCCAATTCGTCGATGTTGTATGTCCCTTCTTGTGTACAAAATATTCCTGGTTTTGCCCTCATTTAACGCTAAAACAATTTTGGCATATTGCGTTTCAATATCAGCAAATGCACCGTCGACAGCCCGCTGTTTTTTCCCCAATTTTGTCTAACATCATCAGAGTACGATAGTAATTGCACAGACTTTTGAAAGATCGTTCTTCCAGTGTTCGCTTTTTTCAAATCTCTCGGTTAAGTCATTACCGATTTTGACGGAGCAAGCACATCTGTTGCGGCGTGGCATGTTGGCTGCGTTGTCACTGGCCTTCGGTACTTGATGCTGGCGGTATAGGAGTTGTTGAGAGATTTCAGGATACGTGTTTGGCGAAGATTCTGGCTGTTCTTTGCGATTGCTGTTTTTTTATTTATATCTTCTCACAGTAGTTCTTTTTTGTTGTTGTGCTTGGGAAATCTGCATTTGTCCCTCGGCGGTAACAAGGTAGTGATCCGAGTCAATGTTCGCTGCTCAAAAGGTTCGGATGTCCAGAATACTGGAGCCATGCTTACGTCTATTGCAATGTGATCAATTCGATTTAGCGTTTGTGATTCCATAGACCGTGGAGTGCCCTTGTGTCTATTGAGATGAGCAAACCGTGTGTTTGCTGTAGTGATATTTCATCCCGCCAATCAGTCAATCAGATTTGGTGTCGTGTGTAGGCTATGCTTGCCAACTGTCCTACCAAAGATCCCCATCTTTCCTATCCTGCCGTTAAAATCGCCTAGTTATACTTCGGACATTGCTCATATGTTTTGACATACATGTCGTCGTCGTTGTCTTCCGTAGTGTCATGGGCGCATTTTAGGTGAAATTAGCATTGAGGCGCATTGTCTAGGACTTTTTGATTCTTGATTAACTACAGTTTCCTTTCCCAATAGCCATAGTATATACCACCGTTTTTCATCATTCTTATGCTCGGCCCATACCGAATGGCAATGATATCTGTGTGATAGCAGTCGCAGGTCTCTACTAATTGATGGCTGCACGTGGCCTGTTAAGTGTCCGAACATTCCACGTGCAGATCCGAAGGTCGTTGTCCTTTAAACGTTTGCAAGAGTCGTAAATAGTGAATTCATTGCTATCCGAGGCGATTTGGTGTTCCATTGAACCTTTTTAATCTCTTCCGTATAGGGTTGTGAGCTTTACGATTACGTAGGCCAGTATTGTGCTATTGTCAGAGCCTGCCCTTGCCATGTTAGCCTTCATGAGCAGGGCTTTAATTGAAGATTTGGTCTGCAGAATAAATGCGGATCTTTTAAAAATTTGAAAAATACTTTTAAAAATCTTGTGCGCCGGCGCACAAGAGCATCTTAACCATGGCTAAAATCAATGACTTACGGCTCCAATTGCTGTCGCATCCACCGTATTCGCCCGATTTCGCCCCCGCAGGGGGTGTGTTATTTCGGCCGATCTGTATGGTTTGCCTGCCGTAGCTGGAAAACTTTCAGCGCATTCGACTCTTTGCGGGTTCGTTTTATTTACATTTTCTCCTCCTCTTAAATTGCCTCTTAGTATGTCATAATGTGCATCTTTTGGAGCCAGCATGTTCCGTCTCTCCATCGTTTCAGTCAAATCTACAAAGCGCGTCGTAGAAAGAGCTGCTGGATTCATTGGAACCGAAAGATCTATGTAACAATTCCTGGGTTAGCGCCTAAATCGGGTTGTTTTTTTATGATGGATGGTTGGGGCCCTCAGAATCCGTGTCGAAACGGGGGAAGAAGAAAACTGGTGGATTATCGCTATTGCGTTTATCATCTGTATAATTTTCATAAATTCAAACCTTGCCTAGGCTTTTATGAAAACCTCAGGACTATAGATTCTAAGCCTTCATGCCATGACAAGGCACCTAAAGAAAGGAAGGGTGCAAGATCCAATTTGCGATTCCCTATTTAATGTTATCATTTATAAAAGTGTTTTTAATAGTTTTGCACTGCAAGGTGTTGAAGGCTGCTCCAATACCTAAGAAGGGCGCTCGAGCAAACTCGCATAAATGTATTTTCTTTTTAATTTCTTACCACATCGATTGAAGTGAGCTTCTATAGTTCGTTAGAGTAAGAATAACAGGCTGATTAGCCTGAAGACTTTTGCTCTTGCGTGCCGTTTTAGGTGCGAAAATTACCATAACTTCCCTCCAAGCTGTTGGTACTTGTATATGCCTCATTCTCAGACTTTTCAAGGCATTATTTGTAATACACTTTCTGTTGCTTTTTGCAGCATTGCCGGCAGAATACCGGGAGATTGTACGGTTTAAGGGACTAAAAGTCCCACTGCAGTTTCTTCCAGAAACCGAGTTTTCACAAAAGTTTCCCGAACCTTTGTGTTATATATTAGTCGTCGGCATTCTGTCGATATACTCTATTAAGTAAATCGTGGCGAAGTTATGATGATGAAGGCTTATCTGATAATCTTTCGTCTTTCCAATCGACTTCCTAAATAGAGGGATACTGTTTCAAGTTGGTTGGCCAGACACACCAGAATGCCACCACATTATTTCGCTAAATGGCCATTTTGTATCGCTCTAGTTGGAGCGTTCCCTAATTCTAATATTTCCCTTGATCGGCAACAAATTCCTAGTCTACTGACTTAAAGGGTAACAATACATATAATTCTTAAATTTTAAGACCCCATTGGTCATAGAAATCATACAATTTAGCTCAACTGCGTATCGTTTAGTCCTTGATTGCCAGATAAAACCATTAAAGCTATACCACTGTGGTCGGCTACTTCGAAGACCTCAACCCGTAAAGATACAAATAGACTTTGCTAAGTACGGGTTAATTCGGCTTCATACTTTTCTTTTCCAGCAGATGGCATTCCTGACGATTATCATAAGAAACTTAGAACAGCTTAGTGTAAGGGAGAATAACTTGTACATCTGGAAGCATTTGGTCCAATTTGCCCGACAGATTCAACATGTGCCCATGTTGTGCCTGAGCAATATGAATGCATAAGCTACCAGTTAGTAATTCTTCTTATAATGCAGCAGGATGTAGTAATAAACGTTGCCTGGTCTTAAACCTTGTCATACTGAACAAGAAATGAATTCGTCTCACACTCTACTTGCTACTACCCCAGAATATATTAAGACATGAGCTTCACATTGCTCACCTCCTAATTCGGCATACTCTGGCAGTTCCTAAGGTACCAGTAACAGCGCTTATACCTCCAAAGTGTATTATTGTACAATAACAGCACTATTCTTTCAAGGATCGGTTCGTACATGCTGAGGTCGCCCTTTGGAGTAACTCGCCTGACCATGAAAACCTATTTCGATGCCAAGCGATAAACAGCTTCGAATGGGACGACGACCTTTGGCTATGAAAAACGTTTAAACTTTAATATCTAGGTGGGGTGAAAAGTAACCTCCTTGACAGCCAGAATGCGCTGCTACTGCAAAAGAGTGCCTTTTTCAGTGCGATACTGTCTTTAGTTTTGTTTTGACAGCTGATTGTTGTTGACGAGTTTGGCATCATGTTGAGTATGGACAAAAACGATTTTCGTTCTCTCATAAAACATTATTTTTAGAGGCAAAACGGCGATGGAAACAAAAGAAAAGTTGGATAAATATTATGGGGCTAATGTTCCGTCAGATTACACCGTCAAAAATTTCGTTTCGAGAGTTTCGTGGTGGCCGCAACTCCACTACAGGCAGGCTCTACGATGCGATTACAGAGGACAATGTCAAAAAAATACATGAAATGGTGGTGGCTGACCGGAAAGTGAAGGTGCGCGAGCTAGTAGATACCACAAAGATGAGTACTGAGCGCACACGCCATATTTTGGGCAATATTCTGCATATGAAAAAGTTGGGTGCCGCGCAAGCTCACTCCTGACCAAAAACACGAACGCGAGAGCACTTCGAAAGAGGGTTTGGACTTGCTGATGCGGAATCGGGCGGACTTTTGGACGAGTGCTCCGAAGCGGCCGAGGGAGGCTCGATGGGTCGGAAAGGTTGTGGCGTCGGTTTTCTGGGATTGTCATGGATACTCTTCGTGGACTACCTCGAAAAAGGATAAGCTATCAACGGCCTCACATGATGCGAAAAACAATTTTGTTTTTGCAAGATAATGCGTCGGCGCACAAGAGCATCTCAAATTCGCAACCACGGCTAAAATAAATGACTTATGGCTGCAATTGCTGTCGCATCCACCGTATTCGCCCGATTTCTATTATCTCTTCCCAAACCTCAAAAGATGGCTCATCAATAAAAAATTCAGCTCACGCGAGGAAATCATCGACGCCACGGAGGAGTATTTAGCAGACCTTCTGGAAAATGACTTTTCGGACGGGATCAAAAAGTTGGAAAATCGCTGGAATAAGTGTATGAAGCTAAAAGGGGACTATATTGAATAAAATAAAATAAAAAATTTAAAAAAACATTTTTTTCATTCCCAAGGAGGTTACTTTTCACCCCACCAGTATGTATACAGATACCATCCGCCTTTTAGGAAATGCGCTGATATGGACTAGAAAAAACAGCCTGAAAAATTCTTATAGAGGGTTATCCAAGAAGAGGTGTCATTTTAAATTTCGCACCATTGATCGCAAAATAATGACTTTTTACACAAAATCATTCTCAGTGATGAGGTTAATTTCCATTTGTCTGCCCCGTATGGGGCTCCCAAAATCCAAGTGAAATAGTGTAACAATCTCTCCATTCACAATGAGTGACAGTTTGATGTGATTTTTGGGATGTCCATATTTTTTTTCGAAAATGATGCTGGTGTGACAGTTTCAGTGTTGATGACATTTTTTTGCTTGAAATTGATGCTATGGACGTGAACGACGTTTATTTTCAGCAGGACTACGGCACATGCCACACAGCTGATTAAACAATTGCTCTATTGCGTGACAAATTTCCTGAACGTGTGATTTCTCAAAATGGAGACTTAAATTGGCCGCCGAGATAGTGCGATTTAAAACCATTAGACCCTTTCCTTTGGGGCTATATTAATGACAAATGTTCCACCAGCGATTCATAGTTCATACACTAAAAGAAATATCAGAGTTGTTATTCGCGAAATACAGTCGCATTTATACGAAAACGTAGTTTTCATCCAAAAAATTACTATTTGTAGGCAAAGCCAAGGTCAACATTTCGCGGGTATTGTATACTCGTACCATTACTAACCCCAGAGTTGTTTCTTTAGACTAAAATAAAAATATCATCAATTTTCATAAAACTGTTGCGTTCATTTATTGATTTAAAATTATACCTCTTCTTGGGTGACCCTACAGACGAGCGGAGATTTAAATACAGATTTTTGTTTTTGCGGAACTACCTCTGCAATACTCGTATACACAGGATAGTTAAATATACCACAGAATGAAATGCCGACACAGCCAGCATGCGTTTCCTCCACCCCTCATCCATGAAGGATAAAGCGCTCGCTTCATAACAAAAAATTCATCATACTGTGATGGAAGAGGGCACAATTCCAGTACTCTGGATATTGAAACGTTCAAAAAATGAAACAGTGAATTCTTATTTTTGGGGGTTTAACCCAACCACAGAGAAGCCCCTAGATCGATGAAGACTGCTGGCTGCCGATTGTTTATGCAGCTAAATAGAGGGCATATGAGAGGGTCCTGTGGAGAACGGTGACACATGAAAGAAGCAGTCAATCAATGCCGTAAGTGGTAATTGTGAAGAAATCATATTTGAACGTTTTAGGAGAAGGTTAGAATATTGTAATATGCCAAGAACCATGGTCGGTTCAAATTATGCGAGATGGGTGGAATCTCAGCATCGTCTGCCTGATCTTTAATCATCACATTCATCAACATCACAAATAGGATTCAATCATACTCTGAGAACGATTTAAACCGTACGTTTGTTTAATAAGCGCGCGCTCAAGTGAATTGAGTATCCCTAAAATGTTTACTGTTTGTACACAGCGTGGGCAAAGGAAAATTAGTGAGGAAGAAAAGAAAAGAGCGCTACCGCTGTCGTTCCCATTCTACAGCCAAAGAGCAAGGACGTGGATCCGTGAACGAACATGAAAAGGAAAGAGTACTGTCGTCAGCAAAGGAATATATTGGATTATACTCGTAAGTAGTAGACTAGAGATCATTAATGATAATTGAAAAGAGTGTCGGAGACAGAACGGAGAGCTGAGGCACACCGTCGAAAACTCGCATTTTCGACAAAAGACCCTGCTGCCAAACTTTGTCAAATGCCTTAGAAATATCAAGTGCAACTATGTTGCTTTCGCCAGATTGAGGTACGCTTTGGTTGCACTTTTCGGTGAAACATGCCACCAGTGGATCTGTTGCTACGAAAATCATACTGCCGGCCATTGAGAAGTTTTCATGTTTCGAGATATTTCATGAGCTGACGGTTAATCAGCGTTTCTATGACGTTGGAATGAACGGACGTAAGTGTAATGGCTCCATAGGAGGGGAGGGAAGGAGATTCGCCTTTTTTAGGGACAGGCTGGACAAATGCTGTTTTCCATCAGCTTGGAAAGAGTCCTAAAGAGTAGGATTGGTGAAAAAGGTTACCCATTAGTTACACCTCTTTCTACTTTCAGAAGAAGGGGAGATATACCATTTGGACCAGCGGATTTGTGTATATTAAGATCTTTAAGTACACTTGCTACTACACGAGTGCGAAATCTCCCTCGAGAAGTGGTGAACATTTATACCACCCTCTTTAATAATACAATGAATAATGCATATCATCCAGCGCATTGGAAAACAGCGGTGGTACATCCCGTCCCCAAAAATGATAAAGATGCTTCCAATCCGGCGAATCTCCGCTCAATCAGTCTTCTTCCAAACATCAGTAAGGTGTTCGAAAAGGTGACTAAGTGGGTTGAGGACAAACATATAGTTCCGGATAATCAATTCGGTTTCAAGGCGGGGCATGATATCATTCTTGCTGCATCTAAACTGGTTTCTGATATCCAATGGAACAAAGGCAAGAAACAATGCACTAGTGCCTGCCTGATTGACTTGGAGAAAGCCTTCCATACCGTATTGTTAGAGGGCCTCTTTTTGAATCTGGACAGCTTGGGCATTAGTAAACCACTGCTGTATATTCTTTTTGATATGCTCTCCAGTAGAAAGTTCATCGAGAAGAATGGCTATGTGACTTCTGCTGGAACATTTAACATTAAAAACGATCTGCAACAAGGTGCGGTAAATTTCCCGATCCTGTTCAACATTTACACAAGTGATCTGATAGGTTCACTTCACCATGCCAGAGCGTACGCAGGTCCAAAGATTGAGGTCATTAATATACTTTTGCAATGTGACTTCGACAAAATTAAGCAATATTGCGATGACTGGAAGTTGAAAATCGGCTTTCAGAAGTCGGAAACCATTCTGTTTAGGACGCCTTTGTCTGGGGCCTCCAGGGATACCAGAAAGAATTGAATTGGCGAAAGTTCTCGATCGTTATTTTTTTTTTGTTTTAAAGATCTTAACACTCAAGTTGGTATGACTACACTTATTATGCTAAAAGCATGCGTTAAGTTCTTCGGAAAATGGTACAGAACGAGAAAGAGAAAGAAAGTTTTTTGGGCTCAGTGGCTATTTCGCTCCATGGGTGGCATCCAACATTTAATGGGTAGACTAAATTATTAGTGTAAATTGATGTTGTATTTAGGCAACTATTAATCTCACGAGATTTTAGCTGTCTGAAAAAGAGTCTTTCGGTCACGGCTGGTATTGAACATCGAACCGTTCGATTGGGAAGCCAATACACTACCACTTGAGTACGGGCAGTCGCTTGCTTGTTAAAGATGAAATAAACTCCTATTTTGAGGCCTCGAGAAATCAAAAAATTGGAGAAACATTATACGAAGTGCTTAGAGCTAAATGGATATAATGTTGGAAAATAAAATATTTTTTTGCACTCTCGGATTAACCAATTTCCAGAATGCACTCTACGAAACCAATACTTGCGCTATCCATTTAGAAGCAACTCAAAAGGAGGACAAGACCTCTACAGAATTTGGGTCTCTTTTATGTAGTATGGGCAATCTCCTAAGTTTGATGCAGATGCTACTGGACATGCAAAAGGGAGAAGAATCAACAAGGAAAAATTCTCCAAAAATGGATCTCTAATTCATTCGCTTATGTCAGTTGAAAACGGATGTGTTACCATTTCCCTTTCTCTCCCAATGGCCAAAAGGAAATAAACCTTTATCTCCAAAGGTGACTGTCGCAGAGATTGTCGTTCATAGTGGAACTTTGCTGCACATATGATGCACATAAAACCGGGTGCCTGTATGTGTAGAAAGACATATGAGAATACTTTCGTCTTTTATGGTGCATCATGCTCTCAGTCAATCCCTTCTCCCTTGGATCGAAATGAAATCCGATTTGGGAACAAACGTTGACAGCGAGTTGTGAAGCTGTAAGGCTAAGAGGTTAGATGGCCGTAAGGTTATAAGGCATTAGGGCTACGACTTCAACTGGGCCATTTGTGTTGGACAACTGGACGTGTGTACAAGTTGTGTTTGCATAGCACTGTCGCTTGAATATTTATGCAGTTTGTCTGTCAGCTGATGATGTTGATATTGTTTGCAGATTCTCCCATAGTGAATGGCTTCCTATTGCCAAAGGATAGAAGATGATAATGACTGCAGCGATGATGATGCTATTCTAGAAATGCAAACTCCATATATCCACACGCAAATACTTGTAGTCGTAAATGCTATGGAGAATGGTTAGAGAATAAACACGAAGACCAGCAACAGAAGCTGATGAAAGGACCCTTCGGGAGTAACAGAAATCCGTTTCGATACATGACTATTGACCAACGATGTGCTTGTAATAGTATGGGAAACGGCCTGATGCCGAGCCAATATTCCCTTGCTGATGTCAATTTCGAAATTAAATTTGAACGATTCAAAAATTTAAACAGAGAAATTGATATCGAACATCAGATGTGACCGGATATTGAAAAATATTCTCCTCAGTCCGTCACATGGGCAGGGTTGAATTGTTTTGTTTTTTGTTTTTTTTTTTAAATAAAAATTTACACTGAACTGGGTGGAGAGGAGCGAAAGCAAGCACTAGGAGATTTTTAAATTCGTTAAACAGTAAGTTTATTTCAGTTTTTGCGGCATCAATAAAATGTTTGTGTTTCCAGACCCATGTACGGTTTTACTTGCTTAAAAATATTTCAGCACTTTTTTGGGGCGCTTTTGATAAAATTCACGTTATTAAATATGTTAAGCTTATTTTTAAAATATTTAATTCAGAGTGCCGTTTTTTATAGTTTTTTAATTGAAACCTATTAGGGATATGATCTTGGTGGACTTGTTTCAATATTGGATATCCATTTTGATAGCCTTCTGAGTCCTTAACTAACTAATATTTTTATTTCTTATTCTTTCAGTTTCGACTACTGTGGATTTCTCTATAATAAACTCAACGCTTAGGGTAAGTATATTACATCAATACATGAAACCATAAAATCAATTGAATGATAATACACTTTCCTCACAAATCGATTGGATGGACTGATTTTGGCGGTGGTTATGCCTTCGACAAAGAAGTCTTTGAGGATTTTTTTTGTATAATAAGAGCACTCTTGAGGGATTAAACATCTTTAAAATATTCGTACACAGCGCGGCCGAAATTACGAAAATTAAGATGTTCGTTGGTTTTGAATGTTTGAAGGTTATAATGACTAGGAAATAAAGAGTTCAGCAAAGCATTCCATTAGCTAGTTATGTCACAGTAAGTTCGAAAGTGGGCTGGAAGGTAAACTGAAGAGCATTCATTGCGAGAAGTGTGTTACGGTGGAAATTAATTAAGTTCTTAAATTCTCCCTTAAGGTCATCACACAGTATTGTGTTTTAATAGCGTAAAATTTCACTCGGACTTTATTGGCCTTAGGATACGCTGCTGTTCCCCTTCTACAGCCAAAGAATTTGGGAATGAATATGAAAAGCTAGGAGTACTGTCCCCAGCTGGATTAGACGAAATCATTAAGGAAAATTAAAGAGAGTCTGGGAGACAGTGCTGAACCCTAGAACAAACCAGAACCGATTTTGTTTGACTTGACATTTGACTTGAAACCGTCCAAATCGATGATTACTTCGTTTTGCTCAGGTGGATAGAAGTTCTGGCTATCATCGCCTAAGTTGAGTGATCCATTCTGTCTGACTGCGGGATGTTGGGCTTCTTCGGCGTAATGCAGTCTACAGAAAAAATGTTTCCATATTCTCAGCACCGAATGTGACCCTACTGCCTGCCCGTAAGGCTCGGACTTCGAGAATGCTGGAGCCAAGCCTTACGTCTATCACAATGTGATAAATTTGATTTATCGTTTCATCCTGAGACCACCATGTTACTTATGTATATTGCGATGAGGAAACCATGTGCAGTGCATGTTATAGCGATATTTCGTCCCGTCGCAAAATCAACAAGCCTAAGTCTGTCACCAAATGTGGTGTATTGTACGCTATGCTTACCAACTGTCCTACCAAAACTCTCCAGGAATCTTTGCATTCAAATCGCTTAGTACATAGGAACATTCTTTGGTGGCGTCGGTGTTATCTTCCGCACGGTCATGGGCACATGTTAGGCCTATGTTAACGAATTTGGCCTTTATATGGATTATCATAGACATTCAATCACTAATCAGAAGCTCAAGTCTTCTAGCCTAAGTCTGCCACATATTGCGAATCTGCATCCGCATATGCGCTATTTTTTTCCCCTATAGCAATCACAATACTCGTATTATACATAAGTACATATATCGTAGTTTTTCATCCTCATCATATCCGGCCCATCTCATCTCACTTCTTGGATGGCAGTGATATCTGCGTGATGGCAGTCAGTGGCCTCTGCTAATTACTCGGCTGCACGTGGCGTGTTAAGGGCCCGAACATTCTACGTGCAGATCCGAGGATCGTTGTCCTTTAAATATTTGCATGGGTTATCGACAGTAAATCCATTTCTATCCGAGGCCATTAGTTGGCTCGTCACATTTTTTCTATCTCTTCCGTATGCGGTTGTGAAACCTATGATGGCGTAGGCCAGTATTATGCTACTGGCCGATCATGCCCTTGACATTTAAAGATTTACTCATGCAGTTTCCAGGGACCACCTCTGCGAGATAAGGCAAGTGCTTTCGCTATGAACCTTAATATTGCTCTGTTGACTCAATCCAAGTTATATGATAGTCAGCAGTTTAACAATCAATGTCGCCATACCGCCGGTACCCTTCACATGTACATCAATAAGCCCTAAAATTGGGCTCAGTTATAAATACGCAAAGTGAATTTCGTCGTGAGGTCGGTTGTAACCACGACTTTAGTGGAAAAGTTTGAGCGTGTGTACACTATTTTGTATCTTAAGCAACCAACCAGGCAGAGATTGGTGCGAAATGAAGAAAACATAGCCGCCGTAGCGGCAGTATCGAAGAAGACTCAGAAAAGTCGGTTCGGCGCTGATTAGCTGAACTGGGCATCGCCAGAGAGTCATTTCGGCTTATTTTGCAGTTGGATTTGGGCCTAAGATTATACTGGCGCAAGAATTGAAGCCAAACGACCATAGACAACGCCGTGAGTTCGCTAATTGGGCTTTGGAAACCTTGGCCGGAGATCCGGATTTTTACCAAAAAATTATCTTCTCAGGCGAGACCCATTTTTCGCTCGGTGCAAACACAATCCACAAACGGTTGGTCAAACATCAATGCATCCACAAAGATTGACTGTTTGGTGCGCTCATCCTTGGGTAATTGGTGGCGCCAATTGGAGTCTTGACAACTTTGTGCCCACGCACGCTGAACAACCTATTTCAGGGGTATGAGTTGAGTACGTTCCATTACAATTGGTTATGGTGGATTGTCGTCTTCGCATTGAGAACGGCGACGGTAGACGGAATTTTTGTCGACATATTTCGAAAAGAAACCTTTCAAGCCTTGCGTGGGGATAAACTCGTCGATGACATTACTGCGGTCGAAGCGGCTGTATGTATTATACCATCTTCAATGGACACTAGGTATCCACTCTGAAGCGAATTTTCAGACAGTTTAATATGCGAAGGACAGTAATGTTGTCGATTGCGGGAGTATGCAGAACAAAGGAACTGCCATCAAAGGCCGAGAGATGCCCAACCGATGGATGATTGGGAGTATCGACTTCGAACTGAGCAGGTAGTAAAACTCATGAAGGTAAAATGTTAACTCAGATGTGACTACATTTGTTCTAGTATCACAAACTGTTTTGATTGCAGCGAAATATTATACGAAAATCATATGGAAAGTCTTCATTTGCGTTGACCAGTAGACATTGTAGATGATCTTCTTGTTGGGACCATAGCAAAGCATTCATTATTGTGTGGAGGTTGTATTTCTCTGATTTGACTTACTTGAGCAAATTATACACAAACTTGTAGAGGTAAACAATCTTGGAGGAATACACCGGCCAGTAGTTACCTTGCTCTTTCTGATGTGAGGTAATATGTCAACTATTGCCTTTGCTGGCTGTACTTTCGCTAATTGAGATGATCTTATACGATCTCCTGTGATTCTGCCGGCAGCAATTAAAACCCAAATTCCTCTTCTGATGCCGCCTTCTTTGTTACTTATTAGGATTTTTTGCTCACTCGGAGTTAATTGCCATTTGACTGAGGAGCATGCTGTAGGGGCGCTTTAGTGTTTATCATATTTGATAGTGTGTATCAGATGTCAGTCGGGTTTAGGAAGACATATTCGATTCAAGTGACTCCTAGAGAACAGATCCTGTTGCCAGCATGCACTATATGGCTTGCATTGACTTATGTGTCTTCTGCAGACTATTGGTGCAGGTGTCTAGTTTAGATAAAACTATTAAAGCCAGCACAAACCAACCGAGTTTTATATAGGCTGCAAATAGAAACGGAAAGAGTAATTACAACCAGTATTCGTCCTTTTAGCTCCATTTGTATTCGCTCGTACATAAACAAAATCTAATCGATTCCATAAACACATAATGACTGCTTTCAATATTCGTTTTCGGCACATCCGACTACATACTGGGAAATTTAGTTCGCTGACCAAAACGAACTGAAGCCCCATCTACTCGTAGAGGCAAAGTTACGATAAATTTTGGAAATTATTCATTATTCCCGGGGCATGAACATATATATAGATATTTGCTAATGATTCTCTAACCACATCCATTACATCTAACGCACTCTCTTCTTGCTTTTGTTTTGATTTGCTTACGATATTTGCCTAAATAAGCACGAAATTCATAAAATCAGAAACCCTAGGTCCCACTGTAACCCTCATCTCGAATGCATCTGAAACAAATTCTGGTTCCAGCATGTATACGCGTTCGAATGTTTGCATTCCACCAAATTGCAAATTCATGAAAAGAAATTCATGTATGTTTACTCGGAGATAATTGGCCATGGATACATATGCGCTCTTTCAACAGTCATGGAAAGGTTTCCATTCACAGAATTAGGAGTAGGGGTCGAAGTTATTCCCGTAAATCTAAACAAATAACACAAGCCACCCTTGACGGATTATATACATACATTAAATATATATAAACTCTGTGTAATTAGGCCAATCAACAACAACATCAGAGTGTTTACATATTGGCTCTGGCTTTGTTTTCCACCCTGTCAAGACAATTGATATCCACCTACCCTCGCCAATCACCCCGAAAGTTTTTGTTTAAAGAACAAGTACCAGAGTACATACCTCTCATACTCATTTTAACTAAGGAGCTACCATCCACTTACCTACTCGTAAAGAAGGCAACCCCATCCCGGTTAGGGGTGGTAAGTCACTAATTGAGAGTAAGCAAGCTAATGATACGGTATTAGCAGTTCCACCAGGAGTGGCAACAATGCCTTATTCGTATTATTTTGGGCTCTCATGTGCATATAATTAAGCCAGGCATCCCATTCCAGGAGGTTTATGTTGATTTTTATACTATGCACGCCCGAGTATACCCCGTGAGCAAATTACTCCTGTTTCGGCATCTTAATTCACTTTCAAATGAAACGGACTATCTGCCTGTGGTTGGGTGCTTTAGGTGTAGATATTTTCCCTCGGATATTTAGTTTTGAGTGCTTATGTTGGTTTAAGCATGAGCATTCGCACGTAGTCCTTTTTATCATCTCCTCACATTACTCTTACTTGGGATTAGAGTTAATTGAAAATTATCATTAAATAGTTTTTGCTTTGCTCGAATCTAGAGATGTTTTATTCTTTGTGCCACGGCAGCAGCAGGTGCAAATTAATGGGGCGTCATACATAAATGTCCTGGAGCCAGGTAATTGAGTGTCGATTAGGATGTCATCCAAGGTGTGGTTTAACTAAATGCTGAATATTATCTTTACGAAAGATTTTATATGGATCATTTGCAGCCAGTTTAGATAGTGAAAAGGGTTTTCGAGGTAAGCCCACTGGATTAACAGGGAGCTGTTATTATTTGGTAGGGTGATATTCAACTTAAACGGGAAGGTATGATATGTTGAACACGTAGTTTTGGGAGTGAGTGGCGGCTACATAGTGAGCTGGATTTTAGGTTATCAAGAATGGTATTCAATTTTATCAATATGGCCAGGGATATATAGAGATTCCTGAGCAAGTGTTTGAAAACCTTAAACACTTCATTATTTCCAACTTTTTCACCTTTCTGAGATCTAATATAAAGGTCTAGCTGAGGGTTGAAAGCAAGAATCTAGTCTTACTCGTACCTACTCGTACTTTGGGAATCAGATAACTTGATAGAAGTTCATTGTCAAATACTATGTGGCCATGGTGTTTTTGCCAGACAAATGCTGTCCTGTCATGCATCCACTTCGATTGACATAGCTAAGGTAAGCTATTAACTCAACCAACACACCTCCCATGCTAGATGAATTTAGCAAATAATTTACGTTGACCCCAAATACGCCTTGATGCCTAGGATCCTATTATTTATTTGCTATTTTTGATTGTAATCTGACTAACTACAATATGTCTGTTGCACGGTACGCTTTGTACCACTTCCCTGTCTTATTTCTTCTCACGATGGTATCACAGACTTTCCGTCACTTCACTTCACAGTCTTCTCTAAATTCTGTTTATGCAGACGAGATCAAAAACGACTCAAAGAACTTTTCACACGAAATCACTAAGGGTATTACCGTTCGCTTTAGATAAAGACCTTGATTCCGCGCCATACAGTAAGACTTGGACGAAGAAGGGAATCTTACAGCATAATCTTGAGGCAAAGATCTCCATAAAACTCGTATTTTTCGTGATAATTGTTTGACCGTAGAGATCTTCTTTCCTTGGAGATTTAGCTCCATGAATGCCCAAAAATTTTCAATGCACAAACGACTGCGATGTTTCGGGTCATTATCTTCTTGCAGTAACCAATTCTCATTCCTCCTTTGGGCAGATGGTAATAAAGCCTTCTTATAAATTTTGACCATGTTGTGTGCGTTTAAGTTATTTGTAAACATGAACAAATTGCCAAATCCTTGTTTTGAGAAGCATCCCCAAATGTGCACCTTTGCCGGGTGTTTGACGGGCCGCTGGATTAATTTATTGGATTGTGTACACCAGGTATGAGTGATAGGAGACCATGCCCAAAAAGAAGCTTCATCCGAAAAAATAACGTTGTTCCAATCTCTGTCCAAATTCTCCTTGGCCCAACTGAGTCGTTTTTCTACGTGTTTTTTTGACAGTAGTGGGTTTCTTTATTGTGCTTCGGAATTTTACATTATTGGCTAGTAAATGTCTTCGTAGCGTATCACAACACACATTTAGACCCCTTTTACGTAAAATCCCTTGTCCTCCCCGTAACGACAGAAGAGGATTTTTTTCAAACACGCTTAGAATCATTTTGTCCTGCTTTTTTGTTGTTTTTTGTGTAGAACCACGATTCGGCAAATCATCCACATTTTTAACGCAGCACGTTAGCACGCACTTGCTAACAAATGCTTTTGACTTTTTCATGTATTTAGCAGCTGCTCCGTATGACATTTTCGGTCCTTTTGGATGCGTGCACAAGAATACTGCTTCATAACGTGATGCAAACGCCACACTCATTTTAAAATACTTCCATCTCTGACAAAAATTGAACACTCTTTAAATTTTTTTATTCAAAGCATCTTAGCAGAAGTATTTTTTTATCTGCTAATGCAAATGCCACTTCCAAACCGGTTTTCATAAACGAGTTTTGCCGTATACGATCTTATCAAACGGACTGTACAATTATTTCTTCGATGTTCGTGAGAAAAACCTAGTTCTCATTTGCAAACTCCGGTATTTTATATGAATCATCAGCCTTACCTAACAGCCTAAGTTGAAATATTTTTGGTCAGACGATCGAAGTTATTGTCGATCATCGTCTGCATTGAATGGTTCATTCTGTTCGACAGCGAAATGTTGACCGTCTTCGCTGTTAATTAGTCCGCAGAAACTTAAACTCTGTGTACCACCACGATTCTAGTAACCAGCCTGCAGTCTCTCCTGCTGAGGAAAAGCAGGAAGGCGCTCACCTTTTAGAAACCCCAGGAAGCATTCGTTTAGTCTGACGACAACCAAGTACGTAAGCAGACCTTGCCTAGGTCCAGAAAAACTCTCTTCTCAGCATTGCCAAGCAAGTATATCAGCGATTTCATTTCCTGTGATCCAATTGTCAGCTAGGGCCCAGGCAAGACTCACTGAATTTAGCCTTTCGACTGCATTCAGTGCTGTCTTACAATCTCAAACTAGCTTGGATATCGTAGGAGGGTTCAGCAAGGATCTAAGTGCAACTTGGTTATACCTGCAGATACAAATACTTTGCCGCCTCCACCCATTCTTCACAAAACAGTTCGTTGCCATCAGGATTGTGTATGTAGCGATCGCCCAATAGAGGCCACCACTTATGAACCGATTATTTTCCGTTCTGTGTACAAGGAAGAGGTAGATTAAAATGAATCAGTTAGAGTAGAGAGATCAAAAACGGCGTTGCCAGAAGAGCAGGGATTACAAACTTAAATTATAACAATTAATGTGAAGTACAATGAATAAAACAAATAATAAAATAGTTTTATGTGAATCTACCTTACACCATCGCACATACGATATGTATTTCCCCGCTTGGAAGACAGATGCAAGTTTTCTTAGCGAGAAAGACACCACTGCAGCATCCTGAATGGAATTAGGGCAAACCGCGGAGACTTGACTACATTCTTTTTCTGGCTCAGATTCGGGCTGAAACCTAAAAGACTCTCAAAACTCAAGCCCGTGTTGTACCAAAGACCACTTCTTTTTAAACGGAAGATGGCTTAGAGAGTGCCGCCCATGATATGAATATCAATGGGGAGGGAGATTCATCCAGGCATCTAGAGCGGTAATGTTGGGGAAAGCCCCCTTGCATCCGAGACAAACCCTTCTTAAGAGTCTGGCAGAAGCAGCAATTACGTATTTTCGTAAGAGCTTGTTTCACCATACAAACGGCGCATAGTATATAATTGGCCTATGTGTAGATTCAAAGGACTCTTATTGATGAGCGGCCGCATGACTTGCCGACAGTTTCTTTACACTTCCAGAAGGCTGACAGCGCCTCGGACGCTTTCAACGAAACTTGTCTAGTTGATAGAAATTTATTATTCAGAATGAGACCCAAATACTTAGCATGTTTGGAGAAGTGGATGTTGATGCGTCTACGCATTAAATAAGTCAATCCAATCATCTTCCTTCCTCTCGTAAACAGAATAACCTTAGTTTTGAGAGGATTGACTGAGAGTGTACTTCTAGAGCATCAAGCGTCGAACACATCTATGGCTGCCTTTGGAGCAGGACAGACAGTACAACTATAATACATCACTAGCATGTGAGTGAGTATAGACGTCAGAACTATTGAGAGCGTCAAGCAGTGAGTCGAACGTCATGCAACGTAGCACTGGAGTCGAGACGTCGCCTTGACGGCAAATTGGCCACAGTCAGCATCCGCAAACAGAGTCCTATTCACCAGCTCTTATTCACAAAACTAGTGATTTGTCAACACCGCATTGTCTGGTCGAATTGCACTTCCCGTCAAAAGTTTCATTGTCGAAAGCACCCTCATTGTCGATGAAAACGCCCAGCGTTTACTCCTTTTGTCCAGTGCGCCTTCAGTTCTGCGTACTAGATTTTGAAGCGTGCTCCTGCAGGTGTTTCCGCATTAGTAAGCATGTTGCATCTTAGACAGTGGATGTATTCACAAATCAGTTCTGCGCACATGGATCTCGACCATTCTCCTCATGCTCTTCAACGTGAAGGATGTCTCTAGGGTTTTACGTGAAGACATTATTTCAGTGGATTCCTACATACATGGGAGCAAGGATACCCAAATCGGAACTGTGTTGGAGGCACCAGCTCCACCCTTGGTATGAATCCAGGCCGATCTTCTCGTAAAAGCACAGCCAGCATGACGCTCCCACAAGGGTGCCTACCACAGCAAGTCTGGCTAGGATCGAGATCTGGGGCACCTGCATCCCAAGGTACCTGATGGTGGTCCTCGGTAATCTCCGTAGCAGACCTGTTGTATAAAGTTGAGTTGATTACTTTCTTTCTTATCCTCGTAACAAAAGTTGGCTGGAAACCAACATTGTCGACAACTTGGTCAGACAATAGTATGAAACCCAGGAGATGATTTTCTCACACCTTGCATTTGTTATTGTACCATTACGTATTCTGGGCATTAGTATCGCAGGATACGATAAGTCCCATCTCTCTGAAATGGCAGTATTCAATGAGTTCGGCTACACCCTTCGGTGGAGCGGTAGTACCCAAGCGACTACGATTTTGTGCAATTCTCCGTTCTCTGGTTCCAAAATTGTACAAGTTTAGTTACTGAGAGTTGATTCGGAACAAAAAACAAGTTCTCAGTCATTTGGATCGCTCGTCATATAGTGGTGAAGCTGCACAATTTGAATTTTTTGCTAATTTAACACTGTGAAGGTTTATATAAATGGCTGATTCTATTCGCTGTTCTTTTCTCCAGAATTATTCTGATGTGTTTATTTTTCTGCTCCGGTACAGATTATACGAAAACCAATCGTAAATCCTTTTGCTTTTGTGTCACATTTATACCCTTCAAACTTCCTCTACGCACACCTAAAGTTTAATTTTCTCCACCAAAAAGCCAATAACTTTTCTCCCAAAAAAAGAAGAATCTAATTCCAATCCTTTGACTTGTTTCGATTTGAAAATGCAATTTCAATCGAATCGGCTACCGTCCATGGGCTTAATAGCTCTAATTCGAATTTTATTTACCAGGCTCCTCACCCAAACAGATAGACCTTTCCACCGGCCCAAATGGCTGGTTTTACAAACTATCCGATTCGGTGTCCACATTCCGGGGTTTGAAGAGATTTGCCTTCTATTAAAATTGATTAAAACTGACAGAATGCGCTTTTCTAAAACAACGACAACAAAAACAACGGGGGCGACACAACAATGAAATCACAAACAGATCCTGATCCGTTTGACTGTGTCAACCTCTCAGTATTCCAATTCTCAACCATGGGTTGACTGTCGAAAATTTAACTTAGACCAGACATTTGCTAGTTTCCAGTTGAACGAAAAATAAAAGAACCATATGCCCATGCTTGCATGCAATCCCACTGATTGGCATCCTTTTCAGCTTTTCACCGGGCTTAAAACAAAAAAAAAATATTGAAAAATCGCGTCAAAATCAAATGAAAACCCCGAAAAGGCAGAAGTTTCAAAAAATTAAAAAAAAAAAAAAAACAAAACAACGTCATCAACTGAGATTGAAATTTCCATTCGATTCCCTGTCACTAAAATTAAAGTGCATTTACTGGCTCGTCTGGAAAAAAAAGAAGCTTAAAACGTACCTATCCGAGAAGAGGGATTTTTTCTCAATTTTATTTTTCTGAAAAAAGTTTCAGGAATTCATTTTTGATTAGTATTGCGAGCACTGATTGCGTTTTTTAATTACCTTAAAAGGTGCCGTACTGCATCTGCATCACGATTTCAACTGTAATGAGTTTTAATTGAAAAAGATACGAGCAGGGATACGAGCAGCAGCTGGCGATGCACCTTTAAAACACCTTAACCAGAACTTAAGAGAAGTGCTAATTAAATTGATGGGCTTAAACTCATATTAAAATACGATTAGTGTGCGAGCGATGTATATTATCGGATGTGAAACTTCGGCCGCCGCCGTATTAACCCCAAAGCTGTTGATATTGAATCGGAAAATTTTTCTAATTATCCGACAGCGATTGGGGTGGTAATATATTGATAGCAACAAACAAATATGAACTTATAACTGGCCTTGAATATCGGTTGAGTGATGGTGATGAGTTAGTTGATTTAAATTAATTGTTCATTGAACGTATGATGAATCCATAGAATCAATAATTGGAGCGAAATAAAGCAGTTTAGGCGTAAATGGGATTTAAATACACCCTCCAAATGAGTAATGTACGAGTATCTATATGTGAAGTAGTATTTCGCACTAAAAACTTTCAGCTTCTTTTACACAACTTTGCTTGTGGAAATACCTAACTAATCTGTGCAAGTATGATGATATGTTGACATTTGTGGATACAAGGGTAATACAGTTTGATTAAGTTAGTTCTGCAGAAAATCTGCATTATTGAACTCAAAAACAATAAATAAACAAAAACAAAGATACAATGTGGGACCAAAGACTGCTTCCTGAGGCAGACCAATTTGCATACCATGGCGATCGCTGTACGAGTATGTACGAGGGGCGTTCAACATATTCTCGGTATCGGGGTGAAGCTGTGGTTGTGTGTATAAATTGACTTATTTATCAAGTAATACTATTATTTTAGTGCATTCATGTAAAATTTCTTATAAATGTGATTATTAATTCGCGTTTTATCTCTAGTTAAACAGAATCATAATGGCAACTGAGACGATGATGGTGAAAATTGAGCATCGTGCTGTAATTAAATTTCTCACTAAGCAAGTAAAAAGTCAAAAAACTATTCATGAAGAGATGGTGGCTGTTTACCAGGGTTCCGCACCCTCATTGTCAACTGTGCAAAAGCGGTCAAGTGAGTTCAAGAGAGGCAGAGAGAGCATTGAAGACGACCCCCGCTCCGGCGCTCCGGCTACTGCTTGTACGGGAGAAAGCATCAAAGAAGTCGAAAAACTTGTTCTTGAGGATGCCCGAATAAAGGTGAAAATGATGGCAGAGATCACCAAGCTTTCAATTGGTACCATTCACACCATTCTTCATGACCATCTTAACCTTTCAAAGGTCAGTGCAAGGTGGGTGTCACGAATGCTCACAGCGCCTCAGAAAAAAGTGAGAATCGCATGCTGTAGAGAGCTTTTGGAGATGTGTAGTGAGAACGCGGACGGTGTTATGGATCGAATTGTTACTGGGGACGAAACATGGGTCCACCACTATGACCCTGAAGGCAAACAAGAGTCCATGCAGTGGCATAAAAAAGGAGCAGACCCCCCGAAGAAGTTCAAAGTCACTCCGTCTGCCGGGAAGCTCATGGCCACATTTTTTTGGGACTCAAAGGGAATCTTGCTCATTGAGTACAAAAAAAAAGGTGAAACCCTCAACGCCACATCCTACGCTTCCACTTTGTATAATTTGCGGGAGGAAATTAAAAAGAAAAGACGGGGTAAACTCGCAGCGGGTGTGTTGCTTCTTCATGACAACGCTCCTGTTCACACGGCTCGAGTTTCCAAGCCTGCTGCGCGAGATTGTGGCTTCGAAGAAATCCAACACCCACCCTATAGTCCAGACCTTGCCCCTAGTGATTATTTCCTGTTTCCGGACTTGAAAAAATGTCTTCGTGGAAAAAGATTTTCGGATGATGAAGAACTCAAGTCGGCAATAAATGGGTATTTTGCAGAGAAAGGGGAAATTTATTTTTTTGAGGGTTTAAAAAAGCTTATCTCAAGATGTAAAAAATGTATTGATGTTAGGGGAGATTATATTGAAAAATAAAAACAATTTAAATTAAATCGCATTTTCCTTCATATCGATACCGAGAATATATTGAACGCCCCTAGTACCATCTATTTTAACCCTTTGCTTTCCGGGCTTGAGATAAGAGGCAAACCACTCCAACATGTATCCCCTAAATTCTGTTTTAGGCAACCTATGCAGGAGAAGATCATTATCAATAATATGAAACGCCTACGTGTTTTTGTGCAGTTAACTTTAAAGCCACATATTCCGTTGATCTGCCAGATCTGAAGCCATCTGGAATAGCACTAAAGAAAGCAACAATTGTAATTCGTTTTTTCAATACCATTTCAAACGGCTTAATTGTTAAGATTAGATGTGGCAACATTTTTGAAATTTGGTACTGCTTCTGCGGTTTTTTTCCCAAAAAAATTATTTGAGAACACTTTAGGATTGTCGTAAGTGCATTATTGGGATGCTCATTGCATTTAACTGGAAGTGCGTTTTGTATCACAACTTTGATTAATAAAGTATTTGACACCAACAGTTTTATTCTTTTAAATTTGACACACTAACCAATAAGATGCGCCATATAATATTTGCAAATGGCGGTAAATGTAAATTCTACTTTGACATTTGTGAAGTACTCGTAAACAGATACAAAATATACGTCAACAAGAAATGCACCGCTATACTCCTAAAGAAGCCATCTTTTCATCGAAAATCATCATGAGCGACGAGGCCCAGTTCCATCTCTGTGGATATGTGAATAAGCAAAATTATGATTTCTGTTGCATCGAAATTCCGCGTACAATACACAAAGAGCCATTACACCCGCTCAAAGTTACTGCATGCGGTGCTGTTTACGCTAGAGGCGTCATCGGGCCTTATTTTTTCGTAGACGGCGAGCGCTGCAGAGCCATGCTCAACGACTTTCTCCTTCCTCAATTGGATGAATTAGGACTGGATAATATGTAGCTCCAACAGGATGGAACAATGGCGCATACTACACGAGTCACATCCGAAATTCTGAGAGCTACATTTCCGGGTCTCTAATCTCTCATTTTGGCGATTTGCATTGGCCAGCAAGATCGCCTGATTTAACCGTTCCTTACTTCTTTTTGCGGGGTTTTTTGAAGTCACGAGTCCATATCAACAAGCAGATATATAAATTAGAACTTCTATTAAGTTTTGTCTGTCTTATTATTTTTTCAATGGATGAGAGAGGCCTAAGATTCTTTGGCCACTCTGGAAATAATGAATTTTAGAGGTTATCTCTTAAGAGATGACGTTTAACGTAATTTTTTCGGTTTTTTTGTAACCAGTGTCGGTTTGAACCTAAATTTCATAGGTTCTAAGGTGTGGCTGTTGGAAAGACCAACCCACTTAGGCCTATTGGCCTTTATAGTAAATGACAACCATAATATATTTCAGTGGCTCAAGAATTTAAATCGAAAGTAATTGTTGAAGAAGCGTAGCTAGATAAATAACGGACGGAAAAATCTCAGCTAATTCTTCTTCTTCATCTTCTTTTAGTAACTATACAAATGTGTTGTGCGTATAACTATATCCAATATTACGCATCTGCATTGTTACTGCGCAGCTTCTGCAGTTGGTTGAATTTTTGGATCTTTGAACTATTCCATTATCATCTCCTGGTCTTCATGCTAGGGTCCTAACTGATTGTCAACGACGTTGGATCTCTGGCCACAAAAGTGGCAAATCAGCCAGATTGGAAAGCCTGAAAAGATTTGGCGGTACCCATATGTTATTTAATGTAAAGTACAGACTTTCTATCGCATGCTTGAACCACTTTCCAGGTAACGTGATCAATACCGACTCACAATCAGCCCCTATAACTGAAACTACTAGTAAGCTGAGTAACACAACACGTCGTAGCTGGAATCTGTCAACGGTTGTTGTCTATTTACGATGCAACACCTTTGACAACGCGGAAGATTCTGCAGCCTGCGCCGTAAAATCTAGTGAACAGAATTGAAGGCTCACTCGACAACAATTTTGGATAGGGATTGCCAGTACTGGGGTCGTTCTTTTTCATCAGTTTATATGCATTTTTATTTTTATCACTTAAGTTACTCTTATGTGCTAGACAAAAAAATGCTTAAAAATTAGCTTAAATTACTTACAAATAAATTATTCTAACTTACTGGCCCCATGCGGGCACTCTAAGAAAAACCTAACACTTAAACTATGTCTTTCGACGTATCTTACAGTCTAATTATATTTTTACATTTATTAATACTAAAACTAAGAAAATAAATTTTAAGCAAAAACTTAGTAGATGGGATCTGGGGTCGTTCTGTTTCCACTACTATGATACATGTTGTTTGAATCATTTCTTAACGCTTTATGACGTAATCCTCTGAAAACTGAGGTTTTTCTCCTTACATGATTGGATTGTCTCATCGAGAGCCATCATCACCGTCCGTTACTCCAAAGAAGCTTAGTATTTCTGTCATATCTCTGCCATTGTAAAAGAGCTTACAGCAAGATACATATGTAGCTTGTAACCGAGAACGGTCCTCTGGTGCTACATGGCTATGAACAGACCTATGATATTTTAGGCGTCAACTATCTGGTGGAACAACTTGTCACGAAAATACATCACTACTATTATCACCAGACTCTAAAGAACGATCTGTCTCGGCTAAGAGGAACCAGCTTCTGTAGCGATAGCTACGTTGCGCCTAACCCTGTAAACACTTTCAGGCTTGTTCAACAGTGGGATCAGGTTTTTCTTAAGGTTTTTCTAATTAACGTCGTTAGCTTCGTACAGTACCCTATACTTCCCTTGCCTTCCGGACGAGATTTACTCCATTTATGTACTCATATTGTAACCTACAATAACTCCGGTAGTTTGCAGTGTATCCCGCATTCTTACATAAAGAGGACGAGAGCTGGCCTTTGTCAGACGCTTCATTCAGAGCGTATTCTTAGAACTTGTGATGTTTTCCACTCTTCACGCATCGATCTTGCATTTTGCGATTCGACGCTAAGTTACTGATTTTTTATCAGCAAAGATATAATAAATGTCTTCGATTCTCCCTTTTGCTCCCTATTGTGAACGGCTTGACCAGTACGAGGGTTGGTAGACGAATCAAACCCCCACGGCAGTATTGTTTGCAGCATTTTAGCCTTATGTGTAAAGCTCCTTCTTGGTGTCCTGCAGCAAATTTATAGTTTTGTGCCCTTCAGTCCAATTTTTAGGTAATTCTAGATAGACACCTGTGCTTGGAATGTTCTGTTGTTCTTGCTGTTGTGTCTTCTGTTGTTGTTATTGTTATGGCTGCTCTTTCTGGCGTTTCTGCTCTAGTTGCTGCTATATTTGTTGAGGTTCTTGTTGTCCTTGGACTAAGGCAGCTGTTCCTGCAATAGACTTACCTGCTGCTCTAATTAACTTTGATGTGAATGTGTTTGCTTTCGTTTTTTTTTATTGTTTCTATTGAAGGTGTGATTATTTGCTTTTGAGTAAAGCCTGAAGTTAAAAAAAGTACAAATAAATGATAGCCTGAGGTCTTTGCTCAGTTTTCGCTTCCTATATATATAGACATATCATATTTGTTCAGCTAAGTAATCATTTTCTGTTACTTAGCCATCCCTTTGCAAATGCTCAGTGTCATTGATCTGAGAATAGAAATTAATTTGTCAGGCTCAACATTTTCATCAACCGATGACCAGTTGGAGAAATTAATCACAACCCACTGTTATGGTTTTCTATACATTTAGATATATTACATATATATGCATATGTCAGTGGTTTTACTCTGTCCACAGGATTGGAAATCGGAATCGATAACCCTTTAATTTATTGCACAGCTCCCCAAGTCGCCCGCTTTGTCCGAGCTGCAACACAATCATTCCTCCAGCTAAGAGCGAATACGACGACGAATCGATTTCAAAATCAAAACAAACGCGCATTCCAATGTTTTCTATTCATCCCAGGATTCAGTGTCCTTTTCGTTTATCCCGTCTTTTTTCTGTTGCTGTCGTTATCCACCTCCCAACCCCATAGTGTTTCCCTATTTGTTTTTCTCATGTTTTTTTTTTTTTTTTTTTTTTTTTTTGTTATTTTTCGTTTTAATGACAACATCATGGGAGTGATGCTTGACTAAGTGAAAGAAATACGAGAGCAAAAAGACAAAAGAAATGAGGAGACAAAGGAGCAATCTCTACAAACATGATAACGGAGGATAGAGAAAA
Source organism: Volucella bombylans (assembly GCA_949129095.1). Taxonomy (NCBI): domain Eukaryota; kingdom Metazoa; phylum Arthropoda; class Insecta; order Diptera; family Syrphidae; genus Volucella; species Volucella bombylans. Next base: position 161,116,560 of record OX422143.1, on the reverse strand, counting down.
TTGAAGAGTCCTGTGAATCCTTCAAGGAGCATCCATCATTGGCGATAATTCCAGATGCATTCACATTCATTGATTATTCATTCGTGTGCTCGAGTAACAGCGGAAACATTGACATCGACATCGACATCGACATCGACATCGACATCGTCATCGCATCGACATCGACATCGTCATCGACATCGACATTGTCATCGACATCGAAAACAACGACTACGATGCCGCTGATATTGAGTCGACAAGGGTATCAATGCACTACAATAACATCCAGCAGAGCATTGCCAATGAGAACAAGTCTCGAAGGATGAAAACATGAATGACAACCTGGATGGATGATAACAAGACATTTTCTCCTGTTTCCCGTTATTACTGGCATGTTTTCGGAAAATACTAGTCCACCCCATAATCCATATATCCTGCCATATTAAATCTCCTCGCTTCCAGAGTCACGCCACCCACCTGGAAGAGAACGGAATAATAATTGGATTTTCTTTCAATTATGCATATGACACTACAAAAGGACATGCACATGTGGATAAAGTATAGGAGTAACTGCATATTAAAAGAACAACAATTTCATTATTCTCTTCCTTTCCGCCTATCAAAGAACATTGTTTTGACTTTTTGTATTCCGATGAGCGGAAAATACCTGCTCCTTCATCAGTTTATAAAAAGGATCACAACTTTTATAAATCCATCTGTAGCCAGTGGAGTACGAGTATTGTCTTCAAGTTGGATCCAGTGTTGCAGGTGTTTGCAAAATTGATCGATCTAGTCATTAATGCCAATTAGGACATCACTGCCGGCACTGTTTGAAAGATATATCTTCTCTAACGCAGGCAATAATGATAAGCTGCACTTTGTTCTTTGTTTGATAATGAAGATTATATCTAACGTTCAGGTGGAGCTACAGTCCAATGTGGGACTGCACTCAGATAGGACCCTAGGTCGCGCTTTTCTCTCGAAACAACCATTGCCTCTGCGCCATAGCAGAGGACTGGGACTGTATAGAGCGCTTTTGTGGTTATTTGAGAGAGGGTAGTGCTACTCAATTGACTTCTGAGTCCATAAAAATACCGATTTACGAAAGCCATTTTCTGAATGATTTTTTGCTTCTGTTCGCTGCTGAGCTTAGGTAGACGAAGTCCTTGTCTATGTCTAAGTGATGCCCGTTCTTTACTTACATTTTACCCGAGTCGTCACTAATGTGTGTCCTTTCCGAATGACTTCATGAAACTAGTTTTCCCTTCATTCCCGTCCCCGCTTCACAAACAAATTGTTGCGTTCCAATGAAAATTTCTACGTCATCGCCTTGTCAAAAGGCTTTTCTGACATCAAAGGTCGCAGTGGAATTATTACCGACCCTCATGCAGAAGTGAGCTTTCTCCATGACTATCCCTCAGAACCGGCCAAGTTTAACAGGAATGCCAACACCGGTTTCGTATTAGTTCTACCGATATACGAGAAATGTGTGATGGGCGTGGATTGGAGAGTATTTTCGAAGATCTGCCGCAACGTAAAAATCTGGTCAAGAATGGGCTTTCCAAGACTAAAACCACACTAATCAGGCCAGATCTAATTGTTCGCAAAAGGATTTAGGCGATTACCTAGTATTATATGATTGAGAAGATATTTTAAGAGATGTTGGAGAAACTGATGCCCCTAGGGCATAAAATGCTGAGATTCTCTTCATCTGTCATACGATCACTTTTGTTCAACTATATTTACGAGATTCATAAGCACTTTCAAGGGACGACACCTAGGCCATCTGTATCGGCAGTTGGATTGTTATTGGATTTAAGTTTGGATATTATTTCCAAGGCTTTCAGTTGTCTCGTAACGATATAGTTGTGTTTTTTTTATACTTGAGGTGACCTAGCGAGTAACCTTCAACCTATAGACTTTGTGATCGAAAGGGGACGGCTACGTCAGAGTCAGTAATCCCTCATGTAGTTCCGAATGCTGACGTTAAGCCAATTTGTGTTCTTCTGCCACCATCTCTGCTTTGAAACACTGACAGCTCTTTCTGAAGCCCCAAGACCACGTTAACAAATCTCCCAGATACATTTTTTTTGTTCCACATTGAGTCTGAGAATTAGTGGCGCTCCGGATTGGGTGCAGGGATTCTGAACTGGCTATTTGACTTTACAGCGTTGCAAAACAATGTCGTAGCTAGTACGCTGTTCACACGTTTCTATATTCATAAGTGGACTTTGAGAACTCCTACTCAATCAACTCTCAACCAGATTGACCACAGATCGATGCAAGGCACTCCTTTCGTATTATGAACATCCAAACGTTCCAAGCGGCTAACATCGACTGGACCATTCCATTCCTGTAGCCAAGGTACGGTTTGGATATCCCGAACATCGCAAAGGAAAGCTAAAACTGTGAGGGAGTTTGACGTCGGATGGCCACAATCGCAATAGATCATCAAATCCTTTTTCTGTCGAGTCTCCTTTAATGTCTTAAAAAGTCCTATTCCGCCAGCATCAAGTATCAAAAAAGCCCCCTGAGATGCCGCCTCTGATTTGTTTCACTCGCCCACCTACTCTGACGACGAGTGCCGACAAGCACATGCAGCTAAACAAGATGTCTACAAAGCGGCGCTGTTTAGAACGGCTAGAGCTGTTCACGAGTTCTACGAACCAGCATCACATCAGTTTCTCAGGAGGAAGAAGAAGCATGAGATGCGCTCGGTCGAGGAAATTGAGAGATGCTATTCTCTGAGATTTTAAAGCTTAACAAAAAAGTAAAAAAGACATGCCGCGGACACAAACCTTGTAGCGACGAACAAACGAACATAGTAGTAGAGTCGCAGTTGATGCTGAGTATTTGGAAGGAGCATTTCTATGGACTATATAATCAAATAGCACATAAAAGCAACCTTTCAACCTGGACGAAGTAGACCAAAAATTCCATCCATCCACCCGACCTGGATGAAGTGAATATAGACACGTCTAAGTTTAAGTCTAACAAAGCTTCTGGAGCGGACGGCCTGGCTTTAGGGATCTTCAAAGCGCTAAGCCATGACTTGGTAATTAGCATATATCAAATCATCTGTAAAGTATGGTCCGACGAAAGTATGTCCGATGTATGAAACATCAGCATTGTTTGGCGGATCCTTAAGAAAGAACCCCCTGAACTGAGCCAATTACAAAGGCAATAGTCTTATTAACATCGCCTAAAACATCCTATCTGCGGTATTATGTGAATTCCTGAAACCGTTCGTCAACAACTGATTGCTCCATATCAGTGTATCTTTTGGCTAGGAAAATCTTCCATCGATCAAATTTTCACACCACGGCAAATTTTAGGAAAAACCCGTGAGCTGCAAATCGCCGCGTATTACAACATCTATAGAGACGATCTATATAGAGTAATGTCTAGTTTTTGGTATCCCTGCCAATCTCGCCCATTTTTACAAGATGACCATGGAAAAAACCCTTGACAGATATAACTTTAAGGTAGTTAGGACTTTGTCTACTTAGGCTCCGCTATCAATCCAGACAACGACACCAGCGCTAAGGTCAAACGAAGGATAACTCTTACCAACTGCTGCTTCCAAAAAGACAATTGACTGGCGAAGCCCACTCTCGAATAACGAAAGTGACCCTATATAAGACCTTAATAATCCCAGTCCTGTCCTATGGCGCAGAAGCATTGACTTTATAAAAAATGGAAGAGGGTGCTCTTGGCTGCTTTGAGAGGAAACTTCGTGTGGTGGTTCCATTTGCATGCATGATGAGTGGAGGACTAGATACAATGACGAACTGTACTGTACAGCGACATTGACTTAGTCAGAAGTGTAAAGGTCCAACGACTAAGGTGGCTGGGAAATGTAGAGCGGATGGACACCAGTAGAGGAAGATTGCCATTCAAGTGCTGCCCGCAACTAGAATGGGACCTCAACCAACTTAGAATGCGAAAGTGGAGGCATCTAGCTAAAAATCAAGCTGGGTGAAGGCACTTCCTGGTTGAGGCGCAGGTTCATCCAGGAACTGCAGCGCCACCTTAAGTAAGTAAGTAAGTTTGGCCAAGCTTTTCAAAAAAGTTCAAAACATGCCTAAAACTATTTTAATCAGATGCGATGGCAACATTTACCGGTTGCTTCGATTTCCCCCACTTTACGAGTTTATGGATATGGTAAGACAATCAGCTTTATACGTGACTTGGATGCGAAAGTCATCATTCATGGAGTTACGAGTATGTCGTATGTTAGTATTCATTGTCAGGTCGGCCTTTCTTCTTAAATCAATAAGAAAACAGAAACTGCATTTAGCCAATTGTATATCTGGTCTAGCACTTCGATTACATTTATCCCTTGGAATCACTTACATACATACTTTTGTTTAGCATGTCCAGATGGCGAAACCTATGACTTAGTTCTCAGGTTCAACACAATCATAAACTTAAAACCCTTAGGGTAGGTATGGCAGGTGACTGCTATTCATAAATAAAATTCATTGGCGAATTTGAAGAGGTGCACCAGGACCATCTACCATCCGGAGAATAATCCTGTAGAGGTTGTGGAAATAACGAGCAACGGCAGATCTTAGTTATGGATGGATATTCTTATCCTTGAAATGCAAAACTTTTTCCTTTCCATTGTGTTTCTCGGAATAATACTAAGACAAATGTTTTTCTTTGTTCGTAGTTTGAACAATTCTTCAATCTGCATCTTGTCTTGCGAATGGAAATTGACATTGTTACCAGTGCACGGGGAAGATGAATGAGAACTCCCAAAAGAAGAACAAGTCAAAATCAAATTAATGAAAAGCATTTTCAAAGTTTTACTCCTTAAGAAAAGAGAATTTAAAGATAAGCGTGCCATTGACATTAAGAGCTGCTTTCTTTTATTTGTTTCGCTAAGCTTTCTTGGAAAAATCCAGAGCTACCTTCATATGTACATTTAAATGTTTGATGTTGATTTTGTTGATGTTTTAGGTTAAACATTCTTTTTTTTAACGAATAGTTTTGCCACTGTACTGTGGATCATTGTTATGTTAGAAAAACCAGACAAGCTCGCAGTACGTTCTGTCCCAGGGATGTTCTTGCGGTGCGGAATCCAACAGAATGTGGTCGAATGCTGTTTAGATGGTCATTTTTGGTGTTCGAAAATAGGGAACTGATCAGAGCTTAACTTTTAGTAAACGAGTATGTATGTCCTCTTGAATTTAGGCTCAGCCAAGCAGCGCCCAGCTGGGTAGATTTAGGGATTTATGTATGCAGAACGACGAAGAAGACCCATACGCCAATGTATTCGATTGCCTTAGGGTCGTGAAGATAGAAACAGACTCACTGGGAAAGACTTTGCGTTGTGGCCTTTTTTTGTATTCTGAAAGTCAACGTTGAAGTATATTTTATGTGATTCAGTCTGTATTCCAAAAAAAATCGATAGGTGGCAAACGGAGCAATGTTTGAAGAGCCGCAGTTGCAGAGGTTCCTAACGCACCATACAACACTGCATTTTGATTCTAGTTCACCTTTCCAGTACAAGACCGGCTTGTACATAAATCTAGTGCATAACTTTGAGTTGTACGCCCAACCTTGAGTCTACAGCCCTGTTATATGAGTAAATGACAATTAGGACAACATTGCCTCTTCACCTCAGTTTGATGTCCAGGATAAGATTTAGATCAAATTTTGTCTGCGATTAAGCATCACATATACCAAAAGAAAGAAGAAATACCTGCTAGGATGATAAAATGCCATAAAGGACTTCAACTATTATTTTGATTAGAGAAACAAGTAATATACGGAGTTTAACGCCTATCGCCTCTCAGCTCTATTAGAACTCAGTTGCCTTAGTTGGACTCTGGGATGACAGATCTGTACTATTTGAAGATTTAGTAAACGTGCTGCCAGATTTTTGTAAGGGCGATATGACGGGCTTATACTTCTTCACCGTACTGCTAAGTAGCGCACTCGAGTATAAAATTTCTGCGTTCTGCAAAAAAAAATAGTGCAGTGTAGGAAAAAAATAAAACATTTTACACAGTGCAGGTATCCCAACCCTCCCTCTCGTGGTCATAAGTACTGTTGCTTGCACTCAGTCACTGCCGTTGCTATACCACCTTTATCAAAAAGTTCAAAAAATAAATTCAAAAGAATTTATTCAGAAAATTTAAAATACAAGTTTATTCATCTAAATCTATATTATCCCCTTCATAGTAATCCCCATCGTCTACAACACACTTATGTCAGCGCTTGGATCCAATCCTCGAAACATTTTTTATATTCGGTTTTCGGTATGTCCATCAGTGCTTTCTGCGATTTTTCCATTACTTCCTCTCGGCTGCTGAAACATGTTCCCCGTAGTGGTTTTTTAACTCGATTGAACAGAAGGAAGTCACAGGGAGCCAAATCAGGTGAATTCGGTGGCTGTTGGATGGTATTTGCTGTATTTTTCGCCAAAAAATTACAACTGTGCGACGGTGTGCTATCATGGTGCAAAATCCACGAGTTTTCTGCCCACAATTCTGGTCTCTTTCGGCGATATACTTCACGCAAACGTCTCATAACGCCCAAATAATACTCTTTGTTTACTGTCTGGCCTTCTGGCAAAAATTCATGATGCACTACACCGTTGTAGTCCATGAAAACCGTGAGCATTGCCTTTTTTTTTGACTGGAAACGACGTGTTTTTCTTTGGTCTCGGCTCATTTGGTGAACGCCATTCACTTACCTGGATTGCGTGTCGTACTCATAAACCCACGTCTCGTCCCCAGTAATGATCCTTTTGATGAATGTGGGATCGGATTCATCCTCGCAAACCATCGCTTTTGCGATGTCAACACGGTCTCTTTTTTGCATGAAATTGAGGTCTTTTAGCACCAACTTTGCTACTACACGACGGAAACCCAAATCATTAATCAAAATCTCTCTGATGGTTAATTTGCGGTTATTGACCAACATTTCTTTTACTCCATCAATGTTTTCGTCGGTTTTCGATGTTGACGGTCTGCCACTGCGTTCATCATCTTCAATTGACTCACGACCACATTTGAACCGCTCGTGCCACTGGTAAACGACCGTTTTCTTTAGAGAATCGTTGCCGAAATACTTTTCCAACATTTCCAACGTTCGCGCACCATTAAATCCGTTTTTTGCGCAAAATTTAATACAAGTTCGTTGTTGCAAATTTAAATCCATTTCTAAAATTGTAAAAAATCGCCTACACACACATGGATAGATGTACTCTTGGCTACGTAACTTTTTCAAATGTCAAGCTATGACGCTAAGTTTTAGAGGGAACTGGTTTACCAACTTAACAAAAAAAAAAACAGAATAGCCACACGGTGGTTATTCCGGGAACTTTTTGTTCAAGGTGGTATTTGTCATACGGCCCGGGCACTGGCTGAGTGTAGGCAATAACTGATGGATAGCAGGTTGTGAGTGAGAATTTTGTTAGTGCACTGTTTTCTGTCGTTGTAGGGGCATAACATCTAAAACAATTTAATTCGGTATACCAATGCTGAATTTTTACTCCACAGCTGCGCTTAGTATCATCGGTGTTTGACTTTTTTTTTATGACGAGGGAATTTAGAGTGGGTATAGCCAATATTCGCGGGTTTAAAAGCAACCACTTTTCTGCGTACGTTCACATCTCTAAATAAGAACCAGTTTATCTGGCACTTAGTGAAACACAGGTAGATTCATGCCCATTCTGATCCGGAGCTACCTGGCTACGAACTAGTGCCATTATTCTTCTCCCACCGCGGACTCGCCGTTTACGTGCGCAGTGATGTGATCACATTGTAGTCCTGTTCCAATCCGGAATTCATTTTCATGTTGTAAAAATTCCATCTCCGTAAGCCAACTATCCACTGCAGCTTTATTGACCAAACTGGTCAGCAATTCAACCTTTACGAGTTTGATGCGCTATTTGACTCCAATCAAAGAATTGAATCCCTGTATCCCCATACTGAGATCGTCATTACGGTGACTTCAATATACATAATTCTGGGTGTCTTCGAAATTCTGCACAGGTAACACCCGAAGGAGGGTACGTTGAGATCTTCACTGCGGAAAACAACTTAACCCAGCTTTTGTAAATGAGCCAACGTGAAACCAGACGTTGATAGTCATATCGCCAGCACCCTAGACTTGTTATTAACTTCTGATAAGTACACCGTAGATGCGCTCTTCTTTCTAGGCTCGTCGCACTACTGTGTTATATCAGATAATTTTTCGTACATGGACCACACAGTTAGAGAAAACATTCCTAAAAGAAACGTAAGGCAATACGAGAAAATCAACTAGAGCGGTCTTAACAGCTTCTTTAGGAATTTTAGCTGGTCGTTATGTTTCCTCGATAACGGCGTGGGTGCCGCTGCTTATATGATCACAGACAACATTCTCTTTGGAATGAGATCCTTTATCCCTCATCTGATGAAGAGTATCAAACCAAACGAAAAGGCATGGTACGCCTCAACCTGTAAAGAGGCTATAAGGGTTAGAGAAAGACCAATCCGACCGAGGAAAACCGAAAAAAGTTTTAACGAGCCAGGAATGACATCAACAGCAACATCTTTTTTAAGTGTGTGAAATTTCAATACGACCAAAAGTTGAGACAAAAAATACTACAATGTCCCAAAGGTAGTAAAAGCTTTTGGTCGTTTGTCAAAAACATCAGAAATTCTGCCTTATCCTACATTCCAACGCTCGTTCACAATGACATTCCAGCTATCAGCTCTTTAGACAAGGCCAATTTACTTGCTGCACACTTTGCGGCTAGTTCAACACTCCCAGAGTGTGCTTTGTCTCCACGTACACTTGAGTGCGTCGAATCTTCAATGGGACGAATCTATTTTTGGACTCGTGTAGTAGCAAGAGTACTTAAAGAGCTCAACATAAATAAATCCGCTGGTCCAGATGGTACATCTCCCCTTCTTCTGAAGAGGTGTTCTTCCACGCTAGAAAAACTACTGCGTAAGCTTTTTTATCAATTCTACTCTTTAGGATTCTTCCCGAGCAGATGGAAAATAGCATTTGTCCGGACTCATGTCCCTGCTCTTCGGCTGTAGAACGGGAACGGGGAACTATCAACAGAGTGGAATATATTGCTTTCAAAACGCAATGCCCTCTGACGTCTTTAAAGCGAAATTGAAATACCCAGCCATATGCGAAATGTCTAGGTTTCCTAAAACGAAGTAAGAAATACTTTTCCCCTTCTCAACTCGCTTCGATATATAAGGCATTCATCCGCCCAAAATTGGAGTACAATGCACACATCTGGTCAGGTGCGCCTAAATCATCCCTGCGCCTGCTAGGTAAAATTCAAAACCGTGCGATAAAACTTTTAGGTGATGCTAAAATCACCCAGTCAATGGACACTCTCGAACACCGACGAAATATCTCGTGTCTCACTTTGTTTTATCGCTATTACCACCATCATTCCTCCATTGAAATCGCCAGTAGCATTCCGTCCCTTCAAAACTTTAACGGTAACACCCGTCTCGCCATGAATGATCGTCAGTATACCCTCAAGCCCACTTTTGGACGTACTTTGAAATATCGTGAGTCGTTCCTAAACCGAAAAATTCGCTCGTGGAATGCCCTGCAGAGTTCTCTATTTCCTAGTCTTTATAATATTCAGACATTTAAAACCATCTTACATTGATACCTATCTTTCTTCCCTCCCAAATTTTCCTTCGCCCGAGCTGTGTGCAACCATGTTAAGGGTTAAAGGTACCTTGATCGCGCGTTTATAAAAACAACCACAGAGAATACAAGTTTCATAATGCAGAAACAACATACAACTCTAACGAAATCTTTAAAATATTGACAGCGGCTGTCTTGAAGGTTAACGAGGAGAAGTGCTACATAGAAGTTTTTCCTTTTAATTACATCTGTGATAGACATGTTAATAAATGGCAGTTGCATCTAAGGATACTGTCCGGAAAGCAAACCGATTTGAATATTTCACGATTTCGAGCGAGAGATTGTGGTTCAAACCGACGCATCGGAAAGCGGCGGGTACTCAGATTTTTGAAGTATGTTAGAAGAGAAAAATCGTTTGTTTCGGAAAAGGAAGGAATTCCTCTCTAAACGCAAAATTATTTTAGGTTAGGTTAGGTTACAGTGGTTGTTGGAAAAACCAACCAAATATTGCCACGTGGATCTGTTATCTTTCTATTCTTAGAACCAATTTGAAGTGGAGGAGACTGTTAATGTCCACCTATGTATACTGTTCAGATCGCTTAAGGCATTGTAGACGAAAACTCCCAAGTTGAGTTTTGTGAGAGGGCTGGGCATGTATTAAATAAGAGGAGGATTGTCCCCTCCTCCTTCTCTTCTATGCAGCTTCTGCAGAAGTCGTTCTCCAAAACTCTAAGCCTTTTAGAATGCTTGGTTGCACCAGACAACCATTACGTAGGTGGGTATCAGTCTTATAAATAAGATGTATAGGCAGTAGGTAATGCGAGGTTGAACCCCCCACTTGTTACCATTCTGTAAGAGCAGTTGTAAGGTGTAAGTAAAGCGTAAAGCTTTACTATTGAATATTAGGTTTCCAGTTTAGTTTCTTGTCAAAAATAAGACCCAGATATTTCTCTGTATCGAAAAAGACTAAGTTGGTATCGTTACTTGACGTAGGGTCGATGATCGGAATTTTATGTTTCCTGGAGAAGAGGACAAGATCAGTTTTCTGGGGGCTTATTCCCAATTCGCTGTATTAGGGTCAACAGGTTAATCTGTTAAGATTTTGCTGCAAGAGTTCTATAATCGCGTTGAGGTGCTTTCCTGAGAAGGCTATATCAATGTCATCTGCAATAGGCAACCACCCTGCTACAACTCGCTTTCAGGTATATCAGCCACTAAGTTTCAGAAATGGGATGAAAGGACACCGCGTTGAGACGTCCCTCTGTTGAAACATGTTTTAGCAGATTGATAATTCTGCTATTTCGCATAAAACTGATCAACTCCCTAAGTGGGGAGTAAAGCCTATGGCCTTTACATAGGGCGTTTGGCCTTCCTGCTGGGATAATTTAAATTGTGCCAATTACGTGTAATAAGCCAACCTGAAGTATCAACGAATCCCATCTTATTTCTGGGAACCTCTTCTGCCTTTCACTTAGCAGACACCTTCATCAGTGAGTCGCAACTAAATGACATCTTCTTCACTACAAGCACGGGTTCAAAATGAACCTAATTGATGTTGAAATTATCTGAGTGTCTAATGAAAAAGAAAGAAGTAGAAGTAAAATAAAGTATACTCCCCATCCGGCATGTGCCGTTTTCGGTATGCCATACAGAGATGGAAACTGCTACCCACATTCTTCATAGTCATGACCCTTTCCACAGATACTCCATTAAAAGTCGCATAACACCACGACAGGGTTAAGTAGAAATAAATTCCACACCATCAACCCTCGAATATGCTTAAAATATTTATTACGACCCCCTGCCATAAGAGAGAAAAAATAAACTTAAGCCCCAGCAGGTTACATCTGTAAGAGGCAATTCTAACATCTCCCCTACATCAAAATCAAATAACAAAATTTGATTGATATTGCTTCGGACAGAAATAAATTTGTTCAGAGATTAATCAGATGTTATCACCGGGAGTACAATTTGGAATTTATAACCACCAAAACCATCCACCCTGCTGGGCTGACTGGCTAAATGGCCGACTAACTAGCTGGTCGACGGATGGGCCGCTTATGTAAAACACTTATAATGAGATCACAAAACAAAAGGTTAACTTGGCCATAAATATCCTCGCACCTTTCAGCTTCAGTGTCTGGCATTCCAAGTGGCCGTACCTCCTGCGCTTCATGTCCTACTTTATGCCACAGTTTTTGCTCCTGCCACATCCACTTAAGAGTTTTATTAACACTCCATTAAATGGGTCGGTCAGGGCGGGCCGAAGTGGCAGCATCATTCACTGGATGTACGTGTACACTCGTTAATACTCTATGGTGCTACTTGTAGGATGTCGAAGTTAATACTCGTAAATCACTGGTACCACTTGACCCTTGTTAAATGGCTTCGGAAAGGCTTAATTTTATTGGCAGATTATGGTCGTACCGTGCCCCCATACTATCCCTCTATCAACTTGATAAGGGTTGATATCGAAATAATTTGTTTTGCCTTTGAAGATGATTCAAAAGCTGGACAGTATTCACGTACCATACCATATAACGTATAGTCGAAATCCTTCAACCAAAACTGCATACAAATTGAAGAGGATAATCGGTTTTCCAAGCGAAATTGGATTGGGAAGATAGATTTTCGAATTCGAATTCGAATTTTGTGGTAATTGCAACACCAATCATCGAGGAAATACGAGTAGCGTGAGAAAGGATGCCAAGTTCTTAATGTGTCATTTCACTGTTAATGCTCTTGCAAAACTCATCATGACACCAAACGACTGCTGAATGGAAAGAGAGAACGAAACTAATTTTTCACAATCCGAATGTGTTTCGAGTGAGAAACATGAAAAACCATAAACCAGAGGATGGGATGGGAAAAAAATAATTCCAGTGATCATTATTGGAACTTGCAACAAAGGCACAACGAGAATGTGGTTTTACCAGGATACTCGTACCATTTCGTAGTGGCAGATGAAAATAATCAGTTTGCTGGGAAACACTTTAATCCCAAGATCATCAATCACTTAAGTGCCTTGGAGCTTCAGAACTGCATACTCCGTTTCAGGGTCTGCTTCAGTTGATTCAGCTTCCGTGGCTGTCTAACGAGCGAGTTGGGCACGATAGGATATGGCAGTGGAAAAAGGTGGGTTAAATGCACCACGGTCAAGGAAGCAGTCTTTTTCTATGAATTCTTTCAAGCGATAGAGGTTTTTTTCTTTTTTGTGGCTGATGTGGTGTCTGGTTTTGCTTCAGTCTGTTGTTTTGGGGGATAGTTTTTTGTTGTCCCTCAACCAATCATCATGTGAACACATCCACATTCATAGAGATCCATCCACGTTTGAAGAACTGAACTCGAAAGAGTTTTTCCTCTTTTTGTTGTCTTCTTTTTCTTTCATTTCCTTCTCCCCACACGTCATAAGAGTGTATAACATTTCGCAGCGACGATGATGATGTGCTCCGAGATGTTGTTTCGAGATCCATAGATAGAAGACTGATTTTGGAGAAGGAAAATTGTAGTGCACACCAGGATATTGCTTCTATGATACATGTCATAATCCTTTGAGGAACATTTCGCATTCACTGACGTCTATGGTGTTTCGTTCCAGTTGATAGAAGTGATAGAAGAGATCTCGGCGATGATGACAGAGCACCCGGGTTGATGATGAAGCAAAAGTGTTGGAAATTTGGGTTAGGATTTATTTCCCATCAGAGAAATGCTATCACTTGCACCACGCCTTGGTATACGTACATACTCGTATATTCCAACATGACACTAAAGGAGATTTGTTGACATTTTCATGGAGAACGATGTTCTGATAATGGTCACATACTCGTATCAGGAAGTAAATAAAATTGTTGTAAGCAGAAAAAAGGAAGCCAGTAGATGTTACCATCTTGATTAGTGTTGCGTGGTCATAAAAACAAATCCCTGACTGCTTGCTAATAGTTTGTGATCTCAAAGTTGATGCATGAGGGCTCCACTTCAGGCTGATTAATTTTTATTGGTTACTCGTACACATCTGTAAATGCTGATGCATGGCCTAGGAACCTATACAAAATGAAACGCAGCAGGAGATCAATGCTTATGAGGAAAGCTAGGTAGTTAGGTAAATGTGGCGGTTCAGCATGAATCCAATTACCACTAAAATCTGCCTTTTTGTCATCACGAATTGTATGTCCTTATTGATGATATGTGTTGTTGAGGATGTGAGACATTCAATGCCTAGATACAGTCCGGATTAGATCTCGTATTCCGTTACCCGAGATGTCGTTAAGGTCGTCGAAGAATGGTTATTCCATAGTCTAGCCAGCAACAATTTCTATCTTGGAAAGATGCGTGTCTGCAAATGGTTGGAAAATACGACCAGAAGCAGGATAACGTCAAGCAGTCCATCTTACCTAAACCATCTAATAAGTTAGCAAGGAAATCCAATTTGCCAAGACCCACCTCCTCTTCTCAAAACAAACTCAGCTGAAATTGGAGCTTTAAACCTAAAATTTTTCCTAATTTTAAGCCTCCCACCTAAACTCCAACTCCCTCAATTCCACCCCAAATCAAACCCCGACGTCAACGTTTCTCTTTCGACTTAACGCCTACAACTCGAACTCCTAGCATTCTATCCCTAACACACACGCCTTTCCCTAATAATTTCCCAAATTTCGATCTCAAAACCAAAGCTAAATATCCCAATTTCATTAGTTCCCATATTATGAAACTCTCATCTGAAAATGTGTCTAAAGTCCCTTCAATTACTGCTCTTTTCCCCCAAACATCTTCGTCCACTAGCTCCATTTTTGACCCCCTTCTGCCTCCCGCAGTTAAAATAACTCGACAAACTTTTGACACAACAGAATGTTGTTATGCACTTTCTAGGCTTTGAGATAAAAAGACATGTGAGAATATACGTCTACTTCTAGCGTATCTGCATGACAAATCCGACTCAGTTTGCTTTGAGGGGAAAAAAAACAACCGTCATGGTCTCCCTACAGCACGAAGGTGTCCCTACTGACCTTATTAATCTGAGAAACTTATATATCAAGTTCCACGAGATAATATGTATCCTCGAAACGTCTCCGACGATCTTGCTGCTTTCGGTAACTATGTGCACTCAAAAAGGGTGTCACACCTTCAAAGGAGCAGAGCTGACAACTACAAATCTACTGACGTAACCTATCGAATGCTACCAACTCATTATCAATGCAATTGATCAAATAATTAATTTATCTGATCCTCTCGATGATATCATCGTATTCGGCGATTTCAATCTAATTCAACTGCACTGGACTCAATCAGTGGATGAATCTTTTTTGACCGCAAACCCTAACTCGAGTAAAGAATGCCTCTTCTTTCGATAAGCTTACAGACTCTAGCTTGTGCCAAGTTAGGCTGGTCTCCAACTATATGGGTAGGCAAGTAGGTCTCATTTTCATCACTGACCAAACTCCTCTGCCTCGCTCTGTCCCCTTTTACTATCGACCATTGATAACTTTCATCCGCCACTTCTTCTATCTCTTTTCCACCTCTCTCCTATCCAGCATTCCCTATCTGCAGCTGCCTCTTCTTACGACTTTCATAAAGCGAATTTCTTCAAAATTAACGAATATCTTAGTTATCTTAGTAAATGTTCTTTGAATTTCGCCAATATGTCCCTCATTGATGCTCTCCCTATCTTCTACAGAGAATTATTCAATTCTATTTCTCTCTACGTCCCCTTTTCGCGCATAACCGATATAACCGTAAACTTTGCTCTTTACGTAACAAGAGAAACAAATTATGGGCAGTTTTCCTTCGATCGAATTTCTTTGCTGACTATTCCAACTAATCTGGTTATACCTTCAATTCGCCCAGCTTTATAACGTTCTCTACCAGCGATACGTTGATAGTGCGCAATCAAGGCTTATAAAAGATTCTAAGTCTTTGTAGCAATTCGTTAACTACAAAAAAAAAATTCGACGGTTTTCCTCCATCTCTCTCATACGAAAATATATCATAAACCGATCCGCATACCATAGCTAAGTTTTTTTCTACTTTTTTTAAGCAATCTTTTTTCGATAATTCCTTCGTACCGGATCCCTCTTATTTCAAATATCAACTTAACATCTCCATTGTCCCCTCTATTTCCCAAAGCTTTGATCATACAGTAATTGAAAATAAATTACCACAACTTAAAGATGAATACTTACCCGGCCCAGATGGCCTTCCATCCATATTTCTTAAAAAGTGTTCCTCCTCACTTTCCCACCCCCTTTCAAATTTCTTCCAGTTATCGCTCTCTCAAGGTGAATTTCTACAGATATAGAAGTCTTCTTTCATAACACCGGTACACAAAAAGGGATTAAAGAGCGAAGTCACTAATTACCGCCCCATAGCT
Organism: Volucella bombylans; assembly: GCA_949129095.1. Lineage (NCBI taxonomy): Eukaryota > Metazoa > Arthropoda > Insecta > Diptera > Syrphidae > Volucella > Volucella bombylans. Next base: position 161,100,593 of record OX422143.1, on the reverse strand, counting down.
AAATATTCACATATACCCAAACTCCTCGAAAGCATTTTTTACGAAGCCTTAAGCTTCCAGTGCAAATCTCTTAGTTCCCCTAATCAGCACGGCTTTCTGAAAGGTAGATCAACTACCACTAACCTCGTCGAATTACTGTCCTCTGGTCTCTCAGCCTTAGAAAGTGGTAAAGAAGTTGACGTTTTAACAACTGATTTCAGTAAGGCTGTTGCGGTAAATTTTCCCGCAACAAGTTTGGCTCTCTTTTCCCGTGTAAGTCCCTTCGGTCACTCTTTTCTTTGAGTGGGAACACCGAGCTCTGGCGGAGGTGGAGGGCAGCCATGGTCCCATCAGCCAGTGGCCCACCAACCCCAGACCTCGGAAAACAACCCACATAGGTTCACGGGAGGAACCCCAGGGTGCGACAGGAGGACCCCCAGGAACACCGTTGTCGGAGCCCATAAATAGACGGGAGACTCGCAACGGACAGCATCAGACAGGACGTCTGAAAGTCGCCGACGGGTGGGGACGGACGGTCCTTTCAATCCAGACACCCCAACACGATGATGACGGGTGGGGAAGACGATCCCTGGAACCAACACCCCAACAAAAGGCAACAACATGAGGCTTAAATAAAACCCCATCCTGCTACCGATGTGTGTGCGGATACCGGCATCACATCCCACAACTTATGTGGATGCAGCTAGCTAGAGCTAGCACCAAGCCATTTGATCGATGGGATCGAGAGACGACGATCTCTTTTATAGCAACACCCCAACGAGGGAGCAACAAAGGAGCAACAATGGTGTGCAGGCGGACGGCCAGTATAATCGGGCACACCCCAACGACGTACCAGCTTTAAAAGTTAGGTTCGATGGATGAAGGGATGACGACCCCTTTTTAAGCCAGCACCCCACCGAGGGGGCATGGAAGGAACAGCAGAGGCGTGTAGGCGGACGGCCAAGTAATAAAACCGCCTCCACCGAGGGAACTAAACATAGCAAGGCTTTTGACAAGATATCTCACAAACTAATCCTGTGCAATATGTCCGTCCTGGGCTTTGAGCCAATTTTAAAAATTGTCGAAAGAATACTGCAATCCCTACGTGACCAGATCACTATACATCACTTACGTTCGCCCCCTTCTCGAGTACACTAGCCAAGTGTGGTGTCCCTTTCAACGAGTTCATGTATCCAGTATTGAGAACATCCAGCGTCGTTTTTTTCGATTTGCTCTTCGAGGTCTACCTTGGAACGATCCTCTAATTTTACCTCCCTATCGAGATCGTTTCAAGCTCATTATACTGAATACCCTTGAGGAATGCAGTCGTTCATAGACCTCGACAGAGGATAGACGTGTGATTTTTTCGTGTTCGGCTTCACAGTGTGAAAGAAAGGGGCTTCCCAGCCCCTGCGAACGGGTTTTTCTTATTTAATTTATCAAACAGACAATTTTAATAAGAGAAATTAAAGTGTTCATAAAAACAAAAAACAAAATAACGTGATGGATGGTGGAGAGCGCTCCGCTCTTCCCATAACGGAACTGGAAAAAGGCAAATATAGTGTTGCCGGTGCCGTGGCGAAAGCCGTTAAAAGGAGGAGGAGTTTGAAAACTCCTCCTATTCTTACAAAAAAGAGAATAAATGACGCTTTAACGGCTGATGAGATCAATTACGAGGGGGGCAATAACAACTTTGCCTCTCTAGCGGCATCCGAATCGGAGGATGAGGATGAGCAAATAATAAACAACATCACCAGCAGCATACAAAGGCTGGAAAAGGAAATGCTTGCTATTAAGCAACGGCAAATAGCACGCAGGCAGAGGGAGCAATTGGAAGTATCGAGCTCCCAAAAACAAATCCAGCAGCAGCAGAAACAACAACTGCAGCAAAAAAAACAGCAGCAGCAGAAACAACAGCAGCAGCAGACACAGCAATAGCTGCAAAAACAAAAGCTGAAACCACAGCAGCAGAAAAAAAAGCAACAGCAGCACCAACAAGAACAACAACAGCAACAACAACAACAACAGCAGCATCAAAAGAAGAAGGAGAAGGTACCTCCTATTAATACCTATAAATTAGAGGTGAGTGCAACCAAGGACCTGTGTAAGTTGGTCATTGGTAACAATTTTAACATTAAAAGATTGGGGAACGATCGTCATGCCATTCACTGTAATACAGTGGAGGGCTATGCGAAAGTGAAAGAGCTCCTGAAGGAAACGACGACGGAGCACTTCTCATTCACACCGAAGTGTGAAAAGCGGCAATCGATGCTGTTGAAGGGGTTGGAACCGTCTTCTGATCCTGAGGAGATCCTGGCACTGCTCAAAGAGAAGGAGTGCGAAGGACTCAAGTTTGTAGGGGTAAAGCCATTTACCACAGCTAGAGCTAGGCGGGAGAAACGGAGTCTGCCGTTCTTCCTGGTGCAGCTCAGTCCCGAAAGTCGTCTGGATAGTCTAAGGAGTATCAATGTCCTAGACTATCAGGTGGTTCACTGGGAAAAACTAAAAAGGAGCGAAGGCGTTATACAATGCGTTCGCTGCCAGAGGTTCGGGCACGCCGCGTCGAACTGCCAAATGCAGCCTCGATGCGTGAAGTGCGCTAAGAACCACAGTTCCGAAGAATGTCCTCTGGGTGTTGACGGAGCATCCGATAGGTCGCAGCTCTCGTGCGTATTATGTGGGAACGTAGGACACACCGCAAACTATCGGGGTTGTCCTAAGTTCACCGAAATTGAAAAAGCAAAATTGGCTCGGCAGCAGAAGGTGGAGGTCAAACGTTCACCTGTGAGGTTTCAAACACCAGCCGTCACGCCCCAAATTTCCTACGCCCAAATGGCGTCAGGTAGGGGGGCTACGGTACAGCAAGGGACTGTTGCTTCTCCGGCGCCAACGCCGAGAACAACGGAAGCTGCACCTAATATGCTGGCCATCTTGCTCGCAATCCAAGGGCAGATGGCTCAGCTGCAAAAGCAAGTTCAAGAACAGGCCAAGCGGGTGGACCAGATCTACGCGCTGCTGCCGGGCCTAACGCAACACATGTCGTAATGGGTACGCACATGGTGGAGCAAACTTTGAAGGTCCTTGCGGTGAATGTTAATTCACTGATTAGGATCGAACGAAGAGCCGCGATGTTTAAATTGCTACAAGACCAAACTCCTGATGTGCTTTTCGCTAGCGAAACCAAGCTAACCGATGGGCACAAACTGGAGTACAATAATTATATTGTTAGAAGAAGAAATCGACCCAGATCCAAACGTGGAGGCGGTGTCGCGATCTTCATTAAAGAAGGTATAAAATTTCACAGAGTGTACAAGGGCGTGTTGAGCAGGTTTCGGGTGTTGGAGGCAGTCGTCGTTTACATCCCGCTCCGCAGTGGAAAGCGGCTGTACTTGGCCTCTGTTTATGCACCTGAGGCTTCACAATCCACCCTATTCATTACAGAGCTCGACACGCTTTTTCGACTTCTGAGGTTGGAATCGGGGGAGAATTATTTTATAATCGGCGGGGATTTCAACGCTAGACACAGAGATTGGGGAAATAATTTGCCAAATACTAGGGGGAACCTACTACTCGATTGGTGGGGTCAGCACGATGTCATGTACAGACTCGGTCTTAAAGCGACGGATAACCCGTCGTTTCCCAGAGGCGGGTCTTATTTGGATCTACTGCTGTACGACGAACGTATACGACTGACAGGTACGAATTTACAAACGCTAAACTGTCTGCGCACATTCGTGTATGACAGCGACCATTGCGGTTTTAGCACCGAAATTACGGTTCCCAACGAAATTGCGGAATTGGAGGAGTTTGTCCAAAGATATACTTACAACTACAGTAAGACTCGATGGACACGCTTCTCCGCAACCTTGACTAGAGCGCTCTCCTCGAACACGCTCCACCCACCGTCCAATAGGAATTTGTCAAACGAGGAGATCGACAATTACCTAAAACAAATGGACGAGACAATTAAACAAACTATGGACACTACAATACCGCGGTATCGACGTACGACTAACGAAGACCTGTTCCGCAATCCTACTATTGACGCACTGCACCGACAGAAAAGTAGACTTCTGACAAGACTTAAAAACTTGTACAGACAGTTAACTGACAGACAAGACCCAGAAATTAGGACACTGAAGTCGTCGATTAAAAATATTCAAACGCTAATAAAAGAGAATTACAGAATTTCTGTAAGTTTGTATTGGAACAACAAGGTTCGGGCTGTAAACACCAGCAACCCGAATATGTTTCCGCAAATAAATAAACTATTTCGGAGAAAAAATCAAAACGACCTTCAGTGTCTTAAAATAGCCCGGACAACGGACAACGAACGGTTACTGACAATAGCAGGCATTGATCCAAATGAGGCCGCTAATGATGACGACTTCTTTGTGATCGAGGATCCACAGGAGAAGGTTGAGGCCATAGGGGCGACTTTCCAGGAAGTATACAAGGCCATTGATATCATTGGCCCTAATTATGACCTGGACAATCGCGTCTTGGTGGACAACTGCTACATTCGAAATGAAATAGAGAATTGGCGATCCAACGGCTCTGGTTTCACGCGGTTTAGCGACGAAAATATGGCAAATAATGTCACTGCCAGAGAAGGTGACCTACCCCCGTTCATTTCGAAGGAAGAACTCCATGAGATCTTCGACACAATCAGGGCAAAGAAATCAGTGGGGACCGATGGTATTCCGAACATCGTGCTTCGACATCTTCCTCTAGAAGCGGTGGACATTTACACCATCCTGTTTAATAATGCAATGAATAATGCACATTATCCAGCGCATTGGAAAACGTCGGTGGTTCAACCTATCCCCAAAAAGGGGAAGGATATATCCAATCCGGCGAATCTCCGGTCGATAAGTCTCCTTCCGAATATTAGTAAGGTTTTTGAAAAGGTAATCAATAGAGCTCTGTCTAGGTGGGTTGAGGACAAACATATAGTTCCGGATAATCAATTCGGTTTTAAGGCGGGACATGATATCTCACATGCCACGTCTAAACTGGTGTCCGATATCCAATGTAATAAAGCCAAAAAACAATGCACTGGTGCCTGCCTTGTTGACTTGGAGAAGGCTTTCGACACCGTATGGTTAGAGGGTCTTTTCTATAAGTTGACTAGGCTGGGGATCAGTAAACCACTCTTGTACATTCTTTATAATATGCTAACCAACAGACAGTTCATCGTGAAAAATGGCGATGTGACTTCTGTTGGAATATTTCAAATTAAAAATGGTCTTCAGCAAGGCGCGGTCAATTCGCCGATCCTTTTTAACATTTATACAAGCGACTTGATAGGTTCACTTTCCCATACTATTGCGTACGCAGACGATTTGGTAGCGTACAGAACAGGTCCAAAAATCGAGGTCATTAATACTCTCTTGCAGCGTGACTTCGATAAGATAAGACGATTTTGCGATGACTGCAAGTTGAAAATCAACTTTCAGAAGTCGGAAACCATTCTCTTTAGGACGCCGTTGTCTGGAGCCTCTAGGGATACCAGAAAAAATTGGCGAAAGTTCTCTATCGTTGGACAACGCGGACAACCTCTTGCCTGTCGAAATGTAGTCAGATACCTTGGAATCTGGCTAGATCAGTTTCTGTATTTTGGCAAAAATGTAGATGCTGCTCTGGCCAGAGCTAAAGGCGCTTTTGCCCTTACAAAGAGACTGTTTTATAGCAGCCAACTCGATGCGAGGGTAAAGGTAGTCTGCTACATGGCCCTTATCAGGCCCATGCTGGTATTTGGGTGTCCCGTGTGGTTCAATGTACGAGCAAGCTTAATGGAAAAGATTCGGGTGTTTGAGAGGGCTTGTCTTCGCTTGTACAGAACACCAGAGTCGGAGTACAAGAAATTTTATCCTAATGAGGTCCTTTACAACAGGGCGAACCTAATACGAGTGGACAACTTCGTAATTAAGCTGACTCGAAGGCACATTGCAAGAGCAATGACCTCGACGAATAACCTAATATCTGGGGCTTACTACCCCAATTACCTTTACCACGAGAGTGTGCGCTCTGACGGCTTCGTTCCACCGGAAGCATTCCTCTACCTAGATCAGATAGGGTTGATCCAGGATATATCAGCGGTGCCGTTAATCTTCCATGTCGCTCGGACAGCTGGGGACAGGCGAATCAACTACAACAGAGACGTCGCACACGGCAGTGTGGATCGCCTCAGGTTCAGTAGGGCGGTGGGGAATCGTGATAAGAGGGATGTCGTTAGGCAGCACCAGCATTTCTGGTGGTTGAATGATGGGGAAGATGATTCGTCGTCGTTTCCGTCAATTACGGACCAGCCTCACTAATGAGGCAAAGCCGACCAATTTATTTGCTCAGTAAATAGCGGTGGCCAGCTTACATAGGTTTAGGTTAGCATTTAAGAAACATATACATATATCAGTGTATACAAGGGTGTATACTGATATATGTATATGATTGTGTATAATATCTATGTGTGTGTATGTGTGTTTTGTGTATGTAGGTTAAGTAGACTAAGGTGTATTTTAAGTTAGATATTAAGTTTTTATAAAAAAACAAAAAAAAAAGTCCATATGCTAAGTTTTTTCTTAACGAATATTTTTTCTTAGCCTTAAGTACAGAAAACAAATATTAGTAAAACAAATGTAAATAAAGTCGAAAGACATAGCTATAAGAATTTAAAGTAGCTTAGAGTGCCTGTGTGGGGCCAGTAAGTTAGTATAAGATTGTTAAGTAATTTTAAGCTAGCATTTAAGCATTTTTTGTTAGTATGTAAGAGTTAATGATTAAGTAAATAACATGCATTTAAAACTAAACTAACTAACCTTGAGGAACGAAATGACGCAGCAGATATTCTTTTCATTCACCGACACCTCTCAGACACCATCGATTGCACGTCTCTTTACAACTACATTTTCTTTTATACTAACCCTCGTAATTTACGTTGCCACCGTCTGTTTTATTTACCAATCTACCGCACCTCATATGGCTCACGAACCAGTCTCCCATATGCGGGGTAAGGTAATTTTAATCGCAGCACTCTCTGTCTCAAATCCGATCTCCTTCACCATCCCTAGCGTTAAGCCTTAGTGATAAATCCTAGATATCGGTAAACCTTAATTTTTCTTTTAGTTTTTAAGTCCTAGTTTTTAAGCTTGTATTAAGGTAAATAAATGAGGGCCTTAGACACCACCAAAATTAAAAATTAAATATTGGGAAGAGCCAATGTTCACAGCCTTCTCATTTTCATTCCCGCAACTGCCGCTGGATTTTATAGCGGCTTGGCAATCTGTGGGGATAGCAATGTTTTGTTTATGCGTTGTGTCGCGCCCGATTTGCGTGCACAGCTCTCGGATTGCCAGTAGTCCCGCCTTTAAGACGCTGGCAAAATTCTGTAACCGGTATGATATTGATGTTTTCAGTGATTCATATTCCGCCTTTCTTCCACTGAGTTCTGGTGAGAAATCCTGGGAAAGACGTGGTGCCCCGTCCGTGGTTGAAATAACTACACTTCGGTTATAGGAAATACCACCCGGAGTATGATCTGTTAGGGTCACCTCCATACTGTTTAGCTATTTAACGGAGTTCGATGTCTTACTTGGATTATTTTAAAGTCTTTCAATTCGCCTTCACACTCTGAAAAATGTGCACAAGCAGACAAATATTCTTGAGATTTTTTCCCAAACCCTTCATTCTTATCAGTCGGCTCCATATACATAGCAGCGACTCTTAATCTGTATTTTTTTGTTTAGGTGAAAACTTCTCACCGTCAGATGCGCAGCAAATTTATGTCCACACATGGCGAGCGAAAAAATCTAACTCGCATGCAGGTCAGCTTAAAAAACTGCAGGAAGTACTATATCCTGTACACCCCAATTTTTATCTTCGCACAGACTTCCATTTCTCCCTTCTTTTAGTCAAACAAATTTCACAGTCTCAAAAAAAACGCCCCAAACAACACCTAAAACATCCTGCACTTGTGGTAAACATTGAAAAAAAGATGTTCTGAGCACATTATTCAACAGAAGGTGGAACTAACCGAGCCTTCTACACCATGGCTCAGTAGTGCTTCTCAAAAGTGGAGAAAAAAATCTCCACTTTCCTACATATCTCGACTTTTGCTAAAAACCAAAAGGCGTACAGAAAGTGTGAAACAATCGATATTGCTTTTTTCAACCAAATTCACCTAGTTTTCCTGTCGGGAAACCTTTTTACCATGTCTCCTTGCAATTTCATTTAGTGAGTGGAAGAAAAAAAGAAAAAAAAACCGGAACCGGAACTAACGCAGAAAACGACAAAGTGCCCATAAATTTACCGCTCCGCACCAGAAGCAAGGGCAAAAAAAAAAAAAAAAAAAGAGAAAATAAAAGCCACAACTCTTGTTATCCAATTTCGTATCCTTTTTGACCATCTCACTTTGTTGGTAGAACGTTTTCTAGTTGAATTCGTCGCTCTGCGTTCGATTCTTGAACCGGAAACAGGATATGAATCATTTCATTAGGAACACGCCTACCACACATGGACTAATTCCTATCTCCAAGGTGTTTTTGTTTTTTTTTTCGGCTTTCAAATCCATCTACGAGTACCACCACCCACTGTGGAAAGTCCTGAAAAATTAGAAAAATATTTTTTTCCTCACCGTCCATCTCCGTGTTTCTCTGTTTCTTCTGTTGTTTTGGGACTTTTCACAGTCAGAATGTATTCCCTGCCTAGAGGAAGTCCACATTCTGTCGAAACATATTTGCCGCAGTTGGAAACCAAGAAAACACAAACTTTTCCACAGTGTCCTTGGTTGTGAAGGACTTTTTCTGTTTTCGTTTCATGTTTTTTTTGTTTGTGCCAATTTCGAGTGCACAGGAGAATAGATTAATCCTGATCCCTTAAGAGTATGGAAATGGTGTTTGGTTCATCTAAAGAGGAACCATTAATTGGATAAGGTGTCTGTGGGAAGTTAGTGTCGTGTCTTTTTTCGTTAGAATGTCGTGTACCGGTGGATCCTCCTTAGCAACCATCACCTGATTTCGTTTGACTAATGGGAGAAATTTTTTCTCGGTTTTTCTTTGTTTGCCTTGTTTTCTGTGAGAAGAGAAGCTAATTTGGTAAATTGTCCCTCAGTTGCACTTTGACATTCGTCTTTTTGTCCTTTTAAGTAATGTTCGTGGTAAACCCTAAGGGAGGCGAAGCAGATGAATAAGGATTGCGGTCCGGAATAGCTTTTAGGTGAAAAGTGAGCAACTAGAGAAATGTTTGACATTGGAAATGGATTGGCATTCGGAGACCGTTGGGGGATTATTATCTGGGAAAGAAGGTGCCTTCAATTTGAGTCGTTTCCAGTTTTGACAAATTATGTTAACTTGGCCAGCGACTTGGGACTCAAATCTACATCAGAAACATGATTCTTTTCAGTGAAACTACGCAGTTCATTGTCATAATTTTAATAACAGCTAGATTCCCAGTAGCCTTAGAATGCACCTACAGACTCGATTTTGTCTAGGTGTTATGTTGAGTTTTGCGTCAGCAAGGTGATTTTTATAACAAGATATTGATCTACGGTTTTGCTGAGAAGAACGTTTTTATTTAAACACAGCTCGCAAAGTACCAGATAAGACTTTGATTGAAAGCCTGTCCAACCTCGCAAGAGTATGACTACACAAAGACGATTTTCTTCTCCTCTGGCACCTAAATCAAATGGTGATGTTAAAGCTTTATTTTGTTCTTCTTCCTCCTTAACTAACTTGTGAAATATTGCAACGCGTGTAATTACATCTAATGATATATATTTCTCCCACTTATCTGTATTACTTCTGCGCCATTTGTAGGGATCTACGAGTAAGTCCCATTCTGCTATCGCTTGACCCAATTATTTCTTATCGGTAATCCTATGTACGACATCGTCATCACAATTTCCGTGGTTAAAGGAATAAAATGGAACCCAACCTTAAACTTAGAATAGTCTGGTTAATCTTTTACATATCGCATATATATGTCTCGGATTCATTTTGATATGTAAGCGCCATCCGCATGACATTTGATGATCCAACGCGTTTTCCAAACCAATGAAGTGCAGATCTTTCAATGCGTCACGATATTTCTCCATCATTCTCCGAAAACTTTAATTCGAGGGGTTCTGTCGACCTCACAGGATCTGATGACACCTATACGAGTCAGAAACAAAGACTCTCTGGATCTTGCCTAAGATTCACTTACAAGAGAACGTGATTAGTATAGGCTCACAACCAGCTCCTATCGCTGAAGCTGTAAGTTAGCTGTTATCTGTTAACGGTTGTGATGATATGTAAGGCTATCAAATGGAAAGAACAACCTCAGTTTAGCACCCAAAATCTAGGTCCCATTCACCAACTGGGCAAGATGTTATCGATGACTGGTGCACCAAGAATGGACTTTTAGTCAGTGCTCTCAAAACTGAGTTTGTTCTCTTTACGAGAAGGAGAAATCTTACTGATCTGACTCATCTAGTGCTTATAGGCATCCTTACACGTTTCTCCAACAAAGCGAACTATTTTCCTGAGAAGACGAATTTTATCCTTTACATTGGTTGTCTAATGGAGCAGGTTTTCACGAAAATACTTCAAACTCCAAAACAAAAACAAACTTTCTCGAATGCATGGTAGCTTTCCGTACCTCGCTTGGTTGTGCTGTTCTGTTTAATCTAACAGCCCTTGGTATTCAGGCTGCACTTTCGAAGCCATTTTTCATTTAAAAAGAGGTGATTTTTGGTACTCAATTATCTTATGGACATGTCATCTGATGCAATGACGTCAAAACTAATGTAGCTGCGAAAGTACTAAATCGTCTTTCCTTGTGCGCAAAAATGCTCTTGGGCCAGAATCTCGGACGGGAATGGAATTTTGGCTGATTTCCACGGATGGATTCAAAACCTATCTAGGATGCTTCCATTGACAGTTTAGTTTCGTGTGAACATAATTGCATATGGCATGACTATTTTAGTTGCCCGCAGACCAAAAGAGCGATTCTCGACGTCTCTAAGAGGAAAGATTGGGGACTGCTTACTGTCGTCATGGCAGGGCAATACGGTTTTGCCCAATTACTATACCCACGACTTCGTTCGCTTTGGTATAGTGAATAATTGGTAAATGGTTTCTGACAGTTGACCAATGAGGAGGCGAATGTTACAAGACTTTACAATATTACATAGGCTTTTAATGAACAATAATTTAATATAATAATGCCAAGGGTGGCCGTGGCGCAAGCGGAAGTGGCGTTCAATCCCGACCGAAGGACAAACATTTTTGCAGGCAGCTAAAATCGCTTAAATTAAGTTTAGTTTAAAGAGTTCTCATATCCTCTTGAGAGTTAAGTTCTTAAAAAATAAAAATTATAAAAAAAATTAAAATCAATATTAAAAACAGCGTAACTAATTTTTATTGAATTTATATTAGCAGCCGGGTTACATTGGTCAGTGAACAGAGATGCTGGGAGTGAAGTGAATACACACCTCTCAATGCCGGAGGGAATCGAATCAAACCAAACGGTATGGGGTTGACTTTAAATCAACGCCTCTCCATATACTACATTACTTTGGTTCGGGGGAGCGTAAATGATGAGATTCGAGGAGCCACTGAGACATGGATGGGCCAAGTAGAGTTGGCCGTGGGCGAATAAAGCCGTTCGGAAGTCTACAGCAAACGTCTTTAGCGTATGGCCTTGCGACTTGTTGACGACCATGGCGAAGTAGAGGGCGACGCGTCGGAGAATTGAGGTCGTTTGAACTGGAAAGGAAAGTTAAAAATAATCAGCGGAATTAGCGAGATGAAAACATTTTACTTGCCGCCACATCCGTTTAAGATTGTGACTTCAGCGGTCTGACAACTAGATAGTTTTAATATTTTTTTAAATTTGAACAACGGTTACTCAAAAACGGTGTATTCCTTTTAAGACGTCACCCATTTCTACGCGATACCCCAAACGATTAATATTAGTAGATTTATTTACCTTAAAAAACCTAATTACAACCCAGCGAAAATGATTGAAACCGATGATACACCAGTCAGCATTGAAAACAAAAATTTATTTTGTTTCTCCATTCAGTGAACGTGCACATGTATATATTTACAAGGTGCCACAAAAGTTGTTACCCGACGTTCTTTCGCTGTAATTTTTTTATCAATGAAAAACTTTGGTTCTGCTTTTAGATTATGTTTATTTGATGTCTTCAATTTTGTTCCATTAAGTCGAGAAAATGATATCGTCTAAGTGGCCGTCGCCAGTATTGATGACCATTGGGGCCCGATTTATGACATTTTCCATCACTCTTGCCAGAATTTCCGGCGATAGGCCCTCGCATTCTTGACGAATATTCTCTTTGAGGGCTTCAGACATAGACTCATGACTTCAAAAAACCTCACAAAAAGAAGTCTGGTACGGTTAAATCAGGCAATCTTGCTGGCCAGTGCAAATCGCCAAAATGAGAAAATAGGCAACCCGGAAATGCAGCCCTCAAAATTTCGGTTCTGGCTCGTGCAGTATGAGTCATTGTTCCATCGTGTTGGAACCGCATGTTTTCCAGTCCCTATTCATCTAATTGAAGAAGGAGAAAGTCGTTAAGCATGGCTCTGTAACTCTCGCCGTCCACAGTAGTCGTTTGTCCCGCGGAGTTTTTGAAAAAATAAGGTCCTATGACGCCTCCAGCGTAAACAGCACATCATGCAGTAATTTTGAGCTGGTGTAATGGCTCTTCGTGGGTTATACGCGGATCGTATAACCAGTACCCCAGAAAGGATAATTTTGTTTATTCACATATCCACAGAGATCGAAATGGGCTTCGTCGCTCATGATGATTTTCGATGAAAAGTTGTCTCCCTCTTGGTCGAGATTCCGGATGGCCTCAGTTCACGCGCTTGGCGATCTGATGCACTATCTGCACTTACAGACATCTTACAGTCTTTTACCAAAATTCTCTGTAAAGACCGCAGATTGATGTCCAATTGCATGTCACGTCGTCTGGTCGATACTCCGGAGTCCTCTGCTATACCTTACACCACAGCTGCGATCTTCCGATAGGGTGATGACTTTTACGCCCCTAGTAGGTACATACATATATATATGATGTTTGATGTTAATGTTTTCGCTAGCTCGGCGACTTCATCTCTATGATTCTAAGCTATATGCGTAGTACATACATATGCATATGTATTTAAAATATTATTCCACCCTTACTAAGTAGTGGACTTGAGGGTATTCCCGCAGGGCTCTTACGAGTAGCGTCAACAATATCGGGTGACGTCCTGCAGCCATTCATTGAGAGAGCTTGGTTAACAGAGAGTTTTCCAGAAGAGTGGAAAAAAGAAATGATTGTCAAGCTCCCAAGGTAATAGCAAAAATCGTCCTGGAGCGAACAAAGTATCATCTCGGAGGCACACTCGCCTCCGAAGAACAGGATTTCGCATTGGATCTTCCTGTGTGGACCACATCAATACCTTGCGAATCATCATCGAACAGTGCATTGAATATCGGTCACCACTTCACCTGCTGTTCGTCGACTTCGAAAAGGCGTTCGGCAGTGCCAATAGAGAATTTATCTGGCTTGCTTTGTGCAGGAGGACATCCAAGATAAATTGATTGCTATTACATATGATGGATCCAGATGTCTCGTTCTGCTTGAAAGAAGATTCTCAGAGGAGTTTAAAATCTAAAGTAGGGTTTGGCGGGGCTGTATACTGTCACTGCTGTTCCTGTTGGTGATACTGCATGCAGCTTTGTCGATTGAATTCAGTGGATTCTGCAATCACACCTGGACTACGCGGACGACGCATGCGTACACTCTCATAGGATCATGGATCTCCAATAAATGACAACAACGGTGGAGAGAGAAGCTGAAATCTTTAGGCTAAAGATCAATATGGCAAGAACAAAAAGGTTCAGCCTTGGAACTTCCTCATCTAACCAAGTAGATATTTCTGGACAACCAGTAGAGATGGTAGAGAATTTTCAATATCTTGGGAGGCTGCGTTCGGAATGCTGTCCAAAATATGGAGAAACGACTCTGTCAGCCTAAAGACCAAGCTACGACTGTTGCGCTCCAATGTTGAATCCGTGCTTCTTTATAGGTGCAGCACTTGGAAAATTGCACCCGCTGTCATAAGAAAGCTGCAAACGTTCGTGAATAGATCTCTGAGAAATATCTTGAGGATTTTCTGGCCCAAACGTATCTTTAATGATGAGCTTCATCCGAGAACAGATCAAGAACCCATTGACTCTATCACGTAAGTGGCAGTGGATTGGGTATACGCTTCGTAAACGTCACGTGTGCATTGCGAGTCAAGCGATGCAATGGAACCCTCTCTTGCAGAGAGGCAGACGAGTGGGCCGAAGTAGAAATACTTGGCGAAGAACGGTCGAAGAGGAATCAGCACAACTGGAGAAGTTGGAGAAAGCTGAAATACATACATCTCTAGAAACCGTACACAATGGCGCGTAGGAGTAGTTGAGGCACTATGCCCCGCAAGGGGAACCTCACGGGCATAATAGTTTCGAGGATCTAAGTAACTAAGTAAGTAGTGCGAGACTTTAACACCACTCAAAGCACCTTCTTAATCGAGACCAATCTATGAAAGGTCGACAAATCATTTTTTATTATTTATATCTGTAATCGCATCGAAGACTTCATATTCCATCTCCGCATATGGTCTCATACATTCAAGACCGTTTTAATCTCGTAGTTGATGTGGTTTTACAGCCGCTGACCTTGTGACACAGGAAGCTCTCCAACCACATCTGTCACCATTTCTATTTCCAGGTCACTGTGCATTTATTATTCTATTGGGTTGTCCGGAAAGTAATTTGTTTTTTCTCTTATGAAAATAAAAGACGATTTTCTTATAGTGAATACGTATTTCATCGAATTATATACTATTGTCCATTTTGGTCCAATACTTTTTGCCATCTTTCTGGTAGTAGCATGATTCCACGTCCATAAAATGTTAGTTCTTTGCTGGCAAAAAAACTGATCCAGCTGATTTTTGACCTACTCATTTGAAATAAAGGTTTCACCGTCTAAAAAAATTTAGTGGAGACCAGAACAAATAATAATCAGAAGGTGCCAGATCTCTAGTATATGGTGGGTGTGGCAGTATATCCGATCTAAGCTATAAAAGCTTTTGGCAAGTTACCAAACTGGTATGAGGTCTTGCATTATGTTGGTGGAACACTACACCTCTCCTATTGATCAATTCTGGCCTTTTCTGTTTAAGTGAATCATTCAATTTGTCCAGCTAATGACAGTGCACTTCAGAATTGATCACCTTTTTTTTATGAATATCGGCTTTCGAAGTGCTTTGAACCGGTTCATCTTTTTAATTCCATGATCTCTTGCATTTCTCATTGTTGTAGGCAACCCATTTCTCGTCCGCAGTGATGATGCGCCTCAAAAATGGATCATTTTCTTGACGTTTGAGATGCAAATCACAGTCATCAACGCGACGGCACAAATTACTTTCCGCAAGAACATGAGGAACCAATATCTCGAGCTTTGAGATTAAACCTAGGTGTTTCAAATAATAATGAACTGTCGAATACGATAAATTTAATCTCTCAGCGATCTCAAGATTTGTTATTCACCAGTTTACATCAATTATTGCCTTTATTAAGTCTTCATCAGTGTCATCATCAACCAAAATTACTTTCCGAACAACCCAATATAAATAACTTTCCTGCGGAACATTTGTATAGTACGGAGATTAGTTTTCTTTCTATGGGCCCAATGGGATGCCGTATGCTTATACAGATTAGCTAGTTATTAGATCTTGTTTTTAGCAGCCATATCTGAGCTTCATCTCAGTAAACAATATATTTCTTTCCGTTTAATCCCCCTCTTTCTTTTTGATCTACTCACTCCGACTTGCTTTCCTTGCACTCTTGGTCTATCGTGGAATATATTTTATGCTGTATAAAAATCTTCGAACTCAACAGTGTCGTGAAGGAATCTTTACGGGTCCGGCGTTAGCCACGACGTCCATGTTCTGGCAGTGGTTTCACGATGAACTTACATCGCATATTAGTGTAAAATACCTAATCTTACCCGCAGTTTTTGAAACTGCGAGGGTTTGTGTGATCTTAGGTTTTATTAAAACGGCTTACAAGTAAAAGAGTATGTTTTCCTCTGACATTGCATCCTATCGGGTATTCTTTCACCCATAGAACCGGGGAAACGACTTTCTCTCTAATATCAGCTGCTTCTAATCCTAGCAGTTCAAACAATTTAATTCACACTAATTTCCAACCAATTTTCTCTAATCAGTCTTTCAATACTCACCATCAAAGTCTGTCGCCTTCACTAACGAACTCAGATTAAAATCAGTGTGTTTACACTTCAGTCTCAGAAGACGTGCATGTTGTACATTCACTGCATTAGTAATGAATAGCCAGTTTACGAGAAAACACCCGAGTAAATGACAGTGAATGTCACTTTGCAACGTTTAGTAGTTGTCCACATGCATGATTTACTGACTGAAAGTGGAATCACATCCTTCGTAATGAGCACGATTATTTCAAAGCAATTAAACTCTCTAACGGTGGCTGTGAGTGGATCTGTTGCACAAAAATCCAACTCAGACATCACGCTACTCGGAGTCATACTCAGATGTAGACGCAAAACAGTACTACTTAGACAGCCCTTACAAAAATTCTCTTAAACGTTTACCGCTTTTAGTCCTTTTTTCAACGACGTAATGACCAATGTTTATGAATATTTCACATCCCACACCCGTCGGGGCATTCATTTTTAATTCTGTGAGCACAAAATCAGTGCAATGGGATTAGCACCGCGCCGTTCATGGCGAATGGACGTTCTTTTTTTAAAAATGTAGAGATTTAAAAAAAGCAAAAAAAAGTAGGTGCTCAGGTTGGAACACATGTAGTATACGTTTATTCGTAATTACTTTGCGTCCCATTTCGGAGTGTTAAATGAATTCAAAGAGACACGGTAGACTTTGCTGACGGCCTGAGAGAGCTTTGAGGATACTCATTGAAAAGTAAATCAGGATAATGCCAGAGACAGGACCTCATTATGATGATTTGTATGCAGTAAATTACTTTCCACTCCTGACGCTGTGTCCAATGACATTAATGAAACCGTAAACGAAATCTCGTTTCGAGCATTTGTATATGCGGCTGAGGCTGAAGCAAATGAAGTATGCAAGAGAAAATTGGGTGATTAAATTTGTTTTTTGTCTTTTTAGCGAATTTAACGGTTAATAGATTTTATTTTTTTATGCTGGAATAAATGAGGTGTACTCAAGTCCTTATAACAGTTCAATTTACTTGTTTGTAGACACTCGATTTGCAGATTAAAAATGGTTCATTCAAATGTGATCTGGCATTTCGTGTGGATGTGGCGCACATTACATTGTGGTCGTATAATGCGGGTTTCGAGAGTGATATTTTGAATCGTAGTATTGTGTCTGTATAGCTTGTAGCTATTTATGTAGCACACAGAACACCTAAACTCTAGTCTTAAAACCAATAGAATCATCTCAAACTTGTACTTACATAAAACTAAAGGATCGGGGCATTGGGTCGAGATGCAAATGTAGAGCAAGAGCGTTTCTTGAGAGGGGAATCGCTTTTTGGTTTCTCGCAAAATTGGCGGGACTCCCTTCACCCCGAGAATTATAATCAAAAGTTTTGTAATGCAAAAAAGACACCTGACACTATTTGTAAACTTATTTACTTTAAAAAATTCAGCAATACGTAAGTTTTAATTTATGAATTCGTTATTTGATAAGTGCCTGCAATATTTTCCATAACTTTTGTGTAGAGGGCTAGAGAGTTTCGTCCCATCCAGTGCCATCTTTCCATATTTGATATTCACAAAATAAATGCTAATGTGCCCCAGGGCTCCGTTCTATCTCCGACACTCTTTTTAATTTTCATCAATGATCTGTTGTCTGCTATGACAGTACTCTGTGCTTTTCATATTCATTCCCGGACTCACGTCCCTGCTTTTCAAACGTAGACCAGGAACGGCGACGTATATTAAGCTCATTATACTCTGACATCAACAGCATAACCAATTGGGGTTTAATTCTTCCGAACTCAATGCAGCCTGATGTCATTAAAGCGAAATTTAAATACCCAACCATTATTCATGAATGGCACTTGCATAGTTGAAACCGATAAACTCTCTCATCTGGCCTCATTGTATGTATAAGCCATTCATCCGCCCAAAATTAGAGTACAATGCCCACCACCGGTCAGGTGCTAGACAGGATTCAAATCCGTGCGATGAAACTCATTGGTGATTTTAATTTTGGTGGGTAACGCCACCATTTATTTAGCTTAATACAAGTTTAAAAACTAAGACTTAAAAACTATAAAAATTATTAAATAAAAATCAAGGTTTAGCAAAATCTCGTACTTATCACTAGGGCTTAAAGCTAGGGAAGGTGAAGGAGATCGAATTTGAGTGCTGCGATATTTTTATTTTTTTTTTATGATTTACGCGCGCCTAAGGGGTTAGATACCCTTTTACTGTTGCCTGGGCGCGGGCGGAATAGTAGAAGGAGGAGAAAGGAAAAATTGTTTTTGTAGTGGTTTGAAACTCAGGTGTATTTAGTTTCGATATTCGCTCTCCAGGGGTGGAAATCCGAATAGGACGTTGAGTTTTTTCTTCACTCAGAGTGATTCGAAGTTATAATTCGCACTAGTTTTTTGTGGTTGAAACTCTAAAACAGCCAAATCTACGTGTCAGTATTATGCCTTCACATGCAGAATTTTTCTGTCTAAGTTCCAATTACACAAATGAAAAACTGACTTGTCATGGGCAAGATTCGAACCTTGACCCCTCCGAGTGAGAAGCGATTGCTAGTACCACTACACCACGACCACCCCTAAAAATTAAATTAAATTTACCTTACGCAGCATACGGGAGATTGGTTCGTTAGAGCCATATGTGGTGCGGTGGTTTGATAGATAAAAGAGACTGGCGCAACGTAGATTTGGAGGGTTAGTGTAAAATAAAATGGAGTTCTATAGAGACGTGCAATCGACTGAGCCTAATAGGAGTCGGTGAATGAAAAGAATTTTTGCTGCGTCCCTTGGTTCCTCAAGGGTGTTCCTGACTGAGGTGTCGTCAGGAAGAATTGTGGTTTGAAAAAGAATAAAAAGGCGTACAATGTTCAGTCGTTATAATTAAATTATTTATTGGCTTGTCTCGGCTGATGTATATACAAGAATGAAGAACAGTCTGTTGGTCTTTAAGAGGAAACCTATCAGCTGTTCTTTTACATTGTTCATGGTCGATGACCTTACCACTTACACTAGTATACATTTTACATGCTGTTTTAATACATTTATACTCCTTAACAATTGACATAGAATACATTGATGTATTTACTACTACTACCTTGATAATCACACATAGCACACATATGTGCTATTTGTTGGATGTGCTTATTAATGCCCCATGCTTCCGCCTCAGGAGAGAGAAGGACAGCTCATCAATCTCATTGACATAGCCACCTTGACAGTTGACACTTGATTTGTTTATTTATTGTTGGCAAGGTGGCTGTGTCTTAAATTGTGTAGTTTCGTTTTGAGTTCTTTATTAATTGTTGGCAAAGTGGCTGTGATTATTGTTTGGACTAGTTATCGGATAGCTAGTCCTGTATGTTGGGAACCAACATGCTCCCCCGCCTTCAGCTGACATGATGTGGTGGAAGATGAACTGCGAGCTGGATGAGCTGCATGCTGGATGAGCTGCGTGCGTCATTAAAGCCTTGTGTTCTGGCTGTCTTCATCAATTCAGATACCTGGATCTTAGGGATGGTTAGCGCCGGCCATGCAAAAGAAGGAAAGTATTAGATATTATACAACAAAATTATCTATTTAATAAAATAATGTGATAGTTAATGTAGCTGCAAGATGCTGAATTTCATCTGTCAACCGTTGCTTAAGATGCGTGTATGTGAGTATGTATGTATATATGTAGGTTCTTTGGAGCTCTATTTTTGTTTTATTTTATTTATTCATTGGTAGTCTTTAGCTTTAAGGTAGGTTGTTATTATTTTTTTTTTATTAGGTTTAATTACGTGTTATTATTTGCCTTCTGTCACATATTATTGTTCTATTGGTTTAAAGAATTCATTTAACTAGTTTTTACTGTTCATTTTTGTTTAAAAAGTTCATAAAGTTTAAAGTTCATAGGTTTAAAAGGTTCATGAAGTTGAGTGTGTTTGTGGAACGAAGTTTGTTTTTTACACGATGGGAATTTTTTGTCGGGTCTATTTTTACGCGAAGGGCTCTTATGGGTCGTTTAGAGTGTTTGAAATCGGCAAGGGGGATATTTTCGCGATTGGGCGTTTTATGTTCGACGTACTTGTCTTTATGGTCACCACGCGCGTCAGACCATCCGCACCAGCATGTAACTCTTGCACCCGCCCAAGTAACCATGATGTTGGTGGTAGGTTATCTTCTTTCACAAGAACAATGTCTCCTATTTTTATGTTTGGCTGCTTTTGAAGCCATTTTGGACGATGTTGGAGTAGGTGGAGATATGCTGAACTCCATTGCTTCCAAAACTCTTGAGCGAGCCGTTGCAAGTATCTCCATCTGTCAAGGTGATTTATTTTGTTGTCGAGAAGGTTTCTTTCCGGAAGTGCACGCAGGGCGGTTCCGATGAGAAAATGACCAGGTGTTAAAACAGACAGATCTTCTGGGTCAGACGTCATAGGACACAACGGCCTGGAGTTGAGGCACGCCTCGATTTGTGCGAGGACCGTCGCATATTCCTCGAACGTTAGTTTTGATGAGCCAATTGTTCTCTTAAGATGGTGTTTTATGGATTTGACTCCTGCCTCCCACAGACCTCCGAAGTGTGGCTATGATGGCGGGTTGAAGTGCCACGATGTGTTTAGTGATGACAAGCTCCTTGACACTTCCGCTGACCATTCTGAAGAAATAAATTTGCTGTCTTTCCTAAGCTCATTATTTGCGCCCTTAAAGTTGGTTCCGCAGTCGCTAAACATATTTCCGCAATATCCTCGTCTTGAGACAAATCGTCTGTATGCTGCTATGAACGCTGCTGCTGTTAGATCGCTGACTAACTCGATGTGGATGGCCTTTGTCGAAAGACACACAAATACTGCTATATACCCCTTTGAGGTTTTGTTGCATCTGCCCTTCCACATTTTGATTTCGACTGGTCCAGCATAATCTACCCCCGTGTTAGTAAAGGGTCTTGATATGGTAACTCTTTCTGTTGGGAGGCTACCCATTAGTTGTTGTTGCATTTTTGCTTTGTAGCGGTGACATCGAACGCATTTATGAATGGTGGTCTTGACCATCCCCTTGAGATTCGTTATCCAATACGTTCTTCGAATTTCTGCCATCATCATCTGCTGACCGCCATGTAAAGTGTCTAGATGAGCCTCATTCACAATCAGTCTAGAGAAGTGGTGTGAATCCTTCAGAATGATGGGATGTTGTTGGTTAAAGGGAAGAGGTGCGTTGCCTAGGCGACCTCCTACGCGTAATATTTCCTCCGAGTCTAAAAAGGGATTCAAGTTGAGAATCGAACTTCCCTTGGGTATGGGCCTTTTAAGTCTGAGGGCTTTAATTTCTTCAAAAAATAGCTCACCTTGAATGATTTTGATCAGTTTATGTTGAGCTGCCATGAGCTCATCAGATGTGATTGGATGTGTGTCTAGCGGCATTTTGTGCTCAGAAAGTATGTTGTTTATATATCTCCGCCATATTGATATACTACGAACCAGGCGCCGTAGTGTTGAAAACTGATGGAAGACGGCGTTGTTAATGACACTCAAGTGACATGCAAGGTGAGCAAAGTGAACACGAATGTTTCTTAATGTGGAATCATAGATTGACCTTTTTCTATCTTCTTTATCATCCCGTTTAGATTCCACATCAGTTTCTGGAATGTCCTGTGCATGCTCTTGCGTGGCGAAGTTTTTGAGAAACGCTGGCCCATGCCACCACAGTTTACTGTTGATGAGCTCTTCCGGCGATGCTCCTCTGTATCCGATGTCTGCTGGATTACTTTTTGTGCTGACGTGTCGCCAGATACTTACACCTGTCAGATTTTGAATTTCGGTTATCCGATTTGCGACAAATGTCGTACGACTCGCAGGACTTCCTTTGATCCATGATATGACGATCATAGAGTCGGACCACGCCCAAGTCTCGGGGTTTTCAAACTGCATCGAGTTTATAATTTTTCGCAGGAGTTTCGCCAAAAGAAGAGCAGCGCAGAGCTCCAAACGTGGTAGAGACACTGGTTTAACTGGAGCCACTCTGGTTTTAGATGCTTTTGCCTTAAGGACACATGGAGAAACCCAACCAAGCGGATCGAATAGGCAAGCGATGTCTGCGAGCATGGATCTTTTCGTATATTTTTGCACTGTAGGTAAAGTGATTTTGACTTTGAAGAAGTCGTTTGCAGGATGCCATTGAATACCTAAGGCTTTGATTGCATCTGGAGAATCGAAATTTAATGGCAAGTTGATTTCTCTTTCGTTTTCAGAAACTTGCTCTAGAACTCTACTTGAGTTGCTAGCCCATTTGCGAAGCGGGAATCCTGCTGAATGGAGAGTGGATAATAGGTCTTTTTGGAGGGCTATTGCGCTTTCCTCGTTGTCGGACCCATAAATGAGATCGTCAACGTAGAACCCTTCTGTCAGTGCCTTGGCAACGTGTGGAAAGCTACTTGAGACGTCTGAAGCAAGCTGATGTAAGGAGCGAACAGCCAGGTATGGTGCTGATGCCGTGCCAAACGTGACGGTGTTTAAGGCGTAAGTTTTTATTGGCTCTTTCTTTTTATTTCTCCATAATATAAGTTGATATGGTGTGTCTTCTTGCGCTATCCATATTTGCCTATACATCATGCTGATGTCGGCCGAAAATGCTATTTTGAACTTTCTCCATTTAGCAATTAAATCGACGATATCCGCTTGTAGACGTGGCCCAATCAATAAATAATCATTCAGCGATTTTGAGTTGGTGGTCTTACACGAGGCATCAAAGACAACGCGAAGTTTAGTTGTTGTACTCGACGCCTTAAAAACTGCGTGATGTGGCAAAAAATAGTGTTCTCCAATTGCTGGTTGTGTGTTTGATTTGACCTCTTTCATGTGTCCCAAGGTAGCATATTCGTTCATACATTTGCAATAGGACTCTTTTAGTTTTGGGGTTTCAGCGAAACGCTTTTCCAATTGGAGGAACCTCGCCATTGCTGCTTGTTTCGAGTATCCCAGCCTTGGTCGAATATCGTCTTTGAATGGCAATCTGACTTCGTATCTGCCATCCCTTCTACGTTTCACGGTTCTTGTAAAATGTTGTTGACATTTTTCTTCTTCTACCGTAAGTTTTCTCTCATCTAGGTTTTCTTCTAATTGCCAAAATTGCCTTAGTTGCTCATCTAGAGAATTAAAGTGGTTTCTTATTATTACGGATCGGGACTGCGAGGTGGTGTTGGTACTTCCTGTTAAGATCCAACCTAATTCCGTTCTTTGAGCCACCGGTGATCCATGTGCACCCTTGAGCAGCCCTTCAAGTATAATGGATGCGTAGACGTCAGCACCTATTAACAGATCAATCTTCCCAGGTTTGTTGTACGAAGGATCTGCTAACGGCAGATTTGATAAGTGCAACCAATTGTCCCTTTTAACCTGGTGAGTTGGTAGCATGGACGTAAGGTGACTTAACACGAATGCCTTGATATTAAGATGGAATAATCCATTAACTTGAGAGAAAATGGTGAGACAGACCTGTGAGTGCGACGTGCCAGTAGAAGCTTGGCCTAGACCAGTCACGCAAGTCAACGTTTTTTGCCGTTTAAGACTAAGAAGTTGTGTAGCGTTTTCCGTTATAAAAGAAGCTTCTGATCCGGGGTCTATCAGAGCTCTTAGCAAATGATGCGTTCCATTGGACGCCACTACCCTTACAACTGCCGTTGCAAGTAACACATTTAATTGCATTTGGTTGAAATGAGTGTTGAAATTTTGTAACACATTAGAATTTGTTTGACTCGAAGTTGGTCGGGCCGAATTTTGGACAAGGTAATTTCTGGTATTGTTTTGAGTCTCAGGTTGAGAATGGTAGTGATTGTTGTTGGTATCATTCGGGTTTTGTAAACCAAAGTGTAGAAGCGTATGATGTTTCAAACTACATTTCAGACACCTGTTGCTACTACTGCATGTTGAAGCAAAGTGATCGTAGCCAAGGCAATTTTTACAAATAGCATTTTTCTTGATTACTTCCGTTCGACTCTTAATATCCATGCTTAGGAATTTTTTACACTTCCGAATTCCATGAGACGACTGGCAAATTCGACAAGGATACTGTTTGTTGGTCGGTTGAGGATTAGCATGAAAATTGTTGGCTTTCCTAAAGGAACTTCCCTGAGTTGGTTGTTTTTGAGATCTGTTTAACTCATTAATGTTTTCCAATGAGCTAAACCGGCCCTCAATAAAGGATGAAAAGGTTTTCCAATCCGGAAGAGACTTTGAGGTGCCTAACTTATCTTCCCAGTCCCTTTGTGTTTGGGGAGGAAGCTTATGAAAAATGATGTATATAAGGATACAGTCCCAAGTTTCGACTGCTACCCCTAAGTTTGCTAATGCATGAATGCATTCGGTGCTAGTGTCGTGTAACGATTTTAAGCACACTGCAGATTTTTGGCCTAACTTATCTTGTTCAATCAGTATTCTCAATTGTGTGTTGACGAGTTTCCGTTTGTTCTCGAATCTTTCTTTTAAAATTTCCCAAGCCGATGAATAATTTTTGCCGTCAACCGGAAGGTGCTGAATTAGCCGTGCTGCTTCACCTGTGACTGAGGTTTTAAGGTATTGCAGCTTTGTATATCTGAAAGATCAACGTTTTGATCTATCATGCTCTGAAAGAGATTATGGAACTCGTACCATTCCTCAAATTTTCCCGAGAATGATTTTAACTGAATGCGGGGAAGCCGTATATCAGAAACCGATAATTTAGAATAATTAAGACGAGATGCGTCAAGGTTGGCACTAGCCGCTTCAGCGAACCTTTCGATTTCGTCGTGCAATTGCCCAATGAAACTAAAATAAATACGTTTTATTTTTGAATATGTTTCGTCCGATTGATACTTGTCCTTTAAAGGGTCTGCGGTACTGTTTACGATCGAGGAATGTTCCTTTTTCGCGCGTTTGAACATTTCCTCTACGTCCGTTATCCACGCATTTATATAACCCTTGGACTTTCGCGCAGCGGTATCTTTTTGAAATTCTTCATGGTCTTTTTGGAGTTCTTTAAGAAGAACTTCCTGGGCTTCGATAGATTTAGCCAATTTAGACATGTTTAAAAATGTTCACTTTCACTTTTAATTTTATATGGATTTAAATATTTTATACGTATTGGACACAATTGATTAAATG
The DNA here is from genome assembly GCA_949129095.1 of Volucella bombylans. Taxonomy (NCBI): domain Eukaryota; kingdom Metazoa; phylum Arthropoda; class Insecta; order Diptera; family Syrphidae; genus Volucella; species Volucella bombylans. The sequence goes on along the minus strand of OX422143.1, from coordinate 161,075,217 downwards.
TATAGTTTTGTTTTAATTTGTTATTTATTAAATCCTTTCGTGTTTCTTTGTGCTCAGCTTGTTGAGTGAGCGTTACTTTTTGTTGTTGCTTCGTGATGCAGCGGTTGATGATCGTTACTGGTCTTGCTGTTTGATATCTGTTAGATGTTCCGTAGCTTGCTGTATCTTGTATAGCTGTCTTGATGTTCGTTGGTTGGCTTGCTGTACCTTGTTGAACTGTTTGATGTTCGTTGGTTAGCTTGCTGTACCTTGTTGAACTGTTTGATGTCCGCTTGACGTGCTTTACACTGTTGAACTGTTGATTTCCGTTGATTTTCGTGGCTTGCTTTTACACTTTTAAATGTCCGTTGGTTTTTTCTTAACTTTTCTCGAATAGATGATTCGAGTTGCTTTTAAACTTTACCGATTCTTTAAAACAATGATTTTCCTCGAATAGATGATTCGAACTAGTTTGTAATTTTCACTGATTCTTTAAGTCGCGGTTCTTAACTCTTAAGGATCGAAGGACCAATGTTCCTGACTGAGGTGTCGTCAGGAAGAATTGTGGTTTGAAAAAGAATAAAAAGGCGTACAATGTTCAGTCGTTATAATTAAATTATTTATTGGCTTGTCTCGGCTGATGTTTATACAAGAATGAAGAACAGTCTGTTGGTCTTTAAGAGGAAACCTATCAGCTGTTCTTTTACATTGTTCATGGTCGATGACCTTACCACTTACACTAGTATACATTTTACATGCTGTTTTAATGCATTTATACTCCTTAACAATTGACATAGAATACATTGATGTATTTACTACTACTATCTTGATAATCACACATAGCACACATATGTTTGTTGGATGTGCTTATTAATGCCCCATGCTTCCGCCTCAGGAGAGAGAAGGACAGCTCATCAATCTCATTGACATAGCCACCTTGACAGTTGACACTTGATTTGTTTATTTATTGTTGGCAAGGTGGCTGTGTCTTAAATTGTGTAGTTTCGTTTTGAGTTCTTTATTAATTGTTGGCAAAGTGGCTGTGATTATTGTTTGGACTAGTTATCGGATAGCTAGTCCTGTATGTTGGGAACCAACAAGGGTATGCAGGTTAATTAGTTTGAGACGGTCTCGATAGGGATGTAAGATTAGAGGACTGTTCCGAGGTATACCTCGAAGAGCAAATCGAAGAAAACAACGCTGGATGGATACTTTAACTCGTTGAAAGGGACACCACGCTTGGCTAGCGTACTCGAGAATGGAGCGAACATAAGTGATGTATATCTGGTCATGTACGGGTTGCAGAATTCTTTTAACGAAGCAAAGTGATGTGATGACTTTGCTTTAGTAGTTATCTCATCAATATGCGAGCGGAAATTAAGCTCTCTATAGCATTGTATGCCAAGGTTGCCGATAGGCTCAATAGGTTGGCTGTGGAGAAGGTAAATTTGGGGAGCAGACTTGTTGCACTTACGTGAGAACGTAATAGATTGACATTGAATTCTAAGCAGTTCATGATGCACAAGGTGGAAAAACTATTTAAAAGTTGGAGTCGTGTTGTGAGGTTTAAAAAATTTCGTAGCGCCTGCATAAAGTGCTGAGTGTTGAATGACTCTTTCGAGATCGTTAATATTTAGGATGAAGAGAAGTGTCCCTAGGTGACTACCTTGAGGAACACCTGAGGTGGCCAAGAATGGGACCGATAGGACAAACCTGAATCGAACACTATAAAAACGATTATATAATGGGTTCAAAGCCCAGGACGGACAATTTGAACAGGATTAGTTTGTGAAATATCTTGTCAAAAGCCCTACTGAAATCAGTTGTTATAACGTCAACTTCTTTACCAATTTCTGCACCTGATAGAACAGAGGACAAGGATTCGACGAGGTTAGTGGTAGTTGATCTACCTTTTAGAAAACCGTGCTGATTAGGGGAAATAAGAGATTTACCCTGGAAGCCTAAGGAGTCGTACAAAATGCTTTCGAGGTGTTTGGATATACATATGTGAAAGGTTAGCTATGGGGCGATAATTAGTGACTTAAAGAAGTCTGCCATATCTGTGGAAGTACACCTTGTTAGAGCGATAACTGGCAGAGATTTGAAAGGGGTGGGAAAGTGTTGTGGAACACTTTTTAAGAAATATGGATGGAAGGCCATATCAGTCAGTCAATTGACACTCTCCAACGCCGACGTAATGTCTCCTGTCTCACTTTGTTTTATCGCTATTTTCACCACCAGTACTCCATTGAAATCGCCAATAGCAATCAGCGCCCAGATTTTCACGCTGTATTTTATCAGCCATATTGAAATTGATATCCTCCATAATGGTTTCTTGTTGTTGTTAGAGATGTGACGTGAATGCACAGCCTATCTAGTGGTGTGCACGTAACTAGCGCGCGAGTTACGTCTCCTACCTGTCCCCACCTCGCCCTTTGAGTCATCAAACCTACACGTGCCGCTACTTTGTCGCTACCTCCACCGGATACAGTGTCAGCGGAATTACATTTATTGAATTTTTACCAAAATCGATGTGATTGCACAAGTGATCGCATGAACTGCAGACTTGCCGACTCAGCGTCTGGGAGCCTTCCGCTCCACATAAAGTTCATGCAATCACCTCTGCAAAGGAGACGTATCATAAAATATGGTGTGATCGAATATTGGCAGTCTATTAAGTGCAGTCGCACAATAAAGTTGTAATTTTTTTGAATTGAGTTTATTCAAGAACTTATTTCGCGCCCATTTAAAAAAAAAACAATTTGTTGCATGATAATTTTGGGTGCAATAATTGATTGAAAATGAATGCGGATTTGTCTAAACATCTTTTGTTGTAGACATATTTGGAAAAAAAACGCTAGTTTAATAGAAGAAGAAGAAGCAAAACTGGGCCAGGATGAAGTACGTCGTTGAGATTTACTCCATTAGAGGAAGGAAAGGAGGCGTTAAATACAACTTTTAACTTTATGTGGTGCTCTCTAATTTAAGCGCAGTCTTTTCTGAACAGTGAAATATCTGTTTCACATTTTTGACAAGAAACGAAACTGAAAACCTAACAGAAAGAGTGAAAAAAGCTACATTACCTTTATTCTCTTGCTAAAAAGCCATTGGGAACAGATGGGGCCTTCAACCTCGCATAACTCACTGGCTATACATCTCGGTCATAAGACCGATACTCACATACATTGTGGTTGTCTGGTGGACGGCCTTAGACAATGTAATCAACTGCAGCAAACTAAGCAGAGTCCAAAGAACAGCATGTTTATTCGAAAGCGGAGCCTTACGCTGTACTCCCTCCGCGGCACTGGATATTCTGTTTCACTTGACATCCCGAGATATCTTCAGCAGGCAAGTACCTGCGACCGCAACTATTCGCATTAAGGCGACTACACAATGGACAAATAATCTATTTGGTCACGCTAATATTCTTAATATCGTAGGGATCCTTACAGAGAACATCTTTGGTTTGACAAAAACCTTCATGTAAGCTTCCCCTTTAGATCCCCTCTAGATCTTAGGTCTAAGATTAATCTAAGCCTCACCTTCCGTCTTCCGAATCACCGTAGCGTGTTCCAGGTGGAAATGTTGGCGATTATAGAAGCTCTGTCCGAGCTGAAGGAAAACATTATATCTGCAAAGAATATTCGCATCTTTTCGGATAGTCAGGCCGCAATCAATTCTATAGACTCAGTCTCATTAAATTCTAACCACCCTTGAATGTCGATCATCTCTTACGGAGATGGTAGAGCAGTTCAACCTTCACCTTTCTAGGGTGAATGGCCACATGGTGGCCAAAATTAGAGCCACTCTACCTATTCCACCGGAAAAGTGTAGCATAGGTATACCAATCGCTACGTGCAAGTCAATATTAAACCTGGATGCTAATAAAAGAACAGGCCTTAGGTGGACTATTTGACCAATATTTCAAGCGACCAAACAGATCTGCCAATCACTCCAAGAGTCTGATCCTTTTAAATGGGAAACATCTCAGCGCCATCATAGGTGTCATCACTGGCACAGCCTCATAGGCAAGCATCCAAGAAGGCTTGGAGCCTTTACAAACGATTTCTGTAGAAGCTGCATGGACGACGAGGAAGACAAGACAATCCTCCACTTACTCTGTATATGTCCAGCTCCCTCCTAAAGAAGAAAACTTCAGTTAGGAACTTCTTTTTACAATGATTTTAACGATCTAAAGAATACAGTCGTTAAAAGTCTCCTACACTTCATCGTAAGCTCAAATTGGCCCAAGTGGGTTGGTCTTTCCAACAGTCACTTTTACCTACCTCCAAGTGGTAATGATTGATACTCCAAGTGGTAATGATTGATACTCGATTATATTTTGACTACGAACCAACATTTTATGAAGAGTAGGTGCGAGTTGTTTTTCGGGATATTTTTGCTTTAATATTTCTGCTGTTTTCTTGGCATACACCCCAAACTTGATAGTCTTAACCTTTCCCTGCAATTTAAGCACCAAATATTACTTTAAGAAACGTTATTACGTCTCTATTGACCTCATTTGTAAGAGCTGTTGCTTCTGATCTTTGAAAAAATCTCCTCGAAGTATTTCCATCATTGGTATTTCTAAATCCTTGTTTTGGCCTATCCACTTCGACCCTAATCTCATCTCGAAAATGCTTTTGGATCTCTTGTTTTCTTATTTTGTCTGCCTCCCTGATTCCAATAAATTCACCAATATCTCCTCCCTCTTGCTGAAGGGCATGGTATATGCAAATTTCGAAATAAATTTCATGCAGTTGATTCTTGGATGTAATGGAGAGATTGCATATTCGTAGTTATGTTCCCCATCATTTGATTAATCTTTAGTTTCCCTGCATATTGGAACCTTATGGGTAGGAATAAATGAACTGATGATGGACGAGGGTGCTCTCAATGTTCACCAGTTGAACTGTTAAGACTCAGTGGAACAACTGTTCGCATCTGTTTCACCATCTGGTGTATTTATTTTTTGCTTGTTGGTACGAGTACCTTGCTCGATCACAGCGTCTCATACGCTTATACTTTGTAATGTAAGAATTCTTGAAAATGCAATTAATCCCTGCTCACTTTTGCTTTCTAAAGGCCGCCTTACAGTATGATTCATCATGTCACTCTAGCTGATATTTCCGTGAATTCGTAATTTCCTGGAACTGCCTCTATTTTGGCAAGTGTTATAATTCTGTAGGGTGGAAGAACACCTACGTTGTGTTTTCGCAGAGAACTTCCCAACATCTTATATTTTCCTTTTGACAGACGCAAATCCATAAACAAAGCCAATAAACATATTATACTTGATGGAATCATTTTTGTGGATTAGATATGCTTTCTTCTATTCTTTTGATCCGCAGTGGGCTTATGGCATACACTTCCTCAGTTATATCAGCTTTCATCTTTCCTTGAACCATATTATACTTTGCTAAGGCACTAGAAAGATCTTCAGTGGTTATGGTTTCGGTAGCATTTATTAGGTTTTGTTATTTAGTGAACGTCGAGCACTCAGTTATTGATTTCCTTGGCCTTCCTCTTGATGACTTTAATGTACCAATCGCAATCGTAATCCCTGAATTGGTATTGTATGACAATGTTTTGGAATAAAGCCAATAATAAATGTTTATTATTCATTACAGGAGTTTAGGTTGGACCCATTCGGACATTGTTTTTAAACTCAAGTTAAAGTCTAAAAAGCCCGCCAAAAATAAAGTTTCACAAAACATTAAATTAAATATTATACTCGTAGTTTTAAAAAAAAATATAAAAGAAAACTGCATCCAATTTCGATTTCACAAATAAACAGGTATACCACAGAAAATGAAAAGGAAATTATGTTTTGAGACGCTTTGCCGAGTTTTTACACCCAAACCTAAAAAAAAAAAAAATTAAACAAATCGATGTTTAGGTGACCCTAAAAAATACTCAACTTTGACTGGCTTAAATAGCAAAACTATTGATCCAAAAGAAATAAATTTTTTTGAAAAAAAAACAGAGCTCCAAATATTTGTTAATTCAGTGAATTAAAAAAAATTGGGTCTTGGAAGTATTGTTCGCTTGCTTCTTGGAGGATATATCGTCCACATGTCCAAGTAGCTATCTGTTTTGTCTTGTCATAGATCCAGTTATAGTTCTGGTCGGGACGCTTATGGGACTCACTGATCATGATAGCGTCCGCCCTGTCGTTCTTTGCTATTTTTAGAAGGATATTCTGAGCTATTCTAGAGTAGATGGTTCTTCTTGCAAAACATGCTGTATGATTACTTGTCACAGTTCTTCGCTATGTGGCCTTCTACTCCACATCTCCTACATAGATTGAAGCGATCTTCTGTGCTTAAATCATTTTTTCAGCAACGAACTCAATCTCGGTAGATAATCCAGCTGATTTTAATTTTTTGTTCCCTGTGTTCTTCGGGAGGGCTGTCAGTTGCAGTTTGTATTCCGCCGTACACTTTCCTCAGCGATAGAACGTCTGGGGGCGACATATGTACCTTCGATTCTGCATTGCCTTTTTGGAAAACCTCCTTCATAACCCCGATCTACAAAAAATGATTAAAGAACGAAATAACAAACTAACACACTATCGTCCAATAGCTAAATTCTATCATATGCCCAAACTCTTTGAAAGTATTTTGTATGAAGCTCTAAGCCACCAATGCAAATCACTTGTTTCTTCTAAATAGCATTGCTTCCTGTAGGGTAGATCAACCACCACAAATCATTGGATTCGTATCCTTTGCCCTCTCTAACCTAGGGAAAGGCAACTAAATCAATTTAGTTGCAACCGATTTTAGCAAGGCCTTCGATAAAATCTCGATTAATGGGAATAGCAACAAAGTCGATGTTGTTGCAACCGATTTTAGAAAGGAGTTCGATAAAATCTTGATTAATACTCTTCAAATTGTCTGCCCTCGGCTTTGAACACATACTGTTAAAATGGATATCCTCTTACATCGAAAACCGTTTTTACAGTGTTCGTTTAAGGTCAGCCCTCACGGCTGAATTTTGGCCACCTCTGGAGTTTCACAAGGCAGCCAACTCGGTCCCCTTCTTTTTATATTAAATATAAATGATCCCGATAGGATCATCCAACACTCATCTGTCTCGCTTTACGAAGACAATACCAAACTTTTCAAAACCATTTCCTCTCCCCATGGCTCCTTCCTCCTTCAAGAGGACCTTGACAGTTTTACGATCAGGTGCCTAAAAAATTTGTTTGGAAACGTCAAATTTCAATCCATCGCCCTTTCATATAAGGTGCACCAATCTCCTACCCGACTTTACCTTCTCCACAATCAACCTATCCCTTCCGTTCAATCTCTTCGCAATCTTGGCATTTTGTGTGACAGATTTTTTTTTTTGGATTTAGATTTATTTCCATTTCATTGTACAATATTCTTGGTATTACATAGGCTTATTATATAATAATTTAAGGAGATACATTTCAATAATTAATTGAATAAAGATTAATTAGCTTCAGTCCAATTTATACTTAATTTATTTAAGGTACTCGTAATTCATTTTATTATCTGGCTAACCAAGAGTTATTATCATTTCTTCTTATCATAAAATGGAGTTTAGACACTTTGTGGTTAGAAGAACCAGTAGCAAGTGCTTTTTGAACAAATTGAGTATGTGAAGCCGCACACAAAGAAAGAAAGACGCCTTGGAAGGGAGTAGATTTGGGATATATAGACATTGATAAAGGTGTTAGGTAAGAGAATGGAGACGCTTTATAGAAGCTTATGTCAGATGTAAAGAGTAGCCAGTTTCTCAAAGATTTTAGGAATCTCGATTTGTGTCCTATCTGAGTGCGTATATCCGGAGACATCTAAGCTAAACATTAATCAAGGATAAGTCCAGATTCATCTGATTCACTAAGTCATTTGTGCAGAGAGCAGAGAAAGAGACAGTCATCACCGAAAGCAACAATTTTTCCATTTAGAGGCAACTTGAGTATAGCATTTATATAAATAATGAAAAACATAGGACCAAGCACTGACCCTTGTGGGACGCCAGATTCTACAGAAGGTAGGGCCTTACTCAGAGTTGAATTAATCCTGACATTCTGCTTCCTATTGGAAAGATATGATGAAAACCGACCAAGAATATTACTTCGGAAGCCAAACATTAGCAGTATCTTCAACAACGTTTTATGATTAACAAGATCAAAAGCTTCCATTAGATCTAGAAACATACCAGCTGATTTTTGCTTCATTAATATTTTCAAGAAAGGATACTATAGCATGTTCTGTTGATTTGCCTTTCCGAAACGCGGATTGACTCGGTCTGAGAAGACCATACTTATCAAGATATTTAATCATTCGAGAACTTATTAGTTTCTCAAAATTGTTTGCCAAGACTGAGAGCAGCGATATCGGTCTGTAATTATTAGGATCACATTTATTACCCTTTTTATATACAGGCACAATGATAGACGTTTTGAGACAATTATGAAAAATACCGGTTTCAAAATTCCTATTAATAAGGTATGTAAGTGGACTTATTATAGAAGTACACAAGACTTTTTTGATTTAAGGTGAGATATCACATACACTAACTACTTCAGCTTCACTAAATGTACTTAGAAAGAAAGAGGACACCCTTCCACTATCCGCGGCCTGCAGGATCCGTTCCACTAGTCCTGCTTGAAATGATTGAATATTAATTGGTATATTTTTAAAAAACATATTCAAACCATTACTCATTTCTGGTTCATCAGATGTAGTGTGCCTAGTATCTGTTATCTTTAGCGATTTAATTTCATTTCCGCCTATACCGTTGCCTATTAAAACTCTTATTTCTAAGAAAAATATGGTCGATGCATGTTGCAGAGGTTTCGATGACTCTAGTTGACATATTTATCAAAGACTCAAAGCCTAGAGAGGACAAGAGAACAAGATAATTGTCACTAATCGAGGGAACTCCTAATATATCTATAGTAATATCGCCTAGAAGACAGGTATTAGTGCTGTTAACTCTGGATAGTATGCCATCAATATCATTCATAAAAATATCCCCATGCACAGACTGCAACCGATACACGCAGACAATAACCAAGATTAATTTGTCTATTTCTATTTTCAGAACAATACAATCGGCACTCTTTACATCTTGCTT